>CM062810.1:977649572-978276291 GCA_031772625.1 Pinus tabuliformis
TCAACAATAGTGGAAAATACCTAGGTGTTTGAGTGAAAATATCACTTATGAAAAATATACTCTTTAGCTTCTCTAATTTCTTATCGAATATCATGTGGCATCTGCATGTGATAGAGTTGGAAAGAGGATTGCTCTCTAGCCTTGACTCTGGACGCTCCATGCACACATTTTCCACTATCACCTCAACATGAGTAAGCACATTTCTTAGGCCTCTTGAAAAAATATTATTTGAATTAAACCTTAGTTAGCCATCCCCTAGTAACAAATAACCCAAAAGTGGGATATCACAACCACCTTGAATAGATCAAACCTAAAATCATGTTGGGAGCTAGAGTTAATGAACAACCAAAAATGGTATTCTTAGAAGTAACGTAGAGAAGGGATAACACCAGCAATTCTCTAAAACTTCAATAAAGTAAAAGAGGAAGACTAAAGAAAAAGATTTCAACTAAAGAGTAGCCAATAGGGAAATATAATATAGCTAAAACTGACATTTCCCAGTGAAGTAGAACTTTTTTGTATGCCATGAACATAGGGAGTCCCTTGAGGAAAAGGAGGGAGATACCATTTCCAGAGTAATAAGCCAAAATAGAGTGTAACGAGACACTAGAAGAGAGAAACACAAATAATATTCCCTATGATTAGAATCTCAAATAGAAACCAAGCAGACGAGGAACATAACTAAAATGAAAAAAGGATAAGATGAGCTAGTCCATAAGGGCTTAGTCCTTCACTTAGAAAAAGGTTGGGTGAAACATGAATGTTGGAGAATTTCTTTGAGATAATAAAATGGAAAAATTCACAAACAACATCTGAACATATCAAGAGGACAAAACTTATTTCCAAAGTAGTAAACCATTGAACCATGTTATTTCTTGTTGTACTAGCCTTAACAAACATTGAATGGTCTTAGAAAACTTCCCAAAATTAGTATCTAACTAGTTGAGCCACCAAATAGATATGGGAATTAACAGGGATATAATTCATTAACATAATGAATTCAATTAACAACACATCTCTTCTAATGAGGAATGGTGACATCCATGTCTCCATTAGCTAATTCTTGGGGTGAAGGAAAGGTGCCACCTTCACCTATTCCCACCTCCCTTCTTACCCCATCCGAGGTAATTTTCTACTATCCTTTATCAAATAGGTGTATCTGTGATTAGTTAATGATTGTAAACATACTCATATTTACTCTCCTAGAAATAGGAGGTGTTATTTCCTTTTTTGTTTCATAGCTAATTTTCATGTTATTAATTTAAGAGGAGGAAGTTCGTTCTTCAGGTTGCACTAAATTATTCTAATTTTATTTTATTTAGTGCTTTCAATTTATTTCTCCTCTCTTTGGATTATCTCTCTCTACCAAGTCTATCATGACTCATTCTATGGTGTTTATATAGGTTTATTAGTGTTCTCTTTGTATATCTTAATGCATAATTAAGAACTTCAAATATCCATGAAAAATATAAGTAGGTATGATGCAGGTGAATACTGGTGGCCACTCTCCTATTCCACTTGGACCCCCACTATTGTTTCTTTCGGTTTCCTTAATTGTACCATAGCTTACTATTTTTGGGAATTTTTCCATTCCCAAACTTTCAGAGCTGTTTTGAGGGCCTAAATGACGTTCTTTTGGGAAAACAGAGAGATTACAAAAGTGCAAGATTAGTTTCCCATATTTTCTCAGCCTCCTCTTGGATATATTTGAAATGAGGTATCATTATAGCCAAACAGAGATCGTATGCCAAAGTTATGACCCCAGGAAGTTGATGTTCCAACTAACCCCAACGGGGTCCACAAGTTTTTGGCGCTTTGTATCCTAGGGTTATGTTTTTGGATGTTTAAGGTTTACCATTGTTTCTTAATGATAAAAGATTCTGAGCCTCACTGTAACACAATTCAGAAGGAAGGTATTCAACACGTCTCTTCTCAGAGATAAGCTACCATCGCCTGAGCTAGTTTATTCCCATTCTACATGTAACAATTTTTAGTACTTTGCTATTAATGAATTTAAGCTATGTTTTCATTGTATCTCTATATTTCTATTCATATATGTATTTCATTTCGTTCCTTCATAGATCTAGAATAGCTGTATTAGAGCAGTCTGTTCTTTCTTTCTTTTTCTGTGCATGTTCCCACCGAGGTTGGGGTGTAAGGAGTTAGGGTTCGAACTGGCTGAACCTTTTCAATAATGGCCTTGTCGATCCTAATGACCTCCCATGGAAGAATAAAATAAAGATGAGGGAGCATGAGATGCTTTCAAAATATTTCTTAAAGAATCCCTTGAGTGACAAAGGAATGAAATGATGGAAAATTTTTCCCAAATCCTTAGTGAATGCTCATCGACGACACATCTTCATCCAACACTCACTTCGGAGGTGCCACCACCTTCAAGGTACAAGTAAAATTCAATATCCATATATTCGAAGGTCAAATAGATGAAAATGTTATAGATAAATGGTTGAATTTGTTGGAGGGTTATTTTTTAGTCCATGGTTTCTCTAATAGGAAGAGTATTAATTTTTCACTACTTAAGATTGCTCCCCATGCTAGGGACTGGTAGGAAAATTACTGTGAGAAAAGGGCTGATGAACACTCTATATTTACATCTCCTCCCTCTTGGAACTCTTTTCGAGACATTGTTAAGGAACAATATTATCCCATGGAGAGATAAGAGGATAACTACATATAGTGGACCACAGTATGACAACAAAGGGACCAAGATGTGCATGAGCTCACAAATATTTTTCATATTCTATGCACAAAGTTGGGTATCAAAGACTTTGAGAAAATTTTGCTACTCAATTACCATAGTTTTCTACACAAATACATTTAGGAAGAAATGGAGTTCCCATACATATCATTGCTTGGTGCAACATAATGATATGTTCCCAAGATTGAATAAAAATTTAATCAAAAGAAGCATGACTTTGGATCTGAAAATTTGAAGTATGGAAAGAACACTCCAAAATCTCAAAACAAAGGAAAAAGCCAAGGTAGGGTGAACCAAGGAAACCCGCGTAATCCACAAGCAAAGAAAAATACCACGAGGACAAAGAAGGACATAGAAAAGTGGTGTGAGTTCCATAAGAGCTCCACTCACAACACAAGTGAGTGTCGATCCAAGAAGTCATTGGTGACTGAGTTGAAGGTCAAACTTTGAGTCAGAACCTGACAAGGGGAATGACAAAGGGAAGTAGATTATTGTTGCAGAGCCCAGTGCCACCATTGCCACCACTAAGATCCAGAAGATTGAGCCTGAAGTTTGAGAGGAAGGGGATCATCTCTTCCATTCACCGATGTGGGTGAAGGGATCTTCACTAAAGTTCATTATCGACCACACCACACCCGCAATTGACCACACCACACCTGCAACTGTACACCATCGGATGGCTTCACCAAGGACGGGATCTTCACATTAGTTAGAATTGCTGCATTCCCTACAACATCAAGCCCTTCACGGATGAGGTATTGTGTGATGTTGGTCCTATTGGAGTTTGCGATGTATTATTAGGCCAACCATACTTTTGGAAGCATCACGATTTTCATGAGTTGAGGCCTCGCACAATTATTATTACTTTGGGTAGTAAGTTATACAAAATACTAGCAGTAGCCTCGCCTGTCGCCATATCTTTGATCTCTACTATTATACACGATTTATGATTACAGACAAAAGTGTATCCCCTAGGTCGGTGGCTAACCTAGAACAATAGAGAGACAAGGAACCCAATGCTTTTCCTTAAAGTAAATAGATGACGGAGTGAGGCCCACCTGGAATCCTTTGCACACTTTGCTCCTTGTTTAGCTTGGAAGCTCCAACTCCAGTCTGAATGCCAAAATTAGAACTTGCACAGTCAGATAACACAAGCCAAGAAACTATGAGATCTATGTAGTATCATCTAAATACTTCTTTCAATTGATCAACTTGGTATTGAAATACATGAAATAACAACATCACATATAGGAAAATAATGAATTATTTGCATTAATATAAATGGAAGGAGAATACACCCATAAGTAGCAGTTGATCTTCTAGAAGAGCTCCTCCTAGTTGTTGACTTGTCCTTTCCTTGTCACAATATGCACCTCTGATCACCCTAAATGCATGAGATAATAACCGCTCACTACAACAACATAAGGGAAAAATCACCCTCCAAAATCTTTGGCTTCCATTGGAAGTAGTTATACAGAGTGAGAATATTTGAATGTGTGAGCTCCATTCTTTTAGATCATGGCTATAGTGACAATTGCAACAATTCTCTAATATTTTTCCCCACAATTCAAATCTTCTAGCAATTTCCAATTCTTTGATCTTCAAGCTTGCAAAAGATAGTTCATGCGCCTTCTCAACACCCTCACAGCTATGATAACATGTAAAATTATTAGAGAAAAAATAAGGATCTAGCTGAAGAATGATTACATAAACTTGTAAGAATTGAAAAAGAAATATTAGAAAAGAGAATGAAATCAATATTTCAATATTGATGAGAAAATCAATACATAAAGCAACTTAGTTAAGCTTAACTATATACAAGTAGTAAGGCTAACTAAATCAAGTGTGCTTTACATTATGTTAATGTGAATGCACACCGCATGCAAGCACTAGAGTTAACTAAATCTCTATGTACAATACATGCAAGCACTAAAGTTAACCAAAGCTAATTAAAACTAACTAATGTGCATGTACACCCATAGATAAAGGTAGATTACTACTAATCATTAGGTATTTTTCTTGGATGTAAATATTAATTCCAACTCATCACATGGTTGAATTAATGATATGATTACGAAAAAAATGCCATCCCACTTACGTGATTAATTTGTAGGAGGGTAGTCGCCTCTGCACCAAATACAACTAGATGAAGCAGTGAAACCTTTTCACCAGTCTGATGTTTAGTGATTAGAAGAGATGTTTTCTTACCAAATTTCAAAACTTGGTGATAGCCACAATTCACACAATCCAACTCTCGAAAATATAATGTCATGACTATTTTGAACCAGGGAATACTTCTTGAGGAAGTGATGGTGATCAACTCATATTTTGAGTGACTTCGATATGCCTTCACACACATTTTTACCCTGTTTTAATGTTCTATAATAATTTTTACTATAAAAAGGGATAATGGGAAGGATTTAAGAGGAATTAATTTATACATTAGATTCGATAATTAAGACTTAGCCATATTATCGCCCTGAAGTGATATATTAGGTCGATACATATTGTATCTCTATCACAACATTATCACAATATATGTCATGATGTATTGCCATTGCAGTGTTATCATACGAGATATCATGGGTAAAATTTATGCAAGTTGGCTATATTTTGGGGTAGAGGATACCTGTTAAATTCTAACTTGATTCTCAAGCAACAACAATTATGATTTATCATAGCGGAGAGCTAATATATCAATTTTGGTTAAGGGGTAAGATCACCTCGGGTCTTACCATGACTAGTTGTTGACATTATAGGGGAATTATACCAAATTCTAATTACTCCATCATATCGTTACCTACGAAAAATTCAATTACTTGCATCCTAGGGATACAATGTAGAAGAATTAAACAAAATGTCAATCAAAAAGACGTCTAAACATCCATATCATGGCTACGACCAAACTACAATTGTTGTTATTATGTTAATAGTGTTAGAGATAATGGAGAATATCTTAGAACAGTGATTCGGTTCACAAGACCTCAGGATAGGAATTAGTTTCTATTTTTTAGGTTATTGTTCTAAATTCCCTAAATGTGTGATTACTATATATTGTGTAATGTACATGAGCAATGTAGAGTGTTTTGTAGAGACAGACTTTCTTGGTTCAGACTCTCTTTCATAGATCTGACCAGTGGGTTTCATTTCACTTAATATAAAACATTGCATATTTTATCATGGTATCAGAGCAACAGGGCGGAGAAAACCTATTCGTTGAGTGAGGAACTTGCCAATCACGCCTATTGCGAAATTGTCACAAGTTTTTGAGGTACAACTACGACGATCACACTATAACACTTCTGCGTGTTTTCATTTTCTAGATCGTTGCAGCTATCAAGTCTACATCTGCAACGAGATAGTCACAGCTATCACGTGTACATTTGTGAAGATCGTCGCAACTCCGCGGTGGATAACTGCGACAATCGTGGTGAGAGAAGCCAAGAGAAGGCTGCAAGGTCAGGAAACAAAAAACAACATCACAATAAAAAGAGGGGCTACGTTTTGGCGGTGGCTGCCAAGAGAAGGCTGCGTGGAGGCCGAGGTCTGCCGAGAAGAAGACCAGAAGGAGGTCGTTGAAAACAACATTAGAGATCAACAATCTCTGTCTTTGACACAGATTTGGGGTAAATCCAACATTTTTTTTACCTGTCAAATTTGTTTTAATCGCCAAGATGAATAATCAGATGTTTGAAGCATGCTTGAATGAGCATAACAAGCTCGATGGCTCCAATTATGCGAATTGGAAATTCAAGATGCAGACTCTACTAGAAGTGCAGAGTGCTTGGACGATTGCAAATGGGGATGAACAGAAGCCAACAGCTGGATCCGCAACAGTCCCAGATTGGGAGAAGCATGAGGGTAAAGCAAGGACGCTGCTAAAGATGTCAGTGAAAGACTGCATCATACCACATATCAGAGAATGTAAATCAACAAGCGAAATTTGGGGAATTTTGAAGGATCTGTATGAGATCAGGAATACAGATCATCTTCTGTTTCTAAAGAGCAAGATCTAATCCCTAAATATGGAGGAGAATGAAACAGTTGTTTCCTTCATAGCAAGGATCAAAGACTTGAAGAACAAATTGTCAAACATTGGTCATATAGTTGATGATACAGATCTTGTAACAATTACCATGAATGGTGTGATCGATGACTACAAAATGTTCATCACTAGGATAAATACAAGAGAGGAAGTCCCGAAGTTTGAAGAATTGACAGGAATACTGATGCAAGAAGAAGAGAGAAGATCGACTCTGAAGCCCCAAAGTGTCAATCTTGCATTGATGGCGAAAAAGAACTTCTAAGAAGGAAAAGTAAATCCGCAACAACAAAATGGAGGAAGCTCACAGAAAAGACCAAATTTGACCCAAGGTATGAATCCGAATAGAAACAACTATGTAATTAAGTGTTTTTATTGTGGAAAACTGGGTCATATAGCTAGAGAGTGTAGGAAGAAGAAATATCATGAAGAACAATAGAGGCAGAAAAGACATGCAGGTCATCTCGTGAATGATAATCATGAGCGAAATTTCAGATTGTTCATGGCAGATCATGATGAGAATGTTGATGCAGACATCTAGTATGTAGATTCGGGAGCATCAACACATATGACAGGGAACAACCAATGGTTTGAATATTTTAAAGAAATCAACGATAGAGCACAAATCTACCTAGGTGATGATAGAAGTCATAAGATCAAAGGATGTGGGAAAATTTCTGTCATTTTACCTAATGGTAATGTAAGACAAATTTATAATGTTATGTATGTGCCCGGTATAACAAAGAACTTGATTTTTGTATCCATGATTACATATCAAGACCTTAAAGTTGATTTTTTAAAATCTAACTGTTATATTAAAGATCTAGATGGCATGGAGACAATTACTACAGGAATTCGAATAGGAGGTCTATACAAATTGGATGTAAGATTAGCACCAGTTCGAGCTTTAACAGTAGTGGGTTTGACTACAAAAGCGCTATGGCATCAGAGATTTGGTCATATCAACTACAATGATTTGCTATTACTTCAGAAAAAGGAAATGGTAAGAGACCTTCCTATGTTAAAACAAGTGCATAATGATTGTGATGCCTGTACATTAGGAAAGATGCAAAGAGAAGAATTCCTTGTTTGAATAGAGAAGAAACAGAGAGATATACTTGAATTAGTGCACACAGACCCTTGTGGACCCATGCAAACAAAGTCATTAGGAGGTGCACTATATATTTTTATTGTTTATTGATGACTGCACAAAGTTTTCTTGGGTGTATTTCTTGAGTAAGAAGAGTCACACATTTGAATACTTTAAGTAGTTCAAGAATATGATTGAAAGGCAAATAGGGAAGCAGATAAAAATTCTCCGCTCCGATCAAGGGGGAGAATACAGGAAGAATGAGCTTATCAAGTATTGTAAAGATCATGGAATATTACAACAATTCACAGTACCCCATACTCCTCAGTAGAATGGAGTAACAGAAAGAAAGAACATAACAGTGGTGGAATGCGCTAGAAGCATGTTGAAAGGTAAGAATCTGTTGAATGGTTTTTGGGATGAAGCATTGAATACTCAAATTTATTTGAAAAATAGGAGTCCTACAAAGAGTTGAGTTTAAAACTCCTTATGAAGAACTATATGGTTTTAAGCCTGTAATAAAACATTTAAGAGTATTTGGGTCTAAAGCATTTGCCCATATTCCAAAAGAAGACAGAAGAAAACTAGATTCAAAAGGCATCGATGTACCTTTATAGGGTATTGTTCACAATATAAAGCTTATAGATTATTTAATCCCTCTACTCACAAAATTTTTGTTAGTAGAGATGTCATATTCCATGAGCAGGATCATGAAGAATCTAATAAGCACAATGAGGAATGGGATATTTCGTACTTGGTGGAAGAAGAAAGTGAAGAAACAGGAAACAATCAGGATCAACAGTAGACAAAGGCAGAAGATGAACAACAATAGATACAACAGCAACAGTAGTAGATACAACAATGGGAAGAAAAAGAGAATGATGATCAGACAAGGTTTGAGGCTACTCCACCACTTAGGAGATCAGGTAGGAAAGCTCAATTTCCTACAAGATATAGGGAAAATGCTTTTATAACTAGTATGATGAATATTGTTGAACCTTGTAGTTATAAGGAAGCAAATGAATGTAGCGAATGGAAAACAACTATGGAACAAGAATATGAATCTATAATAAAAAACAACACTTAGGAACTGGTTGAACTTCCTAGAGGGAAACAAACCATAGGTTGTAAATGGATGTATAAACCAAAGATTAATGCAGATGGAACTATAGATAAATTAAAATCTAGATTGGTAGCAAAGGGGTTTTCACAAAAATAAGGCATTAACTATGAAGAAACCTTTTCCCCTATAGCTAAACTTAATACCATCAGAATGTTGATTTCTTTCACTAATAAGAAACATTGGATGATTCACCAATTAGATGTAAGGTCTACATTTTTAAATGGAGAATTGAAAGAAGAGGTTTATTTAGAGCAACTTGAAGGGTTTGTCTAGAAAGGGAAAGAACATTTAGTCTGTAGGTTAAAGAGAGCACTTTATGGACTAAAGCAAGCACCCAGGTCTTGGTATGAAAATATTGATTCATTTTTTCTATAATTTGGCTACAACAAAAGCAAAAATGACCCTAGTCTTTATACCATGCAAGATGAATAAGGGTGCATAGTGTTGCTTTCTTTGTATGTAGATGATTTGATCATTACAGGTGATGCTACATATATGATCAAAGAAATCAAGCAACATATGTCACAGGTGTTCGAAATGAAACACCTTGGTGAATTAAGATACTGTTTGGGTCTCGAGATCTGGAGAGATTCAGGAAAAACATTTTTTTCCCAGGGAAAGTATGTTAAAGGACTATTAGAAAGATTTAGGATGGATCAGTGTAAGCCTACAACAATACCATTACAACAGAACATCAAACTGTAGAGTGAGGATGGCTCTAAAGAGGCATATGTGACACTTTACAGACAACTGGTTGGGAGCCTAATCTACCTAACCACTACTAAACCAGATTTGGCTTATGCAGTCATTGTGCTAAGCCAATATATATCCAAGCCACTTGAAAGTCATTGGAATGCAGTGAACAGTGTTTTGAGGTATCTACAAGGTACTGTAGATTATGGTATTATTTATACTAACTCCTATGATGTTAGATTGATAGGATTTACAAATTCAGACTGGGCTGGAAATGTAGACGATCGCAGATCCATAACGGGATATGCATTCAACATTGGATCCAGGGTGATTGCATGGAGCAACAAGAAATAGAACATAGTTTCCTTGTCTTTAGCGGAAGCAGAGTATCAAGCTATGTGTGCCGCAACATGTGAGGTAGTTTGGTTACGGAGACTTCTCCGGGATGTTGGGGAAGAATAGAAAGAGGCAACAATGATCAAGTGCGAAAATTAGAGTTTAATCAAACTTTCTAATAATCTGGAGTTTCACAAAAACACTAAACACATTGATACACAGTTCCACTTTGTCAAGGAGAAAGTGCAATCAAAAGAAATCCATTTGGTATATTGTCATACATTTGATAATGTTGCAGAAATTTTCACTAAGCCTCTTGGAAAAATTAAGTTTGAAATATTTAGGGAGATGTTAGGCATATTTGTGAACCCCTTCTCCATTAAGGGGGAGTGTTAGAGATAATGGAGAATATCTTAGAATAGTGATTCGGTTCACAAGACCTCAGGATAGGAATTAGTTTCTAATTTTTAGGTTATTGTTCTAACTTCCCTAAATCTGTGATTGCTATACACTGTGTAATGTACATGAGCAATGTAGAGCGTTCTGCAGAGCCAGACTCTCCTAGTTTAGACTCTCTTTCGTAGAGCTAACCAGTGGGTTTCGTTTCATTTAATATAAAACATTGCATATTTTATCAAATAGCGTATGCGTAGGAGAAAACTTTGTCCCCTTTTATCGCTAACATGCCAATTAATGGAGTAACGATTATATTTTTTTTAATAAAATAATAATATTAGGTACTCCTATGCCTACATGATTCCCAAGTCTGCTAATAAATGACCTCATATCGGTTGTCTTAGGACTGATTTCCATACTAGTTACCCTGAGAATGAGTTGATATTCCAAGCTATATTCACAGAAGAGGGGGGAAATTTATTTCCTTCAACCACAAGGGCTATCTTATTTCTTAGTGATACGAATAGTTGAATAATTATATCAGAATGGTGTAAGGGTCATAGAATGGTATAATTAAATTGAAGAGGCTAACTATTTTTTGTATTTAACGCACAATTTATCCCTTTACCCATTGAAATTGCATCCCAGTTAGACATATATATCAAATTTTAGATTTCTAGTATCTTTTAATGCACAAATAATAAGCATATAAAACAATCATTATGCAAGGATATTTGGTTTGGTTATGCAAATTTGATGGGTTCTATAGGCACAATATAACATGTTTTTTTTGTGAAGGAATAGATACAATTTTTTATTTATTTATAAAAATGGCTAGTAATAAATCAAGTTCACTTGAATGACTATTATTTTAATAAATAGATATATATCTAATATACATAGTGATACAAATTGATTCTTCCTTTGCTCTTGCATAAAACACATATTGCATCCACAATAAGAAGGGAATTATGCATCAACAATTTGAATAATTATGAAATGAGCTCATACATCTGTGGTTGCATATTCATAAAAAAAATTGGTATTATTAGTTACATCAAGCACAAAATGGTACATCACACTTAATTTAAATCAACTAGCCACAAATACCATTCAGTAAGGAAAATTGAGACTTGAAGTTTAGATTGTTGAGTCCTTGCATTTCTCTAATGCAATCATCATGAACTTAATAAATAAATTTGTTACTTGAATAAACCTTGTTAACTCACAGATTGGCCTTCGAGTATTTTCTTTGGGTACTATTCATATTTACGATCTTCAATGGGGATGTATGAGAGACATGTGGGATGTACGAGAGATAGGTATAATAATAGAGTGAAGGTGAGCTCTCAACTCAAGAAGTCCCCACTCAATAGAATTTCACTCTCACCAATGCCACAATTAATCTCTTAGTAGTCACCAAAAAATGAAGTCACATTAATACATATATCCAACAATAGAGTGTAAAAAGATGATTTTCTCATGGCATGCTCTTCCTCTTCTTGTAAAAATATATATCTTCCTTATTTTAAATTTTGATATTCAACCATCCAAGTCTCAAAATTTTATTAGATTCTCATGAAACTATTTTTTTATTTACTTTTAAGAGGCTGACTTCTGCCCCGAGGACATGCTTCCTTTTTTTTTTTTTTTTTATCTTAGTTTCCACTTGATCCCAATTTAAATTACCTATTTTTTTATGGTTAAGATTTTCAACAACTAGAGTCAGTATCATATTCTTATACCCAATTACCCCCTAAATTTTCTCAATTTAAATTATAGTTAGATATTTTCAATTTATCATTTAGTCAAAAAATTATTTATTTTTTCTATTTTTAAATTAGTCCATTTTAATTTTATGCACACTCCCCCTTTCCTTTTGTAATAATGTATCACACATATATTTGGCCATATGTATCTCAAGGTAGCGATGCTAGCAAGGAGGAAGTAGGGAGGTTGTCCCACCATCCCATGAAAGTCCAATATGATTCACATAGCCACATCACCCATGTGTGAATCATTCAACCAAGCAATTGAATTAGCTCCCATAACACTAATATGTCATCAGAATCATAGATTTATATAATTTTCACAAATTAAATTCTAGTGTTAATAGTACTCAAATGAACCAAACCAAAACTACTGACTCATTACCTCATGTGTGCCAAGGTGATCTTTTGCCACACACAAACAAATGTAGTAAGATATGATCACATAGATACTCACCAAAATTTATGAATATGATAGAACATCATCAGAATCATTAATAATCACATATATCATAGCCATCCATCAAGATAGTGTATTGAAATCCTAATAAGTACATTATAGGTTCTCATCACATGAAATAAAAATAGCAGGATCATCAAATATGATGTCCTCAAAGGATAGGTGTATATCATAATATTGTCTCGAAATAAAATTAATGTCTATCACGTAAAAAAATATAGTGGGGAACTACAAAAATCAAGGGAAAATATTCAACCGTTCCGAGACTAGTTGGAAATCTGAGGGAAAATAAAAATTTGCTAATATGGTAAAGATAAATTAGAACATCCTCAATGTAGAGAGTGGACTAACATTAACGAAGGAGAATTTTTTTCAAAATGATACAACTGAGAACAATTTTGGAAGACCATAAGCAATAGGAAAATTAGAAGATGGTCGAAATAACACATATTGAAATGGGCACACAAAAATAGAATGATTCTATAATCCAAAGGAGTCATATTATCTAGCCAAAAATGTCCCTAAGTAATATCTCTCCTTTATCTGAAACAAAATATGGAAACAAACTTTTGGCCAAAGGTATCAACCTTTCTACAGATTCCTTGTCATAGGAAATACCTAACATGGGACAAACTAAAAAACATAGGCTTTTATGGACTATCAATATGCTTGCTCTATTAATAATATGAAGATAATATAGAACACATAGTTAACATTGGGAAAAGATACCATAATATTTAGGCAAATTGATAGAATGAAAGACAATGTAATTGAAACCTTGAAGACACTCAACTTTCCTTCAATTGATACTAAATAGGGCTTGGAATTTTTTCCCAAGTTTTCTAATGTTGGAAGTTTGGGAAAAAAGAAATAGGTGCATTTTTAGAGGTTGTGCAGAAGAAGAAATCAAAGTCACGGAGAAAAATTAAGAAACAACATGAAGGAAGCCATACTCATTCAACGCTAGTTTAAACAATACTAGAAAGGAAATGAATCAGATTCCACAATCCTACATTCCATTGATATCCTTCAACATAATTCATACTCCAACTCCATGTGCATCTTTCTAATTTCATTTCCCCTTAATAATGGGAACCTCCTCCACTTCAACACACAAAACTCAACTTTGATACAAACTCTAAAGGGAACCTAGGTCAAACTCGATTTGGAGGGATCTATAGAGATCATAAGGGAGAGATTATTTGTATTTACGGTGGAGTGTTAGGAACATAAACTAACAACTATGATGAATTATTTACCCTTGTATATGGTCTACTAACAACTATTCACAAGAAATTTAATAGTCTAGAAAGTAGAAGGAGACTAACAAATAATAATTAGAATCCTCCAAAAACTTCTACATGGCATAGAACTAATAGAAAATCTTACATAACTAGAATTTTGAGGGTGGATTAAGCATAATTAAAGCCATCATCCCCATAATTCTTGCCATAATCCCACCACATATAAAGAAGACATACAACAAACTTGTTGACTTTTTGGAAAATGGGGGCTTAAAGGTAGAATAGGAAAATTTGATTATGGAATTAAATGAGGACATAAAAATCTCCCTAAAGATACATGTTTTAAAATATCCAAAGAAAACTACAACTCCTTGAATGGGATTCCATCCGAACAACCACATATATGATGGAGCATGGCCAGAGACCCACAATAAATAGTACAAGTAGTGAGGTGAAATGACATTATGTTATTTTAGGTTTAGGAAAGCACCATGTAGGTTGATTGTGTCAAATAGTATTAAGGTTAGAAGGATCATGTGAGGATGTCAATGCAACTGAGTGTAGGGTTCATCAATCATCCCTTTACCAAGAAAATTCATATTGACATAGAACAAGGTGAATTCCATGGTCACTCATGGGCATTATCTTCTACAAGGTTGATTGTTATGGACACAATGCATTTGGGTGAATTCATGCTTGGCTTTAGATACAATAACCAATAGATGCAAGCTCAATAGATACATCCAAATAGTTACTCAAGTGACAAAAGAAGTGGTTATTTGCTGTTCATTGAGTTTGAAGGAAAATAATAGAAATTAGAGAAAGTCAAATAAGGTCACAATTTTGAATAAGCATGTACAATATTTTCCTTTTTGATATCTTTCTATTTTATAGTATATCTAGGCTACTATAACGGCTAAGCTAGATAAAATAAACCTTGAATATGAAGCCAATTTAGAAACCATCTAGTTTACTTTGATTATTCTACTAGTGTCTTAACGACACATTAGTAAGAAGATCTTTGCAATTTTTAATTATGCATTCAATTAATATAATATTAGAGAGGAATTTACACACAAAAAATAATTACTTATTATTACAAAATCCACCACATACATTGAAGGTTAGAATTTTATATAAATTTTACATAGTTATTTAGATATTAATTATATCTAGGTTTGGAAAAAGGAAAATACAAAAGAGATTGAAATTTTCCGTATATTTTTCTTATTGGCATTTAAGTGAATGTTTTAACCAAAATTTTAGTAAATTTCACTAATTTTTTTTAAGAATTATAAATTTAATATATTTAGTTTACAAAATTCAAGTGCTACAAGAATTTTGAAGATGTTAAATCCATTTATGCATTCAAAAACACATTTTAAATGACAAAAAATCACAATTTCACCAAAAATTATATAGTATTTTTAGAAAAATACTATTTTATAAATTGTACCTTATATTATACCCATAAAATTTATGTATAAAATTATTATTTAACATAAATTATTTAACTATATTTTAATAACATAATGTTTTTATTTAAAAAATATTATTATTATTAAATAATAATAATTTATTAAAAATAATTATTAAATAACTTTTTTTTTTCCACATGTAAAATTACTGCCTTTTGTTTAAAATATGCCAGGCTTATACTTATTTAAGTTATATGCCCCTCTTCTTTGCCTCGTCATTGACACGTCATCCTGTCTGCGTGGTTTCGATTTTTCTTTTCTTGAAATTTGTAGGAATTGGTTCTCATAATGAAATTTGTGGATGCCTCAGCCTGAAGGTATTCCTCGTGACACCACTTCGCGTTTAAAACGACACCACGCGCATGCATAGGTTGGTGGATTCAACCTTCGCGAAATCTACAGCCAACTTTCAAGTGTCGTGTAACAAGAGGGCGTGTGAAATGGAGTTAATTTGGCATGAATTGAAATTATCTAGCCTACGTTTAAGGATAGGCAAAGTCCGGATGGGTTTCCTCCAAATGGGATCGTTCACTATATTCAATATGCGTTCGTTGACTATGTTCACTATGCCTTCTGCAAACTTAAAAAAAAAAAATATCACCATTCTTCAAAAAGTTTCAGAAACGATCCTCTCTGTCATGGTAAAACACTATGAGGTCACGGTGATGATCATTAACAGCATTGTTTGTAATGTCAATCTATAAACCCTTGTAATCTTGGTATATAAATCTAAAATGCATTTTAAAAGGTTATACATCCTTGTAATCTTGGTATATAAATCTAAAATGCATTTTGAAGGGTTTGGCATATATAAATTTGGATCATACTAACATACAATTTCTTCATTTTAATATGCATTTTAAAAGGCTTTGATTTGGAAATTCAGATGATGATTATAATATTTTAACATACAATTTCTTCATTTTAATATGCATTTTAAAAGGTTTTGATTTGGAAATTCAGATGATGATTATAATATTTTAAAAGGTGACAGGTGTGGAAAACATTAAAACCAATTTTTATTTTTTAGCTTCTATATGCAAGAGGAACACTAGAGATATCTTATGCATGGTTTTTAGTCTTTGGATTCAATTACTATGTTTTCCTTTTGGCATATGGTGGGGAATTCTCCTCTTAAAAATACTAGCATCATTATATCGTTTCATTATAAGATATTTTGGTGATGCGATTCCTATCAAAGGATTTATAATTGCCAAATATTTTTAAGAAATGAAAAATTTTCCGCTCCAAATTTTCTTAGGATAGAAAAATGGTAAATCAGATAAATGGGGAATAAGGACATGAATTTGACCTTGAGAGTTTTATGGATGAACAGAGGATTCCATAATGTCTGGGAAGATGCGGGAGGACGTGTTACGATTGCCGTTACACCAAGATCGGCAGGTGTTATGATTGCCGTTACACCAAAACCCGAAGGTGTTAGGTGTTAGTAAACAGACACATCGCTGGTGTTAAGCACATGCCAATTATCCTTCTTGGATTATCCAATTCCCAACAATCTCCCCCTGGTGTTAAGCACATGCCAATTATCCTTCTTGGATTATCCAATTCCCAACAATCTCCCTACAATGCGAGCCAGGTGTGTTTCGAACTCGAGACCTTTGGCTCTGATACCACTTGTTGGAGTCACAATTGCCGTTAGGTGTTTGTAAACAGACACATCGCTGGTGTTAAGCACATGCCAATTATCCTTCTTCGATTATCCAATTCCCAACAATCTCCCCCTAGTGTTAAGCACATGCCAATTATCCTTCTTGGATTATCCAATTCCCAACAATCTCCCCCACAATGCGAGCCAGGTGTGTTTCGAACTCGAGACCTTTGGCTTTGATACCACTTGTTGGAGTCACAATTGCCGTTACACCAAAACCTGCAGGTGTTAGTAAACAGACACATCGCTAGTGTTAAGCACATGCCACGAAACACACAGGGAGCGTTGAATTATCCTTCTACACTGACATTAATGGGGAGAGTTGAATTATCCTTCTACACTACCATTAATGGGGAGCGTTGAATTATCCTTCTACACTGCCATTAACGTGGAGCGTTGGATTATCCAATTCCCAAACATGAGTTTGCATCATACATGATTTTGGTGAATTAAAGTATGGCCGATCCCTTCAGCACAAAAGTTACAGGGTGGAGGATTATTAGCTTTGTGTGCTAAAGGAAAGCCAAGTCATTTTGACAACAAAGGGTAAACTAAGTCGTATCAGTCATGGTGGCTTGCTCCATTGTTGGAATCGGGGTAGTGAAGTGTAAATCCACAAGAAGCACAGAGATCATCCCACTGTGGTATGATCCAAGAGTATGCGTTGCATCCTACACGCAGAACCCAAGCAAGTGTTCGAATGAGAAGAGTAAGAAATATGGTTTCCAATCAATTCAGTGGTGTATATATGGCCAGTTCTAGTATCTAGCACGAATTTGTGAAAAAGGAAATATTCCGCATATAATTGGTTCAAGAGGTCTCATATTGAGAAGGCAGAGCCTGAAGTGCTGGCCTTTTCCCAAAATTCCTTACAAATTTGCAGGGAAAGTTCATGTCGAGTTATTGGCGAGGAGGAATTGTGTTCTCTCTGATGTTTGCTAAAGGGTTCACTGTTGCTTGTCTGCAGTGTTGGAAATTGGATAGCCCTTTACTCATCAAACAATTCTTTTGACCTTTTGGATCTTCATACTTCTCATCAATTTCCCATCAAAGAACAACATTATGTTTAAAATTTTATCTTTCAAGAGATGTTTTGATTACAAATTAACCATTCACTATTAAAGTTTTGAGTAAAAAAATACCATTTTATAATACAATTCTGTTAAAAAATTCTAACCATTCACTATTAAAGTTTTGAGTAAAAAATGACCATTTTATAATACAATTCTGTTAAAAAATTTCACATATTTATCAGAGAAAAAAATAAAATAACCATAAAACACCAATGAGTTATTGATAATTAATAGTGATAACTTTTTTCAGATCAAAATTTCTCAATAACCAAATTGACAACAAATTAATTGTCAAAAATTTAAATAAAAGTATTTGATTATAAGTTTGGTTAAAAAACATTATACACAATATTTTTGGTATTTTTGACATTCATAGAAAACCATTTATTTTTTATTTAATTTACACACAACTATATTATTTTTCTATTTTTGTATACAACCATATTAATATTTGTACATCATTGCTATTGTCAATTCCAATTAGACACAATTAAGTATATTTCTTTATCTAAATTATCAAATTCCAACCTCGCAAAGGGCTAGTATAAAATCCCCACAAGCTAAAGAAAACAACTCTTTTTGAAAATAAAGTTTTATCCCATTACATAGTTTTAAAAAATAAAGTTTTATCTCATTACCCATGGTATGAAAAATACACCCTAAAACCATGGTGACAGGAATAAAATATTATTATAGAACATGTGATAGCTATAAATTATTTCATAGAACATGCATTCTTGGACCACAAATACAAATGATTAGTACATCTTTAACTTGTAGTCCAATGAAATAAGGCCAAAAAAATGTTAGTATACGACAAAGTTGATTAGATTATATTTTTTTATTTCCATTATATATTACAAGTTTGTAGATTCTCTAATAATTTGTGTCCCTCTTTCCCATATATATAATATTAAATCTATAGTCAATAACTGCTATATCCTTTTCCTCATCTTTCAAGGTATCATTACTCTCTACTTTGGGCATGGTTGTCATGTCACTTTCTTATAATTTATGTTTTCTCATGGTGCACATATTCTAATTTTCGTGTGAAATTATAGTCTTTTCATCCACTCCACTCCACTCCTAATATCTCATGCTTAAACTAACTTCCCTTTTTTTTTCTTTATTTTGTGTGCTAATTGCTTATCATTTTAAACTAACTTCCCTTTTTTATTTGTTTTGTGTGTTAATTTTTCATTATGTAGAGCACAAAACAAAGAAAGAAGGGAACTAGAAATTTTCAGTTTTTAATTATGCCTTTGATTAATATATTATTAGAGAGGAATTTACACCCAAAAAAATAGTTACCTTATTCTTACAAAATCTACCACATTCATTAACCTTAGAATTTTATATAAAATTTACACAATTATTTAGATATTAACTATACCTCAGTTTTGAAAATGAAAATTCAAAATACATTGAGATTTTCCCTTCCTTCTTTCTTATTGACATTTAAGTGAATGCTTTAGTCATACATTTTATCACCTATTATTATATATCCATGTAGTGTAATACATTCATCCATGTAATCTAACTAAAAATCAATCTTTTCCAAAATCTAATAAAAAGTCTAATTAACACGCAAAATTTTGCCAAAAACTAGTAGAGATTTTTGAGAATCTAACACTTAAAGCTCTTTAATTTGCAAAGTTCCTCTAATATTTTAAAATATTTTGAATCCATCTATACATTCAAAAGAACATTTTTCACCAAAAAAATATATATAGCATTTTTGGGAAAATACTATTTTATAAATTATATCTTACATATCTCATGAAAAACATTTTCACCAAAAAATATATATAACATTTTTGGGAAAATACTATTTTATATATTATACAGTAATTAAGTATGTGCTCAACTTGAAGTTTACACATGTCCTTTATAAACTTAAATAAAATAAAATATTCTCTAAATATAAAAGAAATGTGGGTTATAGTAAAAAACAAAAAAAATATGCTATGCATGTTTAATTAGTTGTCCATATCAACTAATATAATTAAATGTAAAGTAATTAGAAGTAAAAACATGTGAGTAATATGTTTAAACTTTATACTTTTCAAAAATATCTTAACAGTTACGTTAACGTCAATATCAACATCATATATATCTAAATATATGAAAAAAAAAGTTAAAAGAAAATATTTTAATGTTGTATATGATAAATATTCAATGTGGGTTATGAATAAAATATTTTAATATGAATTAATATTCACGTATAAGTCACTTATAGAGGATATGATCTTTTTTCAGAGCATTTTTCTAGTTAATTTTAATCAAAATCCTGTAGAGATTTAAAAAAACTTGAGTTGTTTAATCTGGGATTCAAGTGTGCCCCATGGGTTTTTCAAGGTATTGAATCCATTTATGAATTCAAAAATATATTTTAAACGACAAAAATCATGATCATTCTTGAGATTGTATCCTCTGATTCCAATGGAAAGGTCATTTCATCTATAAGTTAGACTATGCCCATAAAAATATATTAATAACAAAAAACTCATTTTAATGCACTCATGAAATGACTCAATGCATATGTTATGTAAAATATTTTATATATTTTTTTAAAAATATATTTTTATGTCATATAAGGTTATTGAAAAAAATAAGTTTTTACAGTTAAAACATTTGAAGTAGTTTCAGTATATTTAGGTATATGATTTTTTTATAAAAAACCAACAAAGGTTTTTTAGACGACAAGTTAAAGTTATGTAATCTCTATAGCATTCAAAAATAGTTAAACAATTAGAAGTTACATTAATTTTTGCATTTTATAGTAAATTTGCACTTGAAGAAAATTGATCCCTCTAAACTCATGTTAAATCCATACTTAAGATAGATCTATATTAGTTAATATTAAATAATAATTATTTATGAATAAAAATAAAAAATAAAAAATATTTTATTTTATCAACCTGTAAAATTATTGTTTTAATTTTTCATTTTCATTTAAAAATAAATAAATTATATTTTTTGGGTTTATATTCTCTAATTTCCAACCAATTAAAGGGAAAAAAAGTTTCCGAAACTATTCTCTCTATCATGTTAAAACACTAAACTATTCTCTCTATCATGTTAAAACACTAGGAAGTCAGGGTGATCATAAACAACATTGTTTGTAATGTCAATCTATAAATCCAACACAGATTTTAAAAATTCCTTGCAATCCTGGTATATTAATCCACTTGCAAACTCCACCTCCATTTGTTGCAGTGTGTGAGGAATTTGTTGGTGCATGTAAAGAACAAAGCCAATGACATCTTTGATGATGTGACAAATGTCAGGTGTTTCCACTGCTTTTTCTTTCGTTTGGATCTCCACGTTCATCTCTGCCATTTTCATGCACTTCTACCAATAAGTTACCGAGCCAACGCTCTTAGCACATGCCAAAACTAGAAGTAATTGCACTAACTATGAATCGCAAGAGATTTGATCATGTACAACTTTGGGTGTTTTGAGTACAAGTTAAGTTAGTCAAGTTGATTTAATTTGAGTTAAGTCCAACTAAATCATATTTTGTTTTAAGTTAAATTTACTGAAATTTACTGAGTATTTGCATGTTGAAATATTTTGGGCAAAAATTTTAAACACTCTCCATCAGATTTATGGTAATCGTCAAGTTTTGTGTAATCATTATTGTTTGCAATATATTTATATTATTTTGTACGGAAGAAAAATCACAAAATCCCTGGTGCCTTGAAAGTCAGTAAGAAAAGAGCCCAGTGAAAATGACCAACAATTTTAAAAAAAATTGCCTTGCAAAATTATTACACTCTTAAAAAATAAACAAATAAAATTGCACAAATTAGATGCAAAATTCGCACTTTGTTGGTCCAAAATGTGCAACGTTTGACGGAAATCAGGAAAATTAAGCAGTTTTACTGTGTCCGGGGTGCGCAAGACCTAATACCGTTTTTGAAGGCTCATAAATACTTAAAAAGCCCCCAGGTCAAATTCCATTTGAGCATTAAAAAGGCTTGAAAAGTTTTTAATTCAAAAGTGGTTGATTTATATTTATATGAAACACTTGTAACACGCCACACAAAAGTTTTTATAGTTTTTTGAAGACTTGTAAGGAGTGGAGCTTATTAATGTTTTTTTGTAATACTAAATATTTTTATAAAGCTGTGGTGGAAGGTATTTTAAAATGTTTTTATATTAAAGAGTTTATTTTTAAGGAGTTTGAATTTATAAAACTTTGAGATTCTGAGGTTTTTTATTAAAAAAAAAAAGTGTTTTATTATTTGAAGAGAATTTTTTTATTAATATGGTGTCAACAAATTTTGAGCTATAATTTTCACCGATTATAAGGAAGGATTATGATGTATGGGCTATTAAGATGGAGACTACGTTAAAGGCTCATGATGTTTGCGAATATGTCACTGATCGATTTCCAAAACCTAAATATGAAGCAACTAATTGAGCCCTTAGTAATTTAGAGAGAGAACAATGGAAGAAAGACAAAAAGAAGAATGCACAAGCATTGCAACTTATCCATCTAGGAGTGGACCGAGCAGTGTTCCAGAAAATTATGATCACGTCTTCAACAGAGATTGCACTGTAGACTTTGGCAACAAGCTATAAAGTTATGGCCAAAGTCAATATTGTTAACTTGAAAAATACTAGAAGCTATTTTGAAAGTTTCTAGATGAAGGAGACAAAGGACATTGATTCATTCATGAACCAAGTCATGGTTGTCGTAAATCAGTTACAAATTGATGGTGGTGATATTAAATATCAAATAGTGCTTGAGAAGGTCCTTAAATCTTTGTCCACCAAATTTTATGTTGTGGTAGCATCCATAGAAGAAGCCAAGGATTTGCAAACGTTAACAATTGATAAGTTGATGGATCACATCTATCCCATGAGGAAAGGATAGATAGAAATAAGGATTCCACTTTAGCAATCGATTTCAAAATTCAGGTTTCTTTTTCAAGAGACAAAGGTCGAGGTAGAGGATAAGGCAAAAGACATGGTTTTGAGAGAGATGTTAGAGAAGAAAAAAAACAAGAAAGTGGAAGCAACAACAAAAGCCTCAACAACAATCAAAGAGTTAACAAATCAAAGGTGAGATGTTATTATTGCAATAAATTTGGTCACTATGTTGATGATTGCAGGAAGAAGATAGTTGATCAAGGAAAGAAGAGATCTAATGTCATTATAAAGATATTGACTCCATGTTCCTATCTTTCCATACCTTGCATGAACCTTCTGATAATGTGTGGCTATTAGACAGTGGTTGTAGTAACCACTTGACAAGCAACAATAATTTGGTTGCAAATTTGGATCAATATGTGAAGATAAAGGTAAAGTTGGGCACTAACAAGACTGTGGATGTAGATGGAAAAGGAGTGGTCAACATTTTGATTGAGAAAGGGGAATTGAAGACAATCTCAAAGGTATATTATGTCCCTAGTCTCGAGCATAATTTGATAAGTGTTGGTCAATTGAT
This sequence comes from Pinus tabuliformis, assembly GCA_031772625.1. Taxonomy (NCBI): domain Eukaryota; kingdom Viridiplantae; phylum Streptophyta; class Pinopsida; order Pinales; family Pinaceae; genus Pinus; species Pinus tabuliformis. The sequence continues at coordinate 977,673,123 of CM062810.1, forward strand.
GTAGAAAGTATACATAGCTATTTTTCAAGTACAAGGGTGTGCTATATATGACAAGCCCCCAACCAAGTTGTTGATAGAAAAGGTGCAAAATACAAGGAATAAACTCTTTCCTCTAATTATGAGTTACAGTGCTCATGTCAATTCTCTTACAGTTGCATGTACTAATGGTTACTGGTTATGGCACTTTCGGTTTGGACACTTGAACTTCTCTGGTTTAAAATTTTTGCAGCAAAAATAGATGGTCAGAGGATTACCTCACATCAAGGAACCTTCTAGCAGTCGCGAGTGTTACATCTTGTGAATGAAACACCGTGAAATTTTTCCAAAGGGAGCTGCATACAGAGTAAAATAACCACTAGAGTTAGTTCATACAGACTTCTATGGACCTATGAGAACATAGTCGATTAGTGGAAGTTGTTACTACCTCACTTTCATTAATGATTATAGAAAAAATACTTGGTTTTAATTTCTGAAAAAGAAGTTTGAAACTTTTGCAAAGTTCAAATAATTCAAAGCCTTAGAAAAGAACCAGAGTGGTCGCCAGATCAAGATATTGAAGTCAAATCATGGTGGAGAATATGATTCGAAGGTATTCCATGATTACTGCAAACAACATGGAATTAGAAGGCAGTTTACAACAAGATAACATTTTATGAGAATGTAGTAGAGAGGAAGAGCAAACCCATTATGAACATGGCAAGGGGCATGTTGAAAGGAAGAAACTTGTCTAATGAGTATTAGGCAAAAGCAGTTGCATGTGTTGTTTACGTGATATACATATCCCCTACAAAGAGTGTGATGAGCATAGTACCATAAGAATCATGGTAATGTATATCTTGTAGTGTATCTCATCTCAGAGAGTTTGGAAGTATAGTCTATAAACATGTGGTTAAATATCTAAGAGGAAAATTGGATGATAAGAGTAAAAAATGCATATTTACTGGTTATAGTGAGCAATCGAAAGCTTACAAACTATATAACCCTATCACCAAGAAGACCCTAATCAACATGATGTTGTGTTCAAAGAAAAAGAGTCATGGAATGGGAGTACAGACAAGACAGTTGATGCACAAGTGCCATTGATGGAAGAAAAGGATGTAGCAGAAAAGGAGCAACACAAATCACAAGAGAAGACACTAGAAAGGACTCCAAGAATTTTCTGAATAGAATGGATCTTCAAGCAGATCAACAGATTGAAATTCCCCTAGTAGTCAATCAGGTGATGAATCAAGCAATGGTAAGAGAAATATGAGAAGTATGAAACATATTAATGATGATTTGGATCTTAGTGAAAATTTTGCATTGTTGGAATTCCAACCTTCTTCATTTGAAGAAGAAATCATAGATGAAAATTGGTTGCAAGCCATGGATGAAGAAATTGAAGTTATTGAAAAGAATGATAAATGGGATTTAGTTTATTTGCCAAAGGATAAAAAGGTTACTAGTGTTAAATGGGTGTACAAGACAAATTTGAATCAGAAAGGTGAAAATTAATTACATATTTCAAGAAATACTTGTATCAAAAGGGTTTTCACAGTAACCATGAATATAATTTAGAGCAACATTTTCTCTAGTACCTATATTGGATATTGTAAGAGTCATTTTAGCCATAGTAGCTCAAAACAAGTGGAAAGTATATCAAATGGATGTGAAATCAACCTTCTTGAATGGAATTTTAGAAGCATAAATTTATGTGCAGCAACCTCTAGGGTATGAAGTTGAAGGACCAGAAGATAAATTTTATAGGTTGAAGGAAGAGCTCTGTGGACTCAACAAACACCTAGAGCTTGGTATAGATGAATTGACAACTACATGATCAAGAATGGATTTCACAGAAGAAACATTGATGCTACCTTGTACACAAAAGTAAATGAGCATGGACATATTTTGATTCTTTGTTTATATGTTTACGACATGATTTATATAGATGATCTTGAATTATATGAATTTAAAGTAGCCATGAAGAAATAATTTGAGATGACAATTCTTGGTCTCATGAAATATTTTCTTGGCATAGAAGTTGAGGAATCTAATAAATGAGTTTTTATTTGTCAAAATAACTATGCTAAATATTTTCTAAAAATATTCGAGATGGAAAATTATAAATCTTCTACTACACCAGTTGTAATAGGTATAAAACTAAGTAAGGATGATGAAGGATCATATTTCAATCCATCTCTATTCAAAGATTGGTTGGTAGTTGCATGTATCTCACAGCTATGACACCAGGTATTATGTAGGGTGTTAGTTTGATTTTTGGGTTTGTGGAGACTCCAAAAGACTCACATTGGAAAGTAGGAAAAAGAATTCTGAGATACATAGCAGGAAATACAAATTGTGTGATAACGTATGCAAGCATAAAAAAGAAGGATTTGATTGGATACATAGACAATGATTTTCCACGCAGTTTGGATGATAGGAAGAGCACTTCTAGTTATGTATTCCATCTTGGTTCATGTGTGATTTCATGGACATCTAAGAAGTAGCCTATTATGACACTTTCATCAGTAGAAGTAGAATATGTAGTAGCAACATCAACAACATGTCAAACAATTTTTTTAAGAAGAGTATTGGATGGAATCAAGAAGAAACAACAAGGCTCAACAACAATCTATTGTGACAACACCTCAGCCATTTCACTATCCAAGAATAGTATGTTTCATCAAAAGAGCAAGCATATTGATACTACATATCATTTTATTAGAGAACTTGTGAGAAATGGAGAAGTTAACTTGAAGCCTTGTAAATCGAGTGATCAATTGGTTGATATATTCACGAAGCCATTAGAAAAATATGTATTTGAATTTCATAGAGGAAACGTGGGTGTTGTAAGCATAGCTGATACTTAGACTAGTAGGGAAGTTTGAGTTTTCATGAGTCATGTCTTAGCTTAGAAGTCATAATTAAGGGGGAGTGTTAAAGATAGCTAATTACTCCCACATGGAGAGTTATCTAATATTAGAGGGATAGTAAACTGATTCAAGTCAAGCTAATTCATATTTTGGGTAAAGTACAATTTAGTGTGTGTTTGCATGTTGAGTTATTTTGAGCGAGTCGCTAGTCAGAAAAATTTTAAATACCCCTCATCGGGTTCCTTCTAATCATCAAGTTTAGTGTGATCAATTGAAGAGTCACAACTTATGTTATTGTGTGTGTGAAATATTTGTGTTATTTTGTGCCTTTGCTCCTCTGCCTTTCCAACACACGTAGGTTGTAGCGAGTGTTATCTCTCATAACACCATCTCTTTCGAACTGTATCTTTGTTATTATTCTTTCCCACTAGATCCTGGTAGGTACAGTTCAAAAGCCTTCAAAAACCCAGAAGCGCAATGTGTATCCTTTTGAATCGAGTGATATGAAGTGGTTTTATTGCCAACTCTAAAACCAAAAAAATTATCTTTCCCAGGGCATTTTTTTTATTGGAAACACACACAATCTATTAGGGAAAAAAACCCTAATTCACATATCAACCCAAATAAAATCAATACATTACTCATTAAATAATGTATTCACCAATGCACCATTTGGATATTGTCTAATGACACCTTTTCTCCATGAGAATGCAAAACATTAAATGTAGGCTATCTTTCATAGCGTCAACTAGATACAACCCATTGGAAAGGGAGAAACAAAAGAGCAATGGCCATCAATTTTGCATGATATTGAAAATCGTGACAGTGGAAAACCAATATATATTCAATATACCACGGTTTATTATAACATTCCAATATACTATACCACCATATATATATATATATATAAACGTTGCACATTATATATATATATATATATATATATATATATATATATATAAATTTATCCAACAACCTCCATACTATAACACACTAATCTAAATGTTATCAATGACACCAATATGCCACTAAATGTCAATGTAGATCAATGTTAATCCATGTATGCTAATATTACGCATCACCATATATCGCAGCACCAGGTGATATATACACATAAACGAATATATAATGCATCAGCAAGGAATATATAAGCACCAAGGAATAATGTAGCACCAAGGATACATATTTTGTTTGCAAATAATAACGTAGCTTCATAATTTTTCATTGTTTAATAATCACATATGGCAACATTAATACTCACGTTGAGTTCACCAAGTAGTATACCATTCACATATATGAGCATAGATTCATGCACATCATGTGTATTTCTGTTGACAATAATATAATGAAAACACTATATACTAACACACTCACTATGTAACAGTTATGTAATGTACTATGCGCACTTTGCCTCTAGTAATATTACCTTTATCGATTCTATCTATCCAACAATTGTGTAACAATCTCTTTGTCATTGCTAAAGATTTAGGACTGATGGCATACCTGTGATTGTTATGCACTACCTGCCACTTGTTGAAAATGTAACTAGTTTCAATCTTGATAATTGTTTTACTCATTTCAATATTTATTCTATGTAACAAACAAGAAAAGAAAAGAAAGATTATTATTATTAAATCATGGGTTTCATGTTCATTATTGATGGAAATTTAGGTAAAATCATGTTCTTTGTGCTTGTAGGGTTTTTTAGGTCTTAGGGTTTATTGCCTTGAGTCAAAGGCGCCAACATCATGTTTATAATACCATTCCAAATAAAAATATATTTGTAAAGGAATTATTTTCAAGTCTGTAAAGTCCTGGAAGCTCCAATGGTACAATTCGGTCGTGGGAACATCAATTTAGCCTAAAGGAGGGATTTCAACCCCTTGAGAAGGCTATATACAGGAGTATCTTAACCTCATTTATGACACACTCACTCACAAGTTTGATCTATCACGAAGGAGTTCAATTCATAGTTGGGAAGAAAGAAGAAGAAGAGAGATGGGTGATGAGAAGCTAGAAGGACGAAATTATTGTTTTTGGGCTCTATCTCTCTCACATGTGTGATGATCTAGGGTTTCTTATACTATAAAAGGAGGTCGAAATTGCAGATATAAATTACAGGAGGACAAAGTGAAGAATCTTGTAGATGGAAGGGAGGAAAACTTATATTGACCTCATTTACCTTGGGAAAGATATCTTGCTCTAGGAAGGTCTCAAGAGGACGCTAGATTCTATTGATATTCTTGGGTGGAGGAAACTAACCTCTAGATTCTGTAATTGTGCTTGGGTGGAGAAAAAGCCTCTAGGTTCCTTATGTATTTTTTATTGGATGCCATTGGAAAGCCAAAGGGTGGAGGTAGTTGGCCTCTAGATTCCATGTGAATTGTCTGGCTATAGAGCGATTGCTAGGTGGAGGATAGAGGTCCTCTAGATTCCTTGTTTCAGTTGGAAATTTGTGTTTAAATCCTTTGAGCAAGCCCCTCAGTCTTTGGAATCTGGCTTAGGGGTGCAAATACAAGTGAGCTTGGCTGGAATTATCTATGGTTGAGTAGAGAGTCCTTGTCCTAGGCTCAGTTTCCCTGAACCTTTACAAGATAAGTTCTCTTTTGTATTTTCTTAACTAATAGTAAATGTATGTTGCATTTCTAGTTTGAAATGGTCCTATATAGAAATATTGATGACTATATTTTATCATTAAGCAATTAATAATATATTATGCCGTGCCTCTATTTGATAACTAGAGTTATGCTACATTTTTGGGTTGAAATGATTTTTTGTGTGAAATACTTGACTGTGTTGTTAACAACACATGAATACATAACATAATGTGAAAAGTGTAAAAGCATTGAGAGTGTTATCACTGAAAATTCCAATGCCAAAATTTCAAAACCGCTCACATTAGTTTGATGCGCATAAAACCTTTTTGTAATTTCGCAGCGCAACATGTTTAGGTAGTTTCGTAGCGCATAATTCATATTTTGCACTGGCTGCGCTACGAAATTGGGGAAATGGCTGCAAGAGTTGGAGAGAGAATTTTTTAGTGATTTTGATGAAGCAAGTATCATTAGCCCCGCTCAAAGCTCTCACCAAACTTGGAAACATTTACATGGAATGGAATATGATCAGTGCAGTTGCCAATTTTATAAGGCAACCCTAGCTGTAACAACAGGCTTGTCTGCCCCATACAGTAATTTAGTAATAATCTACAAACAGCAGGGGCATTATGAAGAAGCTATTGCTTGCTATAATGAATTTCTTCGGATAAATCTAATGGCAGCTGATGGTCTTGTAAACAAAGGAAACACTCTCAAAGAGATTGGTCGTGTTAGCAAAGCTAATTCAAGATTATATACGAGCTGTTACAGTTAGACCTACCATGGCTGAAGGCCATGCAAACCTTGCCTCCGCTTACAAAGACAGTGGTCATGTGGAAGCTGCTATTAAGAATTGCAAACAAGCCTTGGCGCTGCGCCCTGATTTTCCAGAAGCTGCATGCAATCTTTTGCATACCTTACAGTGTGTATGTAGTTGGGAAGACCGTGAGAATAAGTTTGGGGAAGTTGAGGCCAAGTGGGAAACCGATTAGAGAGAAGGGAAGAAAGTCCTCTCAGTACCAGTGAATCAGTCTACTTGTTTCAAATAGATGCTGGAGAAGAGGTAAAAGCATGCTGTTTTAAATAACACAGCAGTTTCGTAGCGCGCTACGAAACTGCTGTAGGTGATGTTTGTTACAGGCATATTTCTCTGTTTTAAGCAGTCAACTTCCAGGAGGTATTTAGCGCAGCTGAAAGAATATTTTCAAAAATTGAAAGAGGTTTTTATTCCTAACATACTGAACTAGAAAAACCTCTTTCAGTTTCTTCAAATTGATTATGAGCTGGGAGAAACGAGTGACTAAAAGTTGCACTACGAAACTGCTGTAGATGCAGTTTTTAATTTCCTGTTTTACACATCTTCTTCAAGGATCGATTCTGGGCAGCTGGAGTAGTTTTTCAAAAAACCAAAAGAGGTTTTTGTTAAGCACGGATTGGTTCACAAAAACCTCCTTCAGTTTTTCCAAATACGGTTTCTGTGAGAAATTATGAGCTCTGTCCCAAGACATATTTTTCAGCCAGAATCTTTTTGAAACTTCAAGTTAAGGGAATTTAAAGTGGTTAAAGAATGGTTTCAGGTTTATGCTGCTCATGGTAAAGAACGCATTTGGATAAGGGGGCTCATGTTATGCTGCTATAACCATTTTTGTGCTGTGGTTATCACCGCTTGCAGTTTCTGTTATATTATTTGGCTGTGGTTATCACCGCTTGCAGTTTCTGTTATGTCATTTGGCTCATGTGTACTAATGCATATAGAGCTTACTCCAGGCCGAGTTTTTACTGAAATTGTGACTTTCCGCATACTCCAAGAACCTCTGAGATCCTTTCCTCAAATAAGCACTGCAAAAAAGCAAGCTTTTTAAAATAATACAACAGTTTCGTAGCGCGCTACGAAACTGCTGTAGGTGATGTTTTATGATGAAAACAAACAGTTTAATGATGAGATCAGCAAATTTTTGAAGGAAACGCCTAAGGAACATAAGGGAGACCACATGAGGCTATCCTAGCTATTCAGAGAATGACAAGTGTGCCTTTTTGAAAAGGTGAAATATTTTGTCTTTAGTGAAAGCTTTGATAAAGGTACTTTATTACCGGTTGTTAGGGTTCTGATAGGAGATGCATACGGAGATTTTGGGTTATACACCTGTTCAATCAACAAGGCTTCCAGCACATGGGGGAATATGGTGATGCTCGCATTTTTATTGGAATTAAAGAGCTGGGAACATGTTACTTAATTTGTGAAGAATGATGGGAGACAAGGACCGGGAAAACAGGGGACTTATCTTGATGATTAATGAACCATCAACGCATCCAGTATCCAAAGCCAGCTTGTTCATTGCATTCTCCTCTAAGCTATCTTGGCCAAAACAGAAAGAAGACAGGTGTCAAGAATCAAGAAGGAATCATGCTACGAGGAGGACAGAATTTGAGTTTTGATTAAATTAGGACTCTTTGTAATTACAGTTCAGCACTTAATGTATTTAATGAATTAGTTAAACAGTAGATAGGAGTAGTTAATAGCAGTCTTCGAGCTCCCCTCATGCTGGAGGAGGAAGCTAAAGGTGGTTAAGAATGTATCCCTATATATAGATCAGACTTGGATGTAATAGGGGTTGGATGTTTTGATAAAAGACAAGACTATTTTGGTTTATGTATAGCAGATTTCAGTAATGCAAATGACTGTTGTTTCTTCTCAGGATTCACAATAGATCTAATGGTTCAAATGTATGATGGTTTATTCTCTTTAGTGTTCTTTTACAGTTTTTTTACTGCATAATCACTCAGAACTCATGTGTCATGCTCTGACTTCCTGTATGCCTTGGCAAACTGTGTTTTATGTAAGTTATGTTTGAACATTAGATGTAAAGTGCCCTGATTTCTATGAAAGGATAGTGTTTTTTGTTTGCTGAGATGTGTGAGACTCCATAAGCCCAATGGGAATCACTTTGATATTTGTCCAGCCAGCTTATTTTTCATGTGTTTTAAGAGTTAGCCATCTTTCCTTGTCATTAGTCAATATTCATAGTCTGTGAGAGAGCCCTCTCTGACTAGGGAGGCTAAGCCTTAGTCTAAAGCCTGGTTTGAAATAGTTACACAGAATCTTGCTGATTGGCAGCCTTCAGTACCTGATTTTGTGATAACAGAGAGGATCCATGAGGACCTAAATTAAATCATGGCAACAATTGAGATAGAGATTTCTTTCATTCAATATAATGATTACATTGGGGACATCCTATTTGACAACATTTGTGCATATGATTGCTACACACCTATATTATAGTTTATGTGGTGTTGTGTTAATGTTAAGGATTACTTCCTCTTATAACTTTAAAAACCTATGACTCTACATTAGAGGATTCCCATCCTTGCATTTTGAGTAGTCTTGGAGGTATTTGACAAGTGCTATAGTGCTAATGGTCAAGGAAATGAAAGTCCAAGGGTACACCTTGGTGTCTGTATATTTTAAGAATTCGAATCTTGATGTTTCCTTCATGGTACCTCATGAATCATGCGGACTCGAGAAGTGTGATTCTAGCATAAGCTCAGGACAGATAACACTAGTGGGTGCTTAATAAGCCATAGTGGCCATGGTTGTATGCTAGTACAGATCCAGACATTTGGAAATCCATTGTAGCATCTCCATGGATCTAAGATCAAGCAATGTTATAATGATCTTACAAGACACTGTTAAATGGTCTGTGGTGAAGCTATGCACAGAGTTGAGTTGCGGTAAATCTAGGTGAGGATCTAACTTATATATATTAATTGGATACTTTGACATTATTGGTCATGTGGATAGCCTAGCCATTGAAGCTCTTCATTGGATGCATAGACCTTTCCTCATCATGATTGGGAAATGGTAGGGTGAGATGTCCCAGAGGCCACGTACCGAGAGTTTATTTCCACAACAAGGAAGCATGGTAGAGATGATTGGGAACCGAGGTAGTTGGGCTCATAGCTCAGAAGCGGGAAGCCTTCCTATTGGCTAGAGTGGATCCCATATGAAAACTCATCCTTGAGGTCAAAATTTTGTAACTTATAAAAGGGAAACTCACAGTAGAACATAGGATGATGTAAGTTGGGCCATGTTGGTAGACACGTGAGCCTGAGAGACATGTTATTGGCTGGGGAGGGTCCACCTTTCCAGTCATCCCATCAAGCCTACCTTGAAGTATTCTCAAGAGAGCATGAGAAAGGGAATGGGGTGTTGTGGAACTGCTACGAAGTGGACCAATTAGAAGCAATGAATGTGTGGAGACATGGTTCATCCTTCCATGTGGCCTGTAAATTGTATTCCAGAGGTTTTCTTTTTCAACTCAAAGGAATAATATGGATGATAGGTCATTGGGCCAGCTAGGCCTATAGTTCAGAGGTGGAGGACATCCCCACTGGTTGGGAATGGAGCCCATGCGATAGTGCATTCTGTGGGTGATTACCCCATAAGTTTGAACAAAGTGTTTTATCAAAGCCTTAGGGTAGAAAGGGTTGGGATGATGTGTACCTACAGGCCCCACCTGAGTTAATAATGGGAGTAATCGTAAAGAGTCACTGGGAAGCCAAGGTCGGGGTCACATGTCTAGAGGAATCCAACTTGGATGGTTAAAAAGGGAAGTCGAGAGGAATCGATGGGATTAAATCGTCAGGATGAATTGTCCTAGAGGCCCCATCTTGGAGGTATATCGTGTTGAAAATATAACTAGTTTCAGTCTTGATAATTTTTGTACTCATCTAAATTTGTATCTTGTGTAACAAATAAGAGAAGAGAACAAAAAATTAATATTATTAAGGCATGGGTTTCATGCTCACTGTTGATGTTTTTCTAAGGAAAAGCATAATTTTTATGCTTCAAGGAAAAATGTTCTTCGTGTGAGTCAAAGGAGTCAAAATTATGTTTGTAAGACCCTTCCAGGAAAAATGTAATTGTAAAAAGAATTATTTTAAGTCTAGAAATTCCATGAAACTCTAAAAGTACAAGTTGGCCTTGGGAATGTTAAGTTGGCTCAGAGGAGGGAATTTGACCCCTTGAGAAGGCTATATAAAGGATCAATTCGACCTCATTTATGACACACACACTATACAAGTTTCATTCGTAAAGAAAGAGTTTGACCTGAAGTTAGGAGAAGCAGAAAAGCAGAGAAAATGTCTTGGAGAAACAAGAAGTATGAAGTTTCTTGTTTTTGGGCCCTATCTCTCTCACACGTGTAAAATTATAGGGTTTATGGGTTGTAGGGAGAGGCCAAAATTAAATAATAAAGTTGCAATAGGATGAAGTGCATCATCTTGAAGCTTGAAGGAAGGATACATTCTCTAGACCTAGTTGACCTTAGGAGGAGCTGTCTTGCTCTAGGAAGGTCTCAAGAGGAGGATGATCTAGAGTTTCCTTAGAAGCTAGAAGACCAAAAGTGCAAGGTCAAAGTTAGAGGCTAGGTAGTAGTATCGAAGTTGGCAGGTCAAAGTTTGAGTGTGTAGTAGTTTGGTGCAGAATCAAGGAAGGGCATGAAGAAGGGTAATTTGGTACTAGGAGAAAGACTTGATCTAGGATTTGGGTCGTTGTATCTCATTTGAATCATATTCTAAGAAAATAGTTTTTAGGTTTTCCCATTGAATGGGGTTTTCCCTTGTTGAGAGCCTAATATATGTGTCCTCTATTGTTGCTATTAATTTTCTTAATATTGTTTGATGAAAATATATAACTAAACAACCTAAAGAAGATAAATAAGATTCACAAGAAAGTATAGCAGTTAAGGAAAATACAATTAATAGTTACAACTATCCATTTTCCAACATAAGGGAGAACAAATGATGATAACATTCAGATGAAGGCATTGGGTTGACGTAGCAGACTAGTACAGAGAAGAGACTAGAGAAATGGACTCCACTTTGTCATTATGTGCCTATAGGTGGTTTAGAGTCCCGATACCACTTTCTCTGACATCCCCTATAGTGGTTTTTGAGAAGGCATTGGTGGGTGTCAGAATCAATCCTAGAAGCCCTGTGAATGCAAAGTTCATGATCATGATTGTGTTTATTTATTTACCACATTAAATATCTAATAGTATGTGATTAACAACACATCACAAGAAACATAAGGAAGATACAAATACATAAGTGGGGACTGGAATAGTTTAGTATAATTTTGATTAGTCACAACATGGAAGTGATGAGGTTAGGATCAGTGAAGAAGAAAGATCAATTTATTAAGGGGGGAGGATCACTCTCTAGATTGGATGGATACCTTGAGCAGCTTAAGGGATGAAATTAGAAGCTTCAAGGAAGATAATGAGAGGTTAGTAAGAGATCAAGAGAGATAAGTTGAGATAAATGGATTCATCCTACAAAGTCTCTCATACCTACAAAGACAAAGGAAACCTAAGACGAGGGCTAGTCATAGGGACAAAAAGAGCCCTAGGGAGTTAGAAGAGAATACAAATCGGGTAGATAGTAGTAGGTCTAGGAAGAGGCATAGGCTTATAAGTGAAGATAATTTTTCTATAAATGCACCTTTATGTACCCCAAGAGGAGGAACCAACATATATGTGCTTCATTCTAGCATACCATCAAGTTATGATACCAAGGGGCACCACCATCATTGTCATCAGGACATAAAGGAAAAGGAATACATTCATGAGGTGTTTAAGAAATCCAATACACCCACATTTTATGGGGATACAAAGAAATTAGAACAAGAAGAATCTTGATTGATGGGCATGATGAAATTTTTCAAAATTCATGACTATTTTGAAAATATGAAAGCCAAAATTTCCACCTACAACTTAAATGGAAAAGTAGACATATGGTGGAAAGATATGAAAAAATGTTAGAGGAATTGTTGAGAAGGAATTGACTTGGACAAAGTTTGAGAAACTCTTCAGAGAGAAATACTTATGTGAGCGCTACTACGATGGGAAGGCAAAAGAGTTCTATGAACTCAAGATGTCGCAATTTATAGATGATGAGTATGTTACCAAGTTCTTAGAACAATTGAGGTATGTTTCCTATCTCAAATATGAGAAAGAAAAGATTCAAATATTTATTAATGGACTTCCTATGACATTCAAAGACAAAATTAAGTTGTTGGAACCTCAAACTCTAAAAGATGTTATCAACAAGCTTACACACTGTTATGAGTAAGAAAAATGAAAGCCATAAATAAAAGGTGAGTGGAAGGCAAGGAAAAACGTTGGAATTAAGAATAATTGGCCCATGAAAATTTCTGAAAAGAGGGAAGGTAAGCACCCAAGTCATACAAAAAAAATTCAAAAAAAAGCTAATATTGTTGTTAAGAGCAATGTGTAGCAACCAACATTAGGGAAGCTCAAGATTGAAGGCCAAGAGCCATTAAAGCATAGGACATGTGTTCAAAAATAAATGAAAATAGACTATCCACATCAGAAGAATGTTGGACCAAAGATTCATAGTTCACAATAAGCTCGCACAGTGGGTGATGTAGCTCGAGATTTACCGAGAATTTATGCAACCATAGATAACCACTAGGCAGACCACTAGGCATCCATCATTGAGATTGAATGTAATCTGCATGACCAAATTGTTTATATTTTAATTGATCCAGGTTCTCATTATGGCTATATCATCCTAGATTTTATTGAGAAATTTAATTTGATCAAGGAATTGCACAGAGAACCATGGCTATTTCAATTGGAAACCGAAACCAAAAGAGGATTAATCACTAGGTGAGATGATGTACATTCGAGCTCAGTGGCATGCCTACAAAATTAAATTTTAATATACTACCATTGGGTGCATACAATATAATATTGGGACTGGATTGGTTGTGCCCACATAGGACAAAAGTAGACTGTCATGAAAAGGAAATTAAATTCTTAGATGAGCAAGGAAAAAGAAGAGTTATGCATGGAAGGAAAAAACCAACTTCAGTGAGGTTGATCACAACCATGCAGGCCAAGCGCAAAAAAAAAATCAGATGCATGTTGTTTGCAGTGAAAATCTTAGGTGATGGGAAGGCTGGAAGTGATCCTGATAATTAGGAAGTTGAATTGCTGAGAAGGTACCCAATTCTGTAGTAGTATGCAAATGTTTTTTCATTGGAGGTTCTTGGATTACCTCTTCACGAAGTGGTAGATTTCTCTATTGAGTTGGTATCTGAAGCTGCACCAGCATCCAAGGCATCATACAAGATAAGTAGCCATGAGTTGGTGGAACCAAAATTGCATCTAAAGGAGATGTTGGACAAGTGTTACATAAGGCTGAGTGTGTCTCCATGGGGAACACCTATATTGTTTACAAAGAAGAAATATGGAACCCTTAGATTATGCACTGACTACAGGAAATTAAATAAGGTGACCATAAATAAATGGTACCCATTGCCAAGGATTGATGATCTCTCTGATCAATAGAGGGAAGAAAAATTGTTCTCCAAGACTAATTTTAGGTCACAATATCATTATGTAAGGATCAAGGAGGAGGAAATTCACAAGACTACATTTTGAACAAGATATGGGCATGTGGTGGTACCATTTGGGATTACTAATGCCACTGCTACATTCATGTGCTTAATGAACAATGTGTTGCATCCTTATTTGGAAAATTTTGTCATTGTTTTTTTTGATGACATATTAGTGTACTTAAAGACAAAGGAAGAGCATGAAAAGCATCTAGCTGTAGTGATATAGTTGTTTAGAGAGAACAAGCTCTATGCAAAGCTTAGAACGTATGATTTCTTCTAATAACATATACATTATTTGGGGCCTATTGTCTCCAAGGAAGGGATCTCAATTGATCATGAGAACATCAAATCTATAATGGAGTGGAAAACCCCGAGGAATGTGAATGAGATCAGATCATTCATGGGATTGGCAAGTTAAGGTAGAAGATTTATAAAACAACTATCCAAGATAGGCTGCCCTATCACATATTTCGAGAGAAAGGGAAATAAATTTTAGTGGAAAACTTAGTGTGTAGCAAGATTTGAGAAACTGGAGGAATTTCTCACAAATGCACCAATGTTGACGATTGCAGATCCTGACAAGTATTTTGTGGTGTGCGCAGATGCCTACAAGGAAGGGATTTTTGGAGTCTTGACGCAAGAAGGAAATGTATTATGTTATGAGTTAAGGAAATTAAATGAGCATGAGGTGAATTATGTGACTTATGATCTAGAGTTAGCTACCATTTCTCATGCCTTGAAGATGTGGAGGCATTACCCCACGGGAAGAAAATTTACACTCATGATATACCATTATGGGTTAAGGTATTTCTTTGAGAAACCCAAGATGAATGCAAGATAGACTAGATGGTTGGCCATACTTAGCAAGCTTGAATTTGAGATTAAATACATAAAAGGAAAATAAAACTAGGTTTTTGATGCACTCATTAGTATGATTCAATTGAATCACTTGGTAGAGATAAGCTCTTACCAAATAGACCTAGTAGAAAGGGTCAAGAATGTAGGACATCATGATGAAAAATATCAACAAATGAAAGAAATGTTGATACAAGATGGCGGGGATGAGGAATATCATCTCACTAACGATAACCTAATTAGGTTCAAAAATAGAATTTATGTGCCAAATAATGATGAATTAAAAATACTCATAATGAGAGAGTTCCATTCCAAGCCTTATTCCGGCCATCCGAGGTACCATAACATCTTCACAACCATTAAAATGTTTCACTACTAACCATATTTGAAGAAATAAGTTCTTTATTTCAAGGCTAAATGCATGGAATTTCATCAAGTGGAGGTTGAATGCAAGCATACAATAAGATTTTTGATCCTATTATGATTCTAGAGCGGAAATGGGAGGTAATTTCTATGGATTTTTTCACAAGTTTGCCTAGAACGTCCTGGTAACATTATGCAATAATGGTAGTTATTAATAGTTTGAGAAAGGTAGCTTATTTTTTGGCACACAATTCCACTAACTCGGATACTGAGGTGGCACAAATATTCATAAAGGATATTGTGATACTACATGGTGTCCCTAAGAAAATTATTTATGATAGAGATGTTAATTTTGACTTTAAGGTTTTTGGAGGGTCTCTTCACGGGATTAGGGACCAAGTGGGAATTTAGTACAACGTAACATCCACAAAAGAATGGGAAAATAGATAGGACAAATAGGATCTTTTAGGACATGGTTAGGATGTATTTGATGCATCATCCCAAGAAGTGGGAGGAGTACCTACCACTTGTATATTTTGGATACAATAATGGATACCATGAATCCCTAAAGAAGACTCCATTTGAGGCCTTGTCTGGGAGTAATTACAATAATCCTATCATCTCGAATGATCCAATGAATTAGATTTTTATTTTGCCTAATATCTCAAGGAAGTGGAGAAAAAACATTAGATCCTCAAGCAGAACTTGAAAGTGGTATATGATAGATAGAAAAGCTATGTAGATTAGCCTATGGTGCATAAATAGTTTGAAGTTGGGAAAATTGTTTAATTGAGAAGTAAACCCAAGAAGAGTTCCTTAAAGAGTTGGCCATGTACCAAGTTGGCGCCTTAATATTGTGGAAATTTTGAGATCCTTGAGAGGATTGGACTAGTGGCCTATAGGATGAATTTAGCTCTGTCAATTAAAGTTCATTATCTTTTCCATTTTTATTTCCTTAAAATATATCTAAATGATTCTAATCGTGTGCTTGATTTGTCTATGTTATAGGTGGAACTAGAGGGAGAGTTCTAGCTAGGGCCATTGTGAATTCTAGACCATAGGAGTCTCATGCCCTAGAATCGAGCCATAGAGAAAGTCAAAGTGTAGTGGAGGCACTTTGGCCTCGAGGAAGCCACTTGAAAAATGGATGAATCCATGAGAGAAACATTTCCATCCTCGTTCGTCCGCTGAATAAAATGTGTATATATTTTTAAATATTGTATAGATTTGTACATATAAATATCCATGAAACAATATGTGTTTTATTTTGTCTTCTTTGTTACATATGAGAAAAATAAAACTAAGGTTGGTGTTCCCTTAAGGGGTATCAGTTTATGACATCCCTAACCTAGGTTTCCCTCATGAAATTTAATGTAGCTTTATAAATATGTTAAACTGGGTTGAGTCAAATGGACATAGATTCCAGAGATGACGAGGTTTCTTTCTTGGGATGTATGAGGTTTCCTTGTTGTAGGAAATTTAAACTGGTATAACAACCATTAAAGGTTGGCTAGTGTGATTTTAATAATTTGGTAACTTGAATCAAATTGGGATGCAAGAGGAGTAGACATGACCATGTTTCTTGAGAAAAACTACAAGGAAAAGAGGAAAAGAATTAATGGATTAGGAAGACTGTGCAGCAACAATGATAGGGAAAGTCAATCCTTGCATAGGAAAAAAAGGGTAGAGTAAAATAAATGGGGTTTGACATCCATTCATGAAGGATTGAAACTCAGTAAAGAACAATGCAGAGGAGAAGGACCAAAAAGTAGTTTTGTAGAAGAGAAGAGAAGGGAAGAAAGTGATTCTCAATTTTGTTGGAAAGACTGGCATGCAGAAGGTCACTGCTTGTTAAGGAACAATGGTCTATGGATTCCCTGTATAGCGAGAGGGTGGAGATGGGATTTCTCTAGAATTCCTTGATGGCTGGCATGGTGGATTTTTGTAATGGTCTCCTCCCACATTTACCCAAATTTACAAGCTCCTAGGGTAAATGTGAGGTTCAGTTCTACTATGACATGACCCAACCTCCAAGTTCCACTTAATGAAGTGGGGCCTACAAAATGAACCTTTATTGACATCCTAAAATGAATACAAATCACTTAGTAGCTGAAAAAAATACCCTAGGTGACCAATCTCTAAGTTGGAACCCTTTTTGTCTAACCTAGTTCCATAATTTCAGCCTTGAAACCGAATCCACACAGTTGGAAGCCTATAACCACACTCACAGGCTTGCTTCCATGTGGTTATTACCTAATTCTTCTAGTTTTGAGCATGTGGTTCTGGGATCTGTGCCACCTTTTGAGGTTGGCCTCCATACAACTACCCATAATTGCCTGTAACTTTCCAGAATGTAATGAAAGGTGTTTATGAAGCCAACCAATCAAAACTCAAGAAAGAACCTCATGCAAAGAGGCCTAATCCATAACAAACATTACGTCAAACATATGGAAAACATGTAAGCTACATGTCTTCACTGCATATATGATCATAAACTAATAGTTTTCATCTAAAAATCACCAAGAAGGCTCTAATCCCTCTCTAGCTATATATAATAACACTTGTTAGTCCATGAATTCATCAACCATTCAATAACTTAGCAAAACACGACAGGAGCCATAAATAGAATACATCATATAACCAAAAAATAACCAACATAGAAACCATGGAAAATCAACCATAATGTCAACTTGATAATTAGTACAAGTGCTCATAAATCACAATAGTAAAATATCTCATATTAACATATGAAAATGTTAAACACGTTAGGGACTTCCACATACCACCTGACCATATAATGGGTTGAACCAAATCTCTCTTTCATCTAATAAATCATGCGCCATATTATAAGCATGAATGTGGGTCCTCATGGAATAAACCAAAACAATAGAACCAGGGCTTCTAGTGACCAGACCACCTCAATACTCAACCACAATGATTCCACCTCTACAGTCCAAAAATCATTAACATCAAACAAATCAGTTTCTAGCCAAGATGTCTAGGGCTCTAGGAACTAGTAACTCAGCCCGCAACCTTCTAGGTATCCAAAGCGTTTGTTCCAACTATGACTCCCGGGACTAGTAACTCAACCCACCAAGGGCTCTAGATTGTTTATCCTAACCTATGACTCCAAGAAGTAGTAACTTAACCCAAGTTATTCCACGACTTGCAAAGAATTTGTTCCAACCAACAACCATAGAGAACCTGAGCACCAATAAAAAAACAAGTGGAAAAACCCACAACACCATGGTTATCCAAGAAATGGCAAGGTAAGGCTAAAACCACTGTCAATCCAAGAAAATATCCATTCCAATGACAACACACAATCGAAGAATCGTGTGCATATACCATGCATCCATAAATCAACATTCTAAATCTCACATGGACATTGTTACCTACAATCCACAACTAATTTATGGTCTTACTTTTTGTTGTCCAAGCTTTCTCTTATGCACCCTTTCTTTCCTTGCTTGCTTGTCTAGGTGCTTATTCCTTCTCCATAGTTTTTCTTGATCAAAGAATGAGCCATAAGCTATCAATTGATTCTCATGCTCCTTTTTATCATTGATGTCTCCTTTTAATTGATTTTCCTTCATTTTCCTCGAACTTCCCTTGCATGAAAATTTGTTTCTCTTCACCTTCCTTCTCTCCTATTTTCCTTTATTTTCATAATTAAATTCCAATCATTGCCTATTTTCCTTTTTCAATTCCTTTGCCATTTTCCATAGCCATAAATAAGTTCCAAGTGATCCCACTATAATTTCTACCTACCATTCAACTTGGAATACATGTCCCATTACCTTGGTCTTATTTTATTTACATGGAAAATCAAATAAGGGTTGTTACAAACCCACCCCCCTTGGGGTAACACCATCCTCAGTGTTCAATGACACTTATAACTAGAAAAACATACTACCTATGGAGATTTATAACAAAGCTTGTTGAAGTGTTTACAATAAAAAATTGTTGCAACACAATAAACATATCGCTTACTGGAGCTTTATAACACAAAAAATTATGATCCAACATATATACTTACACAAATTTGCTTCAACTAGAAAATAATCATACTATCTAAGGAACTTTATAAACACAACTCAATACAATATTTACAATAATATACACATATATGCATAAACACATTTTCCTTAACCAAAAAATAAAAAGGATATAATTCTTGCATCAATCAATAATGGAATCCAAAGACTCACACCTCCACCCCCAAAAGTAGTACCTGGATTCACCTCCTTCCCAAGGTTTCCAGAATCCATTGTCAAAACCAAATTCAACATCAAATGTCTAGTGCTACAATCCTTGCTACCTTTTCTCTGAGTGAACATTACCGACTCATTGTTTGAGGGAACACTCCCAATGTGATTTTAATTCCACCTGGAAATGTTAATGACCAAAACAAATGTATTCCCAGACCTTCCCTTCCCTGCTACAAATTCTCTTGGGTAATATGGTCATGCCCTTCCATGTAGTCACACAACTTCCAAGTTCTAGTGGAATTCCCTTCTTGGGTGATCTGTCCCTTGAAAAGGTTTCCTCACATAAGAGGGTCCAAAAATCAAGGCATATCCTTATCTCAAAACCATCATACCAGTCATAGCATGCTCATGGAAATTGATGGAAACTATTAGGTACCAATGTCCCACAATGGCCCTACTCCTAAAGTGCTTTACCAACATACTATTGCATGTTCCAATTACTTTTACTGCTGCAAATTCTCTAACAACCAATTCAAACCACCCAAACCACGCGTTTTCAACCACCCAAACCTAGGCATTTTCCATGTTTTCTTGTACCAAGAACATAATTTCCATTAGATTCAAAAGGAATGGAAATAAATTCAAATCATACTTCATCAGTATCCCTTAAATAAGGTATAAGTGAAATTTTGTTTTTTTCCTATCACAAGTCAAACTAGCTCTATGATTAAATCATCATGTATAAACATATCACATTTGGTTAGCTCAAAACTCAACCATCATAAATCAAAATCACAGGTCATGTGCATAATATATATATATATATATATATATATATATATATACTTATATTTCAAATGTTTCTTCGCTTCTGCCTTTGGTCTCTATCCTTTATGTACACACACTAAATTGGTTGCCAAACTTGATAAGAACCTAGTGCCTTCTCTTCTCTTCAACCGCGTACACACACTAGATTGGCTTCCAAACCCAAAAAGCATTGAATGCCTTCTCTTCTCTTCAATATAAATAATAAGGCATCCAGGGACTACACTGCCTCTACCCTCAATATTATAAACTCAAAGTTGGTCTCATCCCAAGCTATCTAGGGATCTAGATCATTTGTCCCAACTTGCAGGATCATGGGACTCATAACTCAACCCACAACCTCAAGGGCACCCAATTTGTTAGAGGTCTTTAGAACGTTTGTCCCAACTTGCAAGCTCCATGGACTAATATCTCAACCCACAACTCGAAGGTAACCCAAGTTGTTATGTGGCTCCACCCATAGCCTCTAGGGATCCAGGGAACCAATCCCCAACATGTACACATACACATAATGTACATCACAACACATAAACCCACACACATTGTTAGCATACACCTACACATGGTGTATAACACAACACATACACGTGGTGTATAACATAACACGTTCACTTATACGTGGTGTACAACACAACACATACACCTACACTTGATGTACAACTTAAGATATATGTGTACGCACAGTACAACACAATGACTACATATCACGATACAATGAGTACACAATACACATAATATAGTACCAAATGTGCACAACAAAATGTGCACGACAAGTATACAATGCCACATGTACAAGATATACACAAAACAACATGTACACATCAGTGGTACTCAACATCCAGAGACCACCTTGTCTCTACCAGGAAACCTTGCCTCTAGTGTCTTTCCCACACCTTACTGCATGCATGCATAACCAAAATCTTCAGTCTATGGTTCTTTCCATTATCCATGATTGTCCCAACATGCCATAGATCACACTACTTTCATTCCACTGACGTATCTTTTAGCATTACCTACTATAGCATAAACATAGGCATAGTTATAAGCACATAATATCAAAATCATATCCACGTGATACTAACCTGATAGGTCTTCCAGGGCTACTCTGCCCACTTGATTCCTTGTAAAAACAGGAACCTCTTCATGTTATTCACCTACATAAAGCAATCATTATTCCACAAGAATGATCCCTTTCAAACCATTTCAAACAATGATATACACACATGGACACACACACACACACACACACACACACACATATATAAACATTAGCATAATCATGATCATAACACAATTGCTAGTGTTTATAAGGTCAAGGTTAAAAGAACTCCCTTTATCGATGCAACACATGCACAACATTAAGAACAATAGTTCCCAACATAGCTAAGGCATATAACACCGCAAAATCCATACACCTTACCTTTCATGGTTACCTTTCTTATGATAGTCCTTCTACTATCCATTTACCCTAATGGATCCAACTAGTGTAATTGGTTGTCATATTCTTTCCTTCAGTTATCCTTATTCATGCACCAGGCCTTATTTGCGTCTTACATTACCTATTGGGTTTCATTCAACTCTCCACCAGCTCCATTAACTTTACTCTTTTCCCCAACCAATTCCCAAGACCATCAAAACATAAAAGGAAATAACAAGAAGAAAACCAAACTAGAATAAAATAACACAAACAAAGTGGCATGGCCATGCACCAGGTACAATCAAAAGCGCAAATCAAGCATAAAAAAAATCACAAGATACTAAAAGCACAAAACTGGAAACAAACACCATGAATCAACACCATGGTTCCTAGTGCTTCTAACGGAATGCTCAACCCAATCCTTCTTGAAGATTTCATGGCAGTCTCTTTGCCATGCAATTCCCTGCATCAAACTGCCATAAACAAAAAATTATTTGTGCATAATAGATATAATAATATACCAACTACCTTACCTGTTGTACCTAGCACGTTTCTTTGCAACTAAACACATTCATACCATCTCTCAAGAAACTCTAATTCCCTTGATAGCTCCAACAAAAATTGGAAAACACTTGTTATCCTTGCATCTGATCAGCGATTTGCCATGTATCTTCCTTGGCCCAAACTTCTTCCATGCACTTTAGCTTCCTCTATTACTCGACTTTATATCATGAGCTTATTCCATTGGAAAATGCATTGAGGCTCTTCTTGGAACTATGCCCCTGGTTCCACTTCCACCTCAATGATGGATGTGTGGTAACCTCCCTACCTGTTATCCATTGTTGCATTGATCTTGGGAATGCTCTGACCTACATCCCCAGTTGTTCGCACCTCATACGTACTATATATATGAGGCCTACCACACATCTATTGTGCACTCTAATGTGAAGGCAAATCCTTCCTGTGATGATATCCATCACAAGTTCAACACTACAATGGTTGTCTACCATTTCTTTTTACTTTGTTGCTCAACAAGATGAGACCCATGTCCTCTCTCAACTGCATTGAACTTCTTATGAGGTGCCATATTTTCCTTATTACTTGAACCCTTCGAGTCACACATGAACTCAAGCTTGCGCTTTAACAACTGATAAATTTTTTCAACTTTCTGATGGCTTTCTCCAATGACTGAGGTTGATCAACTCACATTCCTAACTAATCGATGCATGTGCATATGACCACACTAATAAGCTAACATCTATCATGCATGTAACCAAAACAACCATAGAATGATAAGCATGCATATAACTACAACGCATATAAAAACCATCAACCATCATAACTGCATGCAAAACATATAAATCTATATGATGATCTAATTTTACATCGAGCTCTAGGGTTGCAACCTCACTTTGATATGACTTTGTAATGGCCTCCTCCCTCATTTACCCAAATTCACAAGCTCCCAGCATAAATGTGATATTGAGTGTTATTGTGACATGACCCAACCTCCAAGTTCCTGTTAAAGAAGTGGGGCCTACAAACTGAACACTAATTGAAATCCTACATGGACTACAAATCACTCATGAGCTTAATAACTACCCCATATTATCAATCCCTCAGTTGGAACTCTTTTTCTCTAACCTAGCTCCATAATCATAGCCTTGACACTGCATCCATGTGGTTGGAAGCCTATAGTCATATTCACAGGCTTTCTTCCATGTAGTTATGACTAAATTCCTCTAGTTATGAGCATGTGGTTTTGGGATATATGCCATCTTATCAACCTAACCTCTAGAGCACTACCTCGAATTTACTGCAACTTTCTAAAATGTAATCAAAGGTGATGATAAAACCAAGAAATCAAAACTCGAGCAGAAACTTGTCAGGAACTTGAGAAAAATATGGAGAGGATGATCGAATAAATGATGTGAGAACAAATAAAACTTCCCAAAACTAGGGATTATGTATGCATGTCATTAAACTTGCAACTTGGCACTCTACGAAGTCTACTTAACTACATTCACAGATATCCTAAGGTTGATTTGTCGCTTTCACACAAACTAAGGTAAGGTACTTTGGCAAATAATAAAATATCATCATTTTAGCTCTCACCCCTTTTGTCCCACTTAACTCCCTCTTGTTCCCCTTGACCAGAATCATTGACCCCCTATATTTTTAGTCCCCTTCGTCTTGTAAGTAGTGATGTATTTTAATACTAATGACTTTTATGTACATCATTTCCAAACTTTTAGCCAATTAGTCATGCAAGCATACATACACATACTTTACATTACAAGGATCAAAATTAAAATGATATAGTGGAGGATAGAATGGAAAAAAGAGGAAACAATGAAAAGAGAAAAAAAGCAATGCAAAGGAATGAACACAATGAGAATGCAGATCTTCTTTACTCAATTTATGCAAGCATAGATCCAATTATTTTCTACTATTTTCATTCCCTATTTCATTTAGAGGTATGTCATGTCATTTTCATACAAGTTTTACCATCTTAAAAAAATAACAATGCAACCTTGATTTTATAAATTTATTTTCTTATTTAAATTATTTTTCCTCAAATCATTTTTTCTCCCATTAATAATAATAATAATTATTATTATTATTTTAATAAAAAATATAACTATTATTATAATATCTATTTTAATAGAAAAGATGTTACTTTGAATTAAAAAGGTAGGTTCTCGATAAGGAAAGAAACATAAAGTTTTGACTAAGCCAACAACAACTTTTTATCATATTAGCTCTTCTCTCATTATCGAGTGATATAGATTTCCTGTTCTTGAAATTTGTTGATCCCTGACCTGGATCAACAAATCCACGGGTCACCATTGGGAGTTTAAGACAACGCCATGTGAATGCAAATATCAGGTGGATTTATAATTGTTTGGGATTTCAATGTTAACTTTTCATGTCGGTGGAATGAATGGAATATACTTGTCCTAAGTTTACATGTGATAAAATATGCAATGTTTTATATTAAATGAAATGAAACCCATTGGTCAGCTCTACGAAAGAGAGTCTAAACCAAGAGAGTCTGGCTCTACAGAATGTTCTACATTGCTCATGTACATTACACAATATCTAGTAATCACAGATTTAGGGAAGTTAGAACAATAACCTAAAAATAGAAACTAATTCTTATCCTAAGGTCTTGTGAACTGAATCACTATTCTAAGATATCCTCCATTATCTCTAACACTCCCCCTTAATGGAGAAGGGGTTCACAAATATGCCTAACATCTCCCTAAACATTTCAAACTTGACTTTTCCAAGAGGCTTAGTGAAAATGTCTGCAACATAATCACATGTATTACAATATACCAAATGGATTTCTTTTGATTTCACTTTCTCCCTAACAAAGTGAAACTATGTATCAATGTGTTTAGTGTTTTTATGAAACACTGGATTATTGGCAAGTTTGATTGAACTCTGATTGTCACACTTGATTGTTGTTGCCTCTTTTTGTTCTTCCCCAACATCTTGAAGAAGTCTCCGCAACCAAACTACCTCACATGTCGCTGCACACATAGCTTGATACTTTGCTTCCGTTGAGGACAAGGAAACTGTGTTATATTTCTTGTTGCTCCATGTAATCATCCTGGATCCAATGCTGAATGCATATCCTGTTATGGACCTGCAATTTTCTACATTTCCAGTCCAGTCTGAATCTATAAATCCTATCAATATAACATCAAAGGAATCAGTATAAATAATACCATAACCTACAGAACCTTGTAGATACCTCAAAACACTTTTTGTTGCATTCCAATGACTTTCAAGTGGCTTCGACAAGTATTGACTTAGCACACTAACTTCACAAGCCAAATCTGGTCTAGTAGTGGTCAGGTAGATTAGGCTCCCAACTAGCTATCTGTAAAGTGTCGCATCTGCTTGCTTAGAGCCATCCTCACTCTACAATTTGATTTTCTGCTGTAATGGTACTACTACCAGCTTACACTGATCCATCTTGAATCTTTCTATTAGTCCTTTGACATACTTTCCTTCGGATAAAAATGTTTTTCCTGAATCTCTCCAGATCTCAAGAACTAAACAATATCTTAATTCACCAAGGTGTTTCATTTTGAATACCTGTGACATCTGTTGCTTGATTTCTTTGATTAGATATGTATCATCACCTATAATGATCAAAACATCTACATACAAAGAAATCATCACTATGCGCCCTTGTTCATCTTGCATGGTATAAATATTAGGGTCATTTTTGCTTCTGTTGTAGCCAAATTGTAGAAAAATGAATCAATCTTTTCATACCAAGACCTGGGTGCTTTCTTTAGTCCATAAAGTGCTTTCTTTAACCTATAGACTAAATGTTCTTTCCCTTTCTAGACAAATCCTCCAGGTTTCTCTAAATAAACCTCTTCTTTCAATTCTCCATTTAAAAATGTAGATTTTACATCTAGTTGGTGAATCATGCAATGTTTCTTAGTAGCTAAAGCAATCAACATTATGATGGTATTAAGTTTAGCTATAGGGGAAAAGGTTTCTTCATAGTCAATACCTTCTTTCTTTGAATACCCCTTTGCTACCAATCTAGCTTTTAGTTTATCTATAGTTCCATCTGCATTAATCTTTGGTTTATACAGCCATTTACAACCTATGGTTTGTTTCCCTCTAGGAAGTTCAACCAGTTCCCAAGTGTTGTTTCTGATTATAGATTCATATTCCTTTTCCATAGCTATTTTCCATTCACTACATTCATTTTCTTCCTTATAACTAGAAGGTTTGACAATATTCAACATACTAGTTATAAAATCATTTTCCCTATATCTTGTACGCAATTGAGCTTTCGTACCTGATCTCCTAAGTGGTGGGGTAGCCTCAAACCTTGTCTAATCATCATTCTCCTTTTCTTCCTGCTGCTGATGCTGCTGTTGTATTCATTGATGTTGTATCTGCTACTGTTGTTGTTGTATCTGTTGTTTTTCATCTTCTGCCTTTGTCTACTACTGATCCTTATTGTTTCATGTTTCTTCACTTTCTTCTTCCACCAAGTATGGAATATCCCATTCCTCATAGTGCTCATCAGATTCTTCATGATCTTGTTCATGGAATTTGAAATCTCTAATAACAAAATTTTTGTGAGTGGAGGGATTAAATAATCTATAAGCTTTATGTTGTGAACAATACCCTATAAAGGTACATCTGATGGCTTTTGAATCTAGCTTTCTTTTGTCTTCCTTTGAAATATGGACAAATGCCTTAGACCCAAATACTCTTAAATGTTTTACTGTAGGCTTAAATCCATATAGTGCTTCATAAGGAGTTTTAAACTCAAGACTCTTTGTAGGACTCCTATTTTTTAAGTAAACTACAGTATTTAATGCTTCAGCCCAAAAACCATTCAACAGATTCTTACCTTTTAACATGCTTCTAGCACATTCCACCAGTGTTCTGTTCTTTCTTTCTGTTACTCCATTCTGCTGAGGAGTATGGGGTACTGTAAATTGTTGTAATATTCCATGATATTTACAATACTTGATAAGCTCATTCTTCCTATATTCTCCCCCTTGATCGGAGCAGAGAATTTTTATCTGCTTCCCTGTTTGCCTTTCAATCATATTCCTGAACTGCTTAAAGTATTCAAATGTGTGACTCTTCTTACTCAAGAAATACACCCAAGAAAACTTTGTGCAGTCATCAATAAACAATAAAAAATATAGTGCACCTCCTAATGACTTTGCTTGCATGGGTCCAAAAAGGTCTGTGTGCACTAATTCAAGTATATCTCTCTGTTTCTTCTCTATTCGAACAAGAAATTCTTCTCTATAAATCTTTCCTAATGTACAAGCATCACAATCATTATGCACTTGTTTTAACATAGGAAGATCTCTTACCATTTCCTTTTTCTAAAGTAAAAGAAAATCATTATAGTTGATATGACCAAATCTTTGATGCCACAACTCTTCTGTAGTCAAACCCACTGCTGCTAGAGATCAAACTGGTGTTGGCCTTACATCCAATTTTTACAGACCTCCTGTTCGAATTCTTGTAGCAACTGCCTTCATGCCATATAGCAGATCTTTGTTAGATTTAAAAAATTCAACTTTAAGATCTTGATCTGTAATCATGGATATAGAAAAAAGTTCTTTGTTATACCGAGCATATACATAACATTATAAATTTTTCTTACATTACCATTAGGTAAAATGACAGAAATTTTCCCACATCCTTTGGTATGATGACTTCTATTATCACCTAGGTAGATTTGTGCTCTATCATTGATTTATTTAAACTCTTCAAACCATTTCTTATTCCCTGTCATATGTGTTGAAGCTCTCGAATCTAGATACTAGATGTCTGCATCAACATTCTCATCATCATCTGCCATGAACAATCTGAGATTTCGCTCATGATTATCATTTGGGAGATGACCTGCATATCTTTTCTGCTTCTGCTGTTCTTCATGATATTTCTTCTTCCTGCACTCTCTCGCTATATGACCCAGTTTTCCACAATAAAAACACTTAATTACAAAGTTGTTTCTATTCATATTCATACCTTGGGTCAGATTTGGTCTCTTCTATGAGCTTCCTCCATTTTGTTGTTACGGATTTCCTTTTCCTTTGTACAAGTTCTAGATCGACGCTCTTGGGCTTCAGAGTTGATCTTCTTTCTTCTTCTTGCATCAGTATTCTTGTCAGTTCTTCAAACTTCGGGATTTTCTCTCTCGCATTTATCCCAGTGATGAACATTTGGTAGTCATCGGTCACACCATTCATGGTAATTGTTACAAAATTTGTATCGTCAACTATATGACCAATGTCTGCCAATTTGTTCTTCAGGTCTTTGATCCTTGCTATGAAGGCAACAACTGTTTCATTCTCCTCCATCTTCAGGGATAAGATCTTGCTCTTTAGAAACAGAAGACGATTTGTATTCCTGATCTCATACAGATCCTTCAAAATTCCCCAAATTTTGCTTGCTGATTTACATTCTTTGATATGTGGTATGATGCAAACTTTCACTGACATCTTCAGTAGTGTACTTGCTTTACCCTCACGCTTTTCCCAATCTAAGACTATTGTGGATCCAGCTGCTGGCTTTTGTTCATCCCCATTTGCAATCGTCCAAGCACTCTGCACTTCTAGCAGAGTTTGCATCTTGAATTTCCAATTCGCATAATTGGAGCCATCGAGCTTGTTATGCTCATTCAAGCATGCTTCAAACATTTGATTATTCATCTTGGCGATTAAAAAAAATTTGACAGGTAAAAAAAGATGTTGGATTTACCCCAGATCTGTGTCAAAGATAGAGATTGTTGATCTCCAATGTTGTTTTCAACGGCCTCCTTCTGGTCTTCTTCTCGGCAGACCTCGGCCTTCACGTAGCCTTCTCTTTGGTAGCCACCGCCAAAACGCAGCCCCTCTTCTTGTTGTGATGTTGTTTGTTGTTTCCCGACCTCACAGCCTTCTCTCGGCTTCTCACCACAGTCGTCGCACTTATCCACCGCAGAGTTGCGATGATCATCGCAGATGTACACGTGATAGCTGTGACTATCTCATCGCAGATGTACACTTGATAGCTGCGACGATCTAGAAAATGAAAATGTGCAGAAGTGTTACAGTGTGATCGTCGCAGTTGTACCTCAAAGACTTGCGACGATTTCGCAATAGGCGCGACTGGCAAGTTCCTCACTCAACGAACAGGTTTTCTCAGCCCTGTCACTCTGATACCATGATAAAATATGCAATGTTTTATATTAAATGAAATGAAACCCACTGGTCAGCTCTATGAAAGAGAGTTTGAACCAAGAGATTCTGGCTCTGCATAATGCTCTGCATTGCTGATGTGCATTACACAATATATAGTAATCACAGATTTAGGGAAGTTAGAACAATAACCTAAAAATAGAAACTAATTCCTATCCCGAGGTCTTGTGAACCGAATCACTATTCTATGATATTCTCCATTATCTCTAACAACATGTGCATGCATAATGGTTTTGAGTTTTGAAATTCTTTTATATAAATGTTACTTTTTATTTTATTTTAACGAATGGATATAAATTAAGAATATTTTTATATTCAAGTTAGTGGTTATATAAATATAGAAAGACAATAATTTACTAGCTTACAGGATTGATATAAAGTATTTTTCAGTAAATTTGAGTATTGAGAAAAATACAAAATGTAGGTAGATTCACCTCGTCCTTTTCGTGGAGGGAGTGCTAGAGTATTATGTTTTAGATAAAAAATTATATAATTTTTTTTATAAGATAAATACATTAAAAAAATAATTTATTTATTTATATATAATTTAGGATATTTTTTAAATAAATTTGAAAATTTGTAAAAAATATAATATAGAAAAATAAATTATTTTTTGAAAACATGATTTTTATTTATAAAACTTGGGAATGGCTATTTGAAATTTGAGTTTTAATTACACACCATATACAATATTTTTTTGTTATTATATTAAATTTAAATAGTGAAATTGCAATGTAAAAAATTCCAAAATTGCAAATAAATCATTATTATCATTGTTATTTTTTAATTTTGTTATTATATTAAATTTAAATATTTAAATAGTGAAGCACATGACGTGCATGATGTAATGGCTGGGGCGGATGGCTTTCACACCCCCCACCCAAGTTCAAATTCTGCGAGGTTGTAAAAAGTGGAAATGAGAAGTTGTAAAAACAGTGGGTCCTACGGAAGCTTACAAAAAAAAAAAATATTTAAATAGTGAAATTTCAATGTAAAAAATTTTAAAATTATAAGTAAATCATTATTACTCTTGTTATTTTTTAATTTTTAATCTTAATTTTATAAAGCCAATGTATCTTTGAAATGATAAAATTTTTGTTTTATTAATGTTTTTTAAAAGGTTTTAATTTTATAATTTTTAAAAGATAAATTATACACCTTAATTTATAATAATATACTATATATAAAAATAAAAATAGTATGTATTTTATTATTATGATATAAGTAAAGATAAATATATAAAATATATTTAACAATATTAAATTTGTTAAAAAATTATATATTTTGAATCTGTATAATCTAGTCGAAACTACTTGGTTTATTGAATTTATAATCGGTAATCAACTCAATAAACTTGTATTCTAGAATTGTCACTGTTACTTAAAAAATAAAATTTAAAAGAATATGCATGCACTTTAGAAACATGGAAGCATATATGTGTTCCTAGAGTGCATGCATGTTATTAAGAATATAAATATGTTTTTAGAGTATATGAGAATTTCTAGAAGTGCACATACATTAATAATAATTTTTAAACTATACATCTTTTTCTCTCCCAACAATTCCTATGTCTAAATATCCATGATTTTTGAACATATAATGGAGGAAACAAACTCAAAAAACATGTTTATTAGGGTTTCGACTCCTAGAGTGCATGTGCATCATTAGGAGCACATAGGCATTCCTAATATATTTAAACCCTATATTTCTCTCTCCTTTTCAAGCTTGTAATTTCGTCTATTGTAGGATGTTCTTTATTTTTAACCTGAGCTCGTATTTGACGTGTTAAGACAAAATTTACATGTCATCTTGAATAACTATGGATGTGGTTTGGATAGAAAGCGCGCACTTTAGGTGGCTGTTCCTGTTATAAATACTGTGGGGGTGGGGGGGTGGGTAATCAATATTTCATTTGCAATCAATTGTATTTATGTTTTTATCTTCTTTCACCATTAACACATTATATTGTGGATCATAAAGACATGAGAAATATAAGAGCAAGTAATCAAGACATATCAACACATGGGACATTGATGTTTTAATTGGAAACACAAGCCAGGAGAAAACCACCTCTGAAGTTACCAATGAACATAAGAGCAAGTGAGAAATTTTACCAAGAGAAAATCATTGCTCAAAATTGTCAATACTTGAGACTTCAACAATCATGACCTTCAACATTATGCATTGAAAAAGAACCATCAAGACAATCTCCACATAATGACAACCTACAACCTTTGTTCAAATTTGTCTACATAAGTCACTACACATCATATGACATCCAAAAATATTGTCGAACCCCTTTCAAATGAAGATATATTGATATGAGAACATTGCCACATTTGGAATAAAGAGGATTTCATTGTTTCAATGAAGATATTTCATGAACAAGATATATAGTGATGGGGTCTTTACAATAACATAAACCAGTGCATACACAAGTCTTTGTGCAAATTGATCTCAAAACCTTGGAATATTCAAATATCCATGTGGTAGAGTGCTAAACAAATTAAAATGAATAGAGTCACAAGTGATCATTGTTAAAAAACACTAATGGTCTTTACATATCCTTAACACAATTGAAGGAGAATTTGGAACGATATAATCAGATCACTGCAACTACTAAACTCTTCTTCTAGAAAATGTAGAAAATCTTATGTCGTTTATTCAAATTCGAGCACATAAATTAATAGAAGAAACCTTACATGAGAACAATAGTAGACAATAATCTTATAATAGTTGATCAAGAGAGATCTTTAACGTAAAAGGCTCTTCAAATGGACTAGTAGGAATACATTGATGAGGTATTTTACAAAGTCTTATATTCAACGAAAGAAATAAACCAGTGTGCACATATATATAATAGCCCCATTCAACAAAATGTATAAAATGTATAAACCTCTACCTTGCAAACAATCTGAAAGACTTGATCATTGGTCCTTATACCTTTGCCCTGTGAAGGCTTTAATCTTGTTTACTCCTTTTACACTCCCTTATGAAGACCTGTTCGACCCAAAACATGTGAAAACTCAAGAAATATCCACACCTTATTTGCTCTTAATCGACCCTCCTCATATAAGGTTTGATCGCATTAATACCTCAGGAGAAAACCAAAGTATCTCAATTACAACAAGCACAAAGACTAAAGTAAAATTGGACTTTTCGATCCCACCTACGAGCACGAAGAGTATGGGAAAACCCCTTTTTCATTCTTGGTTTTTGTTTTTTTAATCCTACAAGCATGGTTGCACGAATCGTTCACGGAAATTTCGGTTGCATCTTCCTTGATGAGCCTTCCTCCATTTGGATGAAGGCTCGTAGCCACCCTAATGGGTCTTCCGTCATGTGACTTCGGCTTAAACTAGGCCAAAACACTTCTCTCAAGTCAATACTTCAAATTTTTCATCTTCCTTGTTTGAATCATCTGTGTGACTTATTTTCACCTTGATAACATCCCAACAAGCTTGTGAAAGCCTCATCCAAACTTCTTCCTCTTCCTATATTATAACTATTGGCTAAGCGAGACAAACTATCTAGACACCATGATCCATATACAACTATTATAACAATCCATGGGGAGCACCAACAAATTGTGAAGAGGTTGACATCAAGGAAACCCATAATGCATAATGCCAATAGAGCCATATGACATGGAAAATATTTGGTCAAGGAGTAAATGAATCTATAAATGTAATTTAACCTTTAACTACCTATCCTATGTAATTTTGAATCCCAATTTCAATACCCATAAGGTGAATTCAATATTAATTTTTCAAAGGGTTTTGTCTCAGGTCCACTTATAATCCCAATCCCAATGCCCAAAATTCAATTTTCAATGGGTTTTCTCTCATTATTCATTTATCAAACAGGGTTTTTGCAAGTTTGTTAGGGATCCAGTTTATCTATAGTTCTACTATCTACACAATGTAAAGATATTTTAACATTCTATTTATTATGTTTGCACCTTTGTTCCAATAACTTTCAACTCCATTCGAAGTGAAGGAGGGATCTATAGTGTATTAATTGCATCCGTTCCATGAATTTTCAAGTCTAGTAGGAGTGGCTAGGGATCTATAGTGATCTATAGTCTCTTAATGGCCTTCGTTGTTTCACTATCCTAGTTCATTCATCAACCGAGTACCCTAAACCTTGGGTTGAACGGAGGGTTTGAGATTAGCTAACTATATAGTCAAGATTTCATTATTTATGTGTTTTATGTGAAGTGAGGATAATAATTTTTAATTCAAAATAAGATTTCATTATTTATGTGTTTTATGTGAGGTGAGGATAATAATTTTTAATTTAAAATTATGGAAGTTTGACCTAGATTCACTCTATAAATATGTTGTGGTTTTGTTCATTGTTTGTTTAGGATTATTTGAAATATTTTTAAATTTTTTTTTTTTAAGAAATGTTTCTCTTGTGTGTTTTTATTAATTTTTTTAACATTTTTGATACATTTAAGAGGTATAGAAACCTAAAGTATATTATGTAATAATAATGCATAATTTTGGAAAATATCTACATTTTTGAGCTAATTTTAGTTAAATTAATAAGCAAAATAGAGATATAAGTCAACCTATCTCTGTATAATATACTAAGGTAGTCTCATTATCCTCTTGAGAGATCATAGAGCAACAATTATTATTTGATTATGAAGAAAAGGGGAGAGAATAATTTACAAATAGATAACATATCTCTCTCTCTCTTGGTAAGTGGTCACTAACCACATCACTCTCTATCACCAGCTTTATTTTTCTATGTGTTTTGCATGATTTGAAATGTGGTTGTTGTAGACTATAAAAATATATTTTAGCCCAAGAGAATCACATACTCAAAATAATTAAAAAAACAATGATCCTAAATCAAGTATTGAAGACTGCAACATCTAGAAGGTTCATGGTCTTAAACATTTTTATTTTATGAAATTGACATAACTAAGGACATGGTGACATGGGATGAACCTTATATTTGAATAAATAATTTTTCTTCATGTTATAGTGTTATATTTGTTCATATTGTAAAATTGTATATAGTAATTCACAATGTGATTAGTGCAATGCTCCACTCCAAAAATATGCTAATTTTTTAGGAAATGGACGCGAGAGTGCCTTGATGTGTGATGTTTTTAACAATTTCATATAATTACAAATAGATTATTTAGTAAAATGAGGTGCAACTTTGAAATTATGGTTAGAAAGATAGTTTAGTACTAAATATGTTGTGATAGTATCTTCCTCAAAAGGTTTAATAAGACTTGAAGGGCCCATAATAAAGTGATTATAGTGGACACTATTCCATTTAAGGTGTACTAAGTCCATTCTACTTATTATTATTAAGTAAGACGTAACATGGTAGTTAGTATTAAAAAAATTTAATGGGACCTCATTATGGAAGGTACTCTATATAGTTAGGGGATAGTTATAATTAGGGTTCTCTTATTCGTTATAATTAAGGATGAAATATTACTTATGTGAGGCATTGAGCTTACTGTATTTGGAGCTTTTATATTAAAAGGTCACCCAACCTTAAGATGCATGTGAAAAATACTAGAATCCTTCCATAAAATGATCAATTGTAAGGCCTTTCTTACCTTAAGAGTACTTTTATATAATGAGTAAAGGTAATTTATCAAGTTGTTCTTGGTTATATAATGCTTGAAAATATCTTTAAATCTAAGGTACATAACAAGTGGTACAAATCTCTCTCTTATGCGAAGAAACAAGAAATTTTTTCCCCATTTTGTAGGTTTTCAAAGTCAAGGATAGGATCATGACACTCAAATGATTTTTTTTAGTCTGATTAGAATAATTTAAAGAAAATATCTATATATATAATTTCCTCTAAAAAATAACACATATTAGAAAAAAAAAATACAAATCAAAGCTTACGAAGTGAAGATATAAATGATTTAAAGTGGCCTAATTTAAGGATTTTCCATGAAAACTACAAGGAATATATAGTAGATATATTTTTACAAATTTCTTATATTTATACAAGGATAAAACCATTAGAATGAGGAAATTTGGGGCTTTCATATGACATACTATGTGTAATTACCTTGATCAATATCAAGTGCACTACAAACCTTGCAAATGTTTTCTCTTAAACCCCGATGGAAGTGAAGAATCAAAATGTGTTAGAACATGTCATGGTAGGAAAAAACTAATGAAGAAATATATTTAGAGTCAATCTAAGGGATAATAACATATGAAACATATATTTTATAATTTTTTAAGAGGAATATTATAGGTATCACATATCCGTTGACCAATGAAAAGTATAAGCAAGGAAGGTGTGGCCAGTGTGATTTACAGGGTGCTTTTGATGGTTGGTACACATATAGTTTTCATTTTTGGGATGAAAACTAATTTCAACTTTTGGTTTATGACTCTCTTCTTTCTTTTCTAAATAAATTTATGAATGGAATTCAAAATCCAATTATAACTCTCATTTTTTATATTCCTCATTTTCAAGTAGTACTATTCCTTCTAGATATAGATCCAACCATTTTAGCTTATGTGGGCACTCCTTTTGACATATTTGGGTATCTATGCATGGATACACACTAATTTTTTATAAATTTGGAGGAAAATTCTTAGTGAGGGATTGAACTCAGCTATATATATTGGCAAAACCAACATTAGCTATTGGACTTGGTAGTTATGTTTATAGATGAACACATAGGAAACTGTCTACTTCAGCATGAAGGTTAGCATTCATGCATGGGGCATACGTTGATGGCAGAGCTTGTTGGATTATTTAATCTCGGTGGCCAATAATTTTACAAGGAACATTAACCTTAGTTCTCTATATCACTTTAGCAATGATATTGACACTCATCCATAGAATGCTAGTTGTTCATTGTACTAACTCACATAAAAAGATGAGGGAAATGATTTTCTAAAGTGGATGGAGTTTTATCATTCCATTAGGGTGTAATGGGGGGATGAAGGGCCCATAGTAGAGTAGTATTACTAGATTAATTTCAATGTAAGATGGACCAGGCCAACTATAGTTGTTGTTGTTATTAAATAAGGTCTGTTATGGTAGTTAGTATTGAGTTAATGTAATAGGACCTCATTAAAGAATGTCCACTAGGAAGTTAGGAGGATGTTATGATAAGAGTTCTATTGTATTTATAGATAATTATAGATTCTTCCTTATTAGATGTATGATGCTTATTGCATTTAAAAATTAGGTCATTGATATGTTTCCAAAACTTAAGAGACAAGTGAATAAGAGTGTATTCCCTTCATAAAAGATCAATGGTAAGATATTACTACCTTTAGATCTAAGGTATCTAAGATTTCGACATATAAATATGTCCATTAAATAAACTAATTTAGTGAAAGAGTGAAAAAAATGAAATTATTAGGCATAACAAGTTTATGAAATGACTACATTATAGTGAGTTTGAATTAAAAATTGTTGAATGTGAACCGTTTTAATTAAGTATTTAAAGTCATTTGAATGTCAGGCATTGTGTATATGAGGATAATTAATTTATTCAATGTAAATGAGTTTGCGTCAACCTTAGGATAGAAAAGGTAAGATATGCATGGAATAAGGAGCTATGAAAGGTTTCCTCTAGCCAACAAGGATGTCTTAAAAGACTTAGGGGAAAGATACCAATAATGTATAACACCAATATGATGGAATATACAAGGCCAAGTTATTAAGAAAGGAATATCAGATAGTAGTGGCAGTGCGTTGTAGATTATATGGTAGGTTGGATGCAAAATTATTGGAAGAAGACTAGGTTCCATTAATATACACGTGTCCTCAAGTGGGTAGTGTATTTAAATGGGTGGAGATTATAGCATCCTCCATGAGGATAAATGTAAAGTGATCCCATAAGCCAGCAATAGGAAAGCAGTCTACGTTTTAGATGGTATTATATCTACTGGATTCCATATGTGCAAGGTTTCTAATAGAGTCATTGAGATGGACGTGGACCTTGGCTACGGACATACTGCAAGTTCACATTTATTGTGGGATCCTATGGGACACTAATTATAAAGCCATGTGCCACCAAATCAATAAGAATTTCATTTCATCTTTATATCACATACTCTTCAACACAAAATATCCATGTATGTCAAACGAAAGTCAGGACACATTGTGGGATATCATTGATTGGTTCATACTTTCAAATTCAACATATATCAAGGTATTTAGAGCTTTCAAGCCTCCTTACTAGCTTCCTATGTTTGTTAAAGATAAAATAGTATTATAGGAAGCTACATACTAGGTCACAACAGGACTTAAATGAATCCTATTATGTGGAAAGAAGGCACCCTATCCTTCTTTTCCAATATATTTAGGCACATACTTTGTTTAAAGATTTAGAGAAGAAGAGGTAGAAGACAACAATTTTCAATGCTTTAAGTTTGATGAATTGGGTTTTCATAGATATGATTCTAGGGGAATCATTGTACATCATTGTAACAAGATAAATTATAGATGGCCATACACACCAAGTATAGATGAATAATAACAAAATGTCAAGAACATTTACAACATTTCAAAGGGCTTAAATGCCCAAAAAGTGATTGGTAGTTCTCAACTCACGAATGTTGTCAAACCTACAAATGAGAGAGATATAAAGGAGAAGAAGTTTTTCCAAAAAAGATAAAGGGAGAAAGACGAAGCAAATAAAGAAAGTAATAAGAAGTTGAGAGAATAAGAAACTAAGAAATAGGAATAGGAGAAAATTAGGAAACAAGAAGAGGATAGGTTAAGACAAGAGGAGGAAAAGAAGAAGGAAGAAGAAGAAAACAAAAAATAGGAAGAAGAAAATAAAATATTGGAAGAATCTTAGAGAAAAAAAGAAGAATAAAAGAGAAAGAAAGAGGAAGAAGCAAATAAGAAATAAAGGAGAAATACTCGCAAAATAAATGGAAGAAAAAAAAGAAGAGTAATAAATTATGCAAAATGAACAAGCTCAAAAGGAAGTGCATGTCATATTTCTTCACATGGATGTAGAGCCTTCCAACCCATTCATGTGAGGAAATATGCCTCTTAGAGAATTGGGCATCCCAAGTGAAGAAGAAAATTAACTATTAAACCTTTGAAGCTTTAGATTCTATCACGATTCCAGTAATATTGTGTAAGAAAGGTGCAGATGCTTAGCCCAAGGATTGGCCAAACTGATATTGGTGGTCACCAAAAGAGATATAGTGGTAGATACTACAAACAATCCTTTGGTGATACCTTCCATAAGATATGAATTCTTTCCTACAAATGAGAAGAACATTGGGAATTTGGTGAACAGGGTGAAATAAGTGGAAAATAATCTAGGTAATTCACAACAAGTGAATGAAAGGGTTGACACAAAAATCCAAGTCTTGATAGCCTCAAATTCTCATGATGAGGATTTCTAGATAGTTTCATTAGAGGAGATAAGAGCGTTGGAAGACATCATGAAACAATTGTATAAGGAGATTATTATTCTTCAAAAAATAGATTCCTTGTTAATGGGTGCCTAAAATGAGCTCAAGGAAAAAGGTGTATTGTTAAAAGAATATTTGATTGTAATAGGCATCACGTATGAATAGGGAACAAAGTATCCTCAAGCACCAACTAACTTACCTAGAAAGGATATAATAGGTAAGGAATGAGACAAAGCATAAGTTAGGATTTCCATTTAATCCCAAGAGAATTTAGGAAGAGATATGGCTAGAACATTGAGTATTTTTCGTCAACTTCATGGAATGTTAAAATCCCTTATCAAGTCTCACAAAATAGCTTCCATCTGAGCAAAAGTAATAATAAGACTGGAACTAAAAACCTGATAATAAATTCACAAGATGATGGATGCAAGAAAACATGATGTGGCTTGGAAGGACCTAAAACCTATGACAGAAGACATTACAAAACACATGGTGGAAACATTGAAGTTGCACACAATGTTCTTTGTGCTTTTAACCGAGCCCAAGAAGATATGAGAATAATCATACCTAATGTGCTTGAATGTAAAATCATATTCAAAAGGGTGATATCCAACAAATTTAGATTCATTGCAGTCCATTACAAAGCATTGCATGCTCACCAAACTCAAGAGATGACACTTGGAGCCTCACCCTTAGCTATTATGAGATTAGTGGCATGAGGGGAATTATTTTTATTATTTTTTATTCTCATATAATCTGTAAATAAAATTATAATTAGAATTCAAATTCAAATAGAAATAAGATATGGATAGAAATTTGAAAAGCCACGACAGAAATTGAAAAGGCATGGGAGGTGAAGAGTCACCCTAGTTTATATAAATATATACTCATGGCTAGTTAGAAAGGACCTTTAGTTTTGGACTTCTTAGATCATTTTGGAAAGTGAATTCTTGTACATTCCTTTCGAAGTTGAAGAGATGATTTGCATTTCCACTATTGGATCTCGGGGATACTTTGTATACTTGTGTATTGAATATTTCATCTCTAATATTGAGAAGTTCTTTTGGGCCAAGGAAAGAATTCCCCTCACGTGTCATTGAAAGTGGCAAGATTAATCTTGTTACTATTTAATGGCATGTGCTTGTTATTCATGTGTCCATATTGATGAAATTTTTTGTTAATTAGAAACATATACCTTACTCTGAATTCATTGTTGATTTATATGTATGCTTTCATATTGGTTATTAATTCTTAACTATTTTACAATTATTAGCTCACATACTTATTTATCCATGTATATAATGAAAATTTTCTAACACTTTTTCTTTAAGATTCATGTTCACTTTCTTCTTTGCTGCAATATTATTTCTATATTTTGTTTAAAGTATTTCAAAAATTGTCCTAAGTTGCATCTCATTGATAGAAATTAAATAATAGAGAAATGGAACATTTAAAGTATTGTATAAAAATAAACGCAAAAAAACATAAAACAAGAGAGACACAGATATATGTGTCTCACCCAATTCAGGCTACGTCCATGGAGAAACAACCAATCCTTC
This sequence comes from Pinus tabuliformis, assembly GCA_031772625.1. NCBI lineage: Eukaryota > Viridiplantae > Streptophyta > Pinopsida > Pinales > Pinaceae > Pinus > Pinus tabuliformis. The sequence continues at coordinate 977,713,367 of CM062810.1, forward strand.
CTTTTATATTATCTAGCAAAATGAAGGGATACAACCTACAACAAATCTATTGTAGTTTCCTCTTCTCTTTGACATAATGTCTCCTCTTTTCTTCACATGAAAAATAATACACATCCGCAACACAATTCCCACATATAAAACAAGGTTTTCCTTTTAGGGAAAAAAACCCAAAATTAACATAACTTCTAATGTTAGATCATCTGCCTAATGAACGATATAGATTGACTACATAATCAAAATATTTTACAAGGAAAATTTTCATCTAATTTTCGCTTCAGGGGCCTTGGATTCCTTCGGTGACAATAGTAAGGGTGCAAGCCCTCCACACCCTCCTATCAAGGAGTGAGGGCTAACCACGGATGAAATAGAAAAATACCTTTGAACAATCAAGAAGATAATCAGGCTCGAGACCCAACACTCATCGAAATTTTTAGGATTTACTTTCTTCTTTCTCTTTCTATATCCAAAATCTAATTCCCTTAAAATGATATGGCAACTGAGCTAACATTTTAGATGGGACTCGTATCTCAAATGGTGTGAGGTCTAATTGGGACTTTATACCTGGGAGATCCTCTTAGTGCTAGCAATGCATTTTTCCCTGTCAATATGTTAGAAGAATCATGTGAGCATGTCAATTCAAGCAAGTGCATGGTTCATTGATCATCCCTTTAGCAAGAAAACTCATAATGGCATAGAACAAGGTGAATTTTATGGTCACTTGGGAGCAAAATCCTCTACAAAGTTGGTTTCTATAGACATAATGCACTTGGGTTAGTTCATGCTTCACTTTAGATACAATAACGAAAAGAGTCAAGCTTATTAGATACATCCAAGTAGTTGACATATACTTGCAAATTTAAATAATAATGGGGAAGGTCTTAGGTGAAAGAAGTGAATCATAACAAGAGGTTTTGTTGTGCATAGATGCCATTTAGTGAGATGTGCAGATTTCAAATAACAATCTTACTCTAGTGGCAAAAGAATTGACTAATTTGCAGTTCATTGAGCTTGAAGAAGAAGAAAAGAAACTAGAAAAGGTCAATGAGGTCACAATTTTTTATTAAGCATGCACAATATCTTCCTTTTTAATATATTTCTAGTAGAATAACTAAGCTAGATAGGAAAAACCTTGAATATGAGACTAATCTAGAAGCCATCTAGTTTAGTTTAACTTTTAACTTAGAGAAATGGAGTCGTCTAATGAGGCGGAGGAATTGCTTGGATGGTGAAAAGTGGCCGGAATCCCGGTAAAAAAAAATTCAAAAAATCTTGTAGACGCAGTGTTTGAATCATGTTTTTGATGGTGGAAATGGATTCAACACCATCAAAAATGTCTAGGACACCTATAATTTTGAAGTTTAACAACTATAACTTGGATTTACAAAAAACCTTGTCAAATTTTCTCTAAATATGACCGAAATTTCTATAACTTTCGGGGCAACTCCTCCACCTTGCATAGAGAAATTGATTCTTATAACTATGTCAATATTTTAGAAGCTATGTTTTTCAAAGAAATTACTATTTTTTTAGATTCAAAAACTACTATTTTTTTACTAGATTTCTTTCCTAAGGGTAGGCCAATAACTAGACATTTGCAATTTTTAATGATGTCTATGATTTACATACTCTTATAGTGTAATTTCAGACAAAAAAAAATAACTACCATATCCTTGCAAAATCCACCACATTAATTAACTGTTAAAATTTTATATAAAATTTACATAATTATTTAGATATTAATTTCATCAACGTTTGGAAAAAGAAAATACAGAAGATATTGAGATTTTTGCAAACATCATATTTATTGACACTTGAATAAATATTCTAAGCATAAATTTTACCATGTACTAATACGATACAGATATTTAAGAATCATAAATTTATATTGTTAAATTTACAATGTTCAAATACTTTTGGGATTTTAAATGTGCTTTAATCCATCTATACATTCAAAACACATTTTAAATATAAAAAAATCACAATTCTGTGAAAAAATTATATAATATTTTTAGCAATAAAATGTTTTATAGATTATATTTATAATATATCCTGTAATATATATATATATATATATAATTTAATAAATTATATTTTAATAACATTATCTTTCTAATTTAAAAAATATATATTAATATTAAATAATAATAATTTCAAAAATATATATTAATATTAGATAAGAATAATTATTTAATAATAATAATTAATAAATAATAATTACTTTTTTATATATGTAAAATTATTTTTTTAATTTCTTCATTTTTTCATTTAAAAGAATTTACGAATATAACCGACAAATATTTTTTAAAGTCATATCCTCCTTTTTTTTCGGGTTATATTCTCTTTCAGCCCCATAATAAACCCCCACAAAAATTCAAAAGCCTAAATCATATAAGGATTTGGATGAAAAATTTTGCAACTAGACCACGTTTGTGATTTGAATTATATCCCCTCTTTGGCCCTTTTCGAAAGTTACATCCTCTCATTTTTCCTTTTTGAAAGTATTGAGAAACCAGAAAGATTGAAAACCTATGTCTAGGGTTTTTGTAATCGAGGAGTTAAATTAAAAATGATTACAAATAAGCCAGTTCAATAGTTGTATCCACGTCAGACTAAATTATTACAAATAGGCCAGTTTGATAGTTGCATCCGTGTCAGACTAAGCATCTGGTGAGAGACTCAAATGCAATTAAACAACCGGATATGAATCTGTTAATTCCTTCCCGATAGGGACAGACTTAATAACTGATGTGGATTCTCGACTTACGATGCTCTCCTCTCCCGTTTATTGTGCGTGTTTTTCTTCGCGCCATTCTAGGTCAACGACAGCTCCACAACGATCATGACCTTCTTCATTTACAGCTAAATCTGCTGCGTGTAACTTTTGAGTTGTCTCTCCCAATCTCGGAACTTGGAGTTTGCTGAAATCCCGTGCATTCCGTTCCCTTCCCTTCCCTCCTGTTTATTACCACGGGGGCACGAAACGCTGTCAATCGAAATCCACAATTCGCTTTCTTCTCAACAAAGTGTTTGAGCAGGAGACGAAGGGAAATGGCAGAAGGTCAATCCACCACAAACACTAGATGGATTCCGGCAAAAGAACAAAAAGATTTATTAGAAGCTATGTACAGGGAAGGGATCCGCAATCCCAATCCGGATCAAATTGATGAGATCGCCGGTCGACTGCTGGCGTATGGTACCATTGAAGGCAAAAATGTGTTCTACTGGTTTCAAAATCGCAAAGCTCGCGAGCGGCAGAGACAGAAACAAGAGAGAGTGCCACCCATCAATCAGTTTGTTCAACCACATTCCTTCGCAGGCGCATCGCACAGAAATGGTAAGCTCTCGGATACCTCGTTCAATCTCCAAAACAATGTATTTCACTATAACTATGGCTAGTAGTTTTCTATTTTATCATATTTATTTGTTTACCAATGCAATGCATATGTCTGTACTCCCTTAACGTTTTGCGAAGCTTTTATGCCAGATATTCTCTTTACACAGAAGAAATCGGACAACTTCATGCCTACGTAACGACCTAACTTTTACAAATTCTGTTATTTTCTTTACTTCATGCCTACGTAACGATCTAACTTTTACAAATTCTGTTATTTTTTTTCTGATTTCTTTAGTATAAATACATTCATGGATCGCTAACATTTGGTAAGTTGTCAGAGACATGCTACCACATATGGTGGTAATTCACGTGAACGTCGGACATTACAGTTATTTCCTCTGCATACGACTGGTATGGCCCGCGCGAGAGATGATTACAGATGTGAGGAATATATGGATGAACAAAACGATACAAGTTCAAGTGGGGGGCATCTCCAATATAACTTTATCCATTTCATTCCTCCGCATCCTGGCAATTAATGCAAGCTACCCTTCACTCTGTATTTCGCAATCTCAGTAGCATTGTCTCGTCATCTTATCAACATGGTTTGGATTTTTCTCTTCTTGAAATTTGTAGGAATTGGTTTTCTTCACGAAATTTGTTGGAATTGGTTTTCTTCATGAAATTTGTAGATGCCTCGGCCTGAAGGTATTCCTCGGGACGCCACTTAGCTTTCAGAACGACACCACGGGCATGCAAAGGTGGAAATTTGTAGAACGACACCACGCGCATGCAAAGGTTGGTGGATTCAACCGTCGCGAAATCCACCGCCAACTTGCACGTGTCATGTAACAAGGGGTCGTGTAAAATGAAAATAATTTGGCAAAAGGAGAAATTTTCTAGCCCTAAGTTTATGGAGGGGCAAAGTCTCGATGGGCTTTCTACACATATCGTTGACTATGTTCAATATAATTTCTGCAATCTTTAACAAAAAAGTTTCAGAAGTTATCCTCTCTGTCATCATAAATAGCATTGTTTGTAATGTCAATATATAAATCGAACACGCATTTGAAAATTCATTGCAATCCTGGTACATAAATCCACCACGCATTTTAAAAGGTTTGGCATATAGAAATTCGGATAATACTGATTTCAAAAGGTTTGACATATAGAAATAGGGATAATACTGATACACAATTTAATCACTTTAATATCATTGGAATTTCGGATGATGATTATAATATTTTAAAAGATGGCCTGAGCGAAACACATTAAAACCATTTTCTACTTGGTCTTTCGCTTTAGATTGAAGAGGAACATTAGAATTATCATTTGCGTGGTTTTTAATCTTTCGATCCAATATTTTAATAGTTTATAATTGTTTTTCAAAGATTCCTTTGTTTCTCATTAATTAATAATAATAATATTTATTTTAATAGAAAGAAAGTGACCTTGAATTAAAAGAGTAAGTTGTGTATAAGCAAGTATGTTGAAAAAAAAATTAAAAAATGACCAAGCCAATTTCATTTGATCAAATTAATTCTTCAGTCTCATTATTGAGTGAAATAGATTTTGATCTTTATAATTGTGAACGTTTTTTCATTTCGGAAAAGTTAGAGATAAGCCTTTACCAATTGATGATATAATTGACCAAAATATTACCATATTTTTTTATATTGTTTTTGTGTATGGTCCTGAGATTAGAACTTATTTTTATTGCTGATTCTCCGAATATTTGGTAATAGGATGGACACTGACTCGGTTGTCCGAATATTTGGTAATAGGATGGACACTAACTCAGTATCGAGCTAGTGTCCCTCCAATTACGGGATATTGGGGGATTGCTCGAGCCAGTGTCCGTCGGATTGTCAAATATTGAAATCCATCCAGATAAAGATGCCCGCTCGTGTGGGTCCAAAATTAACTTGTAGTTGAAGAGTGAGCTGGTAGCAATCCTCCATCAGTACCGGAGAAATGAATTCAGCTCCGATAAATTAATTGATGATCGAAACGAGGCATTTTGATGATTTTTCCCATTTTATCAGCTACATAGTTTTGATTTTTCTCTTCTTGAATGTGCAATTTTTATGGGATTGGAATTGGAATTGGAATTTTAGTTTGAATTTTCGCAACCTTGTACATACTAACTTCTGCTAATATACTACTTTGAATTAAGTAATATCTATATGCTACTTTCTGGATGGTTTTTCAGAACTCTTTTGCTACATTCTAGATAGTTTCTTCAGAACTCTTTTGGGGAATTATGTGTTTCTCCCCATTCATAATGATTTTGCTTAATATGGCTGAGGATCTTGAACTCCTATGTATATTTGATCTTTATATATCCTTAATATAATCTATACCGCTTTTTCTCTCTGAAAAAACTTTGTGAGCATCAGCGTGGGCCAACAACGAGGAGGTTGTTTTATATATGATTCATTTCCATTATAATGGTATAGGAATGGTTTCTTGAAATTTGTTGATCCCTGAGCTGGAAGGTATTTCACGGGACACCATCGGGCGTTTAAGGCGACGCCATGTGAATCTCGGGTGGATTTAAAACGGTCTGGGATTCCAAAGTTGTCATGTACTTTCGAAATTAATACATTTGATTACCGTGAAGACAAAATGCAGGTAGATTCACCCAGCAGTTTCTTTTAGCCCAGATTGTTCTCTTTCGTTCAGATTGAAAAATATTCGAAAATGAATTTCACAATATAAATACAGGAAAATGACAATTTACCAATTTGTAAGGTAATTTAAGCTATTTTAAAAATAAATTTCAATATGGTGAAAAAGATAAGATATAGAAAACTAAATTAATTTCTGAAAATATAATTTTTTATTTATAAAAATGATGTATGGATCTGTAAAATTTGACTTTGAGTAATTTTGGTTATGTTTCTTTTTCCTACCAAATAGATTTGTGTGTTAACACCAAATTTACATGTTTAAATAATAAAAAATTGGAAAAAAAACTATAAAATTTTAAATAAAATATATATTTATACGATTTTAACTTCTAAAGTTAATATATTTCTGAAATTATAACCTGTTTTTAATCAATATTATATAAAACCATTGGTTAAGAGCATGTATTTCTTCCTAGGAGATCACAGGTTCAAAATCAAAAGGGGTAGAGTATGTATGTCTTCGTAGACATAACAGCCAAATCCTTGCGGGGAGGTAGGTCCCTTGTCCCACAAACAAGGGGTCTCATACACCAATTTGGTGTCTGGCTTGGTAAAGATTGGCAGACATCCCATGCCTACTTGAAGAAATGGCATAACATGAACAAGTGCTTGTTTCTTTCTCCTTCTTCCTTACAAAGAGAAAACCATCCCAACCCCATAACATAGCACATATAAATAATGTCCCCATGTGGTTACCTTATTTTCCACTATGCACCACATGAAAATTTTGGCTTTTCAAGCGCATTTGGAGTTCCATAATCCCCTCCACCACCACTTTGGCTTGTTTGGAATATGTTAGTGCTTAAGGAAATATATCCAAGCTTAGGGGTGTAGAAACAAGCTAATGAAACACTCCAGAGTAGCTCCTCCTTGTGTTCAGTGATATTTATGTGATTTTCGGTCAAGAAGTCAAGTAACCATTCCACACCCAATTGAAATGCTCCTCAATTCCTAACTCCTTAGATTTCCAACCTTGCCTCCAAATTGTGGTATTTTATAGATTGGCAATGTGAGTAAGCCTAAAATAATCTATATCCTGAAGAGAGATAATTAGATGCTAAGGGAGGATATGATTGGCTCCACTAACTAGCCATGAGTCCACACAAATTCTTACTTTTTCCTCCATTCCCGACATTCCATGCCAGACCATTGTCTATTAGATTTAACGAGGATAGAATCACCCACGAAATAGATGAAATATTTTACCTTGGTTTATCAACCCTACTAATCCATTCTGCCAAAGGAATTGGGGCTATCTATTTCTGAATAACCACCATTGTCCATAGATTTTGACATGTAATAATTATCCAACTACATTTTTCCCTAATTCTTTTGAAAACATGAAAATATTTTTAAGGCCACACCCTCCATGAAGCTTGGGGTTTTCTAATTCCTTCAATGAACCCAAGGAAGGATTCTCTTTCCTTGATTACCCAACCAGAGGAATTTAACACAAATCCTTCTAACCCTTTTTAGAAATGATTTCTGTAACACCCCCTCCTAGGTCTACCCAAAGTAACCATGCCAACCAGGGTAAACATGAGGAGAGATGCTATTATGATTAGATTCAACCTCCTCTGTCTCCTTAAGGAAGTGGAATCGATGAAACATCCCATAAATTCATCCCACATCATCAACAGAACCCTCAGTAGACAAGTCAGCCACTGAGACAGCTTGTCCTAGGTCCCACTGTTATTTTTCAGCTCTTAAGCCATAGTCACTCTCATGTTATGGGCAAGGGAGTGACTAGAAACCCAAATTCGTTCTCACAGGCCTGCCTACCAATGACTGTGGACCAAAATTGCTAGTTTTGTGCCAGCGACCCTGGGATTTATGCCACGCTTCTAGCCCAAAATCTTCACCTCTACCAAACACTTGTTGTAACTTCCCGAGTTCATTAAAAACATAATAAAAATGTTGATCAATCAAATATCACCCTCAAGACTAAGCCTAAGCATCCTCAATCGGGAGTGACATTTTTTCAAACACTTGTCATCAATGCAACCTACATGTCTAGGATACAAGACAAAGCATAATGACTGAAACAACTTATGAAACATAAACAAAAGGATCACCTCCTTCTCCATTGAACTACTACATCATCAATTAGGTCGTGCATCCATCCATTTAATAGTTACACGTAAATATATGAAATAACGGTGACATAAATGAGACATTCAACCATGCTTATAACCAACATAAAACCATATAAATATAAGAGATATGACAACCATTAAATCCACATATGTATCAATGCAAAAGTAAGAGAACTTAGCTTTTATTAATCACAGGCAAGTCCAACCAAGTTTGGGACTTCCACGTACCACCCAACCATAGACATGGCTAAACCAAATATCTCTTTTAGCCAGTCACCCCTGTTCCATCTTCCAAGCATGAATGTGGGATATCATAGAAAAACCAATCCAAGAATAACTAAGGGACTCCAAAGGTTAAACCACCTCCACGCTCATCAAACTATGATCACGCCAAAGCTGGTGCTCCAATCACAACTAAACTGAACTTGGAATGCCATCTGGAATCCATCACTATCCTTGAGGAATTTTCCATCTCCTTGCTTCTCGGGCTTTACCACAATCCAAATCCGAATCACTATGCCCTAAACTGAGACATCTCCCTCAGGTTTTACTATCTATCCCACCAAACCAGTTAAGGGATTCCTAGTTCTTTGGGAATGAAACTTGAGACCACCTACGCCCTAGATTCTGAAATCCATTCGACAAACCAAAGCTCAAAAACAGAAATAAACATCCCAACATACCATGGCATCGGGAAAAAGCCTAGACTAGGCTGAAATCCACTGTCATAACTTGGAAAAACCATGCCATCCACAACAAGAAAACCATACATTGACATGCAAAGCCATGCATGACCAAACCAACTAGGAAAGCACACATGAAAAAGGTTACCTACAAGTATTCCTGCTAAAGTTGCTTGATCCTACTTTCTGTTCCTTGATCCTTGTTTGCTTTTCCTTTCCTTTTCTTTCTTTTCCTTTCCCTTGCTCCAAACTAGATTGCTACAAGAAAACTCTAAGTGACCAAGAGTGAGAGAGAGAGAGAGAATAATGGTAGAGATCCAATTTGAAATGATAAAAGGTGGAACTGATAAAAGCGATGAACTGGTCCTCAGAAGCCTTTTTATGAATGAGGCCTCTAATTTCCTCATTTTCCATTATCTTCCTTCAATTTCCTCCTAACATGAAACCTGTGACCATTCACCTTAATTTTCTCCTAATTTCCTTTATTTTCATAAGTAACTATGCCAAAATGCCTTTTTGCCTTTTAATGCATTTGCCTTAGCCTTTTCAAATTTCCCTTAGCCAAAACACACATTCGGTGATTCCCACTAGGATATATTTGCCCAACATTCAACTTGGAATAGTGTCCCTTACCCGTGGTCTTATTTTTCGTTTATTAACTTTTATTACATGAAATTTTCACCACGGTTGTTACAATTTTGAAAACCAAGCTAGGGAGATCCGATACATCAGGATCTATTCCAAAACAGATTCTATCAACACAAGATGTTTGGCACATGATATCCATTTTAGACTCCAAATTTTCAGTCTTTTCTCAATCTTTGTGATGAGATGTGACCAATCTACTTTTTGTATTAGTTTTGTTTGAGATAGAACCCTAGATATTTGACTCCTTCATCCAAGGGATTTGCAGTAAAAGGAATGTGTTTAATGATCAACCACATATCCTCCTCGTCCATATTATGGGAGGATAAAGAGGACTTTTATTATTAATGCACATTTCACTAGTTCTGGCATAGACTGACAATATATCTACTATCTCATCTAATTATTTCTTGGATCCATTGCAAAAGATAAGAATTTCATATAAAAATAAAAGATGAGTAATGGACATATTCCTAGCAATATGAATTCCATGGAACTCACCCTTTCATTCACAATATGATATGGGGTGACTCAAGCCCTCTGCCAAAAGCAAAAATAGAAAGATAGAAAGTGGATACCCTTATCAAAGTCTTTGTTGAGCATGAAAAAATATTGAAGTTGGTCCATTAGTCAAAATTGCAAAGGACACCGTATGAATACAAGTCATCATCCATGTGATAAAGTATGAGCTAAAACCAACATGAGTGAGAAGGAAACAAATATATATCTAATTTATGTTGTCATAAGCTTTTGAGAGATCAATTTTAAGGACTGCCGCTTTTAGGTTATGAATATTAATGCTGCAATACCTTCTTAGGCCACTCTAATTTCTTCGTAAATCTTCCTGCCTTCCAAAAATGAAATTTTTTCCTTGCTAATGACTTTGGATATAATGAGCTTCTTCATGAGGGCAATAAGTTTTGGAATCACCTTATATAACACATTACATGACGATATGGGTCTGAAATCATCAAAACACTCTCGGGCATCGATTTTTGGAATGAGTGTAGTGAATGTAGAGTTGAAGGATGGGAGAATTTTGTGTTCCTTCCTCGAATCTTCTATGATTGATAGTCGATCATCCCATGATCATCCCCTATATATCATACAAAACTCGAAAGAATTCAATAGTATAACAATCCGACCCTAGAATTTTGTCCTTTTGGAATCTTTGGAATACCATTTTAATATCCTCCTCTAATACCTTATTCATAAGGGCTCTACTTTCATCTTCCTCAAAAAATCTAGGAAGAGCACATTAGTTCTAATTACCTCAACTATTGAGGTTTCTTTAAATTCTTTAAAAATATTCTAGAAACGGGTCACCCCCAGATTGGCCAACCCATTGAAGTTGTATACATTTCTTCCCTTCCCATTTTTAAGTCTCCATATGGTGTTATACATTTTGTTTCCGTTTGCATGTGCATGGAAGAATTTGGTATTCTCATCCCTACATTCCAACCATATTTCCCTACTTTTGAGTCTCCATTCAACCTCTTTTTCCTTCAAGATATCATTTCTTCTTTTTTCCATTCTAACTAAATAAACCCTTGCTTCTTTTGATTCAAACCCTTATCCTTCTCTTCCAAAGAGTAACTATACTAAATCTCGGTGGCTTCCAGCTCCTATGTAGTATCCTAGTTCTTATTTTTGGCCCACTTCTTTGATTTTTCTTTGATGAGTTTTAGGTTCGTTTCAAACTAGTAAGAAGAGGAGGTGCCTTCTTGTGGGTTGTGTTAACGCTCGAATTTGCCCCAGGCTGAGGAAGGCAAAACTCAAGGCAACATCAAACCACGCTCAGCCTCGTAGCTAGCCCTACGAGGACAGGAGAGGGCTCTCTCCGGGTCAATCTCGGAAAAATATAATAAATGAGGCTCGAGATGACTGAAATTGTAACTAATCTTAGGCTAGGTATTAAGTGCAGAGGTTTAAAGGTGATTTTTTGGGGTTTTTGTTGAATCAAAGGGAAAGGCAATTTTGGGTGCGGGGATGAGACACAGTTTCTGCAGAGGTCTGATTGGAGCAAGGTAGGCAATTGTTTGATGCCTTAAAAGCTAATGAGGTGAGTAGATCAGACATGTGAGGAGCTAAGGAGAGCAAGGAAACCTCAGGAATTCTCCTTAAACAGATGAAAACATAGGATATCAAACAAACTTAAAGGCAGAGCATTACAGATTATGAATTCTACCTTAACACTTCATTTGTTCAATTGCAGAAGATGAGAGAAGGAAAATGATACACATAACAACTTACAAGTACTGAAAGAAGCACACCATCAAGACATAAAGCCACATGAATTCCAAACAGTGCTGCAAAACCCTAGTCTTTCCTTTGCCAAAATGCTGAAGTAAAATGTACAATGGAGTCTCAAAACCTTTTCCCCAAGAGTCCAACCATGAAAATGACTAAGAAAATACATAACATAGGCAAGCCAACCCATTCCCTTGCCTTTAGGGGTCGAGCTCATCATCCTAGGAGCTTTTTCAACCAATTCTAAACAAAGCACTACAATCTAGGCAGTCAAAACAACTTGCCTCTATAAGGTAGGAAACTGATTCATTCATTTAATTTTCACTTTTTAGTGAATGAATCTTCTAGAACAAGTAATAAAGTGCCAAAATTACATCATGTTTCATTAATTACATCAAGAGGAGTGAAAAAATCACATCACAAGTCAAAACTGGTCAAACTGGCTTCATTTCCTGAGTTGAAGATGAAAATTGTGTCAAAAAACCCTGTGCGCCGCGCGCCTTTCAACCTATTTTTGGGGCACTTCCCGGCATCCAAATTGAGCTTAGGTTGGCTTTTTGGAAACCCCTGGATGTCTACTTTCCAACCCAAGTGAAATTTTCCAATTTGGTGTCCATTTGCCCCTCCAAAAGTGCATTCTCCCGGAAGTACTTCCTGCTGGTGCAAAAGGTGGCAGAAAGGTGATTTTCATGGTGTTTTTTAGCCTTTTGGTCACCCAGAACTTGATGAAATGATTTGGAAATATCTTAGCATGTATATTTCATCATGAAAAATCCAACACTACAAGCCATTTGTGATTTGGACCTCCCAATCTTATGGGTCGCGCGCGGCGCGCTACGCGTTGAGCCAAAAAACTGTTTTTAGGACAAAATTTTCAAAAATGAAAAAAATTTCTCTGAATTTGCTCAAATTCAGACTAAAGACCCTCTATCATGTATTGTGCCCCACCAATGAAGCTTCAGCCAAAATTTGGAGTGGATCGGGCTTTTTCCGCCGTTTTAGTGCCTTGCTCAATCGCCTCTTAAGGATCTTCATTTTTGCTTTGCAAACATGCATGCGAGCCAAATAGTGAGTTTTCATATGACGAAGCATGTCCTTGTCTCTATTTGCCTTCGCCAACAATTTCTCCAAATGAGTGTTCACCCAGATGAGCATTGACTCTCGATCAATCGGTGTCAAATCACCGGGTCTCTTTCGGGCCAATTCTCGGTCTTCTCGGATTTGCCGTAGCTCATAAAGTGTATGTTCATCTTCCAGCTATTTGTTGCACTACTCCAAGTAGTTGATCGTCCACTTAGCCATCTGCAATTTCTTTTGCAGCGAGTCATTTTCATCCCTTTGCTATCAGATGATCTCTTTTAGCTCCGAGCTAGGAGAGCTCGCATCAAGATCAATGATATCCGTGTCCTGACCTCCTGAAGGACCCTCATCAAACATGGGCCTCTTGTCCCTATCCTGGATCTGTACCTGTGCTGAAGAAGAAGGCGAGACCCTTTCCACATGATGTGGAGATAATACTCGTTGTGCTGATGAAGTCAACGAGACCCTTCCACCCCAGTTGGAGATAGTACTCGTCGTGTAGATGCAAATAAGGCCCTGTGGCCTCGCTGGTATGTCACATATGGAGGAGCACTTATATGCTCAGTCTCGGGAATGCCTGGCTGGTGTGAAGGTGCTCCCTCATCATGAACTATCAAGGGAGGCGGCTGTAGTGCTGCGAAGTAATCACGGGAGATGAAATCCTCCCAAGTAATGCCCTTTTGTGCTAACTAATGCATCACTATGATTTTGATCAACACATAATGATATATGCTCTTATGCTGATGTGCTGGGCTCTTCCTTTGTACTAAAGGCACCATCCTCTCTATGTTGCGACACATGAAAAACGAAATGTTCATCATACGTACCCTCGTGAAATGCATCAACAAACGGACATGGTACGCATAGAGACGCGAGAATCTGCCCTCGCAACTGAAATATCGAATGATGAGTTTCATCAATGGTGCATACTCATCCCTCAGGAATCTGAAAGGAAAAACTGCGCTCAAGTGTCTCATATACCCGGGTTTGATATATGGCTCATAGTAGAATCTGTCTAACAGCTGGCGTTTACTCCATTCCTCCCCTACATTTGGTATCCTGGTGGCCTGAGCAATAGTCTCGGGTGACAAGGTGAAATTCTCTCCGGCAAGGTTTACATGACCATCCTATAAATGTAGAACAAATAAATGGACTAGTTCCCGATGATGCTGGATTTGTGAGATCATCTCACAGTATTGGAAACATGATTGACGCCGAAAACAATCCATTGCAAGTGGGCAAGCTTGCAATTGGGCCAAAGAAGTAGGCTCCTCCCTGACATGCTGACCACTTTTGCCACCTTTGTGATACCTCTGTGGCACATTTGGCACATTTACCTCTGGTGTAGAATCACTATCATACTCCTGCTCATAGACTGACTCGGTGTCTGACATGTCTTTGAAAACAAGATAGCTGGAATATATATGCTGATGTATAAACTGCGTGCACAATTCCCTGTAAATTGTTCTTTGGCTCTAAAAATTTTGTGACCAAGGGGACACAAACGCACAAGGGAATATTAGGAAAGGGGAAACATTAGGGAATTAGGGAATTTGGAAATAAAAACAAGGGACTTAGAGAAGGGAAGGGAAATGATAAGGATAATGTGTTTTGTAATAGAGGTGAGGGACTAGGATTTGAGGGATTATAGTGTAGGATGAAGGAGGGAATTAATGGGGAAAAATAAGGGTGAATTTGGGAATGGGAAACAAAGGGAAATGGAGAAATAATGACAACCTTGGTTACACTCTGTTTTTGAATCCCTTACATCAATTTTTTGCATTCAAACACTACAGCAATTTCATTGACAAGGAGGGCTTTCCACTTGGATTTCTAAGGCAAACATATCATGAACCCATTACATTTATCTTTCAAAAACCAAGCACAAGTGGTGGATGTGAGCCTACCTGCAATTTTGTGCGGAGAGGAGGCGAGTTCATGCGTTTCCAAGCAAATTTTGGGCTTAAACCCCAGTGCGCCGCACACTTCACTCAACGCGCCGCATGCCTCTGATGCGCCGCGCGCATGTATTTTTACACTACGATTTTTTGCCTGATGCGTTGTGCACCCCTGATGCGCTGCGCGCCTAGTCCAATGCGTCGCGCACCCCTGAAACTGCTCCAACTTCCTCACAAACTCACAATTTCGCTTTGGAATGATGTTCTTCACTCTTGGCATGCAAAATGAGTTGAAAATGTCATGAAATATCTTTATAAAGACTCCCTTTTGATTTTTGCTTGGTCCATGACCCATTTTGTAATGTTTTGTCATTGACACCTTTTGAGGATTAATAGACTTCTAACCTTTTTGGTTTCCTCCTTAAATTTGGTTGAAATAATGATTTTCTTTGTAATCCTTTGCAGGGATAGCTGTGATATGATCTGGCAAAGGAGACCAAGGCTGCGCTTGGATGATTCAAGAACTGAAATTTTTGAATATTTTTACAAAAATGAGATGACGACTTATCTTCAAAACAGAGTTTTGAAGAGAGGTCCTAATTTATCTATATAATGATGAAAATTATTGAAGTAACCACCTATCGAGGACATCCCTTTGGCCTACTGGTCTTCTTAGACTTTGCAAAACAAGACTGACTCAACCCAAGACCTATTGACCAAGAACCATTGTTATGGTCCAGAAATTTGAAACAGGACTGTACATGACCTTTGAAGACTTGTTTTTATGAATAGACCTGAACCAGCAGTGCCAAGCATGAGGGGAATGAGTAACACAAACCATTCCGTCAGAGTTATGGCATGCCTAACGAAATGCAACTAATCGAAAATGATGGGACACCTAAACATGAAATGCAAAAAAGAGCTTTGATCTCTGACGGAGGGATAACTAGACAAACTCTAACATTAGATCCAATGGGGATGGTAGCTCCTTGGAGATGCCAAGAACCGCAGATCTCTACAAGAGCTAGACAGTGCCTTCATCCATTGGGCGATGGAGTCATTATTTCAACAGACAACACGAGACTTCCGACTCATTTATGGACTGAAACTTGACTGAAATGCTTAAAAAACTGACTCGACAAACTTCACACTAAAACTGTAATGAAACTCAGAACGAAATGCTGCCTTATGGCTGCTTATTTATTTACAAAATCTACCCTACTCTGCTGCAAAAACAGTAGATCAGGTAATACTGAAATGCCAGATCAACCATTCAAGTAAACCTAAGAATGATGCCGCTTGAGAATGCTTCAACCAGATCACAGATGTAATTGCTGGCAGTCCTTCATGCACGTAATGAGCCCGGTCACGTAAAAGACAGTTTGATTTGTCAGTCAAACTGAAAAACATTTCCATGTACATCGCAATAGGAGCGCGAAAGCCAGACTCTATTTGCTGCCCCAACTTTGCAATGCATACATCCAGCTGCACACTGTCAATGCAAACATCTTTAGGCACCTCTATTATCTCTTGTTTCGATGGAGGAAGAGTTTCCAAGAACTTTTTAGGATCTCAGAAATCGTATGACTGGTTCTGCTCATTCAAATACTGAATTTCCTTCTCTAGTTTTTCAACAATTAACTCGCAGAAACCAGTTTTAGCTTCAAGAGGGAACTTTGGAGATTTCAACATTGAAGCAAGGCACTGAAAAATTCTTCATTAATTTCAAAATCTGCTAACTGATTTCTTACTTCTTTTACAGCTTCACAAAGTGCAGGGTTTTCCACATACCCTACCATTGCATAAATGGATCACCGAGCACTGGACTGTCTGGATCGAGTTGGAGTCGCCTGGTGAATGTCTCAGCCTTCATATGTGTCTGACTGCTGTCCACCATCAGCATCAGATCTGCAACTTGATTTGATGTACTGGGACAAGACAATCAACAAGTCGAATGTCACATCAACAACAAACCATCTTCCCCAGTATGGTCGCCACTATGTTAACTCTCGAATTTTCCCCAGGCTGAGGAAGGCAAAACTCAAGGCAACATCAAACCACACTCAGCCTCGTAGCTAGCCCTACGAGGATAGGAGAGGGCTCTCTACAGGTCATTCTCGGAAAAATATAATCAATGACGCTCGAGATGACTGAAATTGTAACTAATCTTAGGCTAGGTATTAAGTGCAGAGGTTTAAAGGTGACTTAGGCTAGAGATGACTGAAATTGTAACTAATCTTAGGCTAGGTATTAAGTGCAGAGGTTTGAAGGTGATTTTTTGGGGTTTTTGTTGAATCAAAGGGAAAGGCAATTTTGGGTGCGGGGATGAGACACAGTTTCTGCAGAGGTCTGATTGGAGCAAGGTAGGCAATTGTTTGATGCCTTAAAAGCTAATGAGGTGAGTAGATCAGACAGGTGAGGAGCTAAGGAGAGCAAGGAAACCTCAAGAATTCTCCTTAAACAGATGAAAACATAGGAGATCAAACAAACTTAAAGGCAGAGCATTACAGATTATGAATTCTACCTTAACACTTCATTTGTTCAATTGCAAAAGATGAGAGAAGGAAAATGATACACATAACAACTTACAAGTACTGAAAGAAGCACACCATCAAGACATAAATCCACATGAATTCCAAACAATGCTGCAAAACCCTGGTCTTTCCTTTGCCAAAATGCTGAAGTAAAATGTACAATGGAGTCTCAAAACCTTTTCCCCAAGAGTCCAACCATGAAAATGACTAAGAAAATACATAATATAGGCAAGCCAACCCATTCCCTTGCCTTTAGGGGTCGAGCTCATCATCCTAGGAGTTGTTTCAACCAATTCTAAACAAAGCACTACAATTTAGGCAGTCAAAACAACTTGCCTCTATAAGGTAGGAAACTGATTCATTCATTTAATTTTCACTTTTTAGTGAATGAATCTTCTAGAACAAGTAATAAAGTGCCAAAATTACATCATGTTTCATTAATTACATCAAGAGGAGTGAAAAAATCACATCACAAGTCAAAACTGGTCAAACTGGCTTCGTTTCCTGAGTTGAAGATGAAAATTGTGCCAAAAAACCCTGTGCGCGGCGCGCTTGAGCCCTATGCGCCACGCGCCTTTCCACCTGTTTTTGGGGCACTTCCCGGCATCCAAATTGAGCTTAGGTTGGCTTGTTGGAAATCCCTGGATGTCTACTTTCCAACCCAAGTGAAATTTTCCAATTTGGTGTCCATTTGCCCCTCCAAAAGTGCATTCTCCCGGAAGTACTTCCTGCTGGTGCAAAAGGTGGCAGAAAGGTGATTTTCATGGTGTTTTTGAGCCTTTTGGTCACCCAAAACTTGATGAAATGCTTTGGCCATAGCTTAGCATGTATATTTCATCATGACAAATCCAACACTACAAGCCATTTGTGATTTGGACCTCCCAATCTTATGGGTCGCGCGCGGCGCGCTACGCGTTGAGCCAAAAAACCTGTTTTTAGGACAAAATTTTCAAAAATGACAAAAATTTCTCCGAATTTGCTCAAATTCGGAGTAAATACCCTCTATCATGTATTGTGCCCCGCTAATGAAGCCTCAGCCAAAATTTGGAGTGGATCGGGCTTTTTCCGCCGTTTTAGTGCCTTGCTCAATCGCCTCTTAAGGATCTTCATTTTTGCTTTGCAAACATGCATGCGAGCCCAATAGTGAGTTTTCATATGATGAAGCATGTCCTTGTCTCTGTTTGCCTTTGCCAACAATTTCTCCAAATGAGTGTTCACCCGGATGAGCATAGACTCTCGATCAATCGGTGTCAAATCACCGGGTCTCTTTCGGGCCAATTCTCGGTCTTCCCGGATTGGCCGTAGCTCATAAAGTGTATGTTCATCTTCCAGCTGTTTGTTGCACTACTCCAAGTAGTTGATCGTCCAGTTAGCCATCTGCAATTTCTTTTGCAGCGAGTCATTTTCAACCCTTTGCTGTCGGATGATCTCTTTTAGCTTCGAGCTAGGAGAGCTTGCATCAAGATCAATGATATCTGTGTCCTGACCTCCTGAAGGACCCTCATCAAACATGGGCCTCTTGCCCCTATCCTGGATCTATACCTGTGCTGAAGAAGAAGGCGAGACCCTTTCCACATGATGTGGAGATAATACTCGCTCTGCTGATGAAGTCAACGAGACCCCTTCCACCCCGAGTGGAGATAGTAGTCGTCGTGTAGATGCAAATAAGGCCCTGTGGCTTCACTGGTATGTCACATATGGAGGAGCACTTATATGCTCAGTCTTGGGAATGCCTGGCTGGTGTGAAGGTGCTCCCTCATCATGAACTATCTCGGGAGGCAGCTGTAGCGCTGCGAAGTAATCACGGGAGATGAAATCCTCCCAAGTAATGCCCTGCTGTTCCAACTAATGCATCACTATGATTTTGATCAACGCATAATGATATATGCTCTTATGTTGATGTGCTGGGCTCTTCCTTTGTACTAAAGGCACCATCCTCTCTATGTTGCGACACATGAAAAACAGAATGTTCATCATACGTACCCTCGTGAAATGCATCAACAAACGGACATGGTACACATAGAGACGCGATAATCTGCCCTCGCAACTGAAATATCGAATGATGAGTTTCATCAATGGTGCATACTCATCCCTCAGGAATCTGAAAGGAAAAGCTGCGCTCAAGTGTCTCATATACCCGGGTTTGATATATGGCTCATAGTAGAATCTGTCTATCAGCTGGCGTTTACTCCATTCCTCCCCTACATTTGGTATCCTGGTGGCCTAAGCAATAGTCTCGAGTGACAAGGTGAAATTCACTCCGACAAGGTTTACATGACCATCCTGTAAATGTAGAACAAATAAACGGACTAGTTCCCGATGATGCTGGATTTGTGAGATCATCTCACAGTATTGGAAACATGATTGATGCCGAAAACAATCCATTGCAAGTGGGCAAGCTTGCAATTGGGCCAAAGAAGTAGGCTCCTCCCTGACATGTTGACCATTTTTTCCACCTTTATGATACCTCCGTGGCACATTTGGCACATTTACCTCCGGTGTAGAATCACTATCATACTCCCGCTCATAGACTGACTCGGTCTCTGACATGTCTTTGAAAACAAGATAGCTGGAATATATATGCTGATGTATAAACTGTGTGCACAATTGCCTGTAAACTGTTCTTTTGCTCTAAAAATGCTGTGACCAAGGGGACACAAATGCACAAGGGAATATTAGGAAAGGGGAAACATTAGGGAATTAGGGAATTTGGAAATAAAAACAAGGGACTTAGAGAAGGGAAGGGAAATGATAAGGATAATGTATTTTGTAATAGAGGTGAGGGACTAGGATTTGAGGGATTATAGTGTAGGATGAAGGAGGGAATTAATGGGGAAAAATAAGGGTGAATTTGAGAATGGGAAACAAAGGGAAATGGAGAAATAATGACAACCTTGGTTACACTCTGTTTTTGAAACCCTTACAGCAATTTTTTGCATTCAAACCCTACAGCAATTTCATTGACAAGGAGGGCTTTCCACTTGGATTTCTAAGGCAAACATATCATGAACCCATTACATTTATCTTTCAAAAACCAAGCACAAGTGGTGGATGTGAGCCTACCTGCAATTTTGTGCGGAGAGGAGGCGAGTTCATGCGTTTCCAAGCAAATTTTGGGCTTAAACCCCAGTGCGCCGCACGCCTCACCCAACGCGCCGCGCGCGTGTATTTTTACACTGCGATTTTTTCCCTGATGCGCCGCGCGCCCCTGATGCGTCGCGCGCCTAGTCCAATGCGTCGCACACCCCTGAAACTGCTCCAACTTCCTCACAAACTCACAATTTCGCTTTGGAATGATGTTCTTCACTCTTGGCATGCAAAATGAGTTGAAAATGTCATGAAATATCTTTATAAAGACTCCCTTTTGATTTTTGCTTGGTCCATGACCCATTTTGTAATGTTTTTTTGTTGACACCTTTTTAGGATTAATAGACTTCTGATCTTTTTGGTTTCCTCCTTAAATTTGGTTGAAATAATGATTTTCTTTGCAATTCTTTGCAGGGATAGCTATGATATGATTTGGAAAAGGAGACCAAGGCTGCGCTTATATGATTCAAGAAATAAAATTTTTGAAGATTTTTACAAAAATGAGATGACGACTTATCTTCAAAACAGAGTTTTGAAGAGAAGTCCTAATTTATCTATATAATGATGAAAATTATTGAAGTAACCACCTATCGAGGACGTCCCTCTGGCCTGCTGGTCTTCTTAGACTTTGCAAAACAAGACTGACTCAACCCAAGACCTAATGACCAAGAACCATTGTAATGACCCAGAAATTTGAAACAGGACTGTACATGACCTTTGAAGACTTGTTTTTATGAATAGACCTGAACCAGCAGTGCCAAGCACGAGGGGAATGAGTAACACAAACCATTCCGTCAGAGTTATGGCATGCCTAACGAAATGCAACTAATCGAAACTGATGGGACACCTAAACATGAAATGCAAAAAAGAGCTTTGATCTCTGACGGAGGGATAACTAGACCGACTCTAACAGGTTGAATATTTCCAATGAGATCTGATGAAGTTAATGAAATTCCATTATTTTAACAAGTTAGAATTCATTTTAAGGTGACTATTTGTCTTCTTGAAAGAGCCCTTGATCTCCATGAATATTGTGGAGTAATATAAAACCCCTCCTAAACCAACCCAATTTTTCAATAGATGAAAATTTTCTAGGAGATCCTTGGAAGTTAGGAATTTGACTAGGTACACTTCCACAAGTCATCTCCTGTAGGGTTTACTACAGTACCCCTCCACTGCGTCCTAGTCTAGCTTTCGTCAGCTCCCGTTGTCGTACCCTCCAAACACTGTTCCTGAACCATCATGTTTCTCATTCGTGGTCTCGTGCATATCCAAATAACGCCCCCATTATGCCATCCACTACCTTATCTTTGCAGTAAGTTTCTCCTACAGTGATGGTTTTTACCAATGGCAGTAGCGAGCCCGAATATCTCGGAACGGTTATGGAATTGGACCTTGTCGATTACTCTAAAGACCCTATCGAGGATGTCTCCATTTGGAGAACCCCTCACACGAGCACGAACAATTTTCTACCCTTTAGCTATGAACTATCGGAGGTCATTGCTCCCTTACCATCGATCTCGGGACCCTCCTATTCGGTCGTAACCCTACCTGTGGACCCTCCCTCCTGGACGGCTACCGCTACCCGTCCACTGTCACTGTCCTCCCTTCAATTTGTGGCTCAATGCATAGGACTAGACCTCACTGCTTGTTCCTCGACCTACCCACCCATACCTCCATCTGTCAGATCCCACTTCTCATCATCCTCTTACCCTGGAGATCCCCCTATTTATCGCTCATGATCCCCCTCCTGTGGCACCATTAACATCTCCCCCCTCTGGCAACTTTACAGACATACCTCCCATTTCAGATGCCTTCCCCTCTAGGTTTGGTCTAAATGCCACAAACCCTCCAAACCCTCCTCGCAGCGAACCATAGGAGGACACCACTAATGCGAACCACAGGCCAGGTTAAAGGTTAAAGTGTGTCAAATCTGGGGCACAAGACACCATTATGAGTTTGGGAGAAGACATTTAATGGGGTGAAGCGATGGAAACAACCGATCAAGTCCTGGTTGGTAGGGTTAGGGGTAGGAACTACTCGGTGACCTAGCTAAAACAATGGACTGCAGAAGTTTGGGGGAAACATCTGGCTGAGCTACCATTCATCCAAAAATTTGTTTGTAGATGGTTTGCGTTTCATTTCGTTTGAGCAGAGCACACAAACTGGGTGTTATCATCCTTCTGGCACATTGAATAGGCTCCTATGCTTCTAAGGCGATGGAACCCTCTTTTCGACCCAGAGAGGGAGCAACTCAGTGCTGGACCACTTTGGGTCTGCCTTCTAGGCCTGCCGCTTCATTTTTTGTCAGAGGATATCTTCAGGCACATTGGAAACACCCTGGGCACCTACCTGGAGCATGATAAATCCTATCTCTCCACTAGAATTATGGCTTATGCGAGGATTTTGGTCCATTTGGACACTAGAGAGGGGTTACAGGAATAAATCACATTGCGATGGAGGAATTTCTCATGAATGCCAATCCTCGATTATGAGGGGGTCCCTTTTAGATGCTGCCGATGCCATAAGATTGGTCACCTCTTCAAGGACTACCCCATGAATGGCAAATCAAGGAACACGGAAAAGGGAAGGACAATTCCCACAAAGGACACTCAGGCTCATTTAGATCACACCACTACTGATGCAGCTATGGAACACTCTCCCCCTAAAGTAGGGTGGTGACCCCGACCATTGAGAATCCAAAGAAGTGAGGCAAAGCACCATATCAACCACCCTCTCCTCCTCTGACTAGGGAAAGGGCAGCTGCAAAAGCTATGCGAGCTTTGGGTATGTCCTCTTCTAACCCCTACTTAGTTCATCACACTTTTTCATCTAATTGCTTTGCTGGTTCTTCAGGGTGTCACCTAGTCTCTGCTTACATGCCATTGCCTCCCATTACATTGACCTGCTTGTTGCATCCCCTACCGCCCACCTTCTCCTACACTACCCCATCTTTCCCTGAGGTGACCCCATCTACACCCTCTGACTCTGAACAAGGGTCCCTCTCCTATCGATATCTGCTCTGATCCCTGTCACGTTCACAAACCCCTGACTCCATTGGCATCAGGATGGTATCTCCCCCCATCCCTCCTAAGCCTCCAAAAGGAAGACCCTCCTCCCTCTCCAAAGCAAAGTTGCAGGCAGGGGAGGAGATTGCTTCGGGGCATCAACTTACTATTGATTGGGTTCTTAGAGCACAAAACACCCTGGGCTCATCTCCCCCATGAAATTCCTCTCATTTAACTGCCGAGGGTTAGCTAGCCCTGACAAAAACTAGCTCTGCGCAAACTACTACAATCTGAACATGTGGATGTCATTTTTTTACAAGAAACCTTGGGCCATGTTGATACAATCTCGCACCTCCTAGAATCCATGCTTCTGGGCTGGTCCTTCCAAGCTCTCGATGTTAATGGTCGTTCAGGTGGCATTGCTCCGGGCATTAACACCAGGACTATCAAACTGTGTAATATCTGTGGAGGCAATGGACACATAGGGGCAGACATTTTCTCATCCAAACTGGGTACCGATATCAGACTTGTTAATGTATATGGACCATGTCATCACTGTGAAGCATTCTGGGAACAATTACTGAACTCCAATCTTCTGCAATCAGACAACATCATCCTGGGAGGGGACCTAAATTTCTCCTTGGGCTTCTCAGAATCATGGGGTCACCATGCCCAGATTGACCCCCTATCTACTTTTTTTGAGAACATCCTGGAGAATCACAGCCTCATAGACATCCCCTCTGTGAAAATTCTACCTACATGGAGGAATAGAAGGATTGGAGAGGACAACCTCACTAGAAGGCTAGATCACTTTCTTATCAAGGAGCGACTGCTGGGTGTGGGATATATCTACAGACAATGGGTTGGGTCAGGAGGTATATCTAACCATTCGCCAATATACCTTGATATAAGGGGAAGGCTAAACAAACCAAAGGCCCCCTTCAAATTCAATACCACATGGTTGAAGGATGGAACCTATACTCGAATGAAATCTAAATACTGGAAGACCCACCCTCTTGTTGCTAGTAGAAATATAACTGAAGGTTTTATGCATAACCTAAAATAGCTAAAGAAGCTATCCAAAATCTAGGCACACAACAAGAGAGTATAGGATGACCAAACCTTAAGGGACAGTGAATCAGAAATTGTTGCCTTAGAACATGATCATGGGGGGGTCTTCACCTCAAATGAATAGAAGGAAAAGCTAGCTGCATTGATATCTCAGAGAGGCAAAATCCTAAAAGACCAGGAGGAAACCTGGAGGTTGAGAAGCAGAGAAATATGGTTGATGGAGGGAGATGATAACACAAAAATTTTCCACAAATTTTCAAATGGCCGAAAAGCTATCAATACCATATGGCAATTGACAAATGAGCAGGGGAAATCTGTGAATACCTTCCAACAACTAGCCTCCCTGGCAACATCCCACTTCAACCAGATCTATCAGACACCTACCAATGCCACACTTGATGAAGTCATTCGAGTAGCACAACTTTTTCCTCGATTTGTGGATCAGGAGGATGCTATGGCACTAAACAAGGAGGTCACCTTGGGGGAACTTGAGGCTACTTTAAAATGGTTCAAGCGTGAAAAAAGCCCTGGACTAGATGGTTGGATGGTGGAGTTCTATACAACCTTCTTTGACATCCTTGGAGAGGATCTTCTCAAGGTCATTGAAGAATGTCGGTCCTCTGGGAGAATGTATGAGGCCATCAACACCACTTTCATCGCCCTCATCCCCAAATCAGACAACCCTGCCTCCTTTGATGAATTCTGCCCGATCTCCCTATGTAACTACATCTACAAAATCATCACCAAAATCATTGCCAACTACCTCTGACCCATACTTTCCACCCACATATCCACTGAACAATTTGCCTTCCTCCAGGATCGGTAGATTCATGAAGCAGTTGGCACTTCATAAGAAGTGATGCACTCCATTCACATGAAGAAGATGAAGGGCATGATTCTCAAGGTGGATCTCTCCAAGGCTTTTGATCGGGTAAGTTGGTTATACCTCTGAATGCTCCTAACTCACCTAGGGTTTCCTTATGAGTTTATAAAATGGATCATGAGCTATGTAACAAACATCTCCTTTGGTGTCCTTGTCAATGGAGCAAGATTGCATTTCTTCCACTCTGAAAGAGGCCTCAGGCAAGGGTGCCCCCTGTCCCCATTGTTATTATTACTTGTCATGGAGGGGCTTAGTAGACTTATAAAAGAAGAGCACAGCCGGGGAAGAATTAAGGGAATCAGGATCATTGATAGCTACATACTGACTCATCTACTTTTTGTGGATGATGTGCTGATCTTCCTCAACGATGGTTTAGGGGACCTGACTGCTTTACAACACACCATCACTCTATTCCAAACTACAATTGGCATGATCATCAATAATACCAAATCCACCATTATTGCTACAAGCTGCTCTCCCCATGAGATACATTATGCACTCCATCGCTTTACCTTCACCCTGCTACAACAAAAGGACGATCTTAGATATATGAGTTACAGGTTGAAGCCCCTTGGATACAAAATAGCATATTGGATTTGGTTAATCACCAAAATGGAAATACAACTCAATATTTGGTCCCATAAATGCCTCTCTAGGGAAGGGAGACTATTACTCATCAAAGTTGTCCTTGAGGCCACCCCAGTGTACTGGATGTCCCTAGCATGGATACCAAGAGGAATCCATTCCAGAATACAAAACCTCTATTGCAGATTCCTCTGGAAAGGGAAAAAATCAAGGAAATTTTTTGCATGGGCAAAATGGGAGTTGCTTACCCTCCCAAAGAAATGGGGAGGCTAGGGAATAAAATTTTTGGAAGATTTATCCTCTACTCTGGCGGCCAAGCTTGGCTGGCAATTGATCACATCAAACAACCTTTGGACTTTGCTGGCTTCCTCTAAATACATAGCCCCACTTAATCTGATGGACTGGCTATGACAGCCACGCTGTAACAAAACAGGGATATCTGTCATCTAGAAAGCAGTACTCAATTCTATGTCAATCAATCGAGAAGGCCTCACCTGGAGAATACAGGCAGGAACTTTTGTGCGCATTATATTAGACCCTTGGATTGGGTGTCAAAAATCCCATTGGCTATCTGATGAGCTCAAGACCCACCTTGCCGATATAGATTCACTCACATCAGTCATCTTGTGGACTTGGAACACTCCACCATATTCTCATAGGCTTGGAAATATGCCCGCAGCCTACATATCCCTCTTCAGTGACGTCAACATTGGTCGCACTATCTAGCAGCACTAACTGAATCACATATTAGAATTGTTGAAGGGGATGATGAAATCATATGGGCACTATTCCCCTAAAGAGGGATACCTCTATCTAGCTACTGCACATAGACTTCAATCCATTGATCAATGGTGGAAAAGTATGTGGAAATTAAAAGCACCCCCTAGAACTAGATTACTCATGCGGTCCATTCTTAAAAACAAGGCCCCTATTGGTGACAATCTTATTAAAAGAACTCAATATTGGCCTTTTTGGTGTTGTTTATGTAAACGCAGTTATGAAATATAGGCCACCTCTTCCTCTCCTTCCCTATCACTACTGAACTCTAGAATTTTGTCCTCTCGACCATCCCCTCCCAGGGCACCTGGTGGGGCCTGACTGTCATAGAAGCATGGACCACATGGTGGAACACTACTACCCCATCCAAGGCTAAGAACCTTCCCCTCCTCATTTGCTGGGAAATTTGGATTGCTTGTAATCGCTACATTTTCGAGGATATTGTTCCACATTGGCCATCCATCACTGCTCGCCTTCTTGCAGACTATCACATCATACCAGATGATGAGGATCATCCTCCCCCTAGGCAGATTGTCCCTTAAAACACCGACCATTCATAACCTTGGGCATACTTTGACGGGTCAACACAGGATGTGGGGTGTGGGGGCGGAGCCATACTATACCTCTCAGAATCCCATCACTTTCAAATCCAAATGGGCCTGGGTGGGGGCACAAACAACTTTTTAGAACTTATTACTGCAAAATACCTCATCCAATATGCATTGGAAAAACAATGCAGAAATTTGCAACTATTTGGGGGCTCAAAATTTTTTTGCAACTGGATTAACAAGTCAAACAATTGTATAGCTTACACTCTGAGACCCATACTCAATGAGGCCCACAAACTCATATCTTTTTTTGACACATTTGCTTGTCGTCATATCTATAGGGAAAGAAATGCACCTGTCGATCAACTATCCAAGGAGGCAACACACAGGCCTCATGGCACATGGCTGATACATGAACAGAGGCATGAAGCTCATTACTAGTACTACCATAGACCCTTCATGGACCCAATAGTTTAAACTGGCTCAGCTGGAGCTTGTTTTTGGTTTTTTTTTTTTCTATTAATAGTTTTATGTTTTATATATTATTAGTTTATATTTAAGATGACAGTCATACATACTCTCTGTGTAGAGTATTATTTTTGGTTAAATTTATTATGAACATTAAAGAAAGAAGAGCCTCCCTGCGTGGAGTGCGCTGAACTTTATTTTTTTTGTATATCTCTACTAGACAGGCACTCAACCTCACATACTGCATATGCAGATCACATCTACAACATGTAATTTTCCATTGATAATGAAAATTACGATTTTTCCAAGGAGGAAAAAAACAAGTCATCTCCTGTCAATTTTATTTTGAAAATAATAGGTGAGGTTAAAAGTTTGATCTCAGATGCTAAGATTCTGCTTCTCCTAAAGAAAAGTTCGGTCCCCTTACAATATTAGATGATTCAATTGTAACAAGATTGAGCCAAAGAGGAAGTCCCAAAACTACTTACAGTTTGTAGTGAGGCCATAAATATTAAAGATCGAGACAATAGTACCCAACTCCTTAGAAAATACTTCCACCCTTAGACCCATTTCCATGCACAATTTTTTTTCCTAGACACTTGTGTTCCATGCCAAAGCCGAATTTCTTGACCTGCCTCTAGCATCTAACCCAGTGAAGGACCAATCTCCTAGAAGGGTTTAAAGGCATCAAACTATAGAGTCCCCATCTCCTGTGGTTTCTTGCAACAATACCAAATCAGGAAAATTGGTGTCAACTAGTTGCCTTAGAGAACACTGTTTGGAAGGGCATGCTAACCATTCACAGTTGAGGGAGAGTACTTTCATTCAGAAATCCATCTTAAGGCTTTCACGACTCTAAGATCCCCTTGGATATATTTTTGTTTTTCCTGTGGCTAGATCCATGGAATCTTTTTCCATGGCTTTCATTAGAGTGCATTTTCTACCCCGCCCTCTTTGTTCCATGGAAGAGATTTGAGATTTCAAGTTTCCCCAATCCCTTTGCTAGCAAGGAAAATTTTAGGGGCTAATATTCGCAGGTGGGCTAATTTTCCACACTTTTTCCAAAAAAATTATTCGCTAATTTCCATTTTTTTCTAAAAGGATTCGCCCAAATTTTATAACAAAATTATTTTACCTTAATAATTGCCAAAATTTTACAAACATTATATAAAGTCATTATAAATTTGAATATTTTTACAAGAGAATCTTCAAGCATTTTATACTTTGCATGTTAGTGACTAGTAAGATTTGCCAAGGCTTCTAAACTTTTAAATAAATTTGTATCCTTAAAATTTTCCATATTGGCTAATCCTTCCTATGAAAAAACGATAAATTGGAATACAAAATTATAAGTAATGTCACCCATATTTGAATTCTTAGAGACAGAAAGGGGAGACAAAATCACAACATATGAAAATCCTTCCTTTTGGTGCAGATTGATAGGAACAAAAGGTAGAGAAAAGTTGACTTGGAAAGGCAAAGGCCCAGGTAATCAAGGGGAAGAAGAAATTCTTAAAAAAATGACATTTGAAGTGGCGTGTGCAGAAGATAATACATCAAAATTAATAGAAAATATATTTTGACACTTCAACAAATTATTAATGGAAAATGTATTTTGACACTTCAACAAATTGTTATTTTCAGAATGTAGTTATACACTTAGTAATTATTATTTTATAACAAAGAACATATTTTTATGTATTTTGTGATAAACAATACACATAGAATTCCACTAGTTCTTGCATATCCTTTGATTTGCTTTGAATATTTGGTCATTCGTCTAATATAACCTCAGAATATAAGATTGGAAAAATCTCTTCAAATATCCCATTCATTCGAGGGATATCTATATCTATAGTAAAACACAATTGAGACATTTAGGACTGAAAACGACAAAAAAAACCAATTATGTATATCTTTGTAGATCAAAGTCTTCTTAGCTTCAAAAATAGGAAATGAGCCAACTCTAATAAAAATTATATATTTCTATGCAACACATATGTAAAGGGATTAGGAGGTTGTAAAACATTATGTTTTGGTGTGGGTAGACTATTCAAAGTTGCGTCATATTTCAATGGGTATGTGGTATTTTGTATAATTAGCTTTTATAATAGACCTTTGTGTATGGTGTAATGGTTTGTTTCAACCATATGCATTTTAACATAATAAATTAAAGTAGTTAAAAATAGTATACCATATAAAACTGTAAAAGTGCGGAGAAATGAAATATCTATATATATATATATATTTTGAAATTACTAGAGAAATAATTATTTGGAAAAATTTCACTTATATACCCATAAATAATATAAACATAAATATTTATACATAGTATATAAATCATATAAATATAAATCTATATATTTATAAATAATATAAATATAACTATTTATTAAAAAATAATAATGGAAAGAAAAAACATTAACATTATATTAATAATCAATAACATTATATTAATAAAACTTATATGTTAAATTTTATATTTTTCAATATACTTATTCAAACTAAAAAAATATAAAACGCGTTACTTTGTTCTCACGACACTATATTTCTTAATCCCCTACGTTGATTGATATTGTACTAAAGCGAAAGGATATCGGTTCCCATATGGAAGGATTTTGAAAACCCCTTTTCCAATGCAAGATGTTAAAGTTACTTAATACTGGATTTCTTTTTTATATTTTTATTTAAACTTATTAGTACGATTTTCATAAAAGTTTATTAGGATTAAAGTGAAAAATTAACATAAATAGGATATTATCTATATATAAAGTTTATTAGGATTAAAGTGAAAAATTAACATAAATAAGATTATATATATATATATATATATATATATATATATATATATATATATTTTTTTGAAGAATTAGAATAATGGTTTAAAATATTATTATGAATTTTTTAATGTTATGGACATTATTTTGAGTGTTCATATAGAGGATGATATTTTTTCCGGAAGATATTGAATTTAGGGATAAACAACTTGTTAATGAGAATGTAAAGATATTGAAGGCTACTAAGATGAAATTTTTAAAAATGAGAGAACCTATCTTTTTTCCGCAAATACAAAAGCTCTTTAGTTTTGGTAGTGAAGCATCACTACCAAATATTTGTAAGCCCTGGAGCTAGAGACTTATTGCACATATCTTTAAGAGTGGGGGGTAAAAGCATTTCCTCTCATTGCAAGACCATTATTTTTATCCACATTTCAACCAACCTATAGGAGGTTACTTTGGAAAGGAATATTATCTTTTTGGTTTGAAAGCCATGGTATAAGAGTGAAATGTCAAGCTAACCTTAAGAGAGATCATTCAATTGTGAAATATCATGTTAACATTATGATAATTATAGAGGATTCTGAAAATAATAATAATGATCTCCTCCTGATTTGATGGTTTTTCTCTAAGGATGTACGAGAATGTTATTGCCAAGATTAGAACCAGGTCAAATGAAATTAAATGCAATATCTGAGTCAAGGAAGGGTATCCCTTATCCCCTACCATTTTTGGTATATAAATTAATAAGATAAAAGAGTGTTTGGAAGATGCAAGTTGTGTTGGACCCAGACTCACTCACTGCTATGGTAATGGATTTTCTTCTTTATCCTAACAATATTTCTATTTTGCCAAGTAATCATTGCGATTTTGGAAAGCAACACAAAGTCCTCTAATATTTTTCTTTGAATATGAGTATGTCTATTAATACTGAAAAATATAATGTCATGATAATTAAATCCAAAAAGATCATCTATGATACTTTCATTTATGACAACATCCCCTTGAAGGAAGTTCCTTCGTAAAAATTCTAGTAATTGGCATCCATCATAAGCTCAATTAGAATTATAACATTGAGAAAAGGACCATTTTCTATCCTTATGTATATACATTTTCACATACCACCATTTGTTTTCCTAAATTAAATATGAATTGTACTTGATTAGATCATTTTATTATCTCTTTATATATATATAATATTAGTTATTAATTTATATTGAATTCAGGTATCATTGTAAACCTTATAACCTTCCAATATAACATGAGGAAATATCATAAGTAGAGTATACATGGTCAATATTAAATTTTAAGGATTTAACATAAAGGTATATCATTGTGTTGGCATTCTACAACTCAAAATGAAGGCGATGAATGATTTTGTCCATGGTCAATGTGGAGTTGGCATAAGTATGTTTTAAAATAAAAATAAAATATGCTCTGAATTTAAAAGCAATGTTGATTATAATAAAAATATAAAAATGATTATACATATTTTGTTAATTTTAATTAAACATATAATAAAATATCAATATGCTTCATTGTTGATATTACAATTTAGTCTAAAGGAGATGTGGTAAAAAATATTTCTTTCTCTCTCAATAAATAAAATATTTTTATTTTGAGGTGAAATAAAATAATTTTATATTACCTTTAAAGTGAGATAAATTAATAAAAAGTAAAGGAAATCCTCTATTTCCACATTTACTTTTAAATGTGTGAAGATGTATAATTCTTATACTTTGTAAAATATTTCATTGGAGAATTTAAATAAATTATTTGAAAATATATGTGATATGGATTTATGAATGAACGAAATGAAATACAGAGTTAAGAAATGGTGGATTGGTTGCAAGTTTTAAGGATAATCGTTCAAAACTATAAACTTCTTCTTCAAGTTCGGGTTGGAATTCTTCTCGGGTTTTCTTTGGAGTATGAGTCATTAACCTCCAAATTTAGCAATTCTGCTAAAATAGTAGACTTATTTAATTTACCTAGTATATGGAAAATCCTCAAATTTACCATGGAACCAAAAGGAAACAAAACCCCAATTCATAACCTTATCGCGTCCAGAATTTAAATTAAATCACGTGCATCTTCCGATGCAATCATCATCAAATCTGACCCCTTCAAGTAGACAATCAAGACTAACTGAGCTATTAATTCAGTTTTATAAATTATCGTGTCCAATTTTAGAACTAGCGTTTGCACTTGTTGGCACACGATGACCATTACATATGTTGGATCTGTATGATTGAACGGTTCTGATATTCTTCTGGGTTTCTCGTGAATTTGTTAGGTTTCCTCATTCCACCGAACTTCGCACTTCTGCCAAGTTTATTTTTCATCTGCCAAATTTAGGATATTGCTAACTAAACTCTGTGATTTCAAAATACATCCAAGCTATTTCAATGCACAGTGAGTGAAGATTTAGATGCAACAACACAAGATTACACAAAATCTAATTCTAAAGGGCTCAAACTGGAAATCAACAAAACTCAAAAATATTTCGAAGGAAATTAAAACCTTCAGGATTTGACCATTCATGCACAGTATTCATGGAGATACAGAAAGATTCCAAATTTTCAATTCCAATCCTCCTCAGCCAAAAGTCCCATTCTACTAATTCAAAACTTACATAAATACCTATATATACAACAATCAGATCCTAAATCAATGCATCAAATCTGCCTAATCCTAGATAATATCTAATCCGCATGATATTCTCCTCAAGAATCTCAACTAAGCCTAAATACTTGAATTAATTACAAGATAATTCAAATCCCTTAATTCTAGCTCAAATCCTATCTAGAAAGCTTTGTAAAGTGACAGCTAAAGGATCCCACTCCTTTGCTTGTAATTTTTTTTTGTATTTTTGGAATAAAATTTGAAGTCTTTTGTCTTCAAGCCTCATGCTCCTGCATTAGACTCCTGAGGACAAAATTCTTCATGGGCTCCTATCCATGAGCTCTTCTACAGAACTACCCAACTTCTGTAGCATGGCATCTGTCATCCAGGTAGCATCAGCAATTGGTTGATCCTTCCACTTGATCAAATACTGAAAATACTCCTGTCTTCTTTGTCTTTTTAAAAAATCTCTTATCTAAATCTTTTTTGGCTGCAATGCCTTTGTTGTAGGTAACTGTTTTACCCAGTCAACCTCTTGTTCTTCTTTATCTTCTATTATATCATCTGCATTTCTATTTTCATACCCGTACAAATCAACAACATTGAAAATTGGAGATATTCCAATGTCAGGGGTAATTCAATTTCATATGCATTTGCAGAAAATTTCCTCAAGACTCTGCATGGTCCAATTTTCTTAAATTTTAATTTGTTATACTCCCTTTTTGGAAATCTTTCCTTCCTTAGGTGTGCCAAAACCAAATCTCCAACCTCAAAATTAACTTCTCTCTTCTTCAAATCTGCTCTGCTCTTGTACTTTATGTTGCTATCCTGTAACTGTTGTTTTACCTGTTCATGTATTGCTTGAATCTCTGAAGAAAAATCTTCTCCTTTAGCACTTCTCATTTCAGCTTTTCCCAAGTCTCTTAATTCAGACACTCCTCTTGGGTGAATTCCATAAACTATATGGAATGGACTCTACCCTGTACTCCTGTTAGGAGAATCATTATAAGCATATTTAGCCTGTGCCAAAATTTGATCCCACTGTTTTGGATGTTCACCTGTAAGACTCCTCAGAAGATTACCCAAGCTTCTATTTACAAATTCAGTCTGTCCATTGGTCTGAGGATGATAAGATGAATTGAAACTCAGTTTAGTACCAAGTTTCTTCCACAAGGTCCTCTAGAAATGACCAACAAATCTGGTATCTCTGTCTGAAACAATGCTCTTAGGTAACCCATGCAACCTTACAACCTCATTAAAAAATAGATTAGCAACATGAGTAGCATCACTAGTTTTATAACATGGAATAAAATGTGCCATTTTAGAAAATTTGTCAACCACAACATAAATTGAATCATTTCCTCTTTGAGTTTTTGGTAAACCCAAAATAAATTCCAGACTTACCATATCCTAAGGTCTATCTGGAATAGGTAATGGAACATACAAACCTGTGTTTTGGCTCCTTCCCTTTGCATATTGACAGAATTTACAATTTTTTACATACTTCTCCACTTCAAATCTCATCTTCAGCCATAAATAAAACCGATTCAACTGTTCATAAGTCTCTTCTACACCAAAATGTCCTTCAAGTACACCACTATGTTTCTCTTTGATTAAATTTTCCCTAATAGAGCAATTTGGTATGCACAGTTGATTTCTTTTAAACAACAATCCTTCTTGCAAGAAAAAATCTAATGACTTACTTCTGTCTAACAAAACAGGATTTTTACAAGCTTCAAATGCTTCTTTAAAATCTAAATCTTTCTCATATAATTCTTTAAGAAAATCAAAACCCAACACTTGAATTTGACTTTCCTGAACTAGGATACTTTTTCTGCTTAAGGCATCTGCTACTTTGTTTGATTGGTCATTTATATGTTTTAATACAAAATTAAAACTTTTAAGATATTCTACCCATTTTGCATGTTTTTGACTAAGCTTTGGTTGTTCCATAATGTACTGCAATGCATGATTGTGTGAATAAAGTATAAACTCCTTAGACATCAAGTAATGTCTCCACTTTTTTAATGACTGCACAACTGCATAAAATTCCTTATCATAAGAAGAATATTTCTTCTTTGATTCATTCAGTTTTTCACTGAAATAAGCTACATGTCTGTCCCCTAGCATCACATTTCACTTGAAAAGGTTTATTAAAATCAGGCAAAATTAAAATAGGCTTTTCCGTGATCTTTCTTTTTAACAACTGGAAGTTCTTTTCTACATCAACAATCCATTTAAATGGTTGTTTATCCTTATTTATAGTGTCAATAATAGAAGCATTGATCTTACTAAAATTCCTTATGAATTTTATATAAAAACCTAGCAAGCCTATGAAAACTTCTTACCTCAAAAACAATTTTCGTTGAAGGCCACTCTATGATTGCCTTTATCTTCTCTAGATCCATCTTTAATCCATTAGCAGAAACAACAAAGCCCAAATATACCAACTCTTCCTTCATGAATGAACATTTCTTTAAATTTAGCAGTAACTTTTCTTGTTGTAGCTTATGTAAGAGATAATTCAAATGTCTCATGTGTTCCTCTTTAGATCTGCTGTAAACTAATATATCATCCAGATATACTATTACAAATTTACCAATAAATTCTTTCAGCACTTCATTCATAAGCCT
This sequence comes from Pinus tabuliformis, assembly GCA_031772625.1. Taxonomy (NCBI): domain Eukaryota; kingdom Viridiplantae; phylum Streptophyta; class Pinopsida; order Pinales; family Pinaceae; genus Pinus; species Pinus tabuliformis. The sequence continues at coordinate 977,749,042 of CM062810.1, forward strand.
CATAAATGTACTAGGAGCATTTGATAACCCAAAAGGCATTACCATCCATTCATACAGTCCTTCATTTGTTTTGAAAGAAGTTTTCCATTCATCTCCTTCTCTAATCCTTATTTAATGATACCCACTTTTTAAATCCATCTTTGTAAAATATCTTGCTCCACTTAAATAATCCATCAAATCTTCAATTCTTTGTAAAGGAAATCTGTACCTGATTGTTATTTTCTTGATTGCTCTTGAATTAGTGCACATTCTCCAACCTCCATATTTCTTTGGACTCAACACTGTTGGCACTGCACAAGGACTCAAACTCTCTCTAATCAGTACTTTATCTAACAATTCCTGAACATGTTTTCTGATTTTTCATTTTCTATGGGAGTCATCTTGTAAGCTGCTTTATTTGGCAGATTCACCCCATGAATCAAATCTATATGATTACTGATTTTTCTAATGGGTGGTAACTCATTAGGAAAATCATCTACAATGATATCACAATAATTTTCTAACATCTCTTGAATTTCAATTGGAAAATCAGAAATTTTAGTAGAAGTAGTTATTACCTTGGGTTTGCAAATCAATGCAAAATTTACCTCATTCTCTTCAATCTACTGCAAGTATTCTTTTCCACTCAGCAATAGAGTCCTTGGATTAGATTTTCTTGATACATCCTCTTCTTCCATAGGCAACAATGTATGATTAATACCATCTTTACCAAATTTGTATGTGTTCTTTTTCCCATCATGCATAGCTCCTCTGTCATACTACCAAGGTCTTCCCAAAAATATGTGACACACATCCATAGGCATCACATCACATAGAATTTTGTCTTTGTAGCTGCCCAATTGCAACTCCACTTCACAATGTTAATTCACTAACAATTGATGTCATTTTTGAAGCCATGACACCTTGTAAGGTGTTGGATGTTTCTTTGTCTTTAATTTCAACTTTTCCACCACTTTTGTAGAGACCAAATTATTGGTGCTCCCACTATTAATTACCATTTAATAGAATTTTCCTTGAACCTTGCACATAGTCCTGAACAAAGGCTTTCTTTGTGCTGGTTCAAAAACTTCCTTTGTTGGATTTAACAAAACTTTTTTAACTACCAAAGATTCCCCTTTCTCTGGTACATTTTCTTCTTCTGGCACCTTTGCTACTTCCTCTTCAGTCTGAGCAACAATTACATTTCTCTGATTTGTCCCTGCATTTTCTGGGCACTCATAGGTTCTGTGTCCCAGCTTGTTACATTTGTAACATCTAATTTCTCTTCCTCTACCTCTGCCTCCTCTTCCTCTAGAAAAACTCCTTCTTCCACTTGCATCACCTTCTGTGGGTGTATGCTAATTTGAGATGCTGCTAGCTCCATCTCTAGGTGTTGTAGGTCTTCCTCTACCACCTTCATTTCCTCTTCCTCGGAAAGTACCTCTACTTCTGGCAGATTGCTTCCTCATGAGTTTTTCTTCAACCTTCAATACCATCTGATAAGCCTCTTCTACTGTTTTAGGATATAGCACACATATCTCATCTTGGATCTCCATTTTGAGATCATTTATATATCTTGCAACCTTCTTGTTTGTATCTTGAATTTGTCCAACTCTTATGCTCCCTTTGTAAAATTCCTCTGTGTATTCTTTTACTATCAAAGACCTCTATCTAAGATCTGCATCTATCTAAATAATGAAAGTTGATAATCACTTGGCAAAAACTTACCTTTCAACTTTTCCACCATCTTCTTCCAATTTTTAATTGGCTACCAAGTCTCCTTCTTTCTGCCTCCATCCCACCAAAGTGCTACATGTAATTTCAATTTTGTGACAAAAAATTCCACTCTCTTCCCTTCTTCCATTTCTTCATAATCAAAGAGTTTATCCATGTCATTAATCCAGTTTATCAACTCCTCAGGGTTTAAACCTCCTGTATAAAATGAAGCCTCAAGTCTGGGTTTAGAGGTGGATCCCAACACTGATTTAAAAAAATCTCATTTCAAGAGTAACTTCTACAGGTTCCTCTTCTTCTGCAGCTTCAACTTCAGGCTCACTGACATCTCTAGCACCTGCATCTCTTTGATTTCCCATTTTCACTGCTTCTAATTTAGCTTGCATTTGTTGCATAACTTCCAACACTTCAGCATTTGCAACTGGTCTTCCTCTTCTTTGACCATCACCACGTCCTCTTCTAATTCCGAAAGCCATGTTGGATTTATTTTTCTGATATTTGAGATCCTACTCAGTGTTAATAGGTTGTTCTGATACCACTAATGGTGGGTTGGTTGCAGGTGTTAAGGATTATTGTTCAAAACTATAAACTACTCCTTCAAGTTCAGGTGGAACTTCTTCTTGGGTTTTCTTTGGAGTATCGGTCATCAACCTCCAAATTTATCTATTCTACTAAAATAGCAAACTTATTTAATTTACCTGGTATATGGAAAATCCTTAAATTTACCACGGAACTAAAAGGAAATAAAACCCTAGTTCATAACCTTATCACGTCCGGAATTTAAATTAAATCACGTGCCTCTTCCGACGCAATCACCGTCAGATATGACCCCTTCAAGCAGACGTTCACGATTAAATGAGCTATTAAATTAGTTTTATAAATTATCACGTCCGGTTTTGGAATTAACATCTGCGCTTGTTGGCACACGATGACCATTAGATCCATTGGATCTGTCCAATTGAATGGTTCTAATCTTCTTCTGGGTTTCTCGCAAATTTGTCGGGTTTCCTCATTCCACCGAACTTAGCATTTCCCACCAAGTTTATTTCTCATCTGTTAGATTCAGGATCATTAAATAAACTCTATGATTTCGAAATACATCCAGGTTATTTCAATGCATAGTAAGTGAAGATTTAGATTCGACAACACAAGATTACACCAAATCTAATTCTAAAGGGGTCAAGCTGGAAATTAACAAAACTCAGAAATATTTTGAAGGAAATTAAAACCTCCGGGATTTGAACATTCACGCATAGTATTCATGGAGATACAAAGAGATTCCAAATTTTACATTCCAATCCTCCTAAGCCAAAAATCCCATTCTACTAATTCCAAACTTACATAAATACTTTTACATCCAACAATCAGATCCTATATCAATGGAATGAATCTGCCTAATCCTAGATAATATCTAATATGAATGATATTCTCCTCAAGAATATCAACTAATCCTAAATACTTTAATTAATTACAAGATAATTCAAATCCCTAAATTCTAGCTCAAGTCCTATCTAGAAAGCTTTGTAAAGTGACAGCTAAAGGATCCCACTCCTTTGCTCATAATTTTTTTTTGTATTTTTGGAATAAAATTCGAAGTCTTTTTTCTTCAAGCCTCATGCTCCTACATCAAGAAAAAAAACATAGATGGAGTGAAACATAAATTCAATTAATAAATAACAATTACTTAAAACTATTTACATGAAGAAAGGAAACAAACTAGCTTAGGTGATGGTAGCTTATCACTCAGAAAAGATGTGACAGCTACATGCATTTTGAATAGCGTTATAATGAGTCTCTAAGGAATTTCTATCATGAAGAAATAATGGGAAGCCCTAAACATCCAAAAACCTAACCCTAGGAGATGACGTGTCAAAATTTTTTGGGCCCCGATGGTGTTAGTTGGAATGTCAACTTCCTAGGGTCATAACTTTGGCATACGATCTTTGTTTGTTATGCACAATAGCCTGTGAGAAATTTCTATATGAGGAAAATAATTTTTGACAAAAAACAATCATCTTTTTCCCTCTCTACCCATTTCCAAAAAAAATTGTGTAGGGCCTCAAAATGGCTTCGAAAGTTCATGACTCGAGAAACTACTAAAACTAGAAATATGAAACTACTAAAAATATAAAGTATGTTATAAAATAGGCAACAAAAAGGAAACAACATTGACAGTCCAAGAGGAATAGGTTGGTGACCACGAATATCCATTTGGATCAGTCCTACCCCCTTAATAATCAATTTTCCCCATTGTGTTGAGTGCGTCCATGAGATGGAGAAACTTTTTCTAAACTTGGTCCTCGGTGACCCACTTGCCTTATTGCAGGAGCTGATCGACTTTGACAACCTGATATATGTGTATCCTCTATTGGTAAGTGTTATTAAGTTGTACATCCATGATCCAATCAATCATGGCATGTTCAATGCAATCTGGGTTGAGCTATATTGGTGTCAACTGCTTGACAATGTTTGATGTGTCCAATAATGGTGGAAAGTATGACCAGAAGAGATCCACATTGAATAATGGGTGAAAACTAAGGAATGGGGGAATACCTAAATTTAAATAATTCTCACCCAAAGTCTTGATGATGGTGTAAAGCCCAAAAGGTTGTGAAGCTTTGTGAGAGTTGTCTGGGCTAGCCAATCCTAAATGACCTAGATCTTAGTCAAATGCACATGCACACCTTGATCATCAATTATGTAACCCAAATATTGGACCTGGTTCATGCCAAACGAGAATTTCTCCAAGTTGGCACATATTTTGTGCTATTGTAGGGTTTGAAGGACCCACTGAATATGTTGTAAGTTCTCGGCCCAAATCTTGTTGAATATTAGGATGTCATCCATATATACAACCAAAAATGAGTTGGTCAAATGCCACAAGGTGTCATCCATAAACCTCATAAAATTTGGAGGGAAATTTTTCAACCTAAAGGGCATGACCAACTACTCAAACAAGACCTGAAATTTCAAGGCGTTGTTACATATATTTGTTGGCTCTATTGGAACTTGGTGATAGCCAGACTTTAGATCAATCTTGTTGAAGCAGTTAGCCCCCTTGAGTTGGTGCATAAGGTCATTAATATATGGGACCGAGTATCTATTCTTGAGAGTGATATTATTCAGTCCCTAACAATCAATGCAGATTCTCCAGGCCCCATCCTTCTTTTGTACAAGTAAAGTTGGGCTCCCACAAGGTGAGGAACATGGTTAGATGTGCCATTTTTGTATCAATTCATGTATCGGTTGCTTGATTTCCTCATTTTCTAAAAGAGAGGGGTGATATAATGGAACATTGGGTAGAGGTTCTTTGGGAGTCAGACCGATCAAATGCTTGACCTCATAGTGCAAGGGTACCCTTTCTGGTGACCACATATGTGGCTACAATATTTCCCTTACTTTAAGAGTGAATCAAAAAGAAAATAAATATCCTAGTCTGTGAGATGATCTTACTGCATTTCTTAGAAGAGATCAAAGAAATGGAGGTAGGTGGGGCCACCTCTAGTATCACGTATAGTCATATTCCCAAAGTAATAACAACAATGTGAGGTCTAGATTCATACACAACATAAAGCTTCCAAAAGTATGGTTGGCCTAATAAAACATCACAGAAATCATAAGGAGAAACATCACATAGTACCTCATATATCAATGGCTTGATGTTGTAGGGAAGATGGCACTTCTGGTTGACACAAAGATCTTGTCCTTGTTCGATCCACTCGATGGTGTATGGTTGCAGTTGTGGTGTGGTTTCCAGGCTCAACCACTTCATGAACTTTGCTGAGATGATGTTGTTTTGGCTCCCATTATCAATAATGAACTTAAGTTGACAACCCTTTACTCACATATGTGAGTGGAATAGATTTTGCCCATCCCTTGGATCTTTGGGCTCAATCTTTTGAACCTTGGTGGTGGTAACAATGGCACTAGGTTTTGCATCAATTATCTTCTTCCCCTTATCATACCCCTAGCTAGGTTTTGGATTAGAGTCAAAACATGCATCTAATTCTGAAGGTTTTATCTTGGTCACCTATGACTGATTGACACAACAACCATTTTTGTTGTGGGTGGGAAATCTTGTGGAACTCACACCACTTTCTAGTGTCCTTATTCATCTTCTTGGTGCTATTATTTCCTTTTGTCTTTAATGGTTTGTCTTGAGTTTCTCCACCTTGGATTTATCTTTTGATTTGTGGTTTGGAGTTGCCATTACCCAACTTCATATTTGTAGATCTGAATTATCACTTCTTTTGTTTAAATTTATCCTCGATCCTCACAGTATATCACTGTATTGTGCCAAGTGAGGAGATGTTTAGGAACTCCATTTTTTCCTAAATGTATTTTTGAAGAAAACTATGATACTCAATAATAAGTTGTCTCTTAGAATCCTTGATACCTAAATTCGTGCATAGGGTATGGAACATGTTTGTGAAATCTGATACATCTTTGTCCCTTTCTTACCATAGTCTGGTCCACTTTACATACTCATCTTCATAGCACCCAATAGGGTAGTATTTTTCCTTCGTGAAATATTCGAAGGAATTCCAGGAGAGTGTAACTAAAAATAGTGAGGGTTTCCCCTCATCCCTGTGCTCATAGTTAGTTTACCACCAGCCCTTGACATGGGGGGTAGCTTTGAGGAGTGAAAAAATAATCTTTTCCCTATCAGAAAAATTATGGATCAAAAAATATCCTTATAGAAAATTTAACCATCTATTTAGGGCATCTATATCTATGTAGCCTTCAAATATAGGAATTTCAAACTTAACTTGTACGTTAAAGGGTGTGATTCCTTCATAGTGACTATTGGATGAAGAAGCTTCACCCCTTGATACTCACCAAAGGATCTAGAAAAATTTGTCCATCATATTTTTCATATGTCCCTCGAGGGCCTCTTCAATTAACATTTTGAAAGGATATCTTGGTCCCTTTACTTCCACTATGGGAGGTCTTCAGGGTTGTCAAGGCTGATCCTTCAATGGTTCAACCAATTCAATTCCTAACTCTTTATACCTTGACTTGTTTAGGGACATGCATATCAAAATAAGGAAAGAGAAGACTACTTTAATACCACTGATCTAGATTTATAAATGAACAAAATGAAATACAAATTGAAACAAAAACATAGATATATAGTGAAACATAACTTCAATTAATAAATAACAACTCCGTAAATCTTTTTACACGAAAAAAATAAACAAACTAACTCAGGAAATGATATCTTATCTCTAACAAGAGATGTGATGTCTACATGGCTTCTGAACTGTGTTACAATGAGGCTCTGAGGCAATTTTACCATGAATAAACAATGAGAAACCATAACCATCCAAAAACCTAATCCTAGGAGATGAAGTGCAAAACGTTTGTGGGCCACAAAGGGGTTAGTTGGAATGTCAATTTCCTAGGGCCATAAATTTGGCATACGATCTCTGCTTGGCGCGTACAATAGCCCATTAGAAAGGTCTATTTGAGGAAAAAAAGATCGATCACACTTCGAAAATCTTTGATCTTTATTTCGCCATTTTCCCCAAAAACATCATTTAGTGCCTCAAAATGACTTTGGAAGTTCAAGACTCGAAAATTGATAAAAATACAAAGCATGCTGGAAAATAGGAAATGGAAAGGAAATAGTGCTAGTGGTCCAAGTGGAATAGGAAAGTGGCCACCGATATCCACTTGGATCAATGTGTTAATTAATTATTTCCTTTGAATATCTATATTACTTAATTTATTTTAAATTCAAATATTGTATATATGTATACATAAAGAGTGAAAAAATAAATAAATTATTTTATTGTTAACCATAAAAATATATTTGTAACCACCCACCCCATAGTTACCCACTTTTAAAAGCTTTCCACGGTAAACATGAGTTGAGAGTTACTATACATGACTCGACATACAAGTTCCAATCATGACAGTGGGGTATACTAACTAGAATCTTATTGAAACCTATTAGGGATATCTGATCACCCATATGTCAAACAACATCCACTTGTGATCTAACCCTAAGTTGAAACTGTCATCTTATCTTACCTTACAACCTCACCACATGCATTTCAAGTTGTGCATGCAGCTAGAAGGGTTCAGTCACATGCACAAGCCTTCTTCTATGTAGCTACAACCAAGATTCCCTAGTTTTCAGGGTGCAACAAGAAGCCCTGTTGCTAATTTTTAGGCCTAGATCTAAGCCAACTTCACATAATCTTCCATAACTTTGTCATTAACCTATAGGAGCCTTCCTTTGTTATTCTTGGCCATATTCTTGCTCAAACTCATTAAATACATGAAAATAATTTAGACTAACACTTTGTGGACAAGGTAATTGTAGGCCATAAATGCTTAGTTCCATCAGAGAATCATCAAGAATGCTTGCTTCCCTCTCTTAGTAGCTCCAAGAACATAGATTAACCCATGCATTCATATTGATTAGCCACGAACACATCAAACCATGGAACTAATCTATTATAAGAGAACATCATAAAATAGGAAATATACCATGCATGTAACCAATATTTAACGAGAATGGATCCATGACAAGCCAATCATAATATCATACATAAAATTAGAATTGGTGGTCATTAATCTCATTAAAGAATTAACATATAATAACATATCAAAATGCCAACCAAGTAAGGGACCTCCACGTGCCACCAAACCATAGATTGAGTTGAAGCAAATATTTCCTCCAACTAATCATCCTCGTTCCATACTCCAAGCATGAATGTGGGATCTTAGACAAACCAAGTATAACCAAATGAGGAATCAAGAGGTTAAAACAACTCCACCCTCAAGCTACAATGATCTCACCTAAACCAGTATAGAGATCACCAAAACTAACATAAGCTTAGATTGCCCATAATATCTTCACCATACCCAGAGGAATTTTAAGGTCTCCACCCACCTGTCAAGGGCTTCCTGCAGAAAATCATCTCCACCCCCAACCCTATGAATTTTCTTGAGACCACCTCACTTGGATCCAAAAACTTCTGGCAATCCAAAGCTCAACTAAGAATGAATCCCAACACACCATGGGTATCCAGGAAATGACAAAGGAAAGGTTGTAACCAATTTAAGTCTTGGAAAATCCCATGCCAATGGTGACAAAATGACCAAGTAACCAAATTCATGCACCATGAATTCAAATCCCAACAAGGAAATCACACATGCATCATGTTACTTGCAATATCCTCTTGTAGTAGCTACTTTTCCAATATTCTTCTTGCAGCCCCTTGATTTTCCTTACTTTTCCTTTGCTTTCTTTCTTTCTTGTGTCCAATGATCTCTTCTCTTTTTGTAGTTCTCTCTCTCTCTCCTTCTCATCTAAAAATTCCAAGAGTGTATGATCATTTTAGAATGTGACCAAGAGAGTGTTAGGATGTTCTCCCTCTCCTTTTATTTTTCCTTTCCTTTTCATTTTCCTTCAATTTCCTTCATTTTCCCTTGCATGCATATTGTTGTCTCTTCATCTTCTTTTTCTCCTATTTTCCTTTATTTCTTCAATGAATTGCCATTTATTTTTTTTTGCTTTTTTCCAATGCCAATGGAAATTTACATAGTCAATGATTAACCACAAGTGATTCCCACTGTAACGTTTTTCACTCCATTCAACTTGGAATATGTGTCCATTGAGCTTGGTCTTATTATTTCCTTTCTAATGTCCTTCCATTTACATGAAAAATAAACCCATGTTGTTACAAATTCCTCCCCTTTGGGGGGAAACCACCCTTGGTGTTCTTATGACTCTGATGACCGGAAGACCACTAAACGTGATAAACGTGCTGCTTATGGAGCTTTATAACACAACTCGATGCAATATTTGCAATGAAAACTTCTGAAAACATGACCATCATACTACTTATTAGAGCTTTATAACATAGCTCGGTACAATATTTACATCATACTAATTATTGGAGCCTTCTAACATAGCGCATGGTAGTATATACAATTAAGATATGCACACACACACACATACCAAAACACATTTTATTAAACCCGCAAATAAAGAAGGATATAATGTCTGCATATGATGATCCATCTCCCATGTAGCCTTATCGGGCCCAAAGTGCTTCCATTTAACTTTAAATTTCTCTTTAGCGTGAGTTGTTTCCATTGCAATATGCATTGAGGCTCTAGCTAGAACTCTCCCTCTAGCTCCACCTAGAATACAAACCAATCAATCACATGATCAACATCTTGTACATATCTTTCAAGTAATGAAACATGGAAAACATCATGGACTTTCACTGATGGGGGTAGAGAAATTTTGTATGCCAATGGTCCAATCCTCTCGAGGATCTCAAAAATCCCTCAGTACTGAGGTGACAACTTCACAAATGACCGAATCCTCAAGGATCTCTTCTTGGGCTTGATGTGCAAGTACACATACTCTTCAACCTAAATCTCCTTGAATGCTTTATGTTGATTTTCATAACTCTCTTTTATGCCTTGTGTTCAATTTAAATTCCTTTTAATAACCTGCATTTCTTACTCTATCTTTTTCAACATATCTTGTCCAATCAATACCATGTTCACTAGATGACTCCAGTTGATAATAGTAAAATTTTGCCCATAAAGAACCTCAAATGGACTCATTTCAAGGATTCCTGATATGCATTATTATAAGGAAACTACACCAGTTTTAGATACTCCTCTCACTTCCTTTGTTGATGCATTACATACATCCTCAACATATCCTCAAGGATCTTGTTAATACTCTTTGTCTACCCATCTGTCTGTGAATGATAAATTGTACTGAAAGCTAACTTTGTCCCCAAGCCTGCAAACAATTCCTTCCAAAACTGGGAAGTGAACTTGGCATATCTATCTGATACAACCCTCTTGGGAAATCCATGCAATCCCACTATCTCCCTCATGAAGACTTGGGCCACTTCAGTAGTCGAATTAGTATACTTCGTCTGATCTGGGTTTGGGTGTGATGAAGGACCCTTCCAAGACCTTTTACTTTCGTGATGTGTTAAATTGCATTTTTAAAAGAACATAAATGAATACATGTGCATGATGTAAATAAGAGGAACAAGACATTCATCAACAACATAAAATAAGAAGACATTGATAACAGAGTTCATCCAGGAGGGACTATGTCTCCGGGCCCCGGTGTTAAGATGGTATAGGCCGCTGCATTAAGTGCTGTCAATAGTGATGATGTACATAAGAGGCGATGTCACTATCAAACAAGGAAAATGCCCTCATGCAGGAGTGGCTCCAAGAGATGTTCTACTACAAGAACTCTCAGTCAAAGACTCCTATCAGTATGACACAAACTCATGCATGATCATAATGAGCATCCCGCTGACATGGCATAAAAGGGATCTCAAAGAAAACATACATGACGAAAACATGAGTATCCCATCAACGTACAACAAAGGGATCTCAAAACACAACATGAAGAATCATGACAACAAGTACATCACACAGATGATTCCACATCACATCAAGAAGGAATCATGAAAACAAGTAAGAAACAAGATCCCACATCAAGCATCAAATAGGGATATGTGTAGCACAATGCATAGCAAAAGAAGTAGATGAACACACTGCATATACTTCACATCTAGGGGACATATGAAGAAAGAATTCAAGCTACTGAAGCTGTTCGGACCATCGATATCACGGCACCGAATCGCATGGAAATGACTACTCACTCATGAAAGCTGACACCTGCACTCCACTTAGAAAAGTGGCTGAAAAATAGAATGAGAAAATGGAAAATTTGAACACACCATCAGATTTCTGGCGTTGAATAATGCAAAATCGACTCTCAAATTTCTCAATTCTGAGAAAGTGAGAATCTAGGACTCAAGGAATCTTTTAGATTCCCCATAGATTCCTCAAAGATTCCCTCCTCCAAGTCCTATGCAAATCATCTTCTCAGATCAGTAAACTGACTACGCCATCAGGTTTGTGTCACTGAGAGGTGTAAGATCGACATAAAATTTGTCCAATTTGGACATTGCGAAACTTTCACCCTCTTGGAAATTTTGCTCAGTCATGGTTACACCTGCATAAAAATTAATTAGAAATTAACTCTACCTCGTTTTCTGTGCCTGCTCCTGATTCTTTCTTACTGCCTAGGTGCACTATGCAAATGAGGGTATATATAATTTTTATGGTGGATTTACCAACAAAGTAGTTTGGGTGGATTGGTTCAAGGCAGAATTAGTTGAGGAGGGGTCGGGTGGTCAAACCTCGCCCCTCCTATTTTAACATTTTACAGTTTTAGAAACTGCATATATATTTCTTTTTTGGGGGGGTCAGGTCCTCATTAGGTGGACTACCCCCATATCCTCTGTATTATCTGACGCATTGTGTTAATGATTTTGGGGCGCATTACTATTTGATTCGACGCATTTATTATGGGTGCATTGTTTATGTTTGGAGGAGGTTACGTGTGAGGGTGACCAGTAGGTGGGCTGGCTGCACTAGCTGGGTAGGTTTGATCCCTACCACCCTTGGTTTATCACATGGTTAGTGAGGTGGGGCGTGGGCCAGGTCCACCGCCCTTTAATATTTGTTTAACATATGTGGTGGGTAAGGAAGGTTGGAGGATCTGACGAGGTCATGGCCGCCGACCCTATTAATTTATTTTTTTAATAAATATTTTTTATATGTGTTGTGGGGAAAAGTATCCGACTCGGAGTGACCCTATCCCTACTCTAAGGGTGATAGTTCCTTAGCAACAACTGAAAGTAAAGCTTCGATATTTTTCCTTTATGAAAGTATAGAGAAGGAAGAAAAGATTGACCAACCGATGTCTTTCGCTTTTGTCGATCCTGTCTTCTCTCTTTGCCTCTTGTTCCCAGCTCCTTGCTCCTTTTGCCGGCCCAGCTACACAAAGATCCTGCAAAAACAAGAGAGGGAAACTACAAGAAACATGTACTCATAACTGATGCATGGATTAGAATGGATCAAATATACAGATAAAAACAATACATCATTGCAATACAAGTATATAGGAGAACACCAAAAGCTTTATTGATAGAAGATAAAGGTTCTGAGAAGGTTACAACCATAAATGGCTCCAATCCAGCAGCACCTCCCCAGCAGCAAGAAATCTCCTCTTCTCCTCTATAAAAGCAATCACCCAATAACTCTAACTGTAAACCAACAACACTTCCTTACTTTGCACAAAATTCCAGCCTCCCTAGACCTCATGAGAGAGCTCTATATATAGGGTAGAAGGAGAAAGGATGAGTCAGCTTGAGACTGACATAAAGCTGCCTTGTGTCCTCTCCCTCTTCAGTTAAACTTCAGTTCTTGAGTCCACTTGGAGATCCTTGCTTCCACATGGAGATCAAGTACCTCTTACTCATCATAGGGCGAATTCCTTGAACCAAGTGTCAGTTTGGAAGCTTCCTGGGCAGTTGACACCTTGCAGAATGACTGTGCCACTTGGCCAATCTCGCCCAGCGCAGGTAGCCTTCATTGGTTTTGACTTTCAGTGCAGATGCTCAGTGGAGCAGCTGACATGATCCAAAAAAAGCCTGTTTTTGAGTGTTTTCAGGTGGAGAACTGATGGGAAGTGCTGTGGTTTGCTGACCTTGTTCCTCTAGGGGTAAGAACAACATGTTTAGGGACTTTGGATCCCTGTAATTATCGACATTTCATGCTCCATGCTGTGAGGCACAAAAATGTCTATAACAGTTGCCCCCTAAAGTATGAGGCCGTTTATCGGGTGAAATGCTTTATCCAGAGGGTCCGAAGTTCATTCAAGTGCTGAGAGGTGCCCTGTAATACAATACAATACAATACATTATTTTTCATTCTGTTTTCATGATCTAGCTGAGGCGGGCATTCCCATGCTCAGCTTTATAAATACATTTTGGTACATAGAACAAACGATCGGCTGATGGTAGACTGATAATTTTCTGCTGAAATTATCATCCTTTGAGTAGGATGATCATCTGCTGCAATGATGTATATGACAAATGCTTTTATATTTCCTGAATATGTATCGCAGCCCGGATGGATGAAACTAGATCCAGGGTCTTCAAACTCGTTCGATCTTCACTCTAAGTACAAGTCGATCCATGTGAGAATTTCGCTGAAGTCGAACATGGAAAGACATCGCTTGATTACCGGCCAATGATGAAAACCGTTAACAAGCGCGAGAGGAATCACCGATAATGATAATGACCCTCAAGGTACTGCAGTACAATTCACGTGGCGTGAATAAAGGACTTGGCGTTGAACGCCACGCAAAATCTTCTGGTCGAAGGTCATTGATGTATACCTGTCGCCGGAAGTGAGAAACTTGCCATTGAGGCATGCAAGCTTCAAAGTACTGATGGGGTTGTTCCTAGATCAACTTCTTGGATAATGAGCTGAAGTCGACAAGAAGCGATCCGTCAAAGGAGGGCCTTAATGAATCCCACATCAATGACACGGAATGGAGCTAATGATTTTAGTGGAGGTGAAAACGAACTGTGACATATGATTCAGGGTGGCGATCATGAATGGATGAAGGATAATGTATGGCAGTGGATGGGACACGGTTGACACTTTCAGAATGACCTCTCTTGAACATATAACGACACTGATGCGATGGATCGGTAGCATTACCCCAAAATGTGGATGGTTTGGCGAAGACCATGGTGATGAGACCGGTGAATGAAACAACCCAACCCGATGTGGTACGGAAGAAAAGTGTCATGTTCAAGAGCGACTTGCTACCATTAAGCTTTGATGTTCTCCCAATTTTTCCCCAGTCATTTCTGACCAGTACCTCTTTGTTTTTGTCAAGCTTGAGAAGGATAACATATGCTTGTTCTATAACCTGCCCTTCGGGCAAGCCCATCGCTATGATTTAACGAGCTTAGCGATAGGGAAACTCGTTCTCGTCTAAAGACAAGTTTGTCGCTATTTAATCATTTTAACGAGTCTAACGACAAGGAAAACTCGGTCCTTTTCATTTTTAGAGAGTCTGAAAAGGTACAGAAAGTTAACTCCATAATTCCTTTTTCGTCATCTAATCCCTTAAGCCCGAAAAAGTATAAAACAATACAGAAGGGATGGGTGTTCGGTACTTTTAACGAGCCGAACAAGACAAGCGCTCGATCTTTTTGTGTAATAATCCCTCAGGTCCAAAAAAGATTAAAGTCTAAATGAGGGATAGCTCTTCCGGTCCTTTTAACGAGCTGGAAGGCCAAAACTCGGCAAACTTTTCATATTTTACGAGTCTGAAAAGAGCTCAAAGAGGACTCGTCTTTTGAGGAACGAGTGATGAACAGGGATAGCAACTGATTCCAGGTACAAGTTGGAATTTTCCAATCACGACAGTGTCACAAGGATGGCTAGGTGAAATCACTCTTCGCAGATGTTCCTCAAAATGGGTAAACACACAAATGGAAGTGAATGATCGGCCAAATGACGGTGGAGGTGACGGTGCACAAACACGACCAAGGCTTTTATGGCTGATGAATTTACGATCTCAAAAGGGTATTTACCGGTTCATTTTTTCTGAATGAGCTTGAACTCTAAAGGAAAGCCTGCTCATAAACTTATGTTTATTTTTTAACGAGCATGAACTATGCGCTAAAACTGCTCGGATCTTGCGTTTATTTTTTAACGAGCATGAACTATGTGCTAAAACTGCTCGATATACCAGTCATAAGATAAGAATGCCTCCTCTAAGGATCCATTTTTTATAGAGCTTGCGCCTTACCACAGCTATGCTCCAACTCATCCTTCCTTTATGTAAGTTTGGAAAACGGTTAATCTTAAAACCAGATAAATAACCGCCCCTAGCTCGCATTCCAGAAGGTTTGCATGCCCCCAGGTATAGGATAGAATTTCGAGGCTGCCCCTCCTCTCCCCCACCTCTGCTTTTCTTTGGGTGTTCACAGCTACTTGTCATCTTGCCAATCTAATGTTAACGATACTAGTCTTCTCGTTATTTTAAGGGGTCTTACGCGGTACTCAGTCTTCCCGTCGGCCCAACTTTTAACGAACAGCTATTTGTGACAAGAGAAGAACACTACTCAAAGACAAAACATTGGTATTATTGAGGGAGGCTTGCCTCTTTCTTATTATCCGAAGAGGGTTCTATTTGCTGCCGCAAATCAATCTCTTTCTTCGGCGATGTCTATCATTAGGTTACTCAAAGATGGTTATCCTATGTCACAACAATAGAATCTCTTTCTTTGGAGGCTGCCCCTACTTATCCTTCAAAACATTTGTTTTAATGGGTGAGGCTTGCTTTTCCCCAAAGATGGTTACTGCTTGTCGCAATAAGGGAATTCCTACTTGGGCATTGCCCACCTCTTTAGACAAAGGTGAATGACTCTTTTGCCAAACACATAACTTTAACAAAAGAATACTATTCCAGAACAACCCCTCTTCCATCCACGGACGGGGTACGGACTAGTCATATTCTTCTGCGGAAATTCTACCTCATACCCAGGGTTTCTTCTGCCCGAAGCAGACCAGGGTGCATGCCCCCTGGGTTCCAGTCTTTCTTTCCGAATCACTCGCACTCATCGGGAAGGAGGACTGGGGGTGGAGGTATATCTTGAGTGAACAGACCATTTAGGATTGGTATTTGACTATTTGCGATGCGAGATCCCGGAAATGAAAGTTGGTCTACGAGCTTGACCATCCTTCCTTCGTGTGGAAAACACATTACTCTAAAGAGTGAGGAGACTATCGCTCCCATGCAATAAATATAGTCACGTCCAAGGAGTAGGTTATAATCCAAGGGTCCTTGGACGACCATCACGTTCAAATTAACGGTCTTCCCTTTCAATGTAACAGGCACATTGGGGAGGATTCCTAATGGTCGACTGGTTCCTTTATCAAAACTTGAGAGATTTCTTAACTCAGGTAAAAGCGCCGGGGAACCCAGTGCTTTCCAAGCAACAGAGGAAAGGATACTCACAGATGCCCCTTCATCAATGATAGTACCAGCCATAATCATTCTATAGATCTGGACAATGATTCTGAATGGTATACTGGCTGGTAACCGGGGTCTGCCTAGTTGATTCCAATCAAAGGATACAACCAGGTTGCTTGGTGGTGGGACCGAATATACGGCCGGATATGACGCTGATGATGTTCCTTCCTGCGATAAAGGAATGGGCGCATTGCCCTGACGCTCATCAGAGTCGGTGCTGATGAAAAGAACCTGGATGGTGTCATCCTCATTCTCTTCAGTGAGGGTGTCGCATGAAGATGACTCTTCGGCGACGGTGTCATTTGAAGATGAAACTTCTGAAGGTATAACCGGGTCAACTGCCGTATCGACCTTTGGACTTTCGTCCGGTCTGGATTCAGTAGGTTCATTTTCAGTGACTGACGCTTCAGCTGACCACTTGAGCGGGCCAGCTGTATTTTCAACCAACGAAGGACTTGGCACGAGTTTTTTGTATCCAGGAGGAAGTTTTACCGGTGAAACCGGACGATCTTCCAAAACTCTCTTCGCTTCGTCTAAGAAGGGACAATGGTGGATGGCATCACTGCCTTCACACAACTTACAGGGGAATCTTACTCCCCCTTTTTGTCTTGATCCTTCACTTTCGCTGGTTGACGGAAAGCAATCAACCTGATTGTCAGAGGTTGATGCCCCCGAATTGTGTAGACGAGGGGACCAGTCCCTTAGTATCCGGGGAATACAGGGACAATCTCTGTGGAAATGGTCTCCTCTACATATGACACATGGCGATTTAGGCCCGGTCTGTGCAGTGGGTGGGTTTTCGTCAGATGTCTTTTGCTTGCCCCCAGTCGCCTTAGGCTCCTTCTTCTTCTTTTCTTTCTTCTTCTTTTCCTTCTTCTCCTTGGGAGGCTGACTTTTGCCGGCTCTACCTTGCGAAGATGAAGGATTGGAGGAAGAGTTATCAGAAGTAGAAGGCTGGTGGGCAGCTCTAGACTGATCTAACAGTTGACTCGATTGATCAGGAACCATGGTGGCCTGAACTACATTGGTCGAGAACAGCCAAACTGGCAGGCCTATTGTCAGTCCTGGAAGCGACAATGTGGCCATATGGGGCGCACCAACTTCTCCCCAAGAGGAGAAAGGACTAGGATTTCCATCTTGTGGACTTCCTTGGTTGGGGCGTTCCATGTTCTCAACTCACAGATCAACGCGGGAATAAGAGGTGATTATGTTCCGTTTAAAATGAATTTTATAACGACGCTTTATTAGACACAACTTTGCTTTTTCATGTTTTAAGAGTCGAGAAAAAGCTAAAGATGACTCTAGTCGCCTTCGATGTATTAACGAGCCCGAAGTGACAAATGCTCGGTTGGACTTTTTCAGTTATAGAGTTTGAAAAAGGCCAAAAGAAACTGCTCTGGAGATCTAGGCAGAGGGTGTGCCAAACCTTTCGCGAAACCACAGAATACGTTTTACGGTACGGGTGGTCGATCTTCGTGAATGCTGTGTTCACTGCATCGCGATCAGTAGGGTGGCCGACACGGCTTCCTAAGGATAAAGGCTTTATTCCTATAGGGGTCTCCCAATATACTCGACGGTACGCAGGAGCACAAATCCGTATTGATACTTATCGCTTCACCATGGAGGAATCACCCAACCACTCAACGCTAAGATATCACGTTTAACGACGCCGGAACACGTCTCTAGCTTAGACCTCTATGTGTTTGCGTTATGTTTCAATGCGTTGTTATGTAAATTCAATTCATTTTAATGTTGATCTTGCTTAGCAGTTTGCCTTTAAGGATCACCACGAGATGTATATATACAACTTCCTAAATGCAATCTAAGATGAGAAGCAAAACTTTTCAATCTTTCAACTTTGAAAACCTTAATCTACTGAGGGAAAAGAAAGACATCAACTTTTCACACAGATCATGGAACACACACTAAATGCACTTTTTCCTAAATCAACATGCAAACTGTCAATAATGCACATGCACAATGCAGATATTTCTTTTCTTTATCCTTAATGTTGATGTAAGACAAAAAGGAAACTGTTGTGTAACTTTGAATCTAATTTCAAGCGGAAGTAAACAAGCTTGTCCAAAATCAAAAGACACCTTAATATTGACTTGTTTAGACACTGGGAATGTATAGGTTCAAACCACAAGATGAAAAACAAACAAACTCAAACAGCCATGAACAGTAATAAAACTAGCTCTTAAGATCACAAAGATACTTTTACAGTTCAGGATCTAAGAGGCCACAGCTATACTGGTTTGCTTTTCACAATGGGAAACTGTAACTGAAACAAGAAATACTGAAAGAACAATCACAGTTTCATCACACAACTGAGGCGGAATAATGTCAAGGAAAGTTGGTTTACAGTAAGTACAAATGACAAGCAATCAGCAGCAAAATAACAGTGAAAACAGGGCCAAGACTCAGTGGGAAACCTCAGGAAGACATAGCCTAACTGGTTCAGCGCAGGCTCTGGTCTGTCAAACTGACTCTCAGCACAGTTCCCGAAGGGAGTACCTGCGCTGAAATGCAGACTACCTTTGGACAGCCTGCACTGAGACACGAGAGTTGCGTTTACAAGGGTTTCCGGGTCATAAAAAGCTCAAAAATTCACTGTTTTTGCTGAAATAAAAAGCTATAGGTCAAGTACAAGCTAAGGGATGATCAAGAGGATGAAAAGCTATCACAAAGAGCACAAGAGTCCTTGTGGATCAGCTCTTCAAATCATAAACTTGCTCAGAAACTGAGCCAGAGCAGCTGCCCTCTACTTTGCAATTGAAGGACTCAATTGCAGTTCGATTTGGTGCTCTCCTTGTTTATGAGATGAATAGCAAGAAACACAATAAACCAACAAGATACTAGGCTCCCCAGCGGAGTCGCCAGTTTGTTGTGGGGAAAAGTATCCGACTCGGAGTGACCCTATCCCTACTCTAAGGGTGATAGTTCCTTAGCAACAACTGAAAGTAAAGCTTCGATATTTTTCCTTTATGAAAGTACAGAGAAGGAAGAAAAGATTGACCAACCGATGTCTTTCGCTTTTGTCGATCCTGTCTTCTCTCTTTGCCTCTTGTTCCCAGCTCCTTGCTCCTTTTGCCGGCCCAGCTACACAAAGATCCTGCAAAAACAAGAGAGGGAAACTACAAGAAACATGTACTCATAACTGATGCATGGATTAGAATGGATCAAATATACAGATAAAAACAATACATCATTGCAATACAAGTATATAGGAGAACACCAAAAGCTTTATTGATAGAAGATAAAGGTTCTGAGAAGGTTACAACCATAAATGGCTCCAATCCAGCAGCACCTCCCCAGCAGCAAGAAATCTCCTCTTCTCCTCTATAAAAGCAATCACCCAATAACTCTAACTGTAAACCAACAGCACTTCCTTACTTTGCACAAAATTCCAGCCTCCCTAGACCTCATGAGAGAGCTCTATATATAGGGTAGAAGGAGAAAGGATGAGTCAGCTTGAGACTGACATAAAGCTGCCTTGTGTCCTCTCCCTCTTCAGTTAAACTTCAGTTCTTGAGTCCACTTGGAGATCCTTGCTTCCACATGGAGATCAAGTACCTCTTACTCATCATAGGGCGAATTCCTTGAACCAAGTGTCAGTTTGGAAGCTTCCTGGGCAGTTGACACCTTGCAGAATGACTGTGCCACTTGGCCAATCTCACCCAGCGCAGGTAGCCTTCATTGGTTTTGAATTTCAGCGCAGGTACAAGGAGGAGCAGTTGAAATTCAGCACAGATGCTCAGTGGAGCAGCTGACATGATCCAAAAAAAGCCTGTTTTTGAGTGTTTTCAGGTGGAGAACTGATGGGAAGTGCTGTGGTTTGCTGACCTTGTTCCTCTAGGGGTAAGAACAACATGTTTAGGGACTTTGGATCCCTGTAATTATCGACATTTCATGCTCCATGCTGTGAGGCACAAAAATGTCTATAACAATATGTAGTTTGGGGATGGCGGCTTGCCACCTCATTCATAATTTGTTTTTTATTTTTATTTAAAATAAAATATATTTTCAAATTTGTCTAATATAGGGGATATTAGACAAATTAATGATCCCACAAATTTGCCCACTTTCGAGAGCTAGGTTCCATGCCTCGAGGTCAGTCAAATTGTAGGATACTTAAACCTAGCCCACAGCCCAATTTTGACAAGAACTTTGACTGGCTCGTTCTCCCTCATACGAGTTCAGATTGATGAACCGTTTGCATCGCTATGATTAGGGTGATGATATCTACACTCTGGTCCTAGCTTGAAATCATTTTGATCACTTTGATTTTTGAGCTTGCATAAGCCCTCTTTGTCATGTGTGTTTTTATGGAGCCATCTAGATTAATCCTCCCCACTGAGGAGCTTTTGGTCCTCCAAAAGCATGAAGAATAATATACAACTTCTCTATACCTTATATGCAACACAAGCGTCCTGAAAAGGTCTTGCTTCCATCTCCTTGACCTTTGTTCTTCGAAGCCTTAAAAGATGAGCCAACACTTGCAACCTCTTCCACTTGTAGTACATTGTTTTGCAAATTACATACTTGAAGTTCATGACCAACTAATGACCCAAGCATTCCACACTTGCCACAATTTTATAACACATACTCGGTGGTCAAGTTTACATCAAGATGGACACAATACTCCAATGACGACAACAAGGCCAACATATCATCGTTGCTCCAACAAGTGATGGAAAACACATCATCACTGCAACACATGATTTACAAATATCAGGCCAAACACTATCGTTTCTTTGACAAGTGATGGAAACACAACATCACTTTCACAATTTATCATGCAACTCAAAATAAGACCAGACATCATTGTTGTTGAACAAGTGATAGAAAACACACCATCACTTTTACATTTTAAAATGCAAAAAATGATTTACAAAAGCACGACCACGAAACACTAACATATCTAGAAACCATATTTCACTTATCAATGTGAATGGGTCGCCTCCTTGTGGTGCATTCACTTGTCGAACAACTGTTTCATCTGGTTCATGTACCGTCGCTTTGTCTTTAAGGTGCTGCTTTGGATGGAGCCTCCAACATGTGGCTCTTTGATGGCCACTTCTATCGCAATGACTACAATACATCTTCTTCCTCCAAATCTTCTTACCATGTTTATTTACCTACTATTGAGGAGGTATTTCATGCCTCCTTCTTTTGTGTGCTTCTATTCTTTTCCAACACTTAGAAAATATATGGTTATGTAATCCACAAAAGGTGCATGTTTTTTCGATGCCATGTTTTACTCTCATCAGTAACAACATGATCATAATCGAAATGAACATTCAAATGTCAAGAGTCATTATACCTTTCCTTGTTGCCTTTGGTGTAAGTATGGTGATGATAGCTTGCCTCAGCTCCTTCCCTGCAATGGAGATTCCCATGGGATGATGGGGATGTGTTCCCATCATTCTCTTTCCTCAATGATTTAGACAATGTCTCGGAAGAATATGACACCTTTGAGCATTCTCCTTTTGGTGTATCTCGAGCCTGCAAATTGAGGTCTCTACACAACCTCTAATGGTTGAGTTATGCCTTGGTTATTAACACCAAGTTTTTCTTCCTCCTCGTGCCTCATCCTTGTAAGGAGCCTCATATTTGTCCCTATAATTGGGATCTCTACATCTCCAACCTAAATCATACTATGTGATGATGAAACCGAAAGGAAATCGACATCTTTTACCTCCTTTGTCAATTTGGCAAGAACTGATGAGAGCTTCTCATCATCTGTTGTTGGTTTGCTGGCTGTCTTGGCACATTCCACAACTTCCTTTCTGACATACCCAAGTCCTCTATGATGGGGTAATTCCTCCACTTTTATGGGGTTGACAATGCCTTGGCCATTAACGCCCAAGCCTTTTCCTTCATACCCGATTTTCTTCAACAATTTGGAGCCAATTCCCGTGGTATGATTTTCAAAAACAGCAAAATCGTCACCAGGAAACATACATGAATTCAAAGAATTACTTTTTACCTAAAATGGGTCATGCTGCAGCTTTTCCAAGGCCTTGTCCTTTGCTTGCAACTGTCGTAGCAAACTATGTTTTTCCACTTTCTCTTCATGTAGATTCATCTTCAATTCCGCGTTATCTGTTTGAAGAATTTGGTTGTTATGCTTCAGTTCTTCCAGGGCCTCTTCCATGGCTTGCAACTAAAGATGCATTCAATCCTTTTCCTCTGTCTATTTCTGTAGAGTTTCATACATTATTTCCACCCTTTTGGAAATTTTGAGCATGGTATTGTACATCTATTTTTCATCCTCTGTCGCTGCACGTTCCATTGTTCATGCTTGCGATTCACATCCATGCAAAGACCGCTTCGATAACTCTTGATCCAGGTTCGGGTGTGATGAAGGACCCTTCTAAGACATTTTACTTTCGTGATGTGTTAAATTTTATTTTTAAAAGGACATAAATGAATACATGTGCATGTTGTAAAGAAGAGGAACAAGACATTCACCAGCAACATAAAATAAGAAGATGTTGATAATAGAGTTCGTCCAGGAAGGACTATGTCTCTGTTAGGATATTCTGACACATAGGATATAGTTAAGTTCAACTTGGTCTAGTATAGAGTTAGGTTAGAGTTAGGTAAAGTGTGTTTCTTTACCGTTGAACATTTTGTAACTTACAATCCGATGGTCACGATATGTAGTGATCCGACGGTTCACTCTCACCTCGGTATTACCGACACTTGATCCATGGCTTGACACCCGATTGGTCCATGAGTTCTATTTAAAGCGCATGGAGGGTCATTGTTCGGGTAATCTGTGCATGAGAGAAGCTTATGTAAATTTTCATTCTTTGATTAATAAATTGCCTGTAGTACCCACGTTGGGACAGGCTGTGGATTGTTTCCCTCCTTGCACTTTGAGGGTTTTAACCACGTCAAAAATACTGGTGTATTGATTTGAGATCTGGTTGTGAGCGGTGTCCTTTTGGTGTTCTTTCTGAGGAACTTACCTTGTAAATTCCTACATGGTATCAGAGCTATTTGAGGGCCGCGTCCATTGGTGATCCAAATCTGAAGCCAGTAGAACTGCGTGCGGCTATCGTTTCCTAGATCTGTTGTTTCTGACTGCTTTTGGGCCGAGAGGACTGCTCTGTTGCGTTCGGAGCATCTGTTCCAGTGAGGAACCCCTTTCGTTTCACGCGAAAAGGTTTCCGGTAGCCCTAGCTGCGTCATTTTTCAGATCGGGAGGTATACAGTGTTTTTTTGCAGTTTACTGTTATTTTCTCTCTGCTTATTTCGGTCTCAGTTTATTTAGCCTTTTTTTTTACCGGATCTATACCTTTCATTTCTGCGTATGCTCTTTGCCCTGCGACTCTGTGCGATCTGGGCAAATCAGAAACAGAAAGGAAGGATTTTTCTCATGCGTATGCTCTTTTCCCTGCACCTTAGTGTGATCTCGGAAAATCAGAAACATTGAGAAAAATATTTAGTTTTTCGGCTAAAGCTAACTTTGAGAATTTTTTAAAAAAATTTCTAGTTTTTTGGCTAAAGCTAACTTCGAGCCGCAAGGTTCGTTTTTCTTTGCATATTCGTGTTGGGTTTTGTGTTTTGTAGGGAAAAAGAGCTTTCTCAAGGCAAGCACGCAAACCAAGGCCCCCCCCCCCCCCCTCTCTCTCTCTCAAATTTTTTGTATAGATCAATTGGTTCAAAGCTATTTTAAGAGAGTAGAGGTCTTGGGTTCAAGTCTCCATTTTGTGGGGGCGGATTTTTTTTCATTCCCGCACATTCGCGCACTTTGCCGGCAACGTCAACAATTTTTTTTTTAAAGCCATAACTTCTTCATTCGGAAGCCTTTTTCAGAGCCGTTTTTTTAAAACCGCCTATTTTTTCGAGATCTATCCATTGGAACACTTACTTTCAGCATCTTCAGCTTCAGTTTTTTTAAAAAAATGGAAAGTCCATGCCAAGTCATTCTCGACAGCACTAACTACTTCCAATGGGTAGCCTACATGGAAGATTTACTTAGAAGTAAAGGTCTCTTCAGAATAGCCACAGACCAAGATAAGAAACCAAAAGATGAAGACAAGGTTGCAAAATGGGAAAATAGACAAGATCAAGCACGTGGTTTGATAGGGATGTCTATTTCTCCTGATCTTAGATTCCACATTGCAGACCTTGAGACTCCTCATGAAGCATTAGAAAAACTCGCTAAAGTTTTTGGGATTAAAAATGAAATTAGAGCCCATCAACTTGAAAATGAGCTGCTTACTTTGGATCCTAATAATTTTTCTTGCATTGAAGATTTCTTGTCCAAATTCAAGACCCTTAGATATCTCTTGGAAGGTGTTAAAGTTAAGAAAGAAGATGGTAACCTTATTTATTCCATCCTTACTAAGTTGGGACCAGCCTACTCTGCATTTGTTTCCACTTTCCAGTCTACAAGGGAAGCTTTCATTTGTCAAGGAAAAGATTACAAGGCCCCTTCCTTTGACTCCTTTTGTGATTCCTTAATAAGAGAACAAGAAAAACTCTTACACCTTGGTCTTCTTAATCTTGGAAACTCTTCCACGAAAGCGTTAGCCGCCCAGCAGCAACCAAATTCAAAGAATCCTAAGAAGTCATATCCTCAAAAGAATGGTCCTAAACCATCTCAGCCTCAAAATGAAAGATCATTTCAGCAAAATGATAAGACCAATAAAAACAAATGGAAGAAGACTGATAGACATTGTAACTTTTGTAATCGAGATGGCCACTTAGAATCTAAATGCTTTAAGAAGATGGAAGCCTTGGAAGCCGCAATGAAGAAACATAACATCCATGTGGAGCCTACTTCAACTTCAACTTCTGGAATGGCACTTTCTGCATGTCATTGTCAATCATCTCAGTTTGGTTATGCATTAAATGTATCTTCTTCTTCTTCTCATTCTCATGAGTGGCTCATTGATTCTGGAGCCTCTTGTCACATGGCCAAAAACTAAGCCATGTTTTCTTCTTTAAATGATTGTAACACCAAAAATATATATGTTGGTGATGATAGATCTCTTAATGTTGTAGGGACTGGAACTGTTCATCTAGACAATGGTCAGTTTAATGATGTATTATGTGTTCCAACCTTATCCTGCAACCTTCTATCTGTCTATCAGATAACTCATTCAGATGAAGGTAAAATTGTTGAATTTTCACCTCATGATGTTGTAATCAAGAATCTAAAAGATCCTAAACAGATTCTAGCTACTGGTCTTGCTGATGATTCCAAAAGGTTGTATAAGTTTCACAACTTTGGGTCATCAAATCTTCCCTCAGTATTTATTGCTCATAATGATGAAGTGAGCAAACTTTGGCATGACCGATTTGGTCACTTAAACTATCGCTCCCTTCAGCATCTATGTAAAGAAAATATGGTGACAGGTCTTCCTATGGTATCTTGCAGAGATGGTGTTTGTTCCGGATGTGTACTCGGAAAACATCATCGGGACAGTTTTGACAAACGTGCCTCTTGGCACGCCTCAACCCCTTTACAACTTGTGCACAGTGATTTATGTGGTCCTCTTCCTGTTGCTTCATTCTCTGGCTGCAAGTACTTCTTAACTTTCATTGATTATTTCCCCAGACGCACTTGGGTATACTTCTTAAAACTAAAGAGCGAAGTATTTAACACCTTTTTGGCCTTCAAAGCCTTTGTTGAAAAACAATCTGGACATCAAATTCTTAAGCTAAGAACTGATAATGGTGGAGAATATGTTAAAAACACATTCATCAACTTTTGCACCGAAAATGGAATTCAAATGCAACATACTGTTCCATACACTCCACAACAAAATGGTGTAGCTGAAAGGAAAAATCGCACCTTAAAGGAAATGGCTAATTGTATGCTGCAATCTAAAGGACTCAGTCTTAGTTTTTGGGCCGAAGCAATTAATTGTGCAAATTATATAATCAATCGCACTCCTACTAAGGTTCTAGAGAATATCACTCCAGAAGAAGCTTGGAGTTCCATTAAACCAGATGTAAGTCACTTTCGTGTGTTTGGAAGTGAAGCATGGGCCCATATTCCAGATGAAAAGCATAAAGCTTTAGAACCTAAGAGTGAGAAATGTACTTTTGTTGGATATTCTGAAGATGTAAAATGTTATAGACTTATTCCATTTAAGTCCAAAAATGTTATCATTAGAAGAGATGTAAAGTTTGATGAAAATAAATCGGCCTGCGAGCCTAGTCCGGCGGATGTGCCACCTCTTCCTATCTCTTCTACTTTTGAAAACATTTCTTCTTCAGATGATGAAAGCGAGGATGATAATCCTCCCCCACCTTCTCAGGATCCTCAACTTCCATGATGGGTCCGTGCTACTCGGGATGCAGCAGGTGATCTTGCCGGTGATCCTACAGATCAGCGACGTACACGTTCTCAGTTTGAAAGAGCCTCTTCTTTACTGGCTCAAGCTCCAGTAAATCATGATCCTGACACTTTTGCAGAAGCTTCAGGCCATCCACATTGGGAAGCAGCTATGAATGAAGAATATCATTCATTGATGACAAATGATACATGGGATCTTGTTCCTCTACCAAAGGGACGCAAACTTGTTAGATGTAAATGGGTTTACAGAACCAAGTATGGACCAGATGGGAAAGTTGATAAACATAAAGCTCGTCTCGTTGCTAAGGGCTTTTCACAGGTTGAAGGCATTGACTACACTGAAACCTTCTCCCCTGTTGCCAAAATGAACTCTATCCGCCTTGTTCTTTCCCTTGCTGCCTCTTTAAAATGGGGAGTCCATCAGATGGATGTTAAATCTGCCTTCTTGCATGGGGACTTGCAGGAAGAAATCTATATGGAACAACCCATTGGCTTCATACAAACAGACTCCAGCCTTGTTTGTCGACTTAAGAAATCCCTTTATGGCCTCAAGCAAGCTCCTTGGGCTTGGTATGCCAAAATGGATAGCTTTCTTTTAGAATCTGGCTTTTCTAGGTGTCATTCTGACAATACTGTCTACACCAAGAAAGTGGGCAACTCTCTTATCATCCTTGTTCTTTATGTTGATGATCTTATTCTTACTGGTAGTGATCCCAACCTTATAAACCATATGAAGTCCAGCCTTAAAAATAAATTTGAAATGACAGACTTAGGACACTTACACTATTTTCTCGGTCTTCAAGTCTTGCAATCCCAGGAGGGTATTTTCCTTTCCCAGTCCAAGTATGCTTGTGATATTCTTCGTCATTTTCACATGGAAGACTGTAAGCCAGCCCCTTCTCCCTTTCAGTCTGGAGTCAAACTTTCAGTCTCTTGTACTTCTCCTGAAGTTGATGCTACCTTATACCGTCAACTTGTCGGAAAACTCTTGTATTTAACCCATACTCGTCCTGATCTTTCCTTTGATGTTGGCCTTGTTGCTCGTTTTATGCAAAACCCCCGTGAAAGTCATTGGAAAGCAGCTAAAAGAATACTTCGTTATGTTCGAGGTACAGTACAGTTTGGGATTCATTACAGTGCCAAAGCAGCTCCTCTGTTAGTTGGTTTCACTGATTCTGATTGGGCTGGTGACCCTGATGATCAGAAGTCTACTGCCGGTTATGTCTTCACTCTTGGTTCAGGACCTATTACATGGGCTTGTAAGAAACAGGCTGCCATTTCTCTTTCGTCAGCAGAAGCAGAGTATCGTGGTGCCGTGGAAGCTAGTAAGGAAGCCTTGTGGCTTCGTCAGATCTTATCAGAGTTTGGCTTTGAGCAGCAGCATCCAACCACACTTTGGTGTGATAATCAAAGTGCCATTCAGCTATGCAAAGATCGAGTCCAGCATCAGCGCAGAAAACACATTGAACTACACATGCACTTCATCAGAAAGCTCATTCATGACCATGTTCTTGAAGTGCAATATTGTCCAACAGATGATCAGGTTGCAGACATCTTCACAAAGGCTCTCACAGAGGCGAAGTTCACTAAACTTCGATATATGCTTGGAGTTCAGGAAGTTGTCACTAAGGGGGGATAGGCTCTAGTGCCTCCTTCCTTCTCCTATTGTGTCATATTTGTAAATCCTTCAATCCTATCCCAAGTTGTTCTTAAGGGGGGATGTTAGGATATTCCGACACATAGGATATAGTTAAGTTCAACTTGGTCTAGTATAGAGTTAGGTTAGAGTTAGGTAAAGTGTGTTTCTTTACCGTTGTACATTTTGTAACTTACAATTCGACGGTCACGATATGTAGTGATCCGACGGTTCACTCTCACCTTGGTATTACCGACACTTGATCCGTGGCTTGACACCCGATTGGTCCATGAGTTCTATTTAAAGCGCATGGAGGGTCATTTTTCGGGTAATCCGTGCATGAGAGAAGCTTATGTAAATTTTCATTCTTTGATTAATAAATTGCCTGTAGTACCCACGTTGGGACAGGTCGTGGACTGTTTCCCTCCTTGCACTTTGAGGGTTTTAACCACGTCAAAAATACTGGTGTATTGATTTGAGATCTGGTTGTGAGCGGTGTCCTTTTGGTGTTCTTTCTGAGGAACTTACCCTGTAAATTCCTACAGTCTCCAGGGCTCGGTGTCAAGATGGTATAAGCCGCTACATTAAGTGCTATCAGTAGTGATGATGTACATAAGAGGTGATGTCACTATCATACAAGGAAAATTCCCTCACTTATGAGTGGCTCCAAGAGATGTTCCACTACAGGAACTCTCAGTCAAAAGACTCCTATCAATATGACACAAACTCATGCATGATGATAATGAGCATCCCACCAACATGGCATAAAATGGATCTCAAAGAAAACATACATGATGACAACATGAGTATCCCATCAACATATAACAAAGGGATCTCAAAATAAAACATGACGAATCATGAAAACAAGTACATCACAGAGATGATTCTGCATCACATCAAGAAGGAATCATGAAGACAAGTAAGAAACAAGATCCCACATCAAGCATCAAACAATGATCTATGCACCACAATTCATAGCAAAAGAAGTACATGAACACACTGCATATACCTCACATCCAGGGGCCATCTGAAGAAAGATGTCAAGTTGCTAAAGTTGTTAAGACCATCGATCTCACAGCACTAAATCGCATGGAAATGATTGATCGCTCATGAATGCTGACACCTAAACTCCACATAGAAAAGTGGCCAAAAAATAGAATGAGAAAATGGAAAATATGAACACACAATTAGATTTGTGGCGTTGAATAGTGCAAAATTGTCTATCAAATTTCTGAATTTTGAGAAAGTGAGAATCTAGGGCTCAAGGAATCTTTTAGATTCCCCCTAGATTCATCAAAGATTCCCTCCTCTGGGTCCTCTGCAAATCGGCTACTTAGATCAAGAAACTGACTACGCCATCAGGTTTGTGTTGCTGAGAGGTGTAAGATCGACATAAAATTTGTCCAATTCGGACACTGCAAAAATTTCACCCTCTTAGAAATTTTGCTCTGTCATGGTTCCACCTGCATAAAAATTAATCAAAAATTAACTCTACCTCGTTTTTTGTGCCCTCTCCTGGTTCCTCCATGCTTCTCAGGTGCACTGTGAAAATGAGGGTATATATATTTTTTATGGCGAATTTACCAACAAAATAGTTTGGGTGGATTGGTTCAAGGTGAAATTAGTTGAGGAGGGGTCGGGTGGTCAAACCCCGCCCCTCCTATTTTAACATTTTACAATTTTCGAAAATGCATACATATTTCTTTTTTATGGGGGGTCGGGTCAGCATTGGGCGGCCCACCCCCATATCCTCTGTATTACCTGACGTGTTGTGTTAATGATTTTTGGGCAGGTTACTGTTTGGTTCAGCACATTTATTATGGGTGTGTTGTTTATGTTTTGAGGAGGTTACATATGAGGGTGCTCAGGAGGTGGGCTGACCATATCGTCCGGGCGGGTTCCAGCCCCACCACCCTTAATCTATCACATGGTCAGCAAGGTGGGGTGAGGGTCAGTCCATCGGAGGTGGCCCGCCCACTGACCTTTAATATTTGTTTAACATATGTGGTGGGTAAGGAAGGTTGGAGGATCTGGTGGGGTCATGGCTGCCGGCCCTATTATTATTTTTTTTAATAATTTTTTTATATGTAGTTTGGGGGTGGCGGGGGTGGTGGCTCGCCACCTCATTCACAATTTATTTTTGATTTTTATTTAAAATAAAATATATTTTTGAATTTGTCTAATATAGGGGATATTAGACAAATTAACGATCCCACAAATTCGCTCGCTTTCGGGAGCTAGGTTCCATGCCTCGGGGTCTGTCAAATTGTAGGATACTTAAACCTCACCCACAACCCAATTTTGAACAAAAATTTGACTAGCTCGTTCTCCCTGATACAAGCTCGGATTGAGGAACCGTTCACACCTCTGTGATCAGGGCGACGAGATCTATGGTCTGGTCCTAGTTCAAAATCATTATGATCACTTTTATTTTTGAGCTTCGATAATCCCTCTTTGTCCTGTGTGTGTCTCTGGAGCCACCTAGATCATCGTTGAAATGAAATGAGCTACCTTTCTCAACCTATCAACCACATCCGCAATGGAGCAATGATGCCTTGATGTCCTAGGAAATCCTATAATGAATTCCATGGAAATGACCTCCCATTTCCATTTTGGAATCAAAATAGGCTACAATAGATCATCTGGATGCTTGCATTCAACTTTCACATGTTGATAATCTAAACACTTTGAAACAAACTCAGCCACATGTTTCTTAAAATTAAGGCAATAGTAAAACTGCCTAACAACATTCAAAGTCTTCTGATATCTTGGATGGCCTAAATATGCCTTGCCATGAAACTCTCTCAAAATAATCTTCTTCAATTGATTATTATCTAGCACATAGATTCTTCTACCGAATGGGACCAAGCCATCTGCAATGAGGTGATACCCCTCATCCTAATCACCCTCATCCTGCTACTACAATCTCTGCTTTAGCTTCTAGTACCTCTCATCATGCTACATTGCATGTAATATCTTTTCTTGTAAATATGTCCCATAAGAGCTCATAGCTAAAATATGATTCACCTATACTCTCCCACTGAGAGCATCTAGAACCTTGTTCTCTTTTCCTTTGATGTACCCAACTCAAAATAAAACTCACTGAGAGTAGCCATCCATCTAGCTTTCCTTGCATTTACATTGGGATTGTTAAGGCTGACTGTATCACTCATCAAGATGAATTTTCTACCAAGGAAATAATGTCTCTGCATCTTCAATGCATGAATGATGGTTGCAAACTCAAGATCATGAGGCACATAGTTCTTCTCATTCTCATTCAACTTCCTAGATTTGTTGAAAACTACCTTCCTTTCGTGCATAAGGACTCCACCAAACCATTCCTTACATGCATCTATACAAACTAAAAACTCCTTATCAGGATCTACAATCTTAAAAACTAGAGCGTTGGTAAGAAAATGTTTCAATTGATCAATCTAGTTGCACACTTAGTATTCCATTCAATCTTGTTTCCCTTCTTTTGAAAGTATGTAATCGGATAACCAATCTTGTTAAAGTTCCTGTTGAACTACCTCTAATAACTTACTAGTCCCATGAATGATCTGACCTCATCCACACTCCTTGGAGCTAGACACTCTATGATGGTTGTAGTTTTTTCTGGATCCACTGCTATCCCTTATATGGAAATAACATGTCCCAAGTAATGAATTTGAGACTAAAAGAAATTTTAGTTGCTAATATAAGCATTCAACTTATTCTCTCTCATCAATTTCAATATTGACGCCAAGTGTTTTTCATGCTCCTCCTCATTGTTTGAATATACCAATATGTCATCAATAACGACTATCAAAATATTATCCAAATAAGGGTGCAACACAATATTCATCAAACACATGAAAGTGGTTGAAGCATTGGTAATACCAAAAGGAACCACCACAAACTCATAGTGACCATACCTCGTACGAAATCCAATCTTGTATATTTCTTCTTCTTTGATGTGCACCTGATCTTATCTTGATCTCAAATCAATCTTTGAAAACATTATTGCTCCCTTCAACTCATCAAACAAATCATCAATTTGAGGCAATGGATACCTATTCTTGATAGTCACCTTATTCAACTTCTTGTAATCAAGGCATAATATGAGAGTATCATCCTTCTTATTTACAAACAACACTGGTGCACCCTAAGGAGACATACTTGGAATTATGTATCGCTTATCAAGCATCTCTTTAAGATGCAACTTCAACTCCACTAATTGTGGCATTCTCATCTTGTATGGTACCTTAGATGTTGGTTCTTCTCTTGATACCAACTCAATAGAGAAATCCACCTCTCTATGAGGAGGAAACTCTAAAATCTTTGGTGGAAACACATCTTGAAACTTTTGCAAGAAAGGATACTTCCTCAAGACTTCATCATCCACATATTCCTTCTCTTTTTCACTCAAAACATGTACAACAAACAATACACATCCTTTTATATGGATACATTTAGCTTTCATAGCTATGACCATTCTCAATGATGAAGACTTCTTATTTCCATGCAAGACTCTTTTCTCCATCATCATTGAGGCAGTCAATGGAGTTCTCATAACAATCTACGTTGGTCCTGTGAATAAACATCCAACCCATGCCAAAAATAATTCTATATGCACCCAAAGGAAGGACATTTAAGTGTTCTTTTGTAGGCATGACATTAAGCTCAAATGCACAAGATCTCACCCAATGATGGAATCTTCTTTGTCCCTATAGCCAATTGCACCAACCAAGATTTTTCATGCACTTCCTTATTCAAATGGCACTAATACACTAGGTCAGGACTAACATAGCTATAACTAGATACAATATCAATCAAAATGGAAACAACTTAATCACGAAGATTACCTTTCATCTAAATAATAGATTCTCAATGGTTTCCCTGCCTCTTATCAAGTGATGAATAAATTTTGGGAATGGTCTAATCCACATCCAAAATTATGTGTGCCTCTTGAGAACTATGGTTATATGGCTTACCACCCTGGTATAATGGACACTCCTTATGATGGTATTTACCACAACTCCAACACTTCAACGATTCCCAACCACTACCCTTATTCTTCTAATTGATAGGCTGAGACCCATGTCCTTTCTCAACTACATTGAACTTCTTATGCAAGGCCACATTTTCCTAATCACCTGCATCTTGAGATTGTTAATTTTCCTTAGGAATATATTGTTCTTTTCTTTAGATAATTTCATTTCATTATTTACACATTTAATTCACCACAAAACATCATAACATTATTCAACAACATAAGAAATTATATAGAAAGAACAATATCATCATCAATTCAACGCAACATAAAGGAACGATGGAAGAAAATCATTCACACATAAGGACACTAGGATTGGTTAGAGACGAAGGAAAAACCTTACAAGGGTGAAAACCCTTTCAAATTATTCTTCTTATTATATTTTCATTGAATGTTTTAGCAAAGAGAGATTATAGTGATTCAGATTTTCAATTACAAAGGTGTCTAGCAAAACAACCAAATAATGTTCAGAAATATGAGCCCAGAAACATTACTCATTAGATATGTCTTTCCAGCTTGTAGCCAATTGCGGTCAACTGCAAAAATGAAATCCTAGTTTCTAGCCACTTGGAGAGAGTGTACATGCATGTGGTTGAAGCCCTCCAACCGCCTTCATAGGATTGGATGCATGCGGCCGCAACTGAAAATCTCATGTGGCAACCCTGCGATTGAGAACAAAAAACCCTAATCATATGTGCAAGCTTTAGACCCTGCAATTTTATACCTGCGTGAACCAACTTCTTTGAACCAACCTTAGACATGTGCGAGCCAAGTCAAATAAATAAGAATGATTGATGATATCCATGTTATCACTCAGGTTTTCCCCAAATTTGTAAGAAAGGGAAGGATGCCGAGGTAACCATAGACCAATCTTTTAGATACAGAATCTAGCCAGTCTATATCTAGATAGGGCTCTCTCTTTATGATTTAGCTTTTCTTTTTAAAGGTATTAGGCTAGTTATGAAGTTCAAGGGTTTTCTTTGAGTCTGGGTGGTGAGATTCAATAGAACAGAGAGGTAAGACAGAACAGTTCAGTCAATTGGGCATGATGGAGTTAAAGAAAAAAAAACTTTCTAGATTTGGTTTCTTGACAGAGGATGGCTTCACAGAGCAAGGTAGTCAAACAGGGAACAAATATAGACTTGAGAAAGATGGAATGGGCTCAAATGGGTGAAGGGCAGTTAAGAATCCTTCAACCTATTGAAAGAGGGAAATTGGATGATTTCTGATAAGGAGCAGTTAAGTATTCTTTACCAAATAATCAACATGAAGGAATCAGGAAACAAGAGAAATTAAGAGTTCACTGCTTAGCCAAATTCTGAAGAAAACACAGAGAACCATAAAGACTGAAAACATAGTGCAGTCAAGCATATTCTAAAGTTAACCTTTTCTTTATCATTCAGATTTATGAAACACAGATGATATAGTAAACAAGAAAACTGTAAAACACAAGATATAGGGGACTTATTGATCCAGTGGTTGATTCAAGAAATCTGTGACAAGTCTTCTGCTTCAAATCCTCATCCAGTAGGCCATGCAACAGTTGATTTCAACAGCTCTTTATTCCAAAGATTCAATATTTACATCAAAGTCTAGGAAATCCACAATCCACCCTCACTACTCCAATGGAGGGGGTATTTATACAACAAAATATGAACAACAAATATCTCATAACAACTGTGAGATAATATCTAGGTTTAACTAAAAAGAGTTTACAAAAATAGAAACAGCTAGGCTCTATGATGGGAAAAGGGTAAATTGGTGTGGTGCTGGAGGCAGGCTCTTTAATTCGTCTAGCAGCTATCTTCTGTAGTAACTCTGCGCCGGCTGTGTGTCTTAACTGTGCTCTTTAATTCTGATCTGCTTTCTTTAATTCTGTTCTAACACTCTTTATTGTTGATCTGATACACTTTAATGCTGAACTGATACTCTTTAATTGTGTTTTGACTTCTGCTCAATGCTGTCTAGTATTTAGCCCAAAATTTACCCTTCTCCAAGGGTAACAGCGCAGATATGGATAAATACATGTTGGTGGGACACTGGAGGTTGTTCTGCACCTTCTAATTCATAACATTTGGATCTTTCTTGGGAGATTGCTGAGAAGCTCCGACAATCAACGCACCAATTCATGGCTTTCTGAGATAGCTGAAAGGGTACCTGTAATTGAGGTCAAACACCGTACACTGGAGGGTCGGTTGACAGGTGGAGGAGCTCGTCGATGGAGCCTTTATGGTTAGAAACTGGAAATGTGACCTCAGTTGATTTTATTTTGCAAGAGAGCGCGGGGCGTTGTATGTAGAAAAACATAGCAAAAATGACTTTTTCCCTTTTATTTGACAAAATGAAGTTTTGGCGAGATTTTTTGTTTTTGAAGGATGGATGACGTCAGTGGGAGTATAGGGGCAGGTGACGTGGCAGGTGACGTCAGCACAGGATGGAGGACGTCAGCAGATGACATCAGCGGGGGGTGGTAAACAGTTTTGCCCCTCATCGCTTTTGGGGTTGGGCGGTTTCGGGCGGAGGGCAAGCGATCATGCTGGGAGCACGACACGTGGCAAAGTACGGGCTCCAAAACCGTCGGTCCCTCGCGGGTTAAAGCACAGCGATGAAGGGGGTCACGATATTGAATGTGGATCGTTGGATGATCAGGCGTAGATCAGATGACAGACGCGCTATGGAGATGGCAGGAGGTTAACACTGTGGGCCCGATGTATTAAACCATGTTTTAAATGTATCGAGGATGATTTCATTGGTTCGGGGGGTGGTTATTAATTAACCTAGGTGGTTAATTAACCCATTTATGCGCGGTGGGGAGGTTCTTAATAAGTTTCAGACAAACTTATTAATCCTTTTAAACAATGTTTTTATGGTTTATAATTAACTGGGGCGGGATATGTATTATTTGGGGTTTTTAACATATATTTACATAATACGGGATTCGGTAATAAAGCAGGATTTATATAATAAAGTTAATCATTAATATGAAAAAATGTAAATGAAAGCACTAGGTCATAAACTTATGCTTAGGATGAAAAGGGGTTTTCACAAGGAGTATTTGCCAATTTCCTAAGTAAAAGAAAGGGTTTTACTTAGGCAATGTTTACGAAATGAGATGAGTGATCTATGAAGGATATTAAGAATAGATTCTTAATTTTTTTAGGGGGGAAACTAGTAAATGATTTAGGGAAAAATATGAAGGGGAGTTAATTATGAAACCTTGCCTCGCTTGAGCTGCTCCAAGTATAATGTCCGCCATGGCACTTGTGATAAAAGTAAAATTTAACACATTGAGAGACATGATCGATCACAAGTATAATTCTGCAACACCAATCTACCTACCCTGCCTACTTTAGTCCTAGCATTTTTTCCTTCTTTCTTGGGTGCGCTTAGACTAGCAAACCCTTATCAACTTTTCTTTTCTTTGTATGGAAAGCCTACCTAAGTCTGCACTTATTACCTCCAAGGGCTCAGATTTAACTGTTGAGCTCCTTTGCTTCTCTACCTATCTACTTATTTGCCAAGTTTAAACAGTTTGGTCAGATTTTATTCTCTATCTCTAAAACATGAAATTCAAAACATGAACTAGCCAAGATTAAGTTGTTTGGCCATTCATCAATTGTGGCATAAATTAACAAGTTGCACACAATGCTTATTACAGAAAATGAAAAAGTAGTGGCATTTTGGACTTGTACACTTTCCTGGTCTATTTTTATTTGGGGTTCATTTCTTTCACTTTTTTTTTTGACCATTTTATTCTTTTTACCCTTTGATTTTTCTCTTAGGGCATACCCTTTTTACATTTTTTACTTTCTTTTTTTTTGGATAATATGGAAAACCTTTGCAGCAAGGAAAAGGATGAACATATGATGGAGCTCATCAAGTCAATCATGAAATATGACACCTATTGTTATAGGAGTATAACAGTGGCTCCACTTGGGGATGGCTTTCACTGGTGGAAAGTCAAGAACAATAGATCAGATGGCCTTATGAATAACTTTTACTGTGTTCTAAAATCTCCTTTTGCTGGTTGCTTTATTGTATATATGACAACGCACTTGTGAAGCTTAGGGCCTTCTCTTCGGGCTTCAACTGCAGCAAGTTACTATCCAATCCAAACTATGACATTATCAAGGATATAGTGTGTACATGTTAGAGTCATAATACATTAAAAAACTGGATCAAAGTAATGTTTCAACATTCGACCATTCACTGGTCCTTCTTCTATTTCTGTACCATCCAGGCTCTTCAGAAAGTAAGTATTTCTCCCTTGCAATGCATGGATGATAAATGGCCCTTTCCACAGGAAGTCAAACTTCCCATGTTTTCCTTTGTCTTCTCTCCTGGAATCCCACCTTAGAACTTTGTCTCCAAGGTAGAAGTCTTCTGCTTTGATCCTCTTATCAAATATTTTCTTGAGTTTTTCTTGTAACACTTGGGATCTTTGGTGCACTTCTTCTCTGGTCCGCTGCAAATGGATGGTCTGATTTATTCTCCTTTGAATTTCATTGGGTTCCACCTGAGCTTCTTGCAGTAATTTCATTACAGGAACTCCTAAATATCAAGGAAACAAAACCTCCATGCCATAAACTAACTCATAAGGGCTAGTTCCAATAGATCTCTTTGTAGTAAGTTTGTCTGCCAATAGTGCATTTGTAAGTTTCTTGTGCGAGTTTTTCTTGTTCTCTTCCAACAATTTTTTAATAATATTAATCAGGCTTTTATTGGAAGATTCAGCTAGACCATTACCTTGAGGGTAATAGGCTGTGGAATGGCCTAAAGTGATATGGTATTTGTTACAGAAATTTATCATTTTCTTGGACTTGAAGGCAACAACATTATCGGTTATGATCTTTTCAGGACAACCAAATCTAGACAATATGTTGGTTTCTAAGAATCCTATAATCACTGTATCATTGGCTTGTCTAGAAGGAATGGCTTCTATCCATTTTGTGAAATAGTATGTGGCAGTAAGAATCCATTTATGTTGGCCAGAAGAGGGAGGGTGTATTTCTCCAATGAAATCCAAACCCCATTGTTAAAAGGGTCTTTCAGTGGAAATTGGTCTCAATGGTAAAGATGACAGTTTCCTTTTGCATTCAAAAATTTGGCATTTGTGGCAAGAAATGAAAAACTTCTTTACATCAGCGAACAAGGTTGGCCAGTAAAATCCAGCCCTTAGGATTTTGTCTGCAGTTGATTTCCAGTAAAGGTGTCCACCGCAGTCCCCTGCATGAAATTCTTTGAGAACTTTGTCAGCTTCTTCTTTTATTAAACAATTCAATAGAATACCTTCATGATTTTTCCAAAAAAGAGCATTATCTAAAATATAGAATTTTGAAGCTTTCATCTTTAAAAACCTTTTCTTTGTTCTGGATAACCCTGGAGGAGCCTGCAGGTTTAATAATAGATGAGTTATATCAGCATACCAAGGTGATTCTAGGAAGGCCTGGCTGATTTGTGGAGTCGCCATCTCCTGTTTGTTATCCAGTTCATTAATATCCAGGGCTTGAAAGTTAGTTTCAGTCATGAGTTTAGCCAATCCCTATCCTTTTATAGGCTTTGTAGGTTTTATCTCAATATCATAATCCAATATATTAGCTATACATTTACCTCGTTTTCCTTCAATCCCATCCTGAGTCGGGATGTCTTTGACAACAACATTTGGTACATAAGCTACTACATGGGAGTACAATATATAGACTCTGAAGTCTTTAATAGCTTTCACAAGTGCAAAAGCCTGTTTTTCCATGATTTTGTAATTTAGAGGTGCATCTCTAAGAGCTTTACTGAAAAAGGCTATGGGTTTTTCACATCCTTGATCATCTTTTTGCAGTAAAACAAATGCTATAGTGTGTTCTGATGCAAACGAGAAAAGTATGAAGTCTCTATCGAACTTTGGGCTTGTAAGGACTAGTGTTCTGGTTAAAACCATTTTAATTTCTTCAAATGCTTGTTTGGCTTCTACTGTCCATTTAACCTTTTAATCATTTTTTAACATATTGTTCAACAATCTAATTGATTCAGCCAAATTAGATATGAATCTTCTCAAAAAGTTAATCTTTCCTAAGAAAGCTTGAAGTTATTTGACATTTTTGGGGTGGGGTATTTGCAGAATAGCTTCTATTCTGGCAGGATCAATTCTGATGCCATCTTTG
Source organism: Pinus tabuliformis (assembly GCA_031772625.1). Lineage (NCBI taxonomy): Eukaryota > Viridiplantae > Streptophyta > Pinopsida > Pinales > Pinaceae > Pinus > Pinus tabuliformis. The sequence continues at coordinate 977,788,813 of CM062810.1, forward strand.
GAGATGATATGGCCTAATAGTTTGCCTTCTTCTAGACCAAACAGAGAATTTTTAGGATTTAATAAAATACCATACTTTCTGCATTTTAAAAACACTTGTCTCAAATGATCTAAATGTTGCTGATCTGATCTAGAAAACACAGAGGTCATCTAGATATATAACCAGAAAATCATGAATTTCTTTTGCAAAAGTTATGTCCATTGCTCGTTGAAAGGTTGCCCCTGCATTCTTAAGTCCAAATGACATTTTGACATATTTGAATGTACCCCATGGTGTTGTAAATTCAGTTTTTTCTTGGTCATCAGGATGAACCAGAATCTGATTAAAACCTTAAAACCCATCCAACAGTGAAATCCTAGAAGCACCTACTGCTCTTTGTAAAATATGATCCATCTTAGGTAAAGGGTAATTGTCCTTCAAAGAAACCTTGTTTACATTTCCTAAGTCAACACATAATTTGATTTCTCCTATTTTCTTCCTAGTAGGCACTAAATTAGACACCCACTCTGAAAATCTGATTAGAGCAATTATCCCTGCATCATGCATTCGTTTGATTTCTTTTTCAATTAAAGGAAGTAGTACTGAGCTGATTCTTCTGAGCTTTTGTTTGAATGGTTTTTGATTTTCCTTGAGGGGTATTGTATGTTGAATTACAGAGGTGTCATAAGACTTCAGGTCTTCATAGCTCCAGGCAAAAACATCCTGGAATTATTTGATCAGTTCAACATACTTAAGTTTTTGATCAGGGGGCAAAGATTTGGACAATTTTACCATTTTTGGATTCTCTTCAGTTCCTATGTTGTAGTCTTCAATGTCTGCTTTTGGAGGTTCCATCTGAGGTTTCTTTGGAATATTGTTGAAATCAAAGAGATCTTCCAAAGGAGTTAATCCTTTGGGCAAATGATTGTCTTTCAAATTGATAATTTTAGATTCTCCTTCAATAATCTCATCAACATCTGTTTCTTTAAGATCTTGTATTTCCTCTTTGGTAAATTTCGTTGGATGAAGCATTTGAGTTGCATTTTTTGCTGAAATGTCTATTTCTATATGATTTGTTGGATCAAACTCACTAACTGTATCTCCATCTACGTTAGTGCTGGAAAATTCTTCTTCTAGGGTTAAAAAATTGTTGATCTGATTATCACTCTCAAACACTTGCCAGTTCTTCACATTATTAGGTATGGCTGGCCTGTGTCTAATTTTTTCTGTGAAGCCATTATAGTAGGAAACAAAGAAAAGATTATGGAAAAAATAAAACCCTATTGAAGATATGTAGTGAAAGGGGGCAATGGTTTACCACTTAAAATTGGTAAGATCGGCTGCATGTAGGAGGAATTCTCCAATCATAGGCAAGAAAAATATAGACCCAAATGTCTCAAAAGTTGATCAAACACTTGTAACTGTAACTTGACAGAGGCATGGCTCAAGCCTCTACAAAGAGAAACACATGTGATGGTGAAAATAATCATAAACAAATGCAAACGAGTAGAAGAAAATACCAATACTAGTTGTTGGATCATTCAACAACCATATCGGTTGGATCACCCTAGATCATCACAACTGTTGAACATGGTCGCCATGTGAATAGGGTGTGTTGGCTCATGGAATGATGAACACGTGGAAGGAGTCACATAAGTCGATAGTCCCTAGGACATTACGCTGAAAGGTGATAAATGTATATGTATCGACCCCTAAGAATATGCACTTATAAACATTTCTATAGGAAAAAACAAAGGGTTGGAATGGGTGGGTAGTTTTACATAGTGTAAAGTGTTGCATAGACTTACTTATTACAAATAATGATGTCACTAACTGAATGTGTATGTCTAATATAGATTCTAAGAAGAAAGGTGAATATTTATATGTTTTCATGGTAGATTTAAGGGGGAATTTAATTATTAACAGGTAACATATATGACTTATAAAACAAAGGGAATGAGACTCTAAACGATAAAGAGTAAAAATTTAACCATTGTTGTCTAGAATTTAATACAAATATGGGTTAGTAGTTAAAGTTATATCAAAAAACATATAATCCAGGTTGAGAAAGATTTAATGTCGAATTTCATTTATGTTCGTAGTAAAAAAAAAATATTGTACACAATTAAAATGAATACCATGAAGCACTCACTCACATTATTATAGTACTTTTTAGATAGTCGTACTTTTGTTCATGGACTAAATTAGTCATTTATGTAGTCTTTTTTAGTTGGGTCACTTAATATTGCTCATATTTTGTCATATTTCACTTGGAAAAGCTACAATGACTAACTTTTTTAGTCACCTAGTCACTAATTTCTCATTTTCTACTAGTGCATTATCACTTGTAAGTTTAAATTATTGACACAATTAAAATGACTAACATAAACAATTGATTCCTATTATTGTAGTACTTGTTAGGTAGTCATATTTTTGTTCCTAGACTAAATTAGTCATTCACGTTAGTCATTATTAGTTGTATTACTTATTAACTAGTCACATATTTCAACATGGACTAAATTAGTCATTTATTTTAGATGCTTTTAGTTGGGTCAGTTAAGATTGCTCATTTTTGGTAGTATTTCACGTAGAAAAGTTGTGGTGACTAACGTTTTTAGTCACCTATTCACTAATTTCATCATTTTCTACTAGTGATAATCAGAAGCGACTCACACTGGATTATATGGTTGAGTCCCTGGAGGGGAAGGGAGGCAGTATGAACATCTAACATGTTTCTCAAACTGAGGAAGCCATGTTTCCAACTTCTCGATCTTCTCTACTAGGAAATTTTTTCCCTGCCAAACCACCACAATCCTTTCTCTAACATGGCACTGAAGGTAATGTAGTTGGTTTAGCATGGTCATGAAAACCTTGATATCTTCCTTTTAGGTTCTATCGTATGCTTCTAGATGATCCAAAATTGGCTGAAGAAAATTGTGTTGAGTGGCAAAGTGGTCCTGTCGGCAACATTTGTATGCCCTAGAAGACTTGCATTCCCATGCCTACTACTCTAACCCTACACGCCTGATCCACAACCATGATTCACACTCCCATTCCTATCACCACGAGATGCACATCCACCCCACATGGAACATGCACCTCCTGTGCCATCTTGAGCACCAGATGATGCCCTTCTCACGCCACCAATAACACGTCCTCCCTGCTTGAGTCTTGCAACAAACCTCTCTCCTAAGACCACCATTAACTCACTTCCTGATCCACCTCGATTAGACAAGTCAACCATGCACGGGGGTTGGGAGTGAGAGCTCCATGGTACAAGCCACATGGTGAATTCCCAAGAAGACACCCCGAATACGAGACCTACTGCATTGCTCACAACCTCCTCACAATTTGTGGGCTAAAGAAATCCTAATGCCAGCTTTGAATAAAATAGCAGGAGCCTCCTCATCAAAAACTGACAACCACCACACACCAAAGAGGAGGGACACCACGTTGGCCACAACTAAATTTCGTGACATCTAAACCAATGGCTCTTCCCTTCCATGTCATGGGAAATACCTGGAAGAAGAGTCGCGAGTCGAATGACTTCACCCAAAAGTGAAGTGCCCTGAGAGCCTAATAAGAACCAAGTAAAAACTGGAGCAAACACCACCAAACCCCTCGATGACCTCTGACACCAAATTATAGTTACCCAATTAAACAAACTACTAGCCAAAATTTTTGCCATGCTCAAAACAAACTAACTGAAAGCCTCACTACCTCTGTTTCCAACTATTTTCCTCTATAAGGCCCAAGATATTATACCGCAACATCCATGCATCTTAGAAGACTAGGAAAAAACTACAAAGAGGAGGATGACCAAAAACTCACCACAGAAAAAACATTTGGGCACTACCCCAATCACAGAGAACACACAGAGAAATATCCACTGAGCACTGCAAGAATGGACACCAAGTCCAACCACCTTAGCATGAAAATTTCCCATAGCTCGCAAATGGAGGTGATGAACTAAGCACACACACTTAAAATTGAATATTTTATTATCTATCCACAATGGAGGAAGTGGTAGCTTCATTTTATCCACCACTCGAAGACTACTCGAGAGCCAAAGAACCCAACCAATTTACAACTTCATGGACCAAAGTCTACAAGCCTCCACACTTCCAACCTAATATAACCTACAACAACCCAAACACACCTTACCTTACCAGAACACCTTTGCGTGTACCTTTCACCTTATGCCTTGTGTAATAGGATGCCAGGTTATATGTAATCCTCCCCATCTGTTGTATATGACCCTTCATTTCCCATGCATCGAGTATGTCTCAGATACCAACACCGCCATCGAGGAAAATAATTTGTATTTTAATATATATATATATATATATATATATATATATATATATATATCTATATATATATATATATATATATATATATATATATATATATATATAACATTAATTACATTTTTCTTTAATTATATCTATAATGTATTCTATAACATTAATATTTCCCTTTATTATAGAAATTTTTAGATGTATCTAATGGTTAACCCTTAAACTAGATCATGTGATTTGAATGTGGTTAATATTTACATTATTTTTATATTCATTTTTTTCAAAAGGGGTGTGAGTTTGATTAATAACTTAATTTATGTAGAGGTTAAATTTAATGGGTAGAATGGGGAAAATATATTTTTAAATTCAATATAATGTTACCAATCATAGGGTGAGGGTCCAGGTGGAATAGAATTTGCATAGATAGTTCAATTTTAAGAGGATGAAATTGGGCTACAATACGCATAGATATGAGAATATTGGGAGCAACCAAACCTATTAAGTTATGACCCAAGTTTGTAATTGATTGAGTTATACTATAAGGAATAGCATATCAAGAATGCACAGGGTTTTTTGGAGTACTCTCATGGGACAAGAAGCCTCCTTCAACATGCATGCCATTACACTTAGGCTCCTATAAGTTGAAAGACATGATAGAATCCAGAGAGGAATCTAATACCATAACATTATTTTATGTTGGGGATATGACATTTCCTAGATACAATTCCAATTCTATGGTAAACGATAATTGTAATTCATTCAAATACAAGTGGGACCCTCAACCAAAGACATGGGTTGAGGAATAAAAATTGAAAAATTTCTTGAAATTCTTAGAAGTTTTTTTTGAGACGAGTTATAATTAGACCTCTCAAGTGAAAAATGAGAAATCCCAATTTAAAAACAAGCAATTTCTAAGAATCAAGCTACACAATAAGAAAAATATGAAATTTCATGATAGGAGAATCTGAAACTAGAGGAAGAAGTAGCCTAGAGCTAGGTTGAAACAAAGTCCCTTACTAAGAATCACGCCACCTAGTGGGAAGTATCTAGAGGTGCATGGTAGGAAAATATGAAATGGGAGGAAGAAGCAACCAATATAGCGAACGAGCTTGATCTTGAGAAGAAGGAAGAGGAAGAAATAATGAGGGAGAAAGAATGAAAAAAAATAAGAGGAACAAAGGAGAAAAAGAAGGAACAAAGAAAGGAAGAGACAAGAAAAAGAAGCTGAAGCAAAATATAATGAAGAATCCCTCAATTCCTAACTCGAAGCACAAGCATAATATTTTCCACTAGGTCTTAAACGCAGTTTAACTACAAACTCCTACTATCATAGGTGGTCACTTATTGGTTACCGAGATGGAAATCATATCGGTAAGTAAGAGGGAAGGGATTAACCTATCAAGATATAGATATGATCACACCTTGAAAAAGATAGTTGGTCACAAGGAGAATACCTTGTCAACTACCCATATGCCTCTAGTATTAGTCATTGTAAAAAGGATTGTTGTGCCAAAAACAAAAAGTAACCACTTTCTATGGAATTAGGAGGCACATGATTATGCCAATCCACTATGAGAAATGTTAAAGATATCCTTGAATAGATAAATATGAATGAAAAGAACATATCATAGCCAGAGTAGCAAGTCATGTTATTAAAGGGTAATAATAGAAATATGAAGTAGGAGGGAATTAACATAGAGGTTTACAAGTATTGTGCATCTCATCCAGATGAATCCTATAATACCATGTTCAAAAAAGTCTACCCATGCACCCAGTGGCTTTAAAATGTATCCACCATGATCCTTCCAATTTTAGAATTCGTTAACAAAATAGGAACTCAACTTCAAGGAGTATGGAATGTCGTGAACTGGCCAGGGAAATGGATTAAGGAATACACATAGTGTCGATTGCATGTCCCTAGGATTAGTGAAGAAGAATTGATATATGAATCCATCACTTTCAACGGGGCACTTAAAAACTAGGATATAATAGAAAATGATATCTCCAAGCCTTTAGGTCAATACCAACTATGTTATTCCTTAGTTGAGACATTGATCAAGATGAAGAAGTTTTAAACCAATACAACCTAGGGAGAATCTTCACTAAATGAAGAAGTAGATAGGGAGATGGAAGAAATTTTAACTTCTAGAGAAATTTCTTTTTTTGTTTTCATCATCAAACTAAAAAACTAAAATGTTAAGAAACACATTGTGGAGCCCTCAATGCATGAAATGATTGTGAATTCCTTCATGGTAACATTGAAGAAATATATATATGCTCTCTTGTAGAGTACATAATAATACCATGTCATCATGGAAGGTTTGCTACCTAGTAGGATTAAGATGATTTTTCCCTATTATGAGATCTAGGTAGCCTGTATTCATGAAGTCAGGGGGATCCCTATCGAAGATCCAATCAAATTTTAGCGATTGAGATTTTCAGTCTCTAAGAGTTTATAAACCATTTTCCTTAATTATATTTGAAAATAATGATAATAAAAGGAGATTGCAACTTCCAAGTCGAATTCTAACAATCCCTAGAGGAAGTTACCAATGTAATCATTAAATGGTGCAAAGGACCTAATGATAGGGATTTTTCAATTCCTAAACAACTTTAGTTTTGAAATTTTGATATTTTGTAAAAAAAATCATATCTTAAAAGGTAGCAGCTAAGAAGTTGGTATACTATATATCTAAGGACAAATAATATTAAGAAGCCTGAGAAGACCATTGCTAGAATTGTGACTGAGCATAAATTGTGAATGCTTTAAAATAATGTCAAATATTTTCATTTATGTGTACATTGAATGAGATTCATTATTATTAGTTAATGGAATATTCTGTGAACTAGATATCTCTTTGTCACATTGTTACTAGTTATTTACTCTCACTTTCTTTGATGAGGGCATGTCACTTTCTTTGATGAGGGCATGTTAGAATAGAAACTTACTATGTTTTTTTTTTTCCAAAAAGTTATACATTGCTATGATAGGAAATCAAATAATTATTTATTAAGTTATACATTCCTATGCTAGGAAATCAAATAATTATTTATTTATTCATTTATTTTCATGTTTAGTAGTTCGTATCTTCTTGTCCTCATCTATATTTAAAAATTTATGTAGTTTATAATATTCTTATTCCCACAATTAGAGAGTTTTAGCTTAGTTTGCATGTCTCATTCCACGATGAAAATTAAATATCTCATAGAATTCAAGATTTCAAGCATGGTTATTGCGCTAGAATCTAGATGGGTCCTTTATCCAAAAAAACATCCAAGGTCTAATTAGGACCACATTATGGAAATGACACCTGTGTTTTTTTTCGATTCAATGATCCTTGTCAATAGCATCGAATGGCCCATCATGGAATAATAGTAGTGTATGTCATTCAATGTAATATGGAATAGGGCCATTATAGTAGTTAGTATTAAGTCATTCATGCCATAAGAATCTGAGAGGTTGGGCACTATAACGATTATTAATTGATGCCACGTGAACGATTTTTGGTTAATATTAGGATAAAAAGTTAATATGTGAATGGAAAAAGGTTTGAGCTGGGTGATAGAAATAGTACACAAAGAATACCAATGAAAAAGGATAAACACTTAGTATATTTCAAGAAGAATTTTTAATGAGAAAAAAGGAATAAAAATATGGAGTATAGCATGATGAAGATTGGTTTATAAAAAAGTAATAATAATATGATTTGATTCTCAAGGTTAAAGAGTACGAATGAAGAACATATTTTCCTTAGTTTATAAATGATAAAATGGGTATAAGATATTAAATATGTGTAGCAGATATTCATATGACCAACACCTTGCTATGTTGGAGGAAGTAAGCCATGAGTAATAGGAAAGGTAATATATTTAAATAGGCATATCTTACTGCATGAAATTTAGATAGTAATGGAAAGGGTGTAATCCTATTTTGTTATGAATATTAGTTTTATTTTGTATTTATGTTTCATTTCCTTTTTCTTTTACGTATCTTAGATTAGATTAGCATGCAAGACCTCAAGTTCAATATTGGATTGGAAGGTTAGGTACATGATTAAGCATTGGGGATAAACATAGTATATCTAAAGAAGTATTACGATTTTATATATTTAGTAATTGGTTTTGTTATTTGAATGTGGAAGTATTACTATTTTATATATTTAGTTATTGGTTTTGTTATATATTTAGTAATTCATGTTGTTGATGTTATGCAGAGCATCTTGTATTATTAAAAATATATGTATTTGATTTTTTTTACGTCTCAGAAATGTCTAGAAAATAATAGATTATGTAAAATTATATAAATTATATGTAATCAAAACTAATTATATATTTTAGGATATCATTAAGGGAAACACCGAAATTTGAAAGGATTCCTCTAAATTTTCTCCAAATTTATAGGATAGAAATATCTCTTAGAATTTTAAGATCTTTTGTCCCTATAGAATAAATAAGGATGTATTGCAAATAAGGAAAGTATCAAGCTTCATAACTAAATAAGAATCTGTTTTGAGTAATTGGTGGTTTTTTGTTTTAATTTTGATTACTTGTATATCATTTTAATATCAAAGAACCAAGTGAGATGTTGCAAAATTCTATTTGCAAAAGGATCTATATCTACATATAAATATACATACAATTTTTAACATGGAGGAGGGATACCTGAATATAGAGTTGCATGTGAGGAGATGACACCTGAGAAAAAATTGATATTACATCAGAATGAAATGGAGGAATGAACATCTAGACAAATTTCCATTCAAACTTGATGCATACAATTGTTACATGGATTAACTTGCAAGGGCATCAAAGTTTAGTGATATTGTTGATTGTTGGAGTTGAGTGTGACTATGTAAGGAGTGCATAACAGTTATGTTTTGAAGGATCAAAATAGTGTGGAACTGGCATGTATGTTACATGAAGAAGACTTGGCTATACATACAAGTCGATAATTCTATAAGTTGCTAGTAGAAAAGCTCAATTGAATGTCACATTGAATTATTACAAATATGTGTATGGTAATCGTATTAACAAGGCCTCAAAGAGTCAAGTACCTAAATATACCCATGATGTTGTGCAAGCTGTGATAAAACGCAATTGTTTCCTTAAAACTACTTTACAAAGGTTTTGTGTTAGTGATAGAAAAGCTTGGGATGAAGGACGATGCACTAACAGAGGTGGTTGTAACATGTGCAGAAGTTTGCATGGAGCATATCAAAGATGCATATGTTAGGAGGAACAAAATGACTTTGGAACATGCAATAGCTTATAAAACCTCTAGATACTATCAATATTTTTTGCTAATATTAATAGGATGATTATGCTTAAGATCACTCATCCCATTGGAACCTTTTAAAAATTTGTGACTAGAATGAAGATCTTTAGCATCTTAATAATTCTATGCACACAATGTGTGGGAACCTATTTTTTTTAGTAGTTTGAAATTTGTCTTAACTCACTATATCATAAGAATGCATCTCTGATCCTCGGTAATCTCATTATAGGATTATAAGTATATATTTTCATTTAAACTGATTTTTTTATTGTTGACCCGATTCTGAAAGTAATTTATCATGAGAAATTCTCTTTAAGGAAAATTATGCAAAAATGTGGCACACAAAGCTATAGGACATGGAATAGGTCAAGGATAACTAGATGCTAACCAAATCTTACTCAAATAATTAGTAATAATATTAACAAGATTAGATGAAATGTCAACATCACAAAGGATATGATCCAACATTAGCAACATCAATAATAGAGAAGAATGAGAATAATCCAAAGATAGAGAAGAAAATCCAGCAAAAATAATGATTAATATATTACATGATTGAGAAACAAACCAAGATTGGAAATACCTATGTATGAAGGAAACTTAAATGTTGAAGAATTTATCGATTGGATCAACACGATGGATAAATATTTTGGATATGAGAATGCAGTCAAGGAGAAGAAGAGGAAAATTACAGTGACCAAATTGAAGGGACATGCCTCCTCATGGTGGGAAACATTCAAGAAGAGCGAAAGAATAAAGGAAAGTAGAATATTACCAACTAGGACTAGATGGTAGAAAAATTTTAAAGTAAATTTATACACTAAGATTACCAGCTAACTCTGTTTATAGAAATGCAAAACCTCAAGAAAATACCAATGTCTATAGAATAATGTATAATTTTTTTATAAGATAACAATAACCTTCAATATACCCTTAGTCTTTCAGGGTGAAATATTTTCTTGAGAGATACCATTAATTGGAGGGATATCTATACTAAAACACAATTGAGTCATTTTACTAGTCATAATTATGAATGAGCCAATTATGCTAAGAAATTGTATATTCTTTTGTAGCACATAGTCATCTTTAGTTAAAAAATATGAAATGAGTCAACTCTAGTAAAAATTATATATTTCTTTCTAGAAAATATGTAGAGGAATTGAGAGGTTACTAACATTGTGTTTGGTGGTGCAAAGATCATTCAAAGATTTCCCATATTTCAATAGGTATGTGATGGTTTCCTATGATTATTTCTTTATTATAAACCTTTTTGTATTATGCGATACTTATTTTTCAACTATATCTTCTAAAATGTTAAACTAAGTTGTTCGGGTTTTTTTCTTTTACCAAATAATGATGTAGAAGGGCATAACAAAAACTAATATATACTTTTAGAGTAGAAAGTAAAATATAGATTGTGGACAAAATTGAAAGTATTAGCTCTACATCATTTCAGTTGCATTTTGATTCTTACTATGAGAAGAATTAATTATTTAAATGTTTTTCCCTTATATGTAAAATAAATATTATATGATAACATTAATAATGTTAATTTAAAGAAAAACCATTAACATTATATGAATCAAACTTAAAATCTCAATTTTATACTATTGATATAGTTATTCAAAATAAAACAATATAAGATAAGTTCCTTTGGTCTCATAATTCAATGTTTCTTATGGCTTATAATTAGTATTTTACTAAACCACAAGCTCCTCCATCCTATATTATGGTTGGAGTAAATGATTTGAAAAACCATTTTTATACTCTAAGAAATTAAAGTAACTTAGTATTTGGATAAGTATTGTTTACGCCATAAGGTGTTCCCTCTGAGAAGAAATCCCCCCCCATGCCACCTATAACTTTGTGTACCTTTGATTTATGTGTTAGAAGGGAAATAGCCTCTGCCATAAGTTTGAAAACTGGTATGAGTGTATTACAATTCATTATGTGACAGTTAAAATTTGTTATATGATAGTGTGATAGCATTATAGTACCAATATCCATCCACACAAACCAGTGTTCATCGGGCATCCTTAGATAGATGATAAACTCTCAGAGTGTGGAAACAAATCTCTTGTTTTCAAAAATAATGGTTGTACTATTTTCGACTCGAGTGACAACCTTGTTTTTAGAGTGAAATTTCGTGCTCATGGGATCACTGTGAGAATGATGTGACGGATATGTTGGGGTCTTGCGCAGGTTTAAAAGGGCGCCAAATAATTTCGAGTTTTTTGCTCTGGTGGTTGGGGATTATTTTAAATGCAGTGTCTCGGCTCAACTCGTGGGTTGCAAATGGTTTGTTGGATTGCAGACAGTTTGTTTAGGATCGAAGTATCCTACAAAATTTTCAATGGTTGTAATTCCTAGAATTTTCAAAGCTTAACAGTGTAAGGATGGATATTATGAATATTCATCATCATCTCCATTGTATGAGAGTATTTTCCAAAGGTATTTAAAGGTATGTGTGTCATATAGCCATGAGTGCTCGATCACAATGTATCAGTCTTTGGATTGTACTCTGGCCTGTGATCAGAAGGCACCAATCTTGTTCCTTCTAGATCAGAAGAAGGAATCACATGTGCATGTAGATGCTAACATCATAGAAATAGGCACCATTATAACTGAGCAAGGAAGTGGATAACCCCATACATTTTTCCAGTAGGCAGGAAGAATATGGTGACAGAACAAGAGGCACTAAAGTACCTTATCACCCAACAGGGTAGGATATTATCCTAATGTTATTCTAGGAGTTCTCATTTAGGGTGGTGGTTAAGTTGGGGCACTAGAAAAATGGACCATTGTTGAGGATTGGGGACTTCGGACCACATTGGCATAAGGCCTTTTTAAAAAACAAGGCACTGCTTTCTTCCATATTTTCGAGACATGTAACCACTTCCATCACTGTTTTTCCTCCATCACTATTTTCTCGAGGTGATGAGCTCTCTAATTAGATTGTATTTTCTTCTGTACATATTTGGATGTGAGTGGACAAGTGATTTCCAATAACGTAAAACCTATGATTGTGTGAATAGATTATGGAAATATTATGGTTTCTCTAAATTGAATTTTGTTTGGCATTGACATGGAATACTACACTTTGGCCTCTTGCATTGCGATGGATCACAAAAATTCTTCTTTTCGACTCGACATTTCCAAAATGTGTCATCTTGTCATAGTTTTGGAGGATATCTATTGCACCTTAAGAATGATGGATGCACTGAAAACCTTAAAAGAAGCATTGAAGAGGTGGTAGCAGTGGTGAATGAATTTTAAAATAATATTTTATTGCTTCTATAATGCCTCTACAGCAACCAACCTATTTAACAAAAGAATATAGTTATAATGTCATATGATCATATGGGATCCATATGCGACACAACGACTTCTAGAAGATATGAAAGGACTGTACATGGTTCTTTACAAAACTATAGATGAAATGGCATGAGAGGCGAAGAAGTCTCAAGGCCGAGACACGATCAACGATGTTCGACAAGTTGTATGGAGAATAAGGATTCCTACATATATTTATGAAAACAAATATTTTTCTTTCACAAGATTTCTTTGGCCAACTATATGACTTCACTGATGTGTGATTACTTAATTTTATTTTCCTATGATTATGTCGATGTATGTGTAGTGGGAGGCCTATATCGATTCATATATGAAAGAAGCAAAGTGGATCTCCAGTGGTTGTTTGTCATCTTTTTACAAGTACTACGAGAATGGAAAAGTTACTATTGGTTATCACATAATGATATTGAAATCCACCCTGACATTGGATATTCCTCTTCCTGAACACATTCAACAGGAAATTGATTTTCCATCGAAATTCGATACCTTAGCATATGACATCCTATGACTTAAAGGTGAAATTGGCTGTTACAAGGTAATGCCTATATCAAACCAAATGGGAATGGGAATTGCATTGAGCGAATGAATTTGAATACTTTTGACTATGCTGACAGTGGCATGGTGAATGCAGGCAAACAAGGCTCGTGGAGAAGGAGCTTCATGTATATCATGTTATATGAAAGAGAACCCTCGATTGAGAGAAGAAGATGTTGTTAATCATATCAATTCCATGACCAATGAATTAATTAGAGAATTAAATTGGGAATTTCTCAAACTAAACAACAATGCTCATATCTCTTCCAATAAACATAGTTTTGACATGACCGGAGCTCTCCAACACAGCTACATATACCAAGATGGGTACAACATCGCCACTAATAAAATGAAGAATTTGGGCATGATAAATTTCCTTGAGCCTTTGCCTATGTAACCACACATGAAATCAAGTGATAACTTTATGTTGTTTATTACAGAGTATTGTTTCACACAAGAACACGAATCATCAGATTGTTGAAAATGTAACAACTTTTGTTTTCTTAATGAAAGTTTGTCAGTTTTTTCTCTTGGAAATAAATTAAAAAAAAAAACTCTATGTGGTTCACTGTCTGATTATATTATGGATAAGATATTCAGTGTTAACATAAGTCAATAAGTTTCACCTTTGAAATCTTCTAATGGGAAAATACTTTTGATTCATATGAAAATATTATATTTGATACTTGCGAGAATGTTGAATATCATTCCACATATATATTTATATATTTGAATATATTTAGATAACGTAATTTAGTATCTCCATTTTGTCGATGGGAAAGTCCTTTGAACTCATATAGATGATATAAGACTCTAGTTGTGTGAATATCGTCGCACATAACTCTGAAATTTTGAAAATGTTGGGTGTCGTTACACATAAATTTGAATCTTCTTATAGAACTAGTCTATTAAACTAATTTATTTTTTTTTTATGTAATTACAAAATTATTTGACATAATACTCAGCAACGAAATTGTTTGACTCCTTACTTATTAATTTCTTTAGGTTTTTTTGAATATTCGATTAGAGTAACACAAATTTGATATATTTGATGGAAATTATTTTTCTTGGAACTTGTGAAAATGTTTGATAGGTTACTTATTTATTTTTCATGACCTTTGTATTAGAACTATTTATTTTTCACAGTCATTGTATTGCATTCATCAGTAACAGTTATATAAAACAATTTAAAAATGGTGAAAATGGTACAGACCAGACAATTATTTCATAGCGAAATTGAGTAGACAAACATTAAAAAATTGGTTATGTCATCGTAATCATTTAGACTTCAATTGCTATGAATAGATGATTCTACTATAAGCTTTGTAGTACCTTTACTAGCTCTGAGATGATTTTCATTAGCAAGAGTATCATGTAAGGATGTATTCAATTTTCCTATTTGTTTTTATTTATTTATTTGGTTGGTTACCTTTACTAGCACCGTGATGATTTTCTTTGGCCAGAGCATCGTGTAGGGATGACGTATTCTAAGTTTCTTGTTGGCATGTTTATTTCTTTAGTTTTTTTCGGTTAAAAATTTGTAGGATTGGTTAGACTATTAAATTTGATTTTATAAACTCTACAATTTAAGTGTTTACGGGAATGTTTAGTCCTAAAATTATATATACAATAAAAAACTTTAATTTATCTAATAAAAATCAATATTGTATCAAAAAATTTGGCCACATTGTAATAAAAAACTCCAAATCCTCTGATCCTTAGACAATTCATATAGTAAATAGTAGCATTTTGCCCATTAGTGTGCAATATTTTTTTCAACAGCTTTTAAAATTCACGTATGATGATATCCTATATTACAAATCTATTCGCTTTGGTGAATCCAAAGCAGGTCAGATCAGATATAAGCATGGGAGGAGATGTGTTTAATCTAATAGTGAGGCATCACTATGACCAAGTTTTCATTATGGGATTGATTATCACTCTAGATTAGATCATGTTGTTTGTTTGAATGCATATCCTTTTTAAGGGGTACGCGAAGGAAACAGAGAGAAGGAATATTTCTTATGCATTCCTCCTCTCTCATGGTAATAGATATTCCAAATCCTACTAAATATGAATTAAACATGCAGAATCCCACTTTGAAATATGCAAAAATTATGAAATCAATTTTTTTTTCGAACTATGATGCCATGTGTAGAGTGTGTTAGCTTATCCTTTTTACACGTGTTTTTACAACACAAAGTGGACTTTGTAGACTCCTTTCGGCCCAAGATAAGAATTATTAACCCTGATTGTCTACAACATGTCTTCATTGATCACACAAGTGTAACCCTATTTTACTAAAGATGACAAACATGGTGACCCATTCCCATGTGTAAATTGAAGAACTTGGTAGTACATTCCCATGTGATTTGCAGTTGAATTTTATGATTTTGCTCATATAATTTTAGTGGAAATGTTGAATGCACTCCAAACTAATGTCCCAAATGATAGTAACTAGTAAAAATCGGTTAGTTTATCTCTACATGCTTTAAAAAGGAAAACCCTGCCTAATGTGTAGTTGACAATTTAAGCATAACTCAATAGTGACCATCCCTTGTTTTATGGCTTAGTAATTCATAATGTTGGCAACATTAATTCATTAATGAAAGTTGGATGAGTTTGAATAAAGAGTTCCTATGAAATCAGTGTAATGTGGTAATTTTTGTTTTGTTGCATTTACCTGGAATGCGGTTTGTATATATTTATAGTTTCGAGATGAGAGGGCTCTCAATTATTGTGTCACAAAGATGAAATTATTGTCTCTTTCCCTACACGTTCTTGTGTCCACCACAACAATCTCACTTCTCTTCGAGCTCGTATTGAGTATGTCAACCCTATCCACTTTGGTAGAGTCCTCTTAATTTTGTTATTTTTTAATTGAATCAATTGTAATGATACAAATCTCATGCACTTTCAATCCATTGCAAGAGAGATTCCCAACATATGACGAGTCTAGATGCACAAACACCCACTAATAGCAATACATATCCTCTCATATAGTGAACTTTTCACATATGCCTAATTAGAATACAGTGGCATGTAAAGCTTAACTACAAAGAGTATTTGGGGATGAAAATCCTATCACAAACTTCAATTACATGATGAATTACAGTGATTGGGAAATTGTTGCTCAACATCCAAACTTCAACAACTTGACCCAAGTTTTCAACTTCAACTACAAGCCACTTGATACGTATGCATCTTTGAGTAAGTAACTCAATCCTTTTCCCCTATGTTTTCACACTTCACTATCTCTGACATCACCTTATCAAATTTTCATTTAAATACTAAGAAATTAAGATATCCCAAATCTTGTTTATGTCTTCGATGGTGCCTTTACAGATGAAAATGCATTATTTTGGGGAATCACATACTACAATGATATGCTTTTGGAAGTTGAACAAAAGGGGAATGTCTAGTCTAAATTGTTGCTTTAGAAGGATACACAAACATTCACTCTAAAACAGTGGGTGTTCCCTCAAAGAACCTACTTCAATGGCGAGGATTTACTCTTCATCTATGCTTTCTTTTTATATTCTACCAACTTACGGTGTTTCCATGCCAACATTTGGTGCAATTGTTAGTTATTTAATTTTTATTAATATTATTTTCTTAAAATGGTATTGTCTTAGGAAGAAATTAATATAAAATATTGTTTTAATTTTAATTATTTATATATATAATTTCTAAACTTAAATAGATCTCTTCTTAAAAGATTTAAATGAAATCTAGGTTTCTTAACATATAATGATAACATTGATCTCATCTACCACAATTTTACTACAACTATTTTCATTACCATTAATGAATTCTCCACTAAGGTGTCCTATAAAAAGAATAATAGAACTTCCAACCCTTGCTATGATAATGATTGTAAAATTTCCCAAAAAGTGATGAGAGATGCACCTAACGAAACTACAAATATTGAAAAAATAGTTATGCACAAATCTGTTATAAAAAAGAAGAAAATGTCATATATTAACAAGAGGAAAAACCATGTTCTCCACCTTTTTAAAGAAAAGCTAAGAAAGTGTTAGAGGAATATAGTTCTTCTTAAAAAAATAAAAAATAATTTGATCCCCTTGAAGAATTGAGATACTTATCTTAAGAATATTTATGACTTTCCATACGCCATGGGAAGTATCATAAAAGCTCCTATATAGGATGACATTTTCTCTCTGGAAGTCATCGAATTTGGGGTTAAGAAACTCATAAATGGGAAAGCCAAGGATATTGAAGGCTACCAAGATAAAAATTTTCAAAGTGGGAAATTTCATCTCGATTCCTCATATTCACAAACTTATTAATTAGGTAGTAAAAGACGACTTCCCTAATCCTTAGAGACAAAGCTTGATTGTGCATATCCTTAAAAGTGGGGTAAAAAACATTCCCTTTAATTATAGGATCATTATGATTAGCCACATGTTAGCCAAACTATATGGGCTCATTTTGGAAAACAATGTTATTGTATGGCTTGAAAATCATGGTAAAGAGCTAAAAGGAAAGTTGGTTTTAGGAGACATCACTCAACTATTGAGAATCTTATCACTCTTGGGATCATTTCCGAGGAGTGTCGTAATAGTAAAAGTGATCTCTTGTGTTGTTTTGTTGACTTTATAAAAGATTTTTACATGACTCCTCCACATAATTTATGGCAAATACTTGAGGAGATAATGGTTCCTCTTGAGTTGAGGATCATTGTGATTCGACTGTATGAGAACGTTGTCTTCAAGATTGAAACTACTAAGAGGTGGTCTGGAGAGATTAAATGCACCATCCACGTTAAGCAAGGGTGTCTCCTATCTCGTACCCTTTTTGGCATTTACATTGATAAACTAGAAGTGTATTTGGAA
Source organism: Pinus tabuliformis (assembly GCA_031772625.1). Taxonomy (NCBI): domain Eukaryota; kingdom Viridiplantae; phylum Streptophyta; class Pinopsida; order Pinales; family Pinaceae; genus Pinus; species Pinus tabuliformis. Next base: position 977,807,112 of record CM062810.1, read on the forward strand.
GAGCGGGGTGCGCTAGCACCAAGATTCTTGATATGATCATTACTCGTCTCCTTTATGCCGGAGATAGGGTTCTCCTAGCCAAAATCCATGAGGATCTTAACAAGTAGCTTAAAATCCTCCATGATCACTACTCTAAGATAGGTATGACTATTAACACCAACAAGACTAAAGTCATGCTAATTAAATCCAAAAGGACCAACCATGACAATTTCATTATGATAATAATTACTTGGACAATGTTTCTTCATATAAATGTGTTGGTATTGGTATTCATCATGAGCTCAACTGGTATTATAGCATTTAGAAAAGGATTATTAGTGGCTGGAAATATTACTATGAGCTTGAAAACAATTGCAAGATGAGTAATCTCTTGATTTGGAGTTAAAAAAAAAAAAACTTTTTTGAGACTCTCATCACCCTTGTTATTTTATATGTATGTGAGGTTTGGGGTTGCAATATATCTAGAGAATCGTAGAGGAAGATTGAATTGATACAAAATCAATTTATAACCTACAACCTCAAGATTAAAGGTAATACTCCCTATCCTATCCTCTTGATTGAAGTGAGCCTTTCCCTTGTTGAAAGCATGACTATGTTTCGTTGTCTCATGCATAAGAAAAATCTCTATAACATGGAAATCAAGATGTTCCCCAAAGCTACTTCCAACTATAGCCAAAACCTCCACCTTTCGTTCAAGTTGGGTTGACAAAAGGATCCCTAGATGGCTCAACTATTGGGGGTTAAAGGAGGATATTGTCTTAGGGAATAAATATAATATTAAAATACTAATCTTTCAAATTTAAGAACAACTTGCGGGATGATAAGGAGCTAGAGGGGAAAAGGAAGCAAATGGATTATAAGGAGGTGACCAACCTCACTCTCACTAACCAGAATGATCTCTCTATTTTTTTACCAGTGCTAAGAAGAAAATAGACATTGTAAAGATAAGAACTAACTCACATGAGCTTCGAAGTGACACCAAGTGTTGGTCTATTCCCAAAACGTAAGAACTAACTCACATGAGCTTCGAAGTGACACCAAGTGTTGGTCTATTCCCAAAACACCTCGGGAAGCAAGAAATTGTCAATTGCGTGATACTAAGAGAATTAAAGGTGAAAATACTTTCTCTTGGATTGTCTGGCTCTTACTGACATCCATTCTGATTTCCAAAACAACTACGACACTACTCACCTGCTTAACTTGTTCACTAAGAAAGACTATTGTAATCTTGGAACACTTCTCTCCCTTCTATTTCATCATAGAAATAAAATATTAAAAAGTATCAATTATTCTGTTTTCTTAATATCCTATAGAACTCATTAGTCCCAATAAGCTTTAATTATCATCATCTATAATTTTAATAAAATATTTATAAAAATATATTTCATATAATAATATAAAAAATATTTTATTTTTACAAATTTCACGAACTTCATTAATATTTATTTTTTATGTAATAATATTGATATTAAATAATGATTGCTTGCGTCCTAACGGCATGGAATTTGTCCGTTATTTCGTACGTAATATCGATTTTGAGTTTCTTCTGTCAAAGCTCATGGATCGGCTATATAATGAAATTATAATTCAAATTCAGCCTCATTTTGACTGCAAACTGTGAAAGGCGAACTCAAAATTTATGTTCGTGTATCACGTGTTTTTGGTACTTAGCGATACATGCAAGAACGGCCCCGAACATTTAATCTGAGCAAGAGGAGCCGCAAACTGCACAGCACATTTAAGTTAGAACGTGGTAAAACCTATATCATTGCAATAGTTTTGGGGATTATTACATCACATATCATCTGTATGCAAGGAATAAGTTGCAGGTTAGTACAAGTAACCCAGATTCATAATTGGATTAAATAACTGGTATGGATTTGCTAGTTCCCTTCCAACAAGTAAAGATTTAAATGTAATTAAATAGCTCTCTTTTGGTTTTGTCTTTCTTTGAGTCTTTCTAATTCAAAGACGACTTGACAACTACCATGGTCATCTCCATCCACAGCTAAAATCTGCTGCATGTAACTTCTGCCATTCTTGGAACCTGGATGTTGCTGCGATCCCACCCCTTTCCTTTGCTTTCAAACCGCATCCACACATCGCTTTCAATCCACATCCACCCATCGCCTTCTTTTTAGGAAAGTGTTTGAGCAGGAGCTTTTGCGAAAAAAGTGGATCAAGAAAACAGACACATGGCAGAAGGTACTCCCGCCAAGAAGCCTAAATGGTTTCCTACACTTCATCAGAAAACTGAACTGGAAACCATGTTCGCTCAAGGAAACCAATCTCCCAAACCTAAGGAAAGAACGGAGATTGCCAATCGACTGCGCAAGTATGGCGACGTTGAGGACATTAATATTGGGCACTGGTTTAGAAATCGTAGAACTAAACGGAACAAGGAAGAGAAAAAGGCGGCCGTCATGAAACAGAGGCAGAAAAAAGAGAGAGAGGCGGCCATCAAGAAGCAGCGGCAGAAAGAAGAGAGAGGAGCTTTTGCGAAAAAAGTGGATCAAGAAAACAGAGACATGGCAGAAGGTCCTCCCGCCAAGAAGACTAAATGGTTTCCTACACTTGATCAGAAAGCTGAACTGGAAACCATGTTCGCTGGAGGAAACCAATCTCCCAAACCTAAGGAAAGAACGGAGATTGCCAATCGACTGCGCAAGCATGGCGACGTTGAGGACATTAATATTGGGCACTGGTTTAGAAATCGTAGAACTAAACGGAACAAGGAAGAGAAAAAAGCGGCCGTCATGAAACAGAGGCAGAAAAAAAAGAGAGACGCGGCCATCAAGAAGCAGCGGCAGAAAGAAGAGAGAGAGGCAGCCATAAACCAGTTTGTTCAACAACCATCGTGCGCAGAAGGTAAGCTCTTGGATACGTCCTGCAATGTCCCAAAAAAAATCACGAACATTATATTTCACTACAACTATAGTCAGTACATTGCTATTTTCTCATACTTGTTCTTTCGTATTCAATGCCATACATTTGTGGCTACTCCCTTTAACGATTCTGAAACTTTTTCACCAGAAATTTTCCCTACACTGCAGCAATCGGCCATCGTCACGCCAGAGGTAATGAGTTAATATTACCATTTATTATTCCAAATCGTGTTATGTTCTTTTTTATTTTTTAATTTCTCAGTACATTGAATATCAATCAGAGTTGCCACAAATGAACTATTCATGGATCGCTAATATTTGGTTGGTTCTCAGGGAGATGCTACTACGTCGGATAATGACGTTATAACGGCTCTCAGGTTATTTACAGGAGAACCCGCTCGCGCGAACCCGCAACCTGATAATGACGATATAACGGCTCTCAGGTTATTTACAGGAGAACCCGCTCGCGCGAGCCCGCAACCTGTACAGGAGATGAGAGGTAAGAATTTTCTTGTTTTATGATATTTGTTTTCTATTTTCTCGCATTTATTTGTTTAACCAATTTGTGTCGACTCCCTTAACTTTTCCGAGGCATTTTTGCCAGAAATTCTCCCTACACAACAGACGTCGGCTTCTGTGATGCCTGAGGTAACGAGTTAATAATAGCTCCAAACTCTGTTATCTTCTTTATGATTTCTTTGTTTATTTTCATTCCGATTTCTGTATTTCTTTCTGATTTCTTTATTCTGTTGCTAAGCATGAGCTATTAAGGATCGGTAAAGTTACTACAGTTGATCGTGACACAATAAACTCTGGCAATTTATCTGAACTTCGGACATTAGAGTTATTTCCATTGCATCCCGGTATGCCTCGCGACAAATCCGCAACTGGTAAAGAAGTTGAGAAAAAGTCCCAAACCTGAGGAATTGAGAAATGATCACCGTTCAGCTGGAAAATAATACATAATTTTTCCCATTTCATTCCTCAGCATCTTCATAATTTTATCCATTTCATTCCTTGGCATCCTCGCAAATAACGCAAGCGCCCGGTGCATCTATATTTAGCGACCTTGTACAGAATAATGTTGTATGCATCGGTGCCTGGACAGGAAGACAGATAGAATGAATTTATTTTGAAATATATATCTTTTTATTTATAAAAAAGGTGTATGAATTTATTATTTTTATTTTTCTAATAATTGATTTTAAAATATATAGTTTTTTTTTATAAATATTGAGTATGAATTTTTTATTTTTTATTTCTAATAATATAATTGATATATTTGTGGTGGATTTACTTCATGTGCTGGTAACAATATCTGATAGAAGTTAGAGTTTATACTACATAGTTATTAATTATTATTCACATGATACAAAACTTAACATGTTTCGAGAGTGTGGGCATATTATTAAGAATATATGCATGTTTCTAGGATGCACGCAGATTAGTATTACACACAAACTTATTAGGTCTAAATCTTTTTTTTCTTTTCTCAACATTTGAAATTGGATATTTAGCAGGATGTTTTCTATTTTTAAATATGGTATTTTACATGTCACTTTAATTTAGGGGGATTTAAGTGTTAGGGATGAAAATTAAATTTCTTAAATTATATATTTAAAAAAAAAATTAGATATAAAAAGAATTAGTTTTTAAATATTTAATAAATTTAAAATTAACTAGAGATAATTATAATTATAATTATTATTTATTATTTATTATTTATTATTTATATAATCTTCAATTTCAACTCCAATGGGTGAATTCAATATTCAATTATCGAAGGTTTTTTTCATGGCTTCATCGATTGCAGTGGCTTTATAGTTCTACCCTTTAGAATATGAAGCTCTTTCAACAAACCCAATGGCCAGCGAGTAAATTCAATATTAAAATTATCAAGGGGCTTTCTCTCGGCTTCATCAACAGTGAATTCAATATCCGTGGCTCTACTATTGGGCCAATGTGGAGCTCTTCTACCATTTTTTTTTGGGTTTTCCAACTCTGTTCTTTTAACTTACATCTATAATCTATATTGTTTTAATTCAATATACGTGGCTCTACTATTGGGCCAATGTGGAGCGCTTCTAACGTTTTCCAACTCTGTTTTGTTAACTTACATCTATAATCTAGAGTGTCTTAATTATGTTTTTCTTTGTTGTCCTTTCCTATTTCATTCATGAATGGAGTCCTAAACTTTGTATCGGAAATATACATCAAAGAAAGAATTAAGGCAATTATCACACTTTTTTAACTTGATAAATTCTATGAATTCATTTATCTATAAATGTCTTTTTATTAGACAAATTATACAAGTTTGTTTATAAATATAGGTTAGTTTTACGTGTGAATTATGGTAGATAGTTTGGTAAGATTTTTCCTTTTTAAATTAGATTAAAATTTAAGATGATGATGATGATGGTTAACGTCCACTGAGACTAAACATCGGTCTATCGGACCTAAAGAAACAAATTACTTATTTTGATTTAAAATTTTATTCCTATGCTCAAAAGGCTTGGAGAGAAGCCTCCCGAGCTTACTATAATTTTGACATTGTAAAAGGCTAGGAAGGTCAGTATTGTAACAAAGATTGTGAAACTGAGATCTAATGTGGTTGTATGTGGGGCACTGTAAGAGGAAGTGGTTTTCATTCTCAATGTTCCTATTCTCACATATATGGCAGATCCTTTCCATCCATGGCGTTTTAGGAACTGCCCAACGACCTGTTTCACTATGGAGCTCATGAGAATTCTTTCTAATCTTTGCTATATTAATTTTCTTTGAGCTAGTTAAAATAGAGAGATACTTTTGATCTTCTAGGGTGGGGTTGATGACCTTCTTATAATAACTTAATTTTCTTTTAGCCGCTAAATCTTTCTCACACCACATTTTTTCTTTGAACTTAGAAGTAACAATATCTTTAATGTTATTTATGTTTTGCAATGCATCATTCTTGTTGATCTCCCAATAGTTTAACCAGGCCCTTGTGTCTTTATGCCACCCCCGATTGAGCCTTAGGTGGTTTTGGCTGGAATTTAAAGCTAGCTTAGGAAGTCTATGATCGTCTATGTTATTGAGTTTGTGCTTGTACAACAGAAACCTAATCATAGCTAGGCTCTCAATAGGGGAAAGACCTGCTTCTATAAGGAGAATAGGATAGGGTGTATTACTTTTAATTTTCAGGTTATAAGTTATAAAATGCTTTTGGATTTTCTTGATCTTTCTCCATGATTCTCTGGAGATGTTGCAACCCCAAACCTCACAGGCATATAACATAACAAGAGTGACTAAAGTTTCAAAGAGGAACTTCCTTTTATCCCACATTACGAGGTTTTCCGTTTTACAATTATTTTCAAGGCCAAAATAAGCTTTCCACCCCCCATTAATCCTTTTCTCAATGTTATGGTTCTAGTTGAGCTTGTGATGAATATCAAATCCTAGGTAGTTGTAAGAATACACTTCCTCCAAGTTATTATTGTCATACATAAAATTAGCGTAAGTGTCCTTCTTGGATTTGATAATCATAACTTTTGTTTTGTCAGCGTTAACAATCAAACTCATGGTAGAGCAGAAATCCTTAAGAAGCCTCCGTTTCTTATTGAGATCAGATGGGCACCTTGCCAAAAGAACAATATCGTCAGCATAGAGAAGAAGGATGACGACTATCCCAACTAAGATCGTGCCATCACATCCCGCTTCCTCTAAATAGCCTTCAAGCTTATCGATATATAGGTAATACATGATAAGATTTTTTATATATTTAAGATTTTAAAAACAGAATATATTATTTGATAATAATATAAGTTTTCACTTAAATAAAATTTTGGAAAATATTTAAAATTTTCAAAATAATTTTGATTAAAATAATAGCATACATTAATACATCTCTAAATTATACCAAAAGATTTCATTAATTTCTTGATATATCATACAACCACAATTCTTTATTCTTTATGAACAAAAATACCAAAGAAGAATTTGCAAAAGTGTATTATATTTCTTTCTTTATCGATAAATGGTCATTAGCCACATTAGGTTTGTGGATGAAACAGCCATCAAAAACTTCCTTCTATATGTCTGGTATGCTTTGCAATATGGCCACTTTAAATCAATTTTGTCTATTTTAGCTCAATAAAATCACAAATTCCATTAACATTTTATTAATGTGTATTTTTGATAAATTTGCTTTAAATTTTAAACATAGTATGGTAGTATTATTTTGTATCATATAAAAACTATAAAACATACTAAAATTTGGAATACTTCAATTTTTAAAGTTTTGTCAATTATAACTTTTCAATTTGAAAACATATTTAAATTTTCTATATAATTTTATTTAAATTAATAATCAAAATAGTAATATTATTCAACATATATATGTATATTATATTAATATAAGTACATTGTTATCTACTTGATAGATCATAAAACAATACTAATTATTATCTATAAATAAGAATGGAGCAAACATTTTGCAAACACATAGGTGAGTTGTGACTACTCACTTCAAATTAAATTTTATCCAAGACGTAAACATGAATTTTTTTAGTGTATCTAATTATTTGACTTTTCTAGTTCAATAAAATTACAAATTTCATTAGCACTATATTAACGTATTATTGAGTAAAATTTCTTTAGTTAATAAAAAAATGATATAATTTATATTTATCATTATATATATATATATATATATATCCTTCTAGAGTTGATCACTAGAACCAAAATTCATCCATAATCATATTTTATCCCCGGGTCTACTACTAGAAAATCAAACTAGCAACGAAATCTAATGTTTTTAGTCGTCTAATCTACATAGCTTAAATAGATTCATAACCAATCAAGTAGGGTCCATTTAATATTGAGATTAGCTAGTCTATATAGAAGTGTAAAGAAATGGCCTTGAGACCTCCTAGGAAAGCATAAAAAACTAATAGAAGCCAAAGGACTCAGTACTCTACAAGGAGTAAGGCTAATATGAAAACAAAATATGTTGGCCATCGAAACATGTTAGGAGGAACTGGACACATCAATTGGATCTGTTCGGGTGCTCAGATACAATGGGCTTTCCCATGAAGTAGGAGGGTTTAATTACACACCAACTATAGAACCATATCATGATGTTTAGCGTGCAAATGATAATCTATAAACAAATTTCACATTTTCCTCGTGCCTCTTGAAGAGGAATTTTCCCATAAGAGCTTTCATATACTAGTAAAGTGCAATAGTATGCAAGTATTGGTTCTTTTATGTTTTGGTTTGGCCAGTATCTCACACCTAATAGGCCATAAAAGCCACTAATTTAATGTCCATGAGTTCATACTTGTTAGCTAAAACCTCTACATATACTTGAAGAATTTTCTCTTGGATTTTAAGTGGGGTGTGCAGGTGAAAGCGACGAGCTTCCCTATGAGCCTAAAGGTGAGCCTAGGCACCTACTTCAACTCTCCTTGAGGATCCCCTATGGCTACAGGCTCATTTCCTAGGCATGGTGGAAGGGGAAAGAGCTGGAATTTAAAATGGTGAAAGAGTAGAAAAGCATAATAATACTAGTGAAGGGAATGTTTGAATAAAATGGATAAACATAAATAGAATAGAGAAAGGAGACATTGAAAGTAAAAGGAATTGAAAAGAGGACACTAGTAGAAAAATAAGCTTGAGCAAATGTTATTAGGAAATTGAGAAAATACCACCAGCGAAACTAGGAGAGAGTGCAAGTAGGAAAAAGAAGAATGTTGAATACCTATAACGCAATGTGACTGGTAGGAGGCAGACTGAGAAATAAGGGGATCACTTCATTAGATAATGAAACTAATTTCGATACAACACTTCTCCACATCTATTTAAGTAGTGCAACCTCTTTGTACAACTAAGCCTCAAAACTATCTTTCCAACCAAACAAATTTATAGAATCAATCATAATTGGGGAGACTAGCTCATGACAACCTAGTCCTTTCCCCCTTAGAAAGATGGAGAAAACATTGAGAGGAATCCAAGAAGCTAATTCAGTAGCGAAGTACCATTGGAATAATCCGTCTCTCGTCATAGTTGAGACATCAATGGTAACCTCATAGCCTCCCTTCAAAATCATTGATGTGCATCCATCTAGATCCTTCCTTATATCGCCATTTGAAGTCATTAATGGCATCATAATACTTATGGGGACGTCTATCATCATAAGTTTATATAAGGAACAGTTGGTAGAGGGAGGCAAGCACACCTCCCCTCATGGTTGAATGGGGTGAAAATGGTGGTACAATCCCCTTCTAGATTTTCTTAATGTTCATCACTTAATTCGATGCTATCTCCCTATTCATGAAAAAAAACAATTCCTGGTCTTGGGAGGGCAGAGAGTGGTAGTTTTGTAGGAATGAAAAAGATTTTCTAGTGGATTTTGTAGTGGTCCAAGGGGAAGAGAGAAGAAAATATGGAATGGAACATCAAAAATTTTCGAAACACTCTATAACTTTGCTATATAAGTGTTTAATATATAAAAAAATAATAATAAAAAAATAAAGGGAGAAATTATACAAAATAATTTGCAAACCTCTCGCTAGAAGTAATATTTTCCACTCGTAAGCCGTTTATGAATTTTTTTCAAGATAGATATAACCATTTGAGAATCTCCTTCCACAATATTTCATTTTAGTTTTACAAAATTCAAGAATTTCATTTATTTTTATTTTCTAAATTTATGTATTGATTATTATTTAATGTAAAATAATAAATTTAATATTTAATATTTATTTTATATCAAGTAATATTCATTTTACAGTCCTAACAACATGTAATGCTTTTTTAAACAGCGTGTAAGATTATGCTTTGAATTTCAGTTTTCATAGGACATTTTAAATTGATAATGATTTATTTAACCATATCTTTTATTGTTGGGAAACAAATTCTACTAATTTAGGATCCCAGTCCGATGATGTTCTCCGTTCACATCTACTATTATTTTAAATGTGCATCTTTCCCACATGCAACAAGCCAGGGCAACTATTTTTTTGTTTAGTACATAATATCGATTTTGATTTTCTTCTGTCAAAGCTAACGTGTCGACTCTATAATTCAAATTCATCTTGATTTTGAATGTAAACGGTCAAAGCGTGGGCTTCGGAACGCAAAATTTATGTTGTATCGCAACCAGAGCAAGAAACAACAAAACATTTAAAGTTGGTGAGAGAGAAGCAGCAAACGACACAGCGCATTAAAGTTAGAACGTGGGAAAACCTATATCATCAGAATAGGTTTCGTTATTATTACATCTCATATCCTCCGTATCCAAGGAATAAGTTGCACGCTACTACAAGTAATCCAGATTGATAATTGCATCCATGAGAGAGTAAGGATCTGTTGCAACTGAGATGCGATTAAATTACTTGTACGGATCTGGTAATTATTTTCCAACCAATATAGATTTAAATGTAATTAGATAGTTTTCTTTTGGTTCTTTCTTTCCTTGATTGTTTCTGTTAGGTTCTTATACCAACAAGTGTCATATTTCATGATTGATTGGGGAAATGCCAAATATGATCATCCTTTCCATGCTACAAAGGTTCCATATTTCCCAAAATACAGAAAAATTTAAAAAATGTAAAGAGGGTATGCCCTAAAAAAAAATCAAAGGGCAAGAAGAATGAATTGTTCAAGAAAAGAAAGAAAATGAACCCCAAAGAAAGACCAGGAAAGTGGCTAATCAAAATGCCACTACTATACTACTTGTGGCAAATAATTTCATTGCATCAATGAGTTAATTTGTCACACTTGATGGATGGCCCAACAGCTCAATCTTGGCCAGTCCATGTTTAAATTTCTTATTTTAAGCATTAGAGAATAAGGTCTGTTCAAATAGTTTAAGCTTGGCAGATCACTAGTTAGGTAGAGAAACAAGGGTGCTCAACAGTGGAATATCTGAGCCCCTGGAAGAGATAAGGGCAGACTTAAATAGGAGGGCAGTCAAAAGAAAAAGAAAGAAAGGGTTTGCTAGTTCAAATGGACTCAAACAAGATGAAGAAGAAATGTTAGGTGCAGAAGAATGGGTAGGTAATTCTGGTGTTGCAGAAGCTTGGTGATCAGCTTTAATGTGATCTATCTCATGGGTATCCAAAACATCATAGAAAAGTAGCTGCAGTTCCGTGGAGCATGATTGATTTTCCCTCTCATTTCCCCAAAGAACACTTACTAACATCCTCTTAAGGATATTGGGATCTACTCGACAGTCCTAACTCATTTCATTTTATGAGAAATACTAAGTGAAACTTTGTGTTTACTTGGCCAAAACAAGCCACATTTTTTGTGTAAAATAATCATCCCATTTCCATTTCATTTCCCTAAAGATTTAAGTTTTACCTCATAAACTTAGCATTCTCCTATCATTTGTTATATTAACACCCTAACTTTATTATATAACTCCTATATAAAGTTTCCCTGCCCCTACTATATATAAATAACAAAAAACCCAAAAACATTATAAATATCCCGCCCCGACCTAATATGGCTATATTTTAAATTTCTCGGGAGTCATTGGTCCACCTGGGGCCAATAACAACCCACCACGTGTTCCGCTGGGATTTGTTTGACCTTCGGTTAAACAAATAACCATAGTATTTACGGATGGTCATTAAATTCCTATCTAATTTCGTCTACTATTACCGATTCCCCACTGACTATCACTATCATACATGAGGTGTGATTATTGTTCTAACACCTCCTATTAATCTTGTCCTATAATTTAACTTTCCTGCCATTTGAAGTCTCATCTTGGCTTACAACAAAACATTTCATTTTTGCCTTCTTGCTAAAGGGTCCATGCTTGTTCATCTGTTGGTGCAGTTTCATATTCACCTTTTTTGCTTTCTTTATGAGCTCCTTCAACTGCTCTTTTCTTACATACTTAACTTCAGCAACCTCTTCCAGATTAGAATGCAAGACAACATCTTAACAATGAAAACAAGGTAATCCAATTCATGCTCTCCCCACTTTCCATGAGGAGCCACCAAAATATCGTCATCTTCGAGCATGAGTGACCTCTAAACAACATCCACGGTCGTATTCTCCACTGTCACAACCATCTTAGAAGTGGGTTTAATCAAATTTCTGAGAATTGGATTCCAGGAGAAGCAAGTTCTGCTCTCATTGATTGTAGGAACATGTGAAATAGGATGCACCTCTTGATATTCATGGTCATTGATAAAACCATTTTGTTTATCGAATAAGTCTTCTCACTCAAAAATAATATAGGAATAAAAAATATTACCTGGACCAAAAATATTTTCGAATGGACTCTCTTAAAAAAACATGATCAATAAGATCACTATAAAAAATTATCCCACTGATTTCTCAACTTGAGACTTCGCTTCACATGAGCACACTACTCAAACCCAAAATGAAGATGTTTTTCAAAATATTGGCACTCTGCTACACATACACCAGTCACAGGCTCCATGCTTAGCTGATCATTTCACATGGTCAACTCTCCATCTCGATCTCCACAGTGGGCTCTCAACTTGGCCTTACACATAGATCCTGCAGTGGGTTACGACCCCCAAAGTGGGTTACAACAGAAAAAGTGTGCAATGGGTTCATACCCCACAGCCAGCACCAAAAACAACACAATCGGCTTTTTCTCTACATCCAACAAATATGTCTGCAATATCTCCCTTCACTAGAACTAGGCTCAAACTTCAGAAGCCCTAAATTAGAAAACAAAAAAATGCCTCAAAGGACCACACAACTTTCACAATATTGTCTTTGAAAGCACTTCCAACCTTTGAGTCCAACCTCTGATTCCGCACACCAATGCTTCTCTAGCTAAATTGCGCAATTCTAGGTAGCAGTCAACTGCTCACAGAAATTGCGCAAAAATTATCCTCAGTCAAGCAGGTTGTTGCATGTGCCTTTGGGTTAACAAGTTCCACCCGGTAGCAAGGAAACTTGACTTGCATGCATGGACTACTTTTTCCCGAAATAGAAAAAAGCAACACGCAGAAAGGATCCCTAGATTTTAGGTATCAAGTTTTAGCAACTAGAGGTTACATGCAAATACCATTTTATAAACTTTCCTCCAAGAATCGCTTTTTCCTATATTTGTGGCATGCACGCCGTTAGCCTCAAAATTATTTATTCAATGATTCAGAGCTCATTCTTTACATCGATCTTGGAGCTCTAACATCTCACAACAAATCCATGAGTCTTTAGCACATCCAACCCACCTATTTCCGGGTAAGTCCGATTAACTTGTCTTTTGTAGCATTTCTGTCGCTTTTTTTGTTTTTTCTTGTGTGAGTGTTATCTTTTTGATATCTATGAACACTTGTTGTCGTTTGAATGCATGTTAGCTTGTACAAGCACCATTTCAGTTTTTGTTAGCATCTCACTGCTGTCGCATGCATGACACTATTTTGCACAAATAGTCGTTAATTCAGCAACTCATTTAATACACATGCATGTTGTTTACTTTTCTGAATCTTTCATTCATTGTTTGCATGCATGATCATTCACCTTTTCTTACACTCAGTATCACCATGAATTCACACCATCATTTGCTTTCAGTTGTCTGTTGGTGGGTCTAGGCAACCTTGGCCCGAAATCTGCCTCACCTAGACAGTATTGTGCAATTTTGAGAGGGAAGGCACTGCCTTCTTCCTAGAAAATGTGAAAATTTCACCATTCAATGCCCTCAAATCTTTCCTTTGGCAATTCTAAGAGGCAGTGATTGCTGGCCTTGAAAATTGTGCAATGCAACCTCTGGGCCTGCATCACTTGCGAGCAAAAATTGCACATTGTGCAATCTCAGCAACAAGCAGGCCTATTTGGATTGTGCATTATGCAATTCCAGTAGTCCACTAGCCTCCTGACAGTCCGGATTTCCTTTTGCACAATTCCTGCAGTCAGTCTCGTAGCCTCCCAATGGAAATTATGCAATCCTTGACAACAGTTCCCCAGGTATGTTGCATGTCATGTCTCAAGTTTGGTTTGTTTTTAACTGACATATTTCTTTCCATGCATGTTGCCATGTCTCTAGATATAGCAAGTGTTCGTCCATCTCTCAGCAATTCAGGATCAATGGCCTCCCAGAGAGAAGGGTTAAAGGACACCGATGGAAGTGAAACTAAAGTAGCCGCTGAGGGAGTGTCTATGAGTTTTCTGATATACGAAGACACCAAACTAATCGTAGACAAAGACATCAAGCTAAAACGGCAAGAGGTCAAAAATTCATTCTTAGGCACATTTGGGGAAGATATTGATGACCACGAAGTCTATGTGAACATTCAGAAGTCCAGTTTGTACCAGATTTGATGCAGGTATCCCACAATCCCATGCACAAACATGATACATTGGATCATATCGCACACTGATCCTAATATGATGACATTGAGAAGTGTCAGCAGGATGAAAATTTCTACCCTTAGGCCACAATATTATCAACAGATGTACCATTTGTCAAAACCATTGATCGACATGGAGACACCCTTCAGGATACCCAGCAATAATGCTAACTCCAAGGATATCTTGAAGAACTGGGTGAAGGAGCCAACCAAATTCAAGATGACACCCAACCAGATTTATAAGACGAAGACATTGTGGAAGGAGTATCAATACATGGTCATCTTTGCATGTCGCTTGTATGGCCATGAGAGCACCGAGACCTTCTTGCAGAGTTGGGTGATCGTGTTGGACCAACTGGCCAGTGAGGGAAAAGCATGCAACTGGTCCAACATGTTGGCTCATAAGCTGAAGGAACAGGTAGCAAGAGCTTGGCAACTGCCCAAAGTTTAGCAAGAAGAAATATACATGTCCACCTATATCTTAGATGAAATCTATGCCCATCAGGAGTTCCCAGGAATAAAGTGGGCATGGAAATCACCGGAAACCTATGCCAATATTTATTTTGAACTATTGTCCGAATGCAGCTTCAGAGGAGTTATCACACAACTATCAGACCATTTTGTCACCTCGGTGTCCAAGATGGTATTTAAGCAGGATCCACCTTGCATGTCAAAGGCAACAATGGAGGCACTGATCGACATAGCGGATTGGTATGCCTCACCGTCTGACACCTTCATATGAATGTACAACGCAGAGAAACCTCTGCATGTTTTGCCAAATTTTTCCATGGACAAGCTCATCATGCAAGAAGTTTCATACCACATCTCAGTAGGACTGTGAGTTAGGCTACTCCGAAAGAAGAATGCACCTTGGCCCACTCTTATGTTTTGGATCAGGTTGTACAAGACATGAAATCTCAAGCATGCGGATGCCGAAAGAGAGGATATCAATAAATATCCTTTCGACACTGGAAGCTTCAATCCGTGTCACCCACATTGTTTGGTGAAGGATCACTACGCGAGAGTACAGTTTCTATGGATCCATGGGGCATGTCATTGGGCGGAGGAAGACACATGGAGATATTGTTACAGCTTCTCCATGCCCAATGAACCGGTCGACATCGCCATGGAATGGTTAACGAAGTAGCATGAAGCAACATCGAGAAGAGCACTAGTAGCTACAACAACAGAGGTAAACATACTGGCGCGTGAGAAAGGAAAGAGAAAGATTAGTCACAACGTAGAGGAAAAACAAAGTTTCAAGTTTAGAGCAGACCCACTTGTGTAGAAAAAAACTTTTCCAATTAAGGTTAGGAGGCAACAATGCGCCACGAGGACCACGCAAAGGCAGAGATAAAAACATAGGATGGAGGCAACAATGAAGGAGTTGCATGATTTGAAGGAGAAACTCTGGAACGAACAAGAACTGTGCAGTAGTAGAAGGAAGCACAACAATAACATGTACAACATGTGGCGCAACATGTATAGACAGATGAAACTGTGCCCGTACAGATTGTAGAATCATCTAAAGGGCTAGAACAGAGCAGACAAGGTGAGTAGTTGCAGGATTAGTACTTCTCGCAAGAGATTAAACAAGGACTTGAGCAGATGGATATGAATATAGAGCCACAAGAGTTAGAGAAATACATCAACCTCATGCCTTACCATTAAGAGGTCGACCCACCAGCTTCACTAGATCCGGAAGTAGAGCATGTCCCAAAGTGACCAAGGAGATACTCAGATCCTTGGAGATAATCCAAAAGGAGAGATAAAAAACATATCATTCGATGAGTCACAGCATAGTGTTGTGCAATCACGTAAAGTGTCTACTCCAGATGAAAACACGCCTCCTGTGTAGTTTGATGAACGAGTGATCATGTTTGGCATGCACAAGCATCTGGCAGCATTTGCCAATGCTACCAGAGCATATGCCGAAGCCACTAACTCAAGTGTTCGATTCTTGATAGCTGAGAATGAGCGAATGGCTAAGGACTTATAAATGACCAAGCAATGAGGACAACTAGTTACAACATCCACCTGAGAAAAATTGAAGAAGGTGATATTCACACTGAGAAAATCACACAGGTGTTGTATTCCAAGTTTGGTACCATGCATAAGGCAGTTGTCCATCTCAATGATTGGCAGCAGCGATGTGCTAGGAGAGCACGTATCTTGTTAAACGTGCATATTGTTGTTGAGTACATGCAAACATGGACAATGAGATACAAAGGAGCTGCATTACACTTGCCCAGGACGATGAAGCCCAAAGTGGTCGAGCCAAAGGCATGCATCCGAAGTCAAATTTAGAACTATGAAGGACTCTCACATCTCATCACTAGTTTGCAGGCTTCCCATGCACAGGTCTTCGGGAGTATGGAGGTTGTTGTGTGCATACATGTGATCCCATCTATTGGGACACTCGCCGAGGCAAAGACAAAGGCACAAGTCTGACTTTAGCTTGACTTGTACTTTAACGAGTTGATGTGCATAGCCACCATTGCAGAGTTAGTGATTAGTCCATATACCATGCACCAGTAAATCATTGGACTGGCTGCACTCAAGACAATGATGCACATGTTATTAGACAAGTTGGAAAGAGGAGCAAGTGTAGGGTACCCGGATGCAACAAAGGCAAGAGTTTGTTTCCAGAAAGATGTCACCACAGAGTACATAGACACCATCATGGACTATTGAGCTTAGCATTAGTTCATGACTGTGGATCATCATGAAGATGTCGAAGAATTGGTCTTCCCACAGTTGTCGGAGTGATAATGATGTCTTGCATGGCTTGCTCAAGGCTATTTTTTCTCACATGGGTAGATTTTATGTAACTTCTTGATAAATGGAAGTTCAAGTGTTGATAGTTGAATGTAACAACCATGTATTAGGTGAAGAGCCGTGAGGGCAGGTGAAGAGTCACAAAGAGGAATGTCAAGGATAAACCCCACCCTTTGCGATATATAGTCCCGCATAGCTCATTATAGAGGCTTTTGGTCAACCATCCTTGCAATAGGAGTATCTTAGACAAAGCTTGGAGAGTATTGTAACGAGCCTTAGCTACCCCACTGTGCAGAGCTAGAACATCTCTTTAGAGGAGTAGGCAGGACTGACAGTAACGTTCCACTGTCGGGATTAGTTGTTAGTCATGGTTGTACTATATGATTGGAACTTTTACTTCTTAATATAATAGAGCCAACACATTTCATGCATATGTTGTTATTATATTTCATCTAACTTGTTTACTCTAATGATATATGTATATTTTTCTTATGCATGCGTGTATGGACCTTTTCTATATAAGTATGTATGAATCTTACTGAAATGTGTTGTTGGTTTAACCATCACTTTGGATTGTTAGCTTACCTTTTTTCAAGTTTGCGATGCATCTTTGCTCATGTGTTCCCTTCTAAGCCACATGCTTTCACAGGTTTCCAACAGGTGCACACACATCACCCTCCATGTGATAGAAGCATTCATGTAGCTTCCTTGACTTGCTAGATATGTCACACCCTTTCCATCAACAAGGATATCTTACTTGCCTCTACGCGCAACCGTGATGAAGCCAATATTGTACAACCAACTACTGGGAATCCTACACAAAACGGTTTAAGGTCTAGTTGGGACTTCTTACCAGGGAGATCCCCTGACATGTTGGTGGGTCTAGCATTGCCTAATATCTAGTAAAAATTATACATTTCTTTCTAGAAAAGATGTAGTGGAATTGAGAGATTACTAACATTGTGTTTGGTAGTGGGAAGATCATTCAAAGATTTCTCATATTTGAATATGTATTTGATGGTCCCCTATGATTATTTATTTTGTTATAAACCTCTGTGTATGGCATGATACTTATTTCTCAATTATATCTTTTAAAATGGTAAACTAAATTGTTCGGTTTTTTTAAACTAAAGAATGATGTAGAAGCACATAACAAAAAATCATATATACTTTTATAATAGAAAGTAGAAAATAGATTTTGGACAAAATTGAAAGTATTAGCTCTACATCATTTAAGTTTCATTTTAATTCTTACTATTAGAAGAAATAATTATTTAATTTTTTTTTCACTTATGTGTAAAAGAAATATTATATGATAACATTAATAATGCTAATTTAAAGAAAAACCATTAACATTATATTAATAAAACTTAAAATCTCAATTTTATGCTTTTGATATAGTTATTAAAAGTAAAACAATATAAAATAGGTTCATTTGGTCTCATAATTCAATGTTTCTTATCGCTTATAATTAGTCCTGTACTAAACCAGAAACTCCTCCATCCTATATTATGGATGGAGTAAATGACTTAGTATTTAGATAAGTACTTTTTACGCCATAAGGCGTTCCTTCTTAGAAGAACCCCCTCCTATGCCACCTATAATTTTGTGTACCATTGATTTAGGTGTTAAACGATGGAAATAGCCTCTGCCATCAATTTGAAAAGTAGTATGAGTGCATTACAATTTGTTATATGATAGTTACAATTTTTTATATGATAGTGTGATAGCATTAGAATACCAATATTTATCCATACGAACCAGTGTTCGTTGGGCATCCTCAAAAAGATGGTAAAATCTCACACTCTGGAAATAAATCTCTTGTTCTCAACATCAACTATTTTTTGACTCGAGTGACAACCTTGTTTTTAGAGTGAAACTTCGTGCTTGTGGGTTCACTGCGATAACGCTATGAGGGATCGGCGGGTCTAGTGTTGGGGTCTTGCGCTATGTGGGTTTAAAATGGCGCTGAATAATTATGAGTTTTTTCTCTCGTGGTTGCGGATTATTTTACCTACGATGTCTCAGTTTGGCTCATGGGTTGCAAACAATTTTTTGGGTTGCAGACGATATGTTGGGGATCGAATTACCCTACAAATTTTCCAATGGTTGTAGCACCTGAAATTTGCAAAACTCGATAGTGTGAGGATGGATCTTATGAATATTCATCATCTTCTCAGGTGTATGAGAGTATTTTCCAAAGTTCTTCAAATGTTTGTGTGTCATATAGCCATGACTACTCGATCATGATCTATTAGTCTTTGGCTTGCACTCCAACCCTTAATTGGAAGGCACCAATCTAGGTCCTTTTGGATCAGAAGAAGGAATCGCATGTGCATGTAGATGCCAACAACATAGTGATAGGAACCATTCTAACCAAGTGAGGATGTGGATAACCCCATACATTTTTCTAGTGGGCAGGAAGAAGCTAGTCACAGAACAAGAGGCACTAAAGTACCTGATCACCCAATAGGGCATGATATTATCCTAATGTTATTCCAGGAGTTCTCATTCAGGACAATAGTCAAGTTGGGGCACTAGAAAAATGGACCATTATTGAGGATTGGGTACTTCAGATCACATTGGATGAAGACCTTTTGCAACAACAAGGCACTGCTTTCTTCCATAGCATTGGGACCTATAACCACTTCCATCACTATTTTCTCCAGGTGATAAGCTCTCTAATATGATTGTATTTTCTTCTGTACATATTTGGATGTGAGTGGACAAGTGATTTCCAATAATGTAAAACATATGATTGTGTGAATAGATTGTGGAAACATTAGGGTTTCTCTAAATTGAATTTTGTTTGGCATCGTCACATGGAATACTACACTTTGGCCTCTTTCATTGCGACAAATCCTAAACATTCTTCTTTTCGATTGAACTTTTCCAAAATGTGTCCTCTTGTCATAGTTTTGGATGATATCTATGACACCTTTAGAATGATGGATGAGATAAAACCCTTCAGAGCAGTAGTGAAGAGGTGGTAACAATGGTGAATGAATTTTAGAATAATATTTTATTGTTTCTCTAATGCCTCCGTAGCAACCAACCTATTTAACAAAATTGTGGTTATAATGTCATATGATCAGATGGGATCCATCTATGACACAGTGGCTTCTAGAATATATGAAAGGATTGTACATAGTGCTTTACAAAATTGTAGATAAAATGGCGTTATAGGTGAAGAATTCTCAAGGCCGAGACACGATCAAATATGTTCGAAACGCTGTATGGAGCATAAAAATTCGTATATATATTTATGAAAACAAATTTTTTTCTTTCACAGGATTTATTTTGCCAACTATATCACTTCACTGATGTGTGATTACTTAGTTTTCATTTCTTGTGATTGTGCTTATGTATGTGTAGTGGGAGGCCTATATTGATTCATATATGAAAGAAGTAGAGTGGATCTCCAATGGTTGTTTGCCAGATTTTGACAAGTACTATGAGAATGGAAGAGTTAGTATTGGTTATCGCATAACGATATTGAAACCCACCCTCACATTGGGCATTCTCCTTCCTCACCACATTCTGCAGGAAATTGATTTTCCATTGAAATTCGATAGCTTAGCATCTAGCTTCCTATGACTTAAATGTGACAATGGTTGTTACAAGGTAATAAATATACCAAACCAAATGGGCATTGCATTGAGAGAATGAATTTGAATAGTTTTGATTATGCTAACAATGGCATTGAGAATGTGGGCAGATAGGGCATGTGGAGAAGAAGCTTCAAGTATATCATGTTATATGAAAGAGATCTCTCGATTGAAAGAAGAAGATGTTGTTAATCATATAAATTCCATGTCCAATGACTTAATCAGATAATGAAATTGGTAGTTTCTCAAACCAGACAACAATGCCCCTATCTCTTCCAAGAATCACACTTTTAACATCACCATAGCTCTCCATCACTGCTATATATACCGAGATGGGTATAGTGTCACAAGGAATGAAATGAAAATTTTGGTCATGATAACTGTCCTTGATCCCATGCATGTGTAACCACACATGAAAGCAAGTGATAATTGTATATGATTTATTACAGACTATTATTTCACATAGGAACAGAGATCATCAGATTGTTGAAAATGCAACAACTATTGTTTTGTTAATGAAAGTTTGTTAGTTTTTTCTCGTGGAAATAAATTTAAAAGATAAACTCTATGTGGTTTATTTCATGATTATATTATGGATAAAATATTCAGTGTCAACATAATTCAATAAGTTGCACCTTTGCAATCTTCTAATAGGAAAATACTTTTGATAAATATGTGAATATTATATCTGATACTTACCAGAATGTTGAATACCATTCCACATATATATTTGAATCTATTTAGATAACGTAATTCAATATATCCATTTTGTCGATTGTAAAATCCTTTGAAGTCACATAGATGATATAAGACTGTAGCTATGTGAATATCTCCGCACATAACTCTAGACTTTTGAAAATGTTGAGTACCGTTACACAAATTTGAATCTTCTTGTAAGACTAGTCTATTAAACTAATTTAATTTTTTGATATAATTACGAAATTATTTGACATAATACTTAGCAACGAAATTGTTTGACTCCATACTTAATTTTTTTAGCTTTTTGTGAAGATTCGACTAGAGTAACACAAATTTGATATATTTGATGGAAATTACTTTTCACGGAACTTGTGAAAATGTTTGATAGGGTACTTAGTTATTTTTCATGACCTTTGTATTAGATCTATTTATTTTCCATGGTTAGTGTATTACATTTATCAGTAACAACTATATAAAACATTTAAAATGGTGAAAATGATACAGAGCACACAATCATTTCCTGGTGAAAATGAGTAGACAAGTATTAAAAATTTGGTTATGCCATTGTAATTATTTAAATTTCAATTGGTATGAATAGATGTTTTTCCTATAATATTTGTAGTACCTTTACTAGCTCTATCATGATTTTCATTAGCGAGAGTAGCATGTAAGGATGTTCTATTCAATTTTCTTGTTTGTTTTTTTTGGTTTGGTAACTTCACTATCATTGTGATGATTTTATTTTGTTAGAGTAGGTTGTAGGGATGATGTATTCTGATTTTTTTGTTGGTGTTTTTTTTAGGTTAAAAATTTGTAGGATTGGTTAGACTAATAAATTTGATTTTAGAAACTCTTTACAATTTAAGTGTTTAAGGGAAATTTCAGTCTCAAATTTATATATAAACTAAACAAATTCCATTATATCAAATAAAAATCAATATTCTATCAAAACAATTGGCCACATTCTAATAAAAACTCCAAAACCTCTGATCATTAGACAATTCCTATAGTAAATAGCAGCATTTTGCCCATTATTGTGCAATATTTATTTAGGAGCCTTTAAAATTCATGGATGATGATATCTTATATTAAAAATCTACTCCTTTGGTTGCACAACACGAGTTTTAAATTTTTCATACAAATGTTTGATAAGTCCTCAGGTCCACCTACCATTACACAAAAATTTTAATTTTCTTGTAGGACTAGTCTTAAAAATAAATCGCACACTTTATATCCATATATGTTAGAGGTCTGAATCATTTCCAAATTAAAATGACAACATATAACTCAACATGAAGAAAAATAAGGTACTTCAAAAGTGTGTTAGTACAAATCATTTCCAAGGTAAAAGAACAACATATAACTAATTATAGACACAAATAAATTACTTCAAAAGCATATTACTACATATCAAACAATTGAATACAATTGAAGATAAGCAAATATTAAGAACATGTTAGTCAATAACAAGTCATAAGATACAAAGTTGAAGCTTACATAGCTCCTCGTATAAAAGAAAATGGTGGAGGAAGACGTAGGTCACTTAAAACTCCACCAAATCAGTCCTTATAGACAATTCTATGAATATGATAAATGGTATACATATGCCACTAACTTGAAGTTTAAAATGGTACAATCCATTTTATAGTTTGGACTCAATTTTTGTAAAAGCCTCTTTTTCCAAGAAAGCATCAGTTTGGACATATTAGAGACTTCACAATATGATTACTTTTTTGGTGTGATCTTGAGGGTCAAGATAGTTGCATGGACAAAATAATTTTTTTTATGGTGTAGGTTTCACATACCTAACTATCCTCTTACTAGAAATAGGCCTTATGTTTTCTATTTTCCCAAATCCACCAAGTCATTTCCAATAAAAATACTACCTTGCCTAATCGAATGTAATCAATGAGTTAAAACTAAAATCAATTCATGATATAACAAAAAGAAACTACCTCCTTTTTTGAGGTTGAGGTTTGAGATTATTTTTCTTATTTTTTTAGGGCTTATTCTGCATGCACTTCAAGATTGATATCCATTGGTGCAGTGATAAATGGACCCAAAGATATGAAAATATTCATTTTTCCAAAGCTAAACAACAATGTATAGGTGAATATAAATGGTTTAATTAAAAAAGATATTATCACAAGTGAGTATAAACGAGTTATTTTAAGAACATGTTAAAATGCATAGTCTTACCTAGCTCCTGGTATAGGCACAAACACTAGTTATGGAGGAAGAGGTAGGTAGATTTTCTAGATTACTTACATGATTTATTAATCATAAATGAAGAAGGTTATTTAAAAGGCCACTAAAGTGACAATTTTTGGATCTCTATTACAACTCCTAAAAATAAATATTTTGTAAAGTGTTAGGGGATCTGTAACATGCACAGTGCTAATGATTGGTGTGGTCTCAAAACCAAAGGACAAAGTCACATCCCCACCATCTCTAGTGATATTCAAATTGTATTTCCCCCCATTTCTTCCAGTTTCGATTGTGTTTGCATGGTTGTTAAAGTCTTGGAAATTTTCAATGTGTAAAACTTGGAAACTTGTAATTGTCCAGCAACAAATATTTCTTCTCATTGACTATCAAATTGGTGAGCATTGTCTTTGCAAGAGAAGAGAATGTAGTATCATTTGTTGCAAATATTGTAATACATTGCTATGTGTTGTTTTCTTCCTCTTGTAGAACTTTAAGTAGGTTGATGGATTCCAAGAGACTCAATAAAGTATTGATTGAGCCAACTAATGATAGAAAGGTTGTCAAATTGGTGAAGAACGTTGTCAGTGTTGGTGCTGGTGCTAGGGATGGTTTCAATTTGGATCTTAGTTCAACCAGCAGAACTATAATTCCTTCATTCTCATTACAATGACTAACTCCAAATTCCCACGTTGAAGGATATTATGCCAAGCATTACTTCAACCTTGTGAAAAAATCTAATGAGGTCACCGCAGAGGTATGTATGTTCCCGTAAGCCTTGTTACATTCAATACGTATGCTTAGATTACTTCATTGGACTGCAATCATGCCACGTTCTGAAATTATTTGTTGTTTCGTAGGTGAATCCAAAGCAGGTCAGATGAGATATAAGCATGGGAGGAGATGTGTTCAATATAACAGTGACACATCACTATGACCAAGCTTTCATTATGGGATTGATTAGCACTCTAGATTAGATCATTTTGTTCATGTGAATGTGCATCTGTTTTAAGGGGTACGCGAAGGAAACTGAGAGAAGGAATATTTTTAGGCATTCCTCCTCTCTGATGGTACTATAAATTCCAAACACTGCTAAATACAAATAAAACGTGTGGAATCCCACTTTAGAATATGCAAAAATTATGGAATCGAAGTTTTTTTGGACTGCGATGCCATGTGTAGAGTGTGTTAGCTTATCCTTTTTGCACATGTTTTTACAGCACTAAGTGGAGTTTGTAGACTCCTTTCGGCCTAGGATGATAATTCTTAACCCCGACCATCTACAACATGTCTTCATTGATCACACAAGCGTAACCCTATTTTACCAAAGACGACAAACATGGTGACCCATTCCCATGTGCAAATTGAAGAACTTAGTAGTTCATTCCCATGTGATTTGCAGTTGAAGATTATGATTTTTCTCATAAAATTTAAGTGGCAATGTTGAATGCACTCCAAGCTAATGTCCAAAATGACAGTAACCACTAAAAATCAATTAGTTTATCTCTAGATGATTTAAAAAGGAAAACCCTACCTAATGTTTAGTTGACAATTTCAGAAGAACTCAATAGTGACCATCCCCTATTTTATGGCTTAGTAATCAATAATGTTGGCAAGATTAATTCATTAATGAAAGTTAGATTAGTTTTAATTGAGAGTTCCTATGAAATCAGTGTCATGTGGTAATTTTTGTTTTGTTGCATTTACCTGGAATGTGGTTTGTATATATTCATAGTTTCAGGATGAGAGGGCTCTCAATTATTGTGTCACAAACATGAAATTATTGTCTCTTTCCCTACACGTTCTTGTGTCTTCCACAACAATCTCACTTCTCTTGGAGCTTGTACTGAGTATGTCAACCCTATCGACTTTGGTAGAGTCCTCTTATTTCTGTTACTTTTTCATTGAATCAATTGACAAGATACAAATCTCATGCACTTTCAATTCATTACAAGAGAGATTCCCAACATCTGATGAGTCTAAGTGTACAAAAACACACTAATAGCAACACATCTCCTCTCATACAGTGAAATTTTCACATATGCCCAATTAGAATACACGGGCATGTCAAGCTTAACTACGAAGAGTATTGGGGATTGAAAATCCTTTCACAAATGTCAATTACAAGATGAATTACAGTGATTGGAATATTGTTGCTCAACATCCAAACTTTAACAACTTGACCCAAATTTTCAGCTTCAACTACAAGCCACTTGATACATATGCATTTATGAGTAAGTAACTCAATCCATTTCCCCTATGTTTTCACACTTCACTATTTCTAACAACACCTTATCAAGTTTTCATTTAAATACTAAGAAGTTAAGATATCCCCATTCTTGTTTATGTCTTCGATGGTGCCTTTACACATGACACTGCATTATTTTTGGGAATGAAATACTACAATGATATGCTTTTGGTAGCTTAAAAAATGGCGAATGTCCAGTCGAAATTGCCACTTCAGAAGGCTACACAAACATTCACTCTGAAACAATTGGTGTTCCCTCGAAGAATCTATTTAAATGGCGAAGATTTACTCTTCATCTATGCTCTTTTTTATATTATACTGACTTATGGTGTTTTCATTGCAACATTTGGTGCAGTTGCTAGTTATTTATTTTTTATTAATATTATTTTCTTGAAAAGGTATTGTCTTAGGAAGATATTAATATAAAATATAATTTTAATTTTAATTATATATATATATATATATATATATATATATATATATATATATATATATATATATATATATATATATATATATATATATAATTTGTAAACTTAAATAGATCTCTTCTTACAATATTTAAACAAAATCTAGGTTTCTTAATATATGACGATAACATTGATCTCATCTACCACAATTTCACTACAACTATTTTCATTACCATTAACGAATTCTCCACTAAGGTGTCATATAAAAATAATAATAGAACGTCCAACCCTTGTTATGATAATGATTGTAAAATTGCCCAAAACGTTATTATAGATGCACTTAAAAAAACTACAAATATTGAAAAAATAGGTGTGTACAAAGCTCTTATAAAAAAGAAGAAAATGTCATATATTAACAGGAGGAAAAAACATGCTTTCCACCTTTCTAAAGAAAATCTAAGAAAGTTTTAGAGGAATACAGTTGTTCTTAAAACAAAGTAAATTAATTTGATCCCCTTGTAGAAGTCATATACATATCTTAAGAATCTTTATCACTTTCCTTACACCATGGGAAGTATCATAAAAACTCCTATAGAGGAGGACATTTTCTCTCTGGAAGACATGGAATTTGGGATTAAGAAAGTCATCAATGGGAAGGCTAGGGATATTGAAGGCTACCAAGATTAAATTTTCAATGTGGGAAATTTCATCCTCATTCCTCATATTCACAAGCTTCTCAATTTGGCAGTAAAATACAACTTCCCTAAGCCTGGAGACAAATCTTGTTTGTTCCTATCCTTAAAAGTGGGGTAAAAAACATTCCCTTTAATTATAGGACCATTATGATTAGCCACATGTTAGCCAAACTATATGGGGTCATTTTGGAAAAAAAACATTAGGATATGGCTTGAAAGTCATGGTAAAGAGCTAAAAGGAAAGTTGGTTTTAGGAGACATCACTCAACTATTGACCATCTTATCACTTTTGGGATCTTTTTCGAGGAGTGTCGTAATAGTAAAATTGATCTCTTGTGTTTCATTGTTGACTTTAGAAAAGCTTTCTACACGGCTCCTTGGCATCATTTATGACAAAGACATGAGGAGATAATGGTTCCTCTTGAGTTGAGGATCATTGTGATTCGACTGTACGAGAACGTTGTCATCAAGCTTAAAACTACTAATATGTGTTCTAAAGAGATTAAATGCAACATCCACATTAAGCTAGGGTGTCCCCTATCCCCTACCTTTTTGGCATTTACATTGATAAAGTAGAAGTGTATTTGGAAGATGCGAGATGTGCTAGCACCACGATTCTTGATATGATCATTACTTGTCTCCTTTATGCCAGAGATAGTGTTATTCTAGCCAAAATGCATGAGGATCTTGACAAGTAGCTTAAAATCCTCCATGATTACTGCTCTAAGATTGGTATGATTATTAACACCAACAAGACTAAAGTCATGCTAATTAAATCCAAAAGGACCAACAATGACAATTTCATTACGATAACAATTACTTAGAGAAGGTTTCTTCATATAAATATGTAGCTATTGGTATTCATCATGAACTCAACTGGTATTATAGCATTTATAAAACGATTATTAGCAGATCGAAAGCTTGTTATGAGCTTGAAAACAATTGCAAGATGAGTAATCTCTAGGTTTGGAGTAAAAAAAATATTTCTTGAGACTCTCTTCACCCTTGTTATTTTATGTGGATGTGAGGTTTGGGGTTGTAGTATATCTAGAGAATCGTAGAGGAACATTGAGTTGATACAAAAGAAATTTATAACCTACAACCTCAAGATTAAAGGTAATACTCCCTATCCTATCCTCTTGACTGAATCTAGCCTTTCCCCCATCGAAAGCATGGCTATGTTTCATTGTGTGATGCATAAGAAAAATATGAATAACATGGAAATCAAGATGTTCCCCAAAACTACTTCCAACTATAGCCAAAACCTCCACCTCTCACTCAAGTTGGGTTGGCACAAGGGCTCCTAGATGGCTCGACTATTGGGGGTTAAAGGAGGAGTTATCTTAGGGAGTAAAGATAATATTAAAATACTATTCTTTCAGATTTAAGGACAACTTATGCGATGATAAGAAGCTAGAGGGGAAAAGGAAGCAAAGGCATTATAAGGAGGTGACCAACCCCACTCTGACTAACCAAAATTATCTCTTTGTGTTTTGAATATTGCTAAGAAGAAAATAAACATTGTAAAGATAAGAACTTAGTCCCATGAGCTTCGAAGTGAAACCAAGTGTTGGTCTATTCCCAAAACACGTTGGGAAGAAAGATTTTGTCAATTTCGCTATATTAAGAGAATTAAAAATGAAAAACACGTTCTCTTGGATTGTTCGGCTCTTACTAAGAGAATTAAAGATGAAAAACACTTTGTCTTGGATTGTGCGGCTCTTAGTGACATCCATTCTCATTTCCAAAGCATCTGTGACACTACTAACGTGCTTGACTTGTTCACTAAAGAAAACTATAGTAATCTTAGAACACTTATTTCCCTTCTATTTAATTGTAAAAATAAAATATTAAAAAATCTGAATTAATTTGTTTTCTTCACATCTCATAGACCTCATTAGTCTCAAAAAGAGTTTAATCATCATCATAATAATTTTGAAATTTAATAAATATTTAATTTAATACAAAACTATTTAATATAATACTATGGCAATTCATTAAAAATTATTTTTTATGTAATAATATTGATATTAAATAACAATTGCTTCCCGAACAGTCCTAACAGCAACGGCAAGGGCTAACCAGCCATATATTGAGTCATAAATGCCCTTGCCATCTATGTATGTGGTGCACGTCAGTGGGATGGCATACATAACTCCGGCGGGCGACCACGGAGACCTTTCTGGCAGCCGGTGCGGGACCCACCATACGGCCCAAAACTCAATAACATAATTCCAAAACTGCATTTCGCGCGCCACCGAAACTCTGCAACCCAGAACCACTGTGCTCTGCAACCCACAACCCACCGGACTGAAGCACTGCAAGCGTGTGGGAAATATTTGTATTTATGATATTAGTAGATGTGACCGTATAACCTCATCCGATTGGGTGGTAGAATTTGTTCCCCAAAAAATAGGTGTCGTTAAATAAATCATTATCAAATTTAAAATGTCATGTGAAATTGGCAATTCAAAGCATAATCTTACATGCGTTTTAAAAAATATTAAAAATTCCATACTGTTGCTGTTGGCAAGGGCTAACCAGCCATATATTGAGTCATAAATGCCCTTGCCATCTATGTATGTGGTGCACGTCAGTGGGATGGCATACATAACTCCGGCGGGCGACCTCGCGTTTCCGGTGACATACGCGGGACCCACCAACGAGGGCCCGCCCGCCCCGTCTCGTTTTTGACAACGGCGACCCTCCCCGCGCGCCAAAACGCCATTCACAACCATTCGAAATCGGTCTGCGCAAGAGCTCTGCCCTGTTTCATTCCCGCTACATTCCTGTTACATTCAAACGATTGAAATCTGATTTTGCAGAGACCTGGAAGGAGCATCGAGACCTATATCTTCGCTATTTTCAACGAGAACCAGAAGCCAGGGGCTGAGACAGAGCGTCACTTTGGTCTCTTCAACCCTGATAAAACGCCGGTATACTCTGAAATTTAAGGTCTTGACATTTGTGTTTGAAAATATATTGAAGGTTTAATAGTGGATTAAATCTACAGATGCACTCAAATTGGCCAAAAGCTGAAATTGGCCAAAAGCTGAAGGTTTAATAGTGAGATATATTAATATTCAAATCGAAAATATGTACAAGAAAATAGAGAAATTAAAAGCAGTAAGGCAAATACAAGTTTTATTCTAACAATACTTGCATGTCAACTCAGTTCCTGAGTTTTGCTTTCAATCCTATGTTGGTTTTTGGGATGGTACAATTCATAATTTTGTAAGCAATCACAGTTTCAACTAAGAAACTCATGTGCAAGTATCAAAGCGATTTTAGAAAAGGTTCTAATTCTATTTTCTATTTACTATTCTGAGCACATTATGCTGTTCCTGAATCCTAACCAGCACCCATTTTGAAATGCAGTATTAAAATTCATACATTTAAATTTTGTTTTTAAACAGTGATGTACCATATATTCAGAATTTGATTCTCAATATTGTGATGTACCGTGTGCAGCACAACCGTCCAGCCCTCCAATGGTACTCATACTAAAATTCTGAACCATTTTAACAATATACTTGTAGATATGATACCGCTTTCAATGATTGCTTGAATTCATTTTATATCTAGTTACAATGGATAGGCAAGAGCTTCTATTTCTAGTTACCCTGTCTCTTTCACTCAAAGAGAATAAGCACACTGCCATCATGGAATCCTCCAACATAGCCATCTGCAGCTTCCACATCCATATTCAAATGGATGTTGGTCATAGACCTCAGCCTTCGGTCACTGATAGCCATTTGCAATATCAACATGGAAGGTCCATAGAATAGACTCATCTGCCTTGCCATGATTATAATCTGCTAAGTATATCTGTTCAATACGATTCTACAATAATTCCGGATTAGAGGGCCACCCTTGTGGTAAGTCATAACACATCAGAGAGCTTTAATGCTACCCTTACGCCTAAGACCCTCATAGCCTAAAACCCTAGGCGATGTTTGATAGCACTGCAGTGAATGCAGAAATGGGAAATGAACATTTTCACATATCCACAAAAGAAGCTCTGCTAAACAACAAGACAAAAACGAAGAGGCAAAAAGAAGCTTTTAAGTGGTCCCATTCTTCATCCCCTTGCTTCAGAACATGACTGGTTTTCAAGAAAGTTGATCACGTGGAGATCTGTTGCTCTACTTCTCTGTTTCGTATGGGTTTTCTCAACGTTTTACAACATCACAAACAAATTACAAATATTGATGCGGTACTTAATAGAGTGAGAGCTCTCCTTTGCCATCATGACTCAAACTCAAATCAGATACTACCTGAAATTATTCAACAGCAGATCTCTTGGATCAGGAAGAATACCAGAGCTAACTGATGAGTTAAGGAGAATCCAAAACCATGGCTAACATCCAAAGTCAGGGAGACAAACACTCTTTAGACTGCATCACATTTCATGCAAAAATTAGTTATTCTACCGAAGGATAAACCAAACAAAATTAACCTGAAGAGCTGTCAAGCCAAATTGTGGTAGAGGACTCATCCTCTGACACTTGCTGATGGTGAGGATGTGCATCCTCTAAGTCTTATCACTGATATTTGATTTTCTGTTATTTTTCAAGGATGTGCATTCAGACTTGAGGTAGCATAAAAATAATCAATTTCAATCAGGATATTTTGTCATGTTAAAGTATTCTAACATGAATCTATTTTGTTGTTGTCACTATGCAGTGCTTCTAAGCCCACGGAATGGTGGAAAAGTGGACACTGTGCATTGAAGTATCATGCCGCCCCAATCCGGGTCCAGCATCTTTAAAAATTGTCCTTCACAATGGGGCAAAAAATCATGTGATTTATAGAATATGGGAAGTGCAGGGAAAGACAACCAATAACGAAGCATACTACATTACACTTGTTGCAGGTTTAAAAGAGGCAAAACACAATGGGGTGAATAACATAACAGTGCTGACAAACTCAGAATTAATCTGTAATCACATGGAAGGCATCTACAATGTTCGCGCAGACAATTTGAAGCCCCTCTACAAAGAGGCAAAAATCTGGAGTGCTCGATTTAATTCTTTTTCGATAAAGCACGTTGCGGAGATCCATAAAATCTCTACTAATCTAATGGTTGGAGCAATCTCAAGTGTAGATGCAGGTGCCAGAGATGATTCAGGATCATCGTTCATTCCACTGGCAAACATTGATCAGCATCAATATAGGTCTCGACTATGTGTATACACCATGGTTGTCATTTTTATTGGGATTCTCATACCGTGGTTCTTTCAGTAAAGTACTCGTTAATGTACTTTTTTTTGGTTTTGTAATATCATTCACCTTGGATGTCCAATCATGTTATAACTGAATTCATGTGTCCAATTATGTACATTATATTTGAGGTGAACTAATTATTCTTAACCTACTGGTGATTCTGAAGGCCATCCACAAGTTGGCAAATGTGTGGATCATTGCTTTCAGTGCATATGAATATGTGAATGTTTGATTGGTTTTAATTATGTCCATTTAATATTTTTCAAACTTGACTAGACTACTATTGGACATGGAATTATAACTCCTCAGCTTAATAATATGTATGCACAATCTTCTTCAAGCATCATTCATGATTGCCTATTAATACTTGGAGGGTACCAAAGGCTCATAGTTACCTTGTTATCTACACCTGTTAATTCCATCCACATACTTGCAGCTGCTCCATAAAATAACACAACTATCTGCACAAGCAATCTGATTTCCTTCATTTGAAGCATTTTTGTTGAGTAGGGTTTGCAACACACAAGCAATTCTAGGTAATGTATCCTTTCTTTTCCTTGCTTTCCATACTATATGCACTCACCACATATTTATTTCCTTCAACTTGTTGCTTGACACGAAGTTGGAATCCTTAACACCTACATATAAACTTAGAATGCTGATCACTTGGAACATGTAAGTATTAATTCTCTTTTTGTTTCTTTAAGGACAACTGTTTTATAGCTAGGTTCAAGCATGTTTGCAAACCTCTGGTCGTCTGATGATAACCATTCTTCGACATTTGGGTGAGACAACCGTCACAACTGAACTTTAGTAACATTCATGTTAGACCTCTTATTTCTTGTAGGTTAATCAACCTCCATGCATAATTACACTCCACTCTCAGTGCATGGATGCTCACATTATCATGGAATAGCATTAATGATCCACAACTTCGTTAGAATAAATTTCTGCAAGAATACATTTCATACATAGAGACTACTCACTCAGCTCAAAGAGTCCACTTATTTCCTTTCAACATGTCAATTTACTTGTTTTTCCTAGAAGTGGGGAAACAACAACCAAATGGTAATAGTTTGTTTACCTTCAATGGAAATCTTCCCTGATCTTGCTGGTTCTTCATGAAATGTTTTCCAAAGGGGTAAGACTACACACTCAAAAGAAGCATGAAAATGCATCATAAATTTGTATGTGTCATATAATAAGAAAATACATGATAACCTGTGAAAAGGCTCATGCTCAAGTGAGATAAACAATGGATCGGATTAGCTATTGATGAGGCCAAAACATACAAATTGTCAACTCTTAAATCAGAATTCTAATCTAGGTAAGAAAGAACAGAAAAGGCTTCCTTCTCTGTCCAAACACAGAGTCATGTCTTGTGCAGAGGCCCCACAATCTACTCTAATACCACGTTGAAAAACATCGTAAGCACCAAAAATGAAAAGAGGGGCATTGCATTTATGTCTTCAAATAATAGAGCCTATAGATAGTTGAAATATGTTCATAACCTTTATTGCAGTTACATAGTTCCTTCATGTCATTACCTATTTCTGACCTAATTTTACACTATCATTACCCACTAAATTAAATAAATTTGAATGTTCAACTGCTCTGCCAAAATAAAAGTTATATTCACCTATCTGTTATTTTGTGAAATAAGATAGGAAATTTTTTGAGTTATAAAGATGAGCAGTCTTCAAGGCAAGCGCAGAGCATTACGTATGGATGTGCTTTATGAATAGAAACCATGAAAACATAAGCAGAATCATAATATGTATTGAATCTGTTAGATGCAAATGAGTTGTAGCAAAAGAAGCTTCATTTAATTGGAGCAGTGGTAACCATAATTCAATGCTTGTGTAAAATATTTGTATGGTTATTGTATTTTAGGTATATCGTTTTGTACATATTTCTAATGTCTCTCTTCAAAGATGTACTATTTTATCACTGATGTAACATATAAACTAATTAATATGCTGCTATGGTATGTTGGATGCTATTTTTCTTGAAGTTTTTGGCAGAGGATGTTGTTTTTAATATATTTTCCTGTGCACACCACTTGTGTCTCTATTAAACTATATGCTTATTTCCATTGTATATCACATTTATCTATGCCATCATTCCACACAGAATTCTGAAAGATAAATCTGTACCATGTTGGAGGCCTCTATCATTCCACAACGTATAAACTTCTTACTACGGTATGTTGGGTGCTGTTTTTCTCTTGATGTTGTTTCTGGCGCACGAAATAAAAAGTAGTGTAATGCTAAATCAAAAACCATAATAAGATGGCATTTTAATAAAAAAGTAGTGTAATGCAACCCATTCACTTGTAGGTTATTATGGATTACATTATGATTCATAAAACCAGCACATTGGATGCTACGTTTCTTGATGTCATTTTTGGTGTTTTGGTGCGCACAATATAAATTGTGCAATGTTAAATCAAAAACCATAATAAAATGACGTTATATCAATAGTAACCACATATTTTCTAGTTTAATTACTTGATGCTTCTTTGTTACAATAGTCCAGCAGCAATCCATTTTCCCTGGTCCGTGTGAGGTCATTCATGGATTACATAGAATATGAATTGTCAAAATATAATAAAATCCATTCTTAATAGTTTTTTTAATGACAAAGCACCCCATGGATCCAATCAAATTAATGTGAAACCAACTGTGTAACGTAATACACTATTCAACCATTTTGACTTTTTTACTTCAGAAGTAGCAGTTGATCATAAATATTCTTGCTTCAACTGAAAGCGGGTTTATGATTGATATGGTATATCATTCTTCCTTTTATAATCTTAAACATGCAGAAACATAGAAAAAAATGCACCATACACAGTAATTTCAATTACATACTGACAATACGATCAAAGAGATCAGCTACAAAATCTATAAAATGAAGGTTAAAATAATTTGCAATGGAGCATCCATTGCAGTGATTATCATAATCGATTGTTTAACCACTTTTTAATTGAAATTATATGTTCACCGAATCAGGTAATTCCTTTCCCACCAACCAATGTAACTTTGCTCCATTGCAGTGATTATCAATCCACACTTCTTAAAGGCAAATGGTGCAAGTGCAGACAACAAGTTAGCATAAAGCATTGCCAACAAATTTCACCAACCACTAAGAAGTTCAAGTTATTCAAAACTTTCCCAAGAGATTCACACATAATTTCTCACTGAATCAGGTTCTAAAAGGAATTATGTTCCCTGTCAACCTTTTAAATTCGCAAGATTTTCGAAACTGCTCTGTAATTTTCTGAATTGCTTTGCTTTGTATACCGCTTGAATATCCATCCACGTTCATCAGATACTCACCAGAAGAATATCCATCCTCGGCCTTGGAAATGACACACACATCTGCAAATGTTTATGGGATATGTGATTTTCGTGGTACATGTTTAAAGGCAACATTATAGAGTTGTGTATAAAGGATCCATGAACTACCTGCAGTGGTCCCAAGCTAAAGGTGAGAAAGTCATTAAATGATGACAACTCTATAGAGGAGCAGCAGCAAATAAGTAATGGAATTGGAATGCTGCAAATCAGAATAATTAACTCTTAAAGACAATAATTAAGGAGCCCTGCGGTGCATTGCAGCCATTTTGGATTGCATAAAAGCGGTACCTTTAATGATATTATTATGAATAGCAATTGTTGGGGATGGTTTCATGCATTGCTGTTGCAGTTAAAGTTTCTTGGTCTTATTTCAGTTTTTAATGCGGTTGCCACAGTGGTTGAAGGAGCATTGCCAAGCCAAAGAACAGTAACCTCAATGGAGAAGCAATGTAGGAGTGTTAGTAGTAATAAATGTTATGGGTGGTGTATTTGAGTGTATCTATGTATCATTTCAGTGCAGAAGAGAGCAGGTAAAAGATGGATATCAAACTTAAATGGCTGTTGGAATGAGTAGATTTTATGTTATGCTCAGTTTGGAACTTGAATGCCTCAGATTAGAAGATCCAGGACATCCTTTAGATTTTAGTTTCTAAGAGGGTCTATCACCATGCAAATAATAATAATATAAACTAGAAACTGTGTAATCAATGGTTTTCCATCCCATGCATTAATCTCTGAATGTGTCACTAGCAAAAAACATTGATTGCATCCAATGGACATTTTTGTCCTAATAGCTGAAGAGATGAAAACGACCTTGAATGAATAGCATAACCAGAGTTTTTTAGAACGTGGTTAGACCTTCAAAGGGCTAACTAGAAGAATATTTTCTGAGATTATGAAATTTGTAAATATAATGTTAACACTAAACAGTAGACCTAGCTTATGTGAACTAGAAATTGGTACATGTACAACTCTTTTACAACATAATGGGTCCTTTCTTAGGAAACCCCATCTCTGTAGTCTGTATAAACCTTGGAAATGTACAGAGATTGAAAATGGAGATACATGCTTATAACCAGAAAATCAATGAATCTGGTGATAAATGCTCAATAAACCAAAGCTGGAGGGCCAAATCAGGTTGTGAATCAACCAGCATTCCAGAAGACTGCCTAACTGGAGACCTTGGAGACTGAAACCCTACATTCAAATCTGGTGGAATCGAATTTGAAAATTCAGATGTCTGTTGAGAAGGTTGTTTTGAAGGTAAAGACTTCCATAGTTGTTTTTGAGATTGGGATGTATCAGCTCCCATTGGTATCTGCCTGCAATTAAAAGGACTCTGTGTGGTTGAATTTGGCAATTCTAACATCAAGTTTACACCTCCCTGAGAAGTGGCATGAGATGACAGATTCTGAGGATGCATCCAGCTCAGCTGTGAACGCATATACAGAGGCATGTCCATGGGTGCCTACTGTTGAATAAATTGAGGAACACTACTAGAAATGCCTGATAGTTTTGTATCACCATATGGTTCCCTGGCCACATAATTGGAATTACCATCCAACCTTCTATCAAAACCAGTGCTGCCAGAAGTTGTCGTCTGGACACTTGAAACAGGTTGCACATGTTCAGCTGGTTTGGCAGTTGCCCATTGCATAAGTCGGTTACTTCTGGAGACAATCTCAAGCAATTTTGACTGGGATACATCTGAGGTAAATTTTGCACCTGCCAGATTGACTTCACTGGATTTAGCAATTGATGAAGCTGATTTCAACTCACTCTGTTTGACTCCTTGCAAAGGCGTTTGAAAATTTATATTGTTGGTTGACTATGAACTCATAGATAGACGAACAGGTAACCCAGTAGATTGAGACAGAGATACTAGTCCTGTAGATTGAGCAACTGTTGCCACACTCGACAGTGCAGAGGGCCGGCCATGGAAAATTTTAGGGGCTAATGTTCGCCCAATGGGCTAATTTTCCATGATTTTTCCACAAAAAATATTCGCCAATTTCCAATTTTACAAAAGACGATTCGCCCAAATTTTAGAATATAAAATTATTTTACCTTAAAAATCACCAACATTATATAGAGACTACGTATAAAATCATTATAAATTTGGATAATTTTACAAATATATCAATAAAATTTTTATAGTTTTCATATTAGGGATTAGTGAGATTCGCCAATGTTTTTAAACTTCAAGAAAATTTTCCATCCTTAAAATTTTTCTTGGCAGAGGCTTGATCATTTGTTGCTTGATTAGCTGCACAAAGATTTAATTTAGCCTTGGTTGCAGTAAAGTCACTTGAAACTGTACTTGTCTGAGCCAAGGTCTGTTGATCCTTGATCTCCTCACGGAATAACAAAGCACCAGGAGGAGCTTCAGCTGTAACAAAAAAGAAAAAAACACGTTGTTATGCAATTGCATTGAAGGCAATGAAGATAATAAAATATGAATTTCACATTAAATGGTAGATCAATTAATATTTCCATACCAGTATTTTGCAAAATAGAACCTTGTACCCTTCTAGATGTGTGGTCCAGATTGATTTCTTTTGTAGAAGAAATCTCCAATTGTTCATTCAGGCTTCTTTTCCTTCCATGACACCGTCCAACCTTTAGAAACCGTGGTCCATATTTTCTTGATTTCAACGCAGGAACACTTTGCCCCCCTTTTTTTGTTGGGCTCAAGAAACTATGTCGCCTCTTGGTAGTGACCTTGGATGGAGTTAGAACATCAAATTTCTTATTATTGTACTCTTGGCTGACATCTTTTACCAATTGATTTAGTGCATATGCCTTCTCCAAAGATTTGGGTGTTATTTGTAATAAACCCCTCAATATCTTATGAGTTGATGACATCACAAGTTCAATTTCCTCATCGATTGTTAGGGCGCTATCTTGCCTTACAATGGTTGAATCAGTGGAAGGAGAAGCTGGAAGGCTCATTTCAATTTCTGAGCTCATTGCAAACGATCCATTTAAATCAAGTAAATATCCAGGTCTTTCTGTAATAGACCTATAGACATTAGGTAATTCATTGCCACTTGAAACCTTGCTAGTCACTACCATCTCAACTTTTAGAATATGCTTGCAAATATTGCCATTTAGGGCCCATTTGCAATTACAAAAGTGTAGGTTCTGCCCTTTATAGATGACATGATACCATGTATCACGAGTTGCCGTAGTTTGGCTACGAACCAAATACTCACTTTCCTTGTTTCCATCAGCCATACAATCTTCATCTGGGATATTCTTTGCTTTGCACTTACTTAAATTTATTTGTTGCTCAATTTTTGAAGCTCGGACAAAACCAACATTTTTTAGACGTTGCATGTGAATGTAATACAACTCAACCTTTTTTAATAAAAGGTGCAACAGCCAATCCACCCTTCTATGGGACGCATTATTCTTCTCACAGAGGTACCTTTACTTTAGATACCGGTGATAAGATTCGATAGCATTATTAGTATCCTGGTTGGAATGTGGGAAGTCCCTATATGCTTTTGCCCACATATCTGGAAAAAAAACATATATTAGATGCGAAAAAACAATAGAAAATGGTGAATTACAAAATAAATTGATAAAATGCAACCTTAGAAAACTTACATAGCTTGTTGTTGTTTAACCAGTTGGTTGCAAAATAATCCAAAAACACAGTTTCTTCTTTGAATTCATCAAATAAACTTTGAATTTCATGTTGCACAGATGCATCATCTTCACACGAATGCATGATTAATCCCAGAGCACGGAAGATACGGACTTTATTTTCCTTTCCCCTGACTTTCGTTCCAACATTTTTCAACCAGGCTCTACGGACATGCCATACACACAACAATAGTGTACAGTTTGTGCAAGTCCTGAAATAATATAACATTATAAGAGAATATCCTTGAACATTATTGCTTTTTAGCTCTTCTAAAAAGAAAAAACTGGTTCACCTTAATGCCTCGATTTCCGCTGCTGCATCATCTGTGATGACAGCTCGGACATGCCAATCTAGGTTTTCCTTTTTCCCATTTGCAAATAATTGCGACATCCATTTACAAATATCAGGAGTACCATTCCGTGATGATATTACCCATGCCACTGGAATCCCATTGTGATGATCATCAAAAGCCATTATGGTGTACAGTTGATACTGCATTACAATAAGAAAACAAGATTATAAGCATATAAGAGGACGACATTGAAATAAAGTAGAATAAATGAAGTTTTGGTAAATATGTTTACCCCATATTTGTTAGTGCTAAAAGTGGAGTCCGTTGATAACATGTTGTTGTGTGAGTATCTCACCATCATTGAAAGCATCCACTTAGTTTGTATGCCTATAATGAAAGGAATGTTTTTAACAACATCTTGTTGTTGGTAGAAGAAAAAGCTCTCTGGGCACTCACTAACCCAACAATCCACACTCATTGGATCATTTTCATGCTTCACATACTCTAGCCTCTTGATATTATTGTACATGTTTGACAAATCCTTTCTTGTCATGAAAGAATCTCGAGGTGCCCCTGTGAAAAGCTCACCAGATCCATACCTTAAATCAAAGATAATTTTTTCCCAGATTATCGTAGCATTAAAACCATCACGAACCAAATCTTCAACAATAGTTTGTATATGATGTGTTAAATGCGACGCAAAATTGAATTTATTGGGCATGTCATTTGCCTCATTTCCATGACAAACCACATTTTTGTCATCAATATGTCTGCATGTTGTATATATTAGAACGACATCATTTGGTCTAATAGCAAGTCGTCGCATAATAAAGTGACACTGACAACCAACTTTGATGCTGTGACGTGGAAGACGTTTCTTAGTTGTGGATCCAGGTTCAGCCACATTGCTGGATTGTACACGATTTGGACCATAGGCACACCTATATCTGTGATCAACAATTCACCAAAAATTAAATAAAATATTTATGCATGTTTGACATAGTGAACTTAAAATCAAAATTTTATATATATATATATATATATATATAGAGAGAGAGAGAGAGAGAGAAAGAGAGAGACTCACACAACATATTCTAGATATGTTGAATAATTTGTCCTCTTGATATCCTTCACATCTTTAATTTTTTGAATTTTAGCAACAAATTGAGTAGGTGCGGGTTCCCTCATTTGCTCTCCCCTTATAAAATCCTCAAGTCGACAATATGGAATAATTGCGACTTGGTCTCCTACTACTTCTGTCCATGTCAAATCTTCAGCTGAAAACTCTATCATCCCTTCTGGGTCCTCAACCTCCAACTCATTGATCAATTCCCACTTCCTCATTCTTCAAATCCCTATATGATCCGAATGGAAAATGGCATCAACCCATGGTACTCATCCACCCATATTATTCATTGACCCATGGAATTTACCCATCATATTGTAAATGGCATCTGCCCGTGGTATTGTAAAATCCACCCATGGTATTCATTCACCCATGGAATTGACCCATGGTATTGTAAATGGCATCTGCCCGTGGTATTGTAAAATCCACCCATGGTATTCATTCACCCATGGAATTGACCCATGGTATTGTAACTAGAAAAATACTATAAGTAACAAGTCACATTTTGTAAAAGGACAGATTCTCTGCCACAATGTAGCCTTTACAGTTCAGAGGCATGTAGCCACACATCTCTTCTCAGAGATAAGCTACCATCGCCCTAGCTGTTTATTTTCATTTCTGTTTGTAAGCTTTACAGTTATTATCGGTTTTAATAAAAAGTTTCTTTTTGGTTTTGTTTATGGGGCATTCTCCTTATTTTTCTTCTGGCAATTTCAATCTTTCAGATCTTGGGGGTCTCTCCCCCCAAGATCCATTTTAATATTTTAGATCTTGGGGGCCTCCCCCCAAGATCCGGATCA
Source organism: Pinus tabuliformis (assembly GCA_031772625.1). Lineage (NCBI taxonomy): Eukaryota > Viridiplantae > Streptophyta > Pinopsida > Pinales > Pinaceae > Pinus > Pinus tabuliformis. The sequence continues at coordinate 977,848,419 of CM062810.1, forward strand.
GTGGTATCAGAGCAGGTTATGATTCCATGGGAATGAGGGTTTGATGCATATTTCAGTTTCAAATTTTGTAGCAATATTCAACAAACTTCAGGCATGTGCTACAACCTCCACAGAGCACTTTCTTGGGTCTAGCTGGAAGAATTTTTCTCTTCTCAATTTTTTGCAGGAATTTTTTGGGCGGCAGGTTTGCAGATCAGATCTAAAACATTTGGTACAAAATTTACAAAAACAAATACCAGATCTGGATTCCTCTCGAAAAATCACCCAATTTCAAAAAAAAAATGGGTCGAATCGGAGTTCGGATGTGGGAGATATCGCTGATTTAAAATCAGCTATTTTATCAAAAATTTTGTGACGGCGGAACTGTTGCAGCGCGAATCTGAGATCTCAGAGTGTCCAGATAAGGATTTCCAACTCATGGGAAGATTCAAAATGATCCTTCTGCTTCTAAAAATAGGTTATAATAAATATTCTGAGTTATATTGGCCGAGTTATGTCCATTTTAACTTTGGAGCAGCATTCGGAGTGGGTTTCCATTGGAGACGTGCCCTCCCACCCCACTTTAGTAGGCACCTGCTTCACATTCATCAGTTTCAACATAGCAGCATTCGGCTTGGGTTATTTGGAGACGTGCCCTCCCACCCCAGGCTATGTAGGCACCTGCTACTTCATCAGCAACCAACATCATGGTTATGGGTCATCCACAAACCCACACTTCATCGAAGTCCATTTGCTAGGCCGCACACTGTCAGTATCACAGTTGGTCACAAGTATTACAGGGTATCTCTATCCTCGGATCTTCGTTCGTAATGGTTATGGGTCATCCACAAACCCACACTTTATCGAAGTCCATTTTCTAGGCCGCACACTGTCAGAATCAGAGTTGGTCACAAGCTTTACAGGGTATCTCTATCCTCGGATATTCGTTCATTATGGTTATGAGTTAACCACATAAAACCCTTATCTTCAGTGGCTCTTCATATTCAACAAAGGCTTTGCAGGAGAGAACTTTATGCAATGGGGACCATTGCTTCTTAAGGAGGGAGGAATGATCCGAATGGAAAATGGCATCAACCCATGGTACTCATCCACCCATATTATTCATTGACCCATGGAATTTACCCATCATATTGTAAATGGCATCTGCCCGTGGTATTGTAAAATCCACCCATGGTATTCATTCACCCATGGAATTGACCCATGGTATTGTAAATGGCATTTGCCCGTGGTATTGTAAAATCCACCCATGGTATTCATTCACCCATGGAATTGACCCATGGTATTGTAACTAGAAAAATACTATAAGTAACAAGTCACATTTTGTAAAAGGACAGATTCTCTGCCACAATGTAGCCTTTACAGTTCAGAGGCATGTAGCCACACATCTCTTCTCAGAGATAAGCTACCATTGCCCTAGCTGTTTATTTCCATTTCTGTTTGTAAGCTTTACAATTATTATCGGTTTTAATAAAAAGTTTCTTTGTGGTTTTGTTTATGGGGCATCCTCCTTATTTTTCTTCTGGCAATTTCAATCTTTCAGATCTTGGGGGTCTCTCCCCCCAAGATCCATTTCAATATTTTAGATCTTGGGGGCCTCCCCCCAAGATCCGGATCAGTGGTATCAGAGCAGGTTATGATTCCATGGGAATGAGGGTTTGATGCATATTTCAGTTTCAAATTTTGTAGCAATATTCAACAAACTTCAGGCATGTGCTACAACCTCCACAGAGCACTTTCTTGGGTCTAGCTGGAAGAATTTTTCTCTTCTCAATTTTTTGCAGGAATTTTTTGGGCGGCAGGTTTGCAGATCAGATCTAAAACATTTGGTACAAAATTTACAAAAACAAATATCAGATCTGGATTCCTCTCTAAAAATCACCCAATTTCAAAAAAAAAATGGGTCGAATCGAAGTTCGGATGTGGGAGATATCGCTGATTTAAAATCAGCTATTTTATCAAAAATTTTGTGACGGCGGAACTGTTGCAGCGCGAATCTGAGATCTCAGAGTGTCCAGATAAGGATTTCCAACTCATGGGAAGATGCAAAATGATCCTTCTGCTTCTAAAAATAGGTTATAATAAATATTCTGAGTTATATTGGCCGAGTTATGTCCATTTTAACTTTGGAGCAGCATTCGGAGTGGGTTTCCATTGGAGACGTGCCCTCCCACCCCACTTTAGTAGGCACCTGCTTCACATTCATCAGTTTCAACATAGCAGCATTCGGCTTGGGTTATTTGGAGACGTGCCCTCCCACCCCAGGCTATGTAGGCACCTGCTACTTCATCAACAACCAACATCACGGTTATGGGTCATCCACAAACCCACACTTCATCGAAGTCCATTTGCTAGGCCGCACACTGTCAGTATCACAGTTGGTCACAAGCATTACAGGGTATCTCTATCCTCGGATCTTCGTTCGTAATGGTTATGGGTCATCCACAAACCCACACTTTATCGAAGTCCATTTTCTAGGCCGCACACTGTCAGAATCACAGTTGGTCACAAGCTTTACAGGGTATCTCTATCCTCGGATCTTCGTTCATTATGGTTATGAGTTAACCACATAAAACCCTTATCTTCAGTGGCTCTTCATATTCAACAAAGGCTTTGCAGGAGGGAACTTTATGCAATGGGGACCATTGCTTCTTAAGGAGGGAGGAATGATCCGAATGGAAAATGGCATCAACCCATGGTACTCATCCACCCATATTATTCATTGACCCATGGAATTTACCCATCATATTGTAAATGGCATCTGCCCGTGGTATTGTAAAATCCACCCATGGTATTCATTCACCCATGGAATTGACCCATGGTATTGTAAATGGCATCTGCCCGTGGTATTGTAAAATCCACCCATGGTATTCATTCACCCATGGAATTGACCCATGGTATTGTAACTAGAAAAATACTATAAGTAACAAGTCACATTTTGTAAAAGGACAGATTCTCTGCCACAATGTAGCCTTTACAGTTCAGAGGCATGTAGCCACACATCTCTTCTCAGAGATAAGCTACCATCGCCCTAGCTGTTTATTTCCATTTCTGTTTGTAAGCTTTACAGTTATTATCGGTTTTAATAAAAAGTTTCTTTGTGGTTTTGTTTATGGGGCATTCTCCTTATTTTTCTTCTGGCAATTTCAATCTTTCAGATCTTGGGGGTCTCTCCCCCCAAGATCCATTTCAATATTTTAGATCTTGGGGGCCTCCCCCCAAGATCCGGATCACTATACAAATGAGGGAACACGAATATTGACTAAACATATGAGCAACAGTTCATACTATGAATATTGAACACCACTTGAAATGCAATTTTTTGTAGTGTGTAGAATTTACACTGAAGACCCCACCAGATATAAACACAATTACAGCATAATTCCCTATCTCCCCTTCAATATTTCCTACCCATGCACAAAACAGTATTATAGACTTTCAAATGCTTCATCTTGGTATAATCAATACATTGCTGAAAGAAACATAATAACATGCAAAATCTGTTGCAAAGAAAAAACTGTTATACAACTTTAATCAGTTTGTTCCACTTTGTTATGCTCAGATGAAGTCCAAAACAATTACATAACAAAGTGTCCATATGATATGCATGTTATTTTTTTAGAAGCTTATGATTGAATATCCTAAGGGAGATTATTCTTTAACTGGCATTGCATTCAAGGGTTGGCAGTTAAGATTACAGCTGGGCTTGGCATTTTTGGGAAAGATGTAGAATCTTTCAAAATTGTAGCCAAAGTGGTTAAGCTGGCTATTTTTGCCTACACAAGGCAGGACAACTTGTATATTTCTTGATATATATTTGTTCAGTAGTGAAATATAAGATACATCATCTACAATTCACTTGAAGCACATTCCTGTGACCTCCAAGTTCGAGACCATAAACTTTTATAATGGCTATTCTAATCTCTGGGGTCCTCAGCATCAGCAAGTGTCAGAGGATGAGTCCTCTACCACAATTTGGCTTGACAACTCTTCAAGTTAATTTTGTTTGGTTTATCCTTCGGTAGAATAACTAATTTTTGCATGAAATGTGATGCAGTCTAAAGAGTGTTTGTCTCCCTCCCTGACTTTAGATGTTAGCCATGGTTTTGGATTCTCCTTAACTCATCAGTTAGCTCTGGTATTCTTCCTGATCCAAGAGATCTGCTGTTGAATAATTTCAGGTAGTGGATTCAAGTCTTTGGAGGCCTATAAGTCCGAATTCTTCAGTGCTGCTATTAAGCTACAGGCAAGTTATATAGCTGGAGTCATCGCAGCACTCTATGTAAGTTGCATTTCAGCGTTAAATTATATTTTCCTGGAACTTGGTTTGTTGATGAGGATTGTTGCTAAGTTCTCTAAGTTCATTCTCAGTGGCTGCCCTGTTTCAGACTCCACATGCTCAGCCTCATTCTCCAATTCTCTCATTTCAACTGGAACAGGAGGCCTAACGAGCCAAGAGAGATCGAGGATGAAGTCAATTCAGAGAAACAATTTGGTTTACAACTAATGCAAGGACCGAGAACGCTATCCCACTCACCTGCCTAGATATAAATTTGTGAGAGACTAGAGTTTGAATCTTGAAAACCAGTCTCTGTTTATTTATGGCCATCTATAATATAGGCCGTTGAAGAGTGCTTCTGTATGGGTGTGTAAGGAAATTTTCCATTGCAGCTGGTGAAATAAATTTGCAGCTCATGGAGTACAGATGCCCAAAGCTCCATAGGAGTTGGGTTGAAATAGTTGATTTCCTTATTGTTGGTAATTGCTTGGAGGGCTATGTAAAACTTGTTTGGTGATGTGTTCAGTGCATGAAAACAGTTTGATCTTTAATTCAAAGACTACTGAAGAAGGCTCTTCCAGTAGTTCTGGTCTGTATGCCAAACCCACACAAACCCAAAATGCGAGTGATAAAGGTTAGAAAAATGAAAAAGGAAGGGTTTTATTTTATTATGAAAGTAAGATGCTTTGATTTTGTAAGATTCGAGTGCACCTTGACTACCTACAGAAATCTAGTTTTACTATATTGTAGATGCTGGCAAAAGAGTTCAGTGACTCAAAGATCTGGAAACCATTTTTTATGCAATTTTCTTATCCACTGTGCTACAGTATTTTATCATGCAGCGTACACATCTATAAAAATCTGATCTTTCTTTTCGAATGTAGATGCAAACATACCAGCACCTGGTTGGGCTAAACTGCATAGAATTGCACTAGGTGCTGCAAGGGGTCTAGCGTACCTTCACACTTGCCTGGAAACGCCTATCATACATGGCAATCTCAAGTCCAAGAACATACTCATAGATGATAATTATGAGGCCCATCTTTCTGACTTTGGTCTTCACTTTCTTATGAATCCGGGTACAAAACTGGCAATGCTAGAAGCTTCTGCTTCTCAAGGTTATAAAGCACCTGAACTGCTCAAGATGAACAAGGCAAACACAAAAACAGATATTTATAGTTTTGGTATTATATTACTTGAAATTCTCACTGGCAGAAGACCAATTGAAAGGGACTCATCCAATCAAATTATTGATCTACCAACAGTTGTGAAGAATGCAGTGCTTGAAGAAAGGATTTCAGATCTCTTTGACCTTTCCATTCTGGGAGGAGGAATGAGAAGCCCGATGGATGAAGGGCTCCTTCGAGTTCTTCAGCTTGCAATGGGTTGCTGTGCACCTTCTCCCTTTGTTAGACCAGATATCAAAGAGGTGATAAGGCAACTTGAGAAGATTTACCCTCTTCCTCAGTCCCCTACATATTCTCTTTCTTCACATTACACTTCGGATGATAGAAGCAGCAGAGAATTTGTGTTGTAATGGAGAGAGGCAAAATGGCATTGGTTTATCCCTATACATATTTTTTGGAATTTATATTGAAACCTACCATGCCTCAGCTAGCGGAGCAAAATGAAGGATATTTCTGTTATTTGAGAGGTAAATCCAACATCACCGAGGATTATTTGCTTTGGGGATTTTCACCTACCAAAGTTTCTATTTTGAAAAGTTTTGGGAGCCTTAAAAATATTTCAAGGATTTGAATATAGATGTAGATTGTGATTTCTTAGAAATCCATACTGTTGAATATAGATGTAGATTGTGATTTCTTAGAAATCCATACTGTTGATTATGGGTAAATCCTTGAAATATTACATCTTGTTGATTGACAAGAAAATTACACCAAAATTCAAAGTTAGTATATAGAAAAATTAATCTTTAGAACTACTCCTCCATATGGAAGGATCATATGCCCTTCTGAAAGAGGTCTATATTCCACAAATGCCTTCAAAGGGTATGCTGTGCTGTTAACTCTCAGAAATCTTAAAACTCAGAAAATTTCACAGATATGTGGTTAATTTTTTGAAGTATTGCTGATCATCTTCAAATATCTCTGAAAATGTCCTTTACATTGGTTACTTACATATTCTGCATCTTAAAAACATGCAGAGCACTGCCACAAAGTAGTGTTACCACCAAGTTCATGATTGGTGTTGTCTAACTACCTGGTATCTGTTGGTTAAGGCATTGCTCAACGATATAAACCCTAATTGGTTAATCTTATGTCTGCATATATATATACATATATTTTCATCTAACTAGATTCACAGAAATGTTGGTGTAGATATCTGATTGAGTTTCTTGTTATTTTGTCATGTGTTACATCCAGGCAGAAAAGGAAGCAAAAATAAATAGAAATGGTGGATATGATGATGACGAGTACTGACTTCATCCTATGCCCATTTGGATCAGATACTGTGTGACTTACATGACACTCAAATTCTGTTTGTAGATTTGTCTGCTGAGAGATGTAGTAGGCAAATTTCTCTGGTGACTGTTCCTAAATACAAAGAGTTTGTTTTATTAATATAGGGGGTACAAGCTTTTGTAATTATGTTTTTTCCTATGAAATCTTTTTAAATCTTCTTGAACTGAGAGGTCCGAGCAAACTGCTTTTGTTTGTGTATAATCGAAATCGATGGAAAAACATTTTGTTTATTTATATGTGGAGTGCTAACATTTTCTGTGACTGTGAATGATCCTTTTGGACCAGTGCATTATAAGGTCCATTTCCTTGTGCTGGATAATTAAAATAAATAATGGGACCGATTGGTCAATTAAATTAAACAGTGTTGCATTTCTTAATGAATCAAATGGGGCTTTGATCCCAAGGTCAATATTTTTCAGGTCAGGAAAGGCACCGACTTCTCTGAGGTGTATATGCGATTCCTGTATTCTACAGGGATTTGGCCACTTTTGGCTGAGCTGGCCTGCGAGTTCAGCTGGTTTTCGCGAATCTGCTGGGTAGTGCAGGGTTTTAGCGGCAGGAAGGCTTGTGGAGGGCATTGGATACCAGTTGTAGCACAGAACTGGCATCTGCAGCTAGGTCCATGGAGAAATGTAAAAGCAAGATTTAGGGTTCACGTATGACCCATTCTCAGGATGTAGGGTTCACGTAGGGTTTACAACTTTCCTGTGCCCCTGAAATCTAAAATCTTTAAAACAGATTTAAAACAAAATGAATGTTTTATGTCTAAAAGATTCTCTAAATATAGATCTAAGTATGGTTTAAAACCACGATTTGTCATTTGCAGAGATGGATATGGCACCAGAATATACCAGGAGGTAACAGAGCTCAGTCCGGCGGGTTGCAGCGCTTCAGTGCGGCGGGTTGCGGGTTGCAGAGCACAGTGATTGCAGGTTGCAGCGCTTCAGTCCGGCGGGTTGTGGGTTGCAGAGCACAGTGGTTCTAGGTTGCAGAGTTTCGGTGGCGCGCGAAATGCAGTTTTGGAATTATGTTATTGAGTTTTGGGCCGTATGGTGGGTCCCGCACTGGCGGCCGGAAAGGTCTCCGTGGTCGCCCGCCGGAGTTATGTATGCCATCCCACTGACGTGCACCACATACATAGATGGCAAAGGCATTTATGACTCAATATATGGCTGGTTAGCCCTTGCCACAAACCTAGGCTTCATGGCGAGTACGTTTCATGTTTTTTCTGTTATTTCGTACATAATAGCGATTTTGAGTTTCTACGGTCAAAGATCATGGGTCCGCTTTATACCGAAATTATAGTTCAAATTCACCTTGATTTCGAATGTAAACTGTCAAAGCTTAGACGAACTCAAAATTTATGTCGTTGTATCATGTGTTTTTGGGGATATCGAAAGGACACATAAAAGTAGTTACCAAGAGGAGCAAGAAATCGCACAGAACGTTTAAAATTGGCGAGAGGAGTGCAAATCACACAGCACGTTTAAGTTAGAACGTGGTAAAACCTATATCATCGGAATAGGCTTGGGTGTTATTACATCCCATATCATCCGTGTCCAAGGAATAAGTTGCAGGTTATTACAAGTAACCCAGATTCATAATTGGATATACGAAAGAGGAATGGGCTGTTGAGGCTGAAATGCGATTAAATAACTGGTATGGATCTGCTAGTTCCTTTCCAACAAGTAAAGATTTAAATGTAATTAAATAGCTCGCTTTTCGTTCTGTCTTTCTTTGAGTCTTTGTAAGTCAAAAACAACTTGACAACTCGCATGGTCCTCTCCAGCTACAGCTAAAATCTGCTGTATGTAACTTCTGCCATTCTTGGAACCTGGATCTTGCTGCGATCCCATCTTTTTCCTTGGCTTTCAATCCATATCCACACATCGCTTTCTTCTTAGGAAGTGTTTGAGCAGGAGCGTTTGGGAAAATAATGGATCAAGGAAACAGAGACATGGCACAACGTCCTCCCACCAAGAGGACTAAATGGTCTCCTACAGTTAATCAGAAAGCCGAACTGAACTCCATGTTCGCTAAAGGAATCCACTCTCCCAACCCTAACGAAAGAAAGGAGATTCTCGATCAACTACGGAAGCATGGCAACGTTGAGGACAATAATATTATCCACTGGTTTAAAAGTCGTAGAACTAAACTGAAGGACGAAGAGAATATGGCGGCCTTCATGAAGCAGTGGCGGGAAAAACAGAGAGAGGCGGCCATCAAGAAGCAGAGGCAGAAACAAGAGAGAGAGGCGGCCATCAACCAGTGTGTTCAACAACCTTCTTTGGCAGGCACATCGCACACAGATGTTAAGCTCTTGGACACGTCCTGCAATGTCCCCAAAAAATTCACAAATATTATATTTCACTATAAGTATAGCCAGTACTTTGCTATTTTCTCATACTTGTTCTTTTTTATTCAATGCAATACATTTGTGTCTACTCCTTTAACGATTCTGAAGCTTTTTCACCAGAAATTCTCCCTACACTGCAGCAATCGGCCATCGTCACGCCAGAGGTAATGAGTTAATATTACCAATTATTATTCCAAATCGTGTTATGTTCTTTTTTATTTTTTAATTTATCAGTACATTGAATATCAATCAGAGTTGGTACAAATGAACTATTCATGGATCGCTAATATTTGGTTGGTTCTCAGGGAGATGCTACTACGTCGAATGATAATGACGATACAACGGCTCTCAAGTTATTTACAGGAGAAGATGAGAGGTAAGAATTTTCTTGTTTTATGATATTTGTTTTCTATTTTCTCGCGTTTATTTGTTTATCAATGCAACCAATTTGTTTCTACTACCTCAACTTCTCCGAAGCATTTTTGCCAGAAATTCTCCCTACACAACAGATGTCAGCTTCTGTGATGCCTGAGGTAACGAGTTAATAATAGCTCCAAACTCTGTTATTTTCTTGATGATTTCTTTGTTTATTTTCATTCTGATTTCTTTATTTCTTTCTGATTTCTTTATTCTGTTGCTAAGCATGAGCTACTAAGGATCGGTAAAATTACTACAGTTGATCGTGACACAATAAACTCTGGCAATTTATCTGAACTTCGGACATTAGAGTCATTTCAATTGCATCCCGGTATGCCTCGCGACAAATCCGCAACCGGTAAAGGAGTTGAGAAAAAGTCACAAATCTGAGGAATTGAGAAATGATCACCGTTCAGCTGGAAAATAATACATAATTTTTCCCATTTCATTCCTCAGCATCTCCATAATTTTATCCATTTCATTCCTTGGCATCCTCGCAAATAATGCAAGCGCCCGGTGCATCTATATTTAGCGATCTGCTACAGAATAATGTTGCATGCATCGGTGCCTGGACAGGAAGACAGATAGAATGAATTAATTTTAAAATATATAATTTTTTATTTATAAGAATTGTGTATGAATTTATTATTTTTAGTTTTTTAATAATTGATTTTAAAATTTATAATTTTTTTTGTTATAAATATTGAGTATGAATTTTTTATTTTTTATTTCTAATAATATAGTTGATATATTTGCGTTGGATTTACTTGAGATGCTGGTAGCAATATCTGATAAAAGTTGGGAGTTTATACTACATAGTTATTAATTATCATTCACATGATACAAAATTAACATGTTTCCAGAGTGTCGGCATTTTATTAAGAATATATGCATGTTTGTAGAATGCACGCAGATTAGTAGGAGTACACACAAACTCGTAATAATTTGTATGTCTAATATTTTTCTTTTTTCTTTTCTCAACATGTGAAATTGTATATTTAGCCAGATGTTTTGTATTTTCAAATATTGTATTTTACACGTTACTTTAATTTGCGGTGGATTTAAGTGTTAGTGATGAGAATTAAATTTCTTAAATAATATATTTTAAAAGAAATTCAATTCCAATGGGTGAATTCAATATTCAGTTATGCAAGGTTTTTGGATGGCTTCATCGATTACGGTGGCTTTATAGTTCTACCCTCTAGAATATGAAGCTCTTTCAACAAATCCAATGGCCAGCGAGTAAATTCAATATCAAATTGTCAAAGGGCTTTCCCTCGGCTTCATCAACAGTGAATTCAATGTCCGTGGCTCTACTATTTGCCCAATGTGAAGCTCTTCTAACGTTTTCTTTTTTGGGTTTTCCAACTGTCTTCTATTAACTTTCATCAATAATCTATAATGTCTTAATTATGTTCTTTGTTGTCATTTCCTATTTCATCAGGAAGGGAGAATGGAGTCGTAAACTTTATATTGGAAATATACTTCAAAGAAAGAATTAAGGCATTTTTAGTTTTGGTTTCAATTATCACACCTTTTGAACTTAATAAATTCTATGTCTTCTTTTATTTATAATTGTTTTTTATGAGACAAACTAGATAAGTTTTACCTAGATTCAGTTTATAAATATAGGTTAGTTATATGGGTGAGTTATGGTAAATAGTTTGGTAAGTATTATTTATTTTTTAATTAGGTTGAAATTTCTAATTTATATAGGTTAACACATTGTAATATATTGTAATATTTTTTATATATTTAAGATTTTAGAATTTTAAAGGATATTATTTGATAATGATATAAGTTTTCACTTGAGTAAAATTTTGGAAAATATTTAAATTTTTGAGATAATTTTAGTTAAATTAATAAGTAAAATAATAACCTAGGTTAATAACTCTCTCTAAATTATACCAAAAAAACTTCATTAATTTCTTGATATATCATAAAACAACAAATCTTTATTCATTATGAACAAAATGATAAAAAAAGAATTTGCAAAAGTGTATAATGGTCATTACACACATTAAGTTTGTGGATGCAACATCCATCAATTTTTTTTTTCTATATGTCTATATGGCCACTTTAAATCAGTTTTTGTTTATTTTAGGTCAATAAAATCACATATTCCATTAACATTTTATTAATATGTATTGTTTTTTTGATAAATTTGCTTTAAATGTTAAACATAGTGTGGTAGTATTATTTCCTATAGTATAAAAACTATAAAACTTACTAAAATTTGGAATACTTCAATTTTTTAAGTTTTGTCAACTATAACTTTTCAAAACAATTCATTGTTTTGAAAAAATATTTAAATTTTCTATATAATTTTATTTAAATTAATAATCAAAATAGTAATATTATTCAACATATATATGTATATTATATTAATATATGTACATTGTTATCTACTTGAAAGATCATAAAATAATACCAATTATTATTTATAAATAAAAATGGAGTAAACATTTTGCAAACATATAGGTGAGTTGTGACTACTCACTTCAAATTCAATTTCCTCCTTGACATAAACATGATTTTTTTTGTTGTGTGTATCTAATTATTTGCCCTTTTTTTAATTCAATAAAATTACAAATTTCATTAGCACTATATTAATGTGTTATTGAGTAATATTTCTTTAATTAATAAGTAAAGAATGATATATATATATATATATATATGATCACTAGAACCAAAATTCATCCATAATCATATTTTATCCCCATGGTTTGCTACTAGAAAATCAGATTAGCAGCAAAATCTAATGTTTTTAGTCATATAATCTACATAGATTAAATAGATTCATAACCAATGATGTAGGATGCATTTAGTATTGAGATTAGCTAGTCTATATAGAAGTGTAGGAAAATGGCCTTGAGACCTCCTAGGAAAACATAAAAAACTAATGGAAGGAAAATAACTCACTACCCTACAAGGAGTAAGATTAATATGAAAACAAGATATGTTGGCCATCAAAACATGTTAGGAGGAAGTTGACACATCAACTAGATCTCTTGGGGTGCTCAGATACACCGGTCTTTCACATGAAGTAAGAGGGTTTAATTACACACCAACTATAGAACCATATCATGATGTTTAGCCTGAAAATCATAATCTATAGAAGAATTTCACATTTTCCTAGTGCCTCTTGAGGGGGAATTTTCCCATAACAACTTTCATATACTAGTAAAGGTGAATAGTATGCAAGTATTGGTTCTTTTAGATTTTGGTGTGCCTAGTATCTCACACCCAATAGGAGACAAAAGTCACTAATTTAGTGTCCATGAATTCATACTTGTTAGCTAAAACCTCTATAGATGCTTGAAGAATTTTCTCTTGGATTTTAAGTGGGGTGTGCAGGTGAAAGCGACGAGCTTCCCTATGAGCCTGAAGGTGAGCGTGAGCACCTCCTTCAACTCTCTTTGAAGATCCCCTATGGCTACAAGCTCATTTCCTAGGCATGGTGGAAGGGGAAAGAGTTGGAGTTTAAAATGGTGAAAGAGTGGAAAAGCATAGTAAGACTAGTGAAGGGAGTGTTTGAGGCAAATGGATAAACATAAATGGAATAGAGAAAGGAGACATTGAAAGTAAAAGGAGTTGAAAAGAGGATACTAGTAGAAAAAGAAGGTTGAGCAAAGGTTACTAGGAAATTGAGAAAATACCACCAGCGAAACTAGGGGAGAGTGCAAGTAGGAAAAAGAACAATGTTGAATACCTATAACACAATGTGACTCGTAGGAGGCACATTGAGAAACAAGGGGATCACTTCATTAAATAATGAAACCAATTTCGATACAACACTTCTCCACATCCCTTTAAGTAGTGCAACCTCTTTATACAACTAAGCCACAAAACTATCTTTCCAACCAAACAAATTTATAGAATCAATCATAATGGGGGAGACTAGCTCATGAGGACCTAGTCCTTTCCCCCTCGAAAAGATGGAAAAATCATTGAGAGGAATCCAAGAACCTAATTTAGCGAAGTACAATTGGAAAAATCCCTCTCTCATTGTAGTTGAGACATCAATGGTAATCTCATCGTCTCCCTTAGAAATCATTGATGTGCATCCATCTAGATCCTTCCTTATATCGCCATCTCAAGTCATTAATGGCATCATAATACTTACATGGATGTCTATCATCATAAGTTTATATAAGGGACAATTGGTAGAGGGAGGAAGCCACACCTCCCCTCACGATTGAATGGGGTGATAATGGTGGTATAATCCCTTTCTAGATTTTCTTAGTGTTCCTCACCTAATTCGATGCTATCTCGCTATTTATGAAAAAGAACAATTCCTGATCTTGAAGCAAAGAGTGGTAGCTTTGTAGGAATGAGAAAGATTCTCTAGTGGTCCAAGGGGAAGAGAGAAAAAAATATAGATCGGAACATCAAAAAAATTTCAAACACTCTATAACCTTATTATATAAGTGTTTGATGTATAAAAAGATAATAAAGAAGGAAATTGTATAAAATAATTCTCAAACCTCTAGCTAGAAATAATATTTTCCACTCATAAACCATTTATGATTGTTTTTAAAGATGATATAACCATTTGCGAATCTCCTCCATAATATTTCATTTTAGTTTGACAAAATTCATGGCCTTAATTTATTTTTATTTTTTAAATTTTATGTATTCATTATTATTTAATATAAATTAATAAATTTAATATTTAATATCTATTTTTTATCCAATAATATTGATATTAAATAATAATTGCTTCCCGAAGAATCCTAACAGCATGGAATGCTTTTTTAAACGGCACGTAAGATTATGCTTTGAATTTCCGTTTTCATATGACATTTCAAATTGATAATGATTTATTTAACCATATCTTTTTTTTTTAACAAATTCTACTAATTTAGGATCCCAATCCGATGATGTTCTACGGTCACATATCTTTCCCACATGCAACATACCAAGCCGAATATTTTTTATGTTTTGTCTGTTATTTAGTACATAATATAGATTTAAAGTTGGCGAGAGGAGCAACAAACCACAGCACATTAAAGTTAGAACGTGGGAAAACCTATATCATCAGAATAGGTTTCGGGATTATCACATCCCATATCATCCCTATCCAAGGAATAGGTTGCACGTTATTACAAGTAATCCAGATTGATAATTGCATCTACAAGCGAGGAAGAATCTGTTGAGACTGAAATGCGATTAAATTACTGGTATGGATCTGGTAATTTTTTTCCAACCAGTATAGATTTAAGGCTTTCTAAGTCAAAGACAACTTGACCAGTCCCATGGTCATCTCCATCTACAGCTAAAATCGGCTGCATGTAACTTCTGTCATTCTTGGAGCTTGGATTTTGTTGCGATCCCATTCCTTTCATTGGCTTTCAATCCACATCCACACATCGCTTTCTTCTTAGGAAAGTGTTTGCGCAGGAGCTTTGGGGAAAAAATGGATTAAGAAAATAGAGACATGGAAGAAGGTTTTCTCACCTAACTAAAATTGAAAAGAACAAAACGTGGAGGATGACTTTGGATTTTCAGTGTTACGAATCAGCTAAATAAGATTACATTGGAAACATAAGTAATAAGTCATTGGCGTTAAACTTGACTTAAAGTCGGCTAACTCAAACTGAACTAGGACACTTGGAGGGACGGTTGTGACACTTAACAAATGGTTGGAATTAGATTTTCCAAAGCTTCCCTTTAATTTCAACAACATAAAACTCAATTAAGATATTTCCTTGTCTATGTCTAAGCTAGGTTTACATTTTAAAAATTGACTTCAACTTTTCTTATTCTTTTTCTCCAAATCATATAGCCTCTAAATTGTTTCAACTTTGTCTTCTTGTTGTAGGCTTCAAATTTTAGATTCTTCGTTTCTTGGTGCAGGTCTTCCATTCTTCTAGGTTAGCATATCTTAGGCTCTTCAAAAAATGACTTGTATGTGGGCTGCTGGCACATATTATCCTCTGTAGTGCACTTTTCATCAATCTGATGCAAAATAAGATCATAATATAATTTCATCCATTCACGACTCCAATACCTAAAAATTTCATTGATTTCCTCATTATGTATGTTGTCTTTCACATTCATTTCTGCAACTTCTATGCAGACCTCATCAACGCACGGTGTTACAAGCCATGCTTCAAGGAAATATAATTCTTCCTCATAATCATTCTTTTTACCTACACACTACATTAAAATTAAAAATATTTGGAGAACCAAATTGGTTATGTTCTTTCTGCTTCAAAATGACAACTTTCTCCTGTTGCACTTCCTTTTTTGTCTCTTTTGTCTATGTACTAACCTTTTCTGTTGCAGACAAGTTGTCTTCCACAGACTCAAGTGGGCTTTTCTCACTAAGTAACATCATATCTATATGTTGTTTTTGTTGCATCACCTACAACCATTCATCATTACCCAACAGTTCTTCATCAAATTTTACATCAATAATATTAATTGTGGGATTCACAATAGCATTGACTGCTCCAATGGCAGTTTCATTGTCATCAGCAAGTTCTATTGCTTGATTCACCGGAATTTCATGAGCAAGCTTTGTGGATGGATATACCAAATCTTCATCCATTTGTAGTTGTGCACAGTGGGGTTCGTGAGCATCAACTTGCTTCTTCTGTCTTGCTTCTCTGACTTCTTCACAGACATCATCCACTTATGGCTTATCATAGTGAGATTCGACAACGTTTTGATCTCGTTGTAGATATGATGCTATAGATCCACATTCATATTCAACTTCAATGCTCCCAGTTACACCAAAACATCTCTCAAGAGTATCCCAGGCTTCCTTCGCTGTGTTGGTTTCTGAAATAAGGAGAAAAACGTTGTTATCGACAGATTCTTTTATGCATTTCAATGCAAAGACATATTTTTGCCTCTTCACTTCCAGATCTAAAAAGATCTCAAACATCTCTTGTTGTCGCTTTGACCTTCTTAACTTCTCCGCTTTTCCCATTTTTTAGATGTTGTCCCACTACAAATCAACATACTCGCATCTAACTAGAATAAATAGCTTCTTCTTGACATCCACAAATAAACGATTATACAAATTGCACAAGGGCGACACTTTGACAAAAGCTTTTACAACAAATTATAATGCCCAAAGCCGATTAGACCAATGCCCTCATTTTTCATATCCTTTTTCAACCCAAAAAAACAATGCAACGGGCTTTTTTTTATAACAAAATTAAATCAAATATGAGTTCGTAACAAATTCAAGTTTTCGTTTAAAACACTTAAAAAATTATAACAAAGTCTCATTTCTTTTAAATCACTCTTTTAGAAAAATAGCCATTTTCTTCAACGAAGAACTCTTCATATCAAAATTTTAAATAACTCTTTAAATCACTCTTTTCTTTAAATAAAAAAGAGTCCCCTTTTCTCAAATATGAGACTTACTATCATGAGTTTTCGTGGATCGTATTGCTTTAGAGCTCAAACCCAACCGCCATTACCTCTATCCCGCGTCAATTGGATACTCGACTAAAGCGATATTTTGAATTGGAGTCGAGCATTAGTAACGCTTAGCGCAACACTTCATCCTTTTCAATTGCGTTAATAATGCAATGTACTCAAATAATAAATATCATTATCACAGTAATTTTTTAGATTCGGCTATTGCCATCTTATATCAGGTATGATTATTGTTTAACATCTCTCCTTAATAACAACTTATATTTTAATTTATCTGTTAGTTTTTCCAACAAAACATTTCATTTTTGCTTTCTTGCTAAAGGGTCCATGCTTGTTTATTTGTTGGTGTAGTTTCATCTTCACCTTTTTTGCTTTCCTTATGATTTCTTTCAATTTCTCTTTTCTTACGTACTTAACATAATCAACCTCTTCCGGATTATGATGCGAGACAACATCCTGAGCAATGAAAACAAGGTAATCCAATTCATGCTCTCCCCACTTTCCATGAGGAGCCACCAAAATATGGTCATCTTCGAACATTAGTGGCCTTTGAACAACATCCATGGTTGTATCCTCCACTGTCACAGCCATCTTAAAAGCGGATTCAATCAAATTTCTAATAATTGGGTTTTAGGAGAAGCAAGTTCTGCTCTCAATGATTGATGGAACATGTGAAATTGGTTGCACCTCCTAATATTCTTGGTCATCAATAAAACCATTTTGTTTTTAATATATTAATAAATTAATATTATAATTTAAATATTATTGTTCAAATATAGTCGTTAATTGAAATTATGTCTCTACATTGCTCTCTATTTAAGCCTTTGCCATGGTCTGCCTCTTCATCTGGTCCTGATGATGAACCACACTTGTTGGTTCGAAAAGTGTTGGTCAAAAAAAAATAAAAATTCTTTCATGTGATTTCTACCAAAAGACTTTGTTTAAACCATTTTATTTATTGAATAATTCTTCTGACTCAAAAATACTATCGGAATAAAAAGTGTTACCTGGCACAAAAATACTTCCGAATGGACTCTCTTAAAAAACATCATCAAAAAGATCACTATAAAAAATCATCCTATTCATTTATGAGCTTGAGACTTCGCTTCACATGAACACACTAGTCAAACCCAAAACGAAGACACTTTTCAAAAGATTGGCACTCTGCTACACATACACCAGTCACAGGCTCCACACTTAGCCGATCAGCTCCCACGGTTGGCTCTGAAGCTCGATCTCCACATTGGGCTCTCAACTTGGCCTTACACATAGATCCTATAGTAGGTTATGACCCCCAAATTGGGTTACAACATAAAAAGTGTGCAAGTGGGCTCGTACCCCACAACTGACACCAAAAACACCACAATAGGCTCTTTCTCTACACCCAATAAATTTGTCTACCAGAACTCCCTTCACTATAACTAGGCTGAAACTTCAGAAGCCCCAAATCAGAAAATAAAATAAAAAACTACCTCAAAAGAACACACAACTTTCACAATCTTGTCTTTGAACGCACTGTTGTATAAATATGGGAAATAATGAAGAAAAGAAACTAAACACAATCGGTTATACATTTACCAAGACAAGAAACTGAATTCACACACACAAATAGATACTCAGGATTTACGTGGTAAAACCTCGACAATGTGTCAAGGAAACATCCACGGGGCAAGGGATTGGAATATATTATTCAACAATGATTCTCCACACTTACATTTCATGGGCATTCACTAGTTTTATATCATCGACCTCCGTTACATAACTGACAATTCGGTGTAAAACTGACTAATTACTTTTTACCCAAAATTACTAATTCGTTGTCAAACTAACAAACTCCACCTTGACAACAATTTTCCTAATCCCTTGCCCATGCCCATTCATCATCTTTTCTGCAAGCCAAGAGAAGCTAAACACCACCGCAACTTCTCTATTGTAACTGGCTTTGTGAACATGTCTGCACAATTCTCTCGCGTATGGACCTTTTGAAGAGCGACTTTTCTGCCATCGATCACATGTCTCAGAAAATGATACCTTACATCAATGTGCTTGGTTCTGCTGTGATAGGCAGGGTTTGTAGCCAAGTGAATAGCACTTTGACTGTCACATAGTACATTCACTTTCTCCTGCGTTCTTCCAATTTCATCGAGGAGACCCTTTAACTAGATTGCTTCTTTACTGGCATCTGAAGCGGCTATATATTCATCTTCGGTAGTGGACAACGTAACTGTTTCTTGAAGCTTTGACATCCAACTAATTGCTCCACCTGCAAGAGTAAAGGAATAACCTGTAGTAGATCTTATTTTGTCCAAATCACCTGCATAGTCAGCATCTACATATCCGCAGACTGATCCTTCACTACCATTAAAGACGATGCAATGGTCACTTGTGCCTCTTAGATATCAAAGCACCCATTTCACTGCTTGTCAATGTTCATTACCTGGATTTGCCATGAACCTGCTGACAACCCCAACTGCATGTGAAATGTCAGGTCTTGTAGATACCATCGCATACATTAAGTTTCCTACAACATTTTCATATGGTACATGAGACATATACTTCTTTTCTTCATCAGCTCTAGGACTCAAAACCGAAGAAATCTTAAAATGGGAAGCTAGTGGAACATTAACAGGTTTCACATTGTTCATAGAGAACTTTTCAAGTACTTTCTCCACATACTTCTGCTGTGATAACCAAAGCTTACCATTTTTCCTGTCTCTATGTATCTCCATGCCCAAGATATGTTTTGCTGCTCCAAGATCCTTCATATCAAACGTCCTAGATAGTTGAGCCTTTAACCTGTTGATCTCTTCCATACTTTCACTTGCAATAAGCATATCGTAAACATACAAAGCTAAGATAATGAATATGTCATTGAAACTTTTGAAGTACACACAATGATCATATTCACTTCTTATAAAGTTCTGGCTCACCATGAAGGAATCAAACTTCTTGTACCATTGTCTGGGAGACTGTCTCAGACCATACAATGATTTCCTGAGCTTGAAAACTAATCTTCTACTGTGACCTCGTACAAAACCTTTTGGTTGTTCCATATATATCTCTTCATTCAAATCACCATGTAGAAAAGTTGTTTTAACATCTAGTTGTTCTAACTCAAGATTAAGCAACACAGTTAGTGCCAACACAGTACGTATAGAAACAAGTTTTACAACTGGAGAAAAAATCTCATGAAAGTCTATACCTTCAACCTGAGAATACCCTTTTGCTACCAGTCTCGCCTTATACCTTTCGATACTTCCATCAACTTTCCGTTTCAGTTTGAAGACCCATTTGCATCCAACAACACTTCTCCCTTCAGGAAGCTCTACAAGATCCCAGGTATTGTTCTTGGCTAAGGAGTCCATTTCTTCTTCCATATCCATTTTCCATTTCTCGCTATCTGTATCATCTACTGCTTCCTGATAACAAGAAGTTTCCCCATCTTCAGTAATCAAAGCAAAAGATGAAGCAGAATCTTCATACCTTTTGGGAGTTTTCCTTTCCCTTGTAGACCTTCTTAGAGCGATTGGTTGCTGAACTGGTTCAGAAACTTGCACTGGTTCAAAAGCTGCAACGACTTCCTTTGTGTCGTCAACACCTTTTTCTCCAGAAGTCTCTCCTTCCTTTTGACTGTCACTAAAAGTTATAGCCTCCAACTGAACTCGTTGATTCGGCGATACCTGTTCATGTTCAATTCTTTCAACATTTGATTTTAACAAAGAGGATTCATCAAATGTTACATCTCTACCAATGACTATCTTCCGCAATGTAGGATCCCACAACCTATATCCTTTCACTGCATAGTCATACCCAACAAAGACATAACATTTTGAATTTGGATCTAATTTTGAACGTTGATTTTTCGGAATGAGAGAATAAGCATCACAGTCAAATATCCTCAAATGTGAATAGTCACAAGACTGAATTGTCCAAACTTCTTCAGGAATTTTACAATCAATTGCTACTGAAGGTGATCTGTTAACTAAATAACAAGTAGTAGATACTGCTTCTGCCCACAATTCCTTTTGCAAGTTAGCATTGTTGATCATGCTTCTGGCTCTTTCCATAAGAGTCTGATTCATACGCTCAGCAACACCATTTTGCTGAGGAGTATAAATAGCAGTTTTGTGTCTAACAATTCCCTCATCCTTATAGTATTGTTCAAATTCAACTGAAGTGAACTCACCACCATTGTCAGTTCTTAGACATTTAATAGATTTGCTTGTTCTTTTCTCTACCATTACTTTAAATTGTTTAAAGACATTTAATACATCAGCTTTCCTTTTTAGCATATAGACCCAAACTTTACGGAGTAATCATCAATAAACGTTAAAAAATACAATGCACCTCCATATGACACAAGAGGGGATGGTCCCCACAGATTAGAATGAATATAGTCTAAAACATCTTTACTATTATGATTTCCAACTTTAAATCTCTGTTTACATTGTTTTCCATACACACAATGTTTACAGAAATCTAACTTCAAGGATTTCAGAGCGGGAAGAGATTTACGTTTCATCAGTATCTGAAGACCTTTCTCGCTCATATGACCCAATCGCTGATGCCATAAACGATTACCTGCTTCTTCCTTTTCTGAAGCAATTGCTGCTTCACTGACCTGAGTACTTCCTTCTAACCTGTAAAGATTTCCAACTTTTTTGCCTTCATAACCACAAGGGCTCCTTTAAATACTTTCAAGACGCCATCCTGACCTGTAAACTTATATCCATCTGAATTCAACATTCCCAAAGAGATTATATTTTTCTTCAAATCATGTACATGTCTAACACTAGTTAATGTTCTAACTGTGTTATCATACATCTTAATCCTGATATCTCCCATACCAACAGTCTGACATGACACATTGTTACCCATAAACAAAGAACTACCATTTACATTTTTATACGAAGTAAACCAATTTCTATGTGGGCACATGTGGTATGAAGCACCAGAGTCTAACAGCCAGCTATATAAACCCTGAGAGAAATTACATTCAGGTGAAGTTTCATCTATCATACATAATTCTTCAGCAGATAAAACTTCGTCTATCATACCTGAATCGACCTGATTCGCTTCCTTCTTCGGGTTGTCGGATTCTTTTCATTTCTAATAGTCCTTCTTCAAGTGTCCAATTTTACGCAGTTCCTACATTTTTCCTTACACTTCTTTCCCTTCGATTTCAATCTAGAAGACCCCCTTGGTTTTTCTCCTCTTTCCTTTGAGCGTCCTCTAGCGACCATGGCTTCTGATGCAGCTGTTTCAGTGCTGGATTTCCTTTGTACTTCTTCAGATAGGAGAGCTCCCATGACTGACTCAAACTTCAAAGAATCAGCAGTGCTCAAGTTGATTGAAGTTACGAAGTGATCCCATGATTCAGGCAGAGAACACAACAAGGTTATGGCTTTATCTTCTTCCTGTATTTTGACTTCCATATCTGTTAATTGACTTCCATATCTTTTAATTGACATATTAATTGCTATAGAAGGAATATGAAACATATGATATGTTATGCATGTAACAAGCTTGGACATATAGCTAAGGAATGCAGGAACAAAGTACAGGCACCATACCGAAAGGAGAAAACATCATCACACTTGAAGATATGGAAGAAGAAGGAAGTACAGTTAGAAAAATGTGGCACAACACAATGTACAGACATAACAGACTCAGAAGGAGCTGAAAGTGTGAAACTTCAGTGTTCTAAATCTCATACGCAAGTTTCGTGAAGAAAAGTCGTGTATATACGCGAGTTAGTTGTTGCACAATTGTGTATATGTTAGTTTGACGAAAAGCAGTAGGGATAGGCTCAGGAAATAGGGGTTGATATGATTCAGTCCATTATTTGCTCTGCTTGATAATGGTTAAAATTTGCTAATGATGTGTGAAAATGTCTTGATACTTGTAAGATGTCTAAAAGTGTTTTGACCCTAAATTGATGATGATGATGCCTTGATACTTCTTGCTGATATATGCATGATCAGATCTGACAATGAACAGATGGCATAGGTTCAGGCAGAGCATATGCTTTTAATAATGCATTGTTGGCATTATGGTTAGTAGTCCTTGGTGATGATGCTTATATGGCTAAATGATATATCTTGCTATGATATGAGTGTCCATGACAAAATCTCATATGATTCTTGGGGTTACATAGTTGATGTTCAGATCAGATTTGTGGTTGATTCTCTGATGATGCATATATGGTGTTTACATGGTGATCTTCATAAGGATAAGGAGAAGTACAAAGCTTGAATACACATCTTCATTACTTGATGATGAGTCACTCATATGCTATTGTCGTCATATGCATAAAGATCATATAATACAGTTATGATGCAGGATTCCTATAGTTCTTGGCGCTCATGTGGATGAGGATTGTTGCTGTTGGTGAGGATTGTTGCTATTGGTCTTTGTTATAAATGTCATATCAAGACTCATGATGTAATAGTGTGTCTCTATCTATTGTAGTCATTTGATGAATCCCTTTTGGTCATATGATGTAATTTGTACCCCCACTATGCATGGTAAGGATGATGTAATATTTTAGTCATGTACAAACATTTGGTATCTGGCGTATCCCCACTTGGTTGGGTGGATGAGTCAATATTGGTATATCCCCACTAGGTTGGGAGATGGATGTATGTATGAGTACTTGGTGATAGGAAGGTCATTTATGATAGAGTCATGCTCTTCTTGTAGAACATCTTTTTGCATACCTTGTTTACAATGAGGGGGAGCATGAACAGCACACTTCAGCAGGCAAAGATTTCAGCATGTACTCAGAGGGAGCATGGACAGATTGGTACACCTTGGCATATACAAAGGGGTAGCTCATTCAGAGATTTCAACAGGTACTCAGGGGAGTATGGACAGTGGAATGTTTATCAAGGAAAGAGAATATCTTGGTCCACCCTTTGCCCTTGATGTCAAATGGGGAGAGTGATTTGGTGTTGTTGCCATCAAGTCCAAAGGGGGAGATTGTTAGCATTATGATGCATGTGTTGTACTTGATGGAAACCCACTCGTAGAAGAACAAATCACTTATATATAACTAGATGAATCTATAGAAGAGATATCAGATGTGACAGAATACATGGGATGCAGGATAGCTCAAAGGAATCAGATGACAGTTCTTAGTACGACAAGTTAGCTTTGCCATCAAGTCCAAAGGGGGAGATTGTTGGCATTATGATACAAGTGTTGTCCTTGATGGCAACTCACACAGATGACAGATCATAGTGCAGCAAGTCAGTAGCAAAGAGTTGATGATCAGACTACAAAGAATGAAGAAAGAAGAGTATATACGTAGGTTCACTATATACCAAGTCGCGTACATATGCAGGTTATATGCAGATTCACTATGTACCAAGTCGCATATATACGCAAGTTCTCCATATACCAGGTAGGGTATACACGCAGGTTCACTATATACAAAGGCGTGTATACACGCGGGATTGCTGATCAAAAGTCACGTATGCGTATGCATGCACTTTCATGCACAAAAAGCGCGTACATGTGGGAAAGCTTATTTTTGGGTCCATCGTATTTAGAACTATGGTTTTGGTCCTTGGTATTGCATCCAAAGTGTTGAACCTAGGTATTGGGTCCCTAGTATTGGTTCTCAATGGTTTTGGACCATGGTATTGAGTAAGGCCTAAGACTATAAAAGGAGAAGAAGATCATTAGGCAAATGTATTGAGAAAGTCTTGAATATCTGATGAAGTATGAGATCCAGTATGCAGGTTATGGGTTCATGATGCATTGCTTGATCTAAGCTAAGGAGGAATCTCAATGGTTGATGGAGAACAAGATCTAAGGATAGATCGGGATCTAATGGCTTGGAATGAATCATCTCTATACGGTTTGATCTTCTTTAGTCTAGATCTGTATACTGATGGATGTAATGTTTTGTAAATGTTATGATCTGGGTATAACTCAAGTTTGGAATAGCTGCAAATCATGAATGAATATTTACAGATGTATACACTGGTTGACTATGATAAAAGAGTGTACATACGCAGGTTAGATACATCTAAGTAGCATATACCATATGAGCTATGATGTTTGAAGTTAAAGGTGTTTCTGGTTGTTGATGAGTTCTGATGACTATTTATTGGTGTCAGTATTTTGCATTTTCAAATTGGTTGATTATGTTTAGCTTCAGTATTGATGGATGAGATCTATAATGGATCAGGATAAGAATGACTTATCTTTATGTGATCTGATGAACTTGATCTGGTTTCTAGCATACATATTATCTTTGTATACGTAATGATCTGGGTATGTCTGAATTCAGGAAGTGGAGAAAAGTCATAAGTAAGTAGTTAATGACATATATGCTGGTTCGCCTTGGTGAAGTTGCGTATACATGCTGGTTCGACACTTCCAAGTAGGGTATGCACTCTGATGCATGATTTTTTATGATACAGTTGGTTTTGAATATTGTTGCAGATTTCAGTTTTCTTCTCTATGTTCTGGTGACTATGTTTTGTTGACAAGGTTTCAGTGCTTCAGTATTGGGTGATTCAGAGATTGATGATGCTAGTGTTGATTGATTATGTGCTTCAATGATATTGATGGGTCCAGTATGAAAATAAGATGAAAAGTGGACTTCAAATTATGATGTTGTGGTCCATGAGTATCCAGTTTGAAAATTTATGAAATGTGGTACCTGGAGGAAGGAAGAGAAGGTTGTAGCCTTTTGTAGGTTGGCACCTACATACTAGTACATCAGCTAGTACAAGAGCTAAGGGGGTGATATCTCCCTTCCAGTAGCAGCTGGAAAAGGAGTAAAGGTTGGAGCATTTCAGTAGGCCGGCACCTACGTACTAGTAAATGCATCGGCTAGTACAAGAGCTAAGGGGGTTGCAGCTCCCTTCCAAGAGAGTCTGGAGAATGAGAGAAGGTTGTAGCCTTCTGCAGGTAGAAGCCTGCGTACTGGTATAAGACTGTACCAGTATAGAACCATTGTAAAAGAAGTTTCTTATTAAAAAGAAGATTGAGACGACTTGCAGTAGGTGGTTTTCACCCACATTGGGTTTCCACCTTACATCATGGTGTTCATGTGTGCTTCTTGTGTGTTATGATCTATTCTATTTTACTGCTCCTTTTTACTGTTCATATGGCTAATAATGTTATGATGCACTCATTAAGGATCAACTAACTGAATCATAAGTTTACTGGATATATGCTTGTTGCATTACACATAGTTGTGTATACACGCGGTTTGCCTTGACTGAAGTAGTGTATATGAATCTTAATATGGAAATGAAAAATTTATATTGATTTAATAATACTGATTCACCCCTCCCCCCCCTCTCAGTATTATTTCTAAGTTGAGTTTGCAATTGTTGTGTAGCCAAATTCCCTACATGGTCTCCTTGAGATTAATGATCCGATCTATTCCCAAACTCCCACTTGTCTGAGGAATTACATGCTAATGAAGGTTTCTTGTTCCCATATTCAAACTAAATGAGAAATTTTCCATAAGCATATTTGACTGTCCCACCATAGAATATCTTCAGATGAAGTAGAAAGTCCATTCATTCCTATCCTAGAAGTTTTTCCTGATTCTTTCATTCCCATCTTCTGACAGAAAATACCTTCTCTAGAATAGATAGAACGAATAAATTCCTTGTAAAAATTTAATCCAAAAACATAGGATGATTCAACAAGTCCACAAAATTCAAGTGAATCATCTTTCTTATGTGGATACAAAGGAGGAGAACCATTGAATGGAAGATGTGAAGAAAGTTTTTAAAGCCAATCTTTAGCAAAAGTTTTCCTCTCATCAAACATTTAAAGACCTAAGAAGCCAAGCTGTTCAACCACTTTCTTATCAGATCTTGAATTTCCACTGTCAACCATCAGAAAAAAGGAACTTGAAGAAGAAATATCCTTGGTAACATTTTACTGCACTCTAAGTAGATTCTTCTCCACTTGGGAAATGATGGAATTATCATACCTTCCTCCCCTCACATGCTTCATAAGCCTATAAATTTTAGTAAGTTCATCTCCTAGTTCTTTCATAAATATCTTTCTCTGAGAAACAATAGCAAGAACTAAATCATCTGAACCTGCACTAAAACCATTTGATGATAAAAATTCAATCAAAAAGCCTTCAACTGAGTTCAAGCACTTCACTTATGCTCCCAGACCTTTACACATAACGATTGCATTAAAAAATTCAGTCAAAGAACTCATCAATTGTGTTTTATCACCATTGAATAATAATATTTCATTATTACTTATGAGAAACCCATTTTAGTCACAATTCAATTATGAAGGTAAATCCATCTGACGAAGTTGGCTAGTTGTCCAAAATTTCCCTCCATCGTGCAACTTATGGACTGTTGCTTCACGAAACGTTCCAGGATTCCACATTGAGAGTTGATTCAGTGTGGTTTTATCTAGCATAGATTTGATGGATAGAAGCTTGGCAGTCGACAATGTATCAACACTCAATGCTATGTTTGCCTCTCCACAATCGGAACTAAACATTTGTTGATCCACACTTAGAATATGAGAAAGCTCAGCTTGAGATTCTAAAGATTG
This sequence comes from Pinus tabuliformis, assembly GCA_031772625.1. NCBI lineage: Eukaryota > Viridiplantae > Streptophyta > Pinopsida > Pinales > Pinaceae > Pinus > Pinus tabuliformis. Next base: position 977,875,906 of record CM062810.1, read on the forward strand.
GGGATAAAAACATGAATGCAATCCCCATCAAAATCTGCACCAAGTGGCCAATGAGCAAGTTAATAATCATTGTAGAGCCCAGATGTACGTATGCATTTAATGCCTGTAATGAATGTTTGTGGACACTGGAGGACAATCAATCAAAATAAAATCACCATCATGAAGTCCACGGTTAACCACTTCATCAATTTTAACTTTATTCATTTCTTTTCCAAATAAATTTGAACAATAATTACCTCCTTTGTCAACATAGGTTATGCATTGTCCTTTGTCTATAATTTTATGCAAATATTTCCTATTGTAAACATTTACACGCTCCACAAATGCTATTGTTCTGTCTATCTCAACAGTTTTGCCAATTTCATTTATCTTTCTATATGCATCTCCAGTGACAACACATCGCGATGACAGATTACAACTATTACTAATAAAAAAATTATTCTTTTTGTCCAACCACATATTTGAATCTAATTTTTTACTTTTTTTCATTTCCAGGAAATTTGGTTGTTGGCAATTTGCTTCCAGGTATCTGATAAAGATATAGTAGAATGTCAAAATACAAAATATTGTAAAAAATATCAGGATGTATATCTATCCAAAAGACTCTTTGAAGTTTCTACTACAAAGTTGTCTACTCACACTCATACTCTATGACGAAGGATTGTAGATCCCTTGCTTCAGCATCATGTGACATGAATTTATCCATGCTAGATATTGAATCTATGATCTCTTCAACAACACTAACAATTTTCTTCAGTGTGTGTGAGACATGGTCCTAGGACATTGAGACTAACATTTTCAATCTAAATTTAAATTTAATATTTCCATTTAGATCCAAATTCCAATAAAATAGTGGTTTATACTACAATTACAAAAATGAACTAATAATAAAAATCATCTTACTTATGGATGTCATTAAGGGTATCCCCACATATCTGGAATTCGTACACAGTTAGGATATACTCGAATAAAGTCTAAAATAAGTGCATCTGGTTGTAATATTGAACTCTCTACACCTAATTTCTTCACTGTTTTTTGAGGTGTATGTTGCAAAATCTTCAAATCCCATGAACATGAAATTTCAGAAGGAATTATTACTATTTCTATGTAATATTCAAGCCAACATTGCCTTGAACCCCCATTTGTATTCTTCTTCTAATGTAAATTTTGAATGATACATATTGAATTCATTAAGAAAAGGTAATCACAATCATAGAATTCCTGTTTAAAGAAATATTTTTTCTCGTTGTGAGACCTGGCTGCCGCAACTTCAAAAATAACAGAAAAACACTTGACTAGTTTCAAACCCTTTTCATATGAAAGCAACACGGGTGTTCAAGTCAACAAATCTTCCATGTTGGTCCTTCCTTCTCTTTCTGGGATGTGACTCTATGCTCCGTTGTCTTTCTTTGGGTTGCACTCCTCAGAGACCATGCCAACGCCATAACCATGAAGCTGTTGAGGCTCCACTTCCACCTCCGACTTACTGAAAATTTTGTTATCCCTGAAATAAGAAGTTTTGGCCAGTTTGGCCTCGGTTTCAGCATCAGCCTCGGCTTCTGAGCCTTCATCAGTGTTGGACAAAGAGACGAGCTTTCTCTTTTGATGAGAGAATGGAAATTCAGACTTGCGCCTCACCTTCCTTCCAGGCTTTGAAATCCTACCACCATAACTTTAACCACAAATGAAACATAATCGCACTCGTAATTATCTCTGTTGTCTTGTCCTGCCCTAACCTAATGTTTTAAAATGCAGTATGAGAGACGGAGAGAGAGAAACCTATCTTTGAATGCATGTACAACATCAGCAGACGATTTAACATTATCGTAGGGCTCCCATGTATTTACGGTCTCTGGCCATCCCTGCCTAAAAAAATATTTTAAGATGTCAATGAAGTTGATTTAAAATTAAGAAACACCATGTGTATAAATAAGAATTGGGACTCACCACTTAACCAAATATTGGACCTATCCCTGCATCTAGATAAACATAACTGAAATCTCAAATCAGCCGCGGTTAAACCCTTATCTAGCATGGAAATGTAAATAAAAATGTACATAAAGGTTACCTTGTGAATTATTTTCTTTATTATATATTTGATTTCATAAAACCCCTCTCGGAGCACTTTTCTATTATCAGAGTCCTCTCCTCTCATTATTCTTCTTCATCTTCTTCCTCTTGTTGTTGCTCTTCTTTGTGTTCTTGTTCTTCCCCTTCTCTTTTGTTTTTGGTTTCTTCATCCTCCTTTCACTGTTCTTCTTCATCTTCTTCCTCTTGCTTATGCTCTTCTTCATGTTCCTATTCTTGCCCTTCACTTTCTTTGGTTTCTTTGTCCTCCTTTGTGCCCTCCCTTGGGCTTCTCCTAACCCTCCTCTTGCTGCTCGACTTCATTGAATTGTTGTTGCCACTGTCCATGCTCCTACTCATACTACTCCAAAGTCCTCTTCCTACCATCTATAGTCCTCCACGTTCAGCCTTGCAAAACCAAACACATTCCATTCCAGAATCCCTAGAAATGAACTTGTGGAATGATGTAGCAAGGCTCCCTATTGCATTTTATAAGTGGATGGATTTCGCTTATTTTGTGACTTTTCGTTGTTGAGGTTGCAATCATCACCATTATGGTTGTGGAATCGGGTCTTTGCAACTATTATTATTTGCATTTGCTCAAATTTTCTCCTATTTTGTATAGATGTTTTGAAACAATTGGTGTGATTAGTGCTATGTGGGAGGCTATGTGGGAGGGTGAGAGTGAAGTTGGAATCTATGATTTGTTAAAAAAAATTATTTTCTCATTTATACTACCACATTAATAATCCATAGCTTAGATTGGGTCCATTAATTCAATTAATTTAAGTAATTATATAATGAAAAATAAGTATATGTATTGATTTAAGAAATAGTAGTGGGAAAATTGATAAGTAATATAGTGAAAACTATTTAAGTGATTTCAAAACTAATATATTGCAAAATAATTTAGAAATATATATTACAATGTAATAAAATAAGTATTCTATTAGAAGGTAAATACTAACACTTTGTTTATGCCATAGTAATCTTTTATTATAATTATTTTAATGAAAACCATTTAACCAATGAATGAAATGCACTGATTTTAGTGAAAATACAATCCATTTTATCACTCATAAAATATATGCGTTGTATCAAATAAGCCTAAGAAGAATGAAGTAATTGCATTGATTTCAACTATCATATAATGCATGCCTAGATGGGTTGTCTAGCATGAGACAAATGGGCGGGAATGAGGACACAGTCCCACTTGCTACAAGAGGAGGGAGACATTTCATCACTACCCCTAATGAATTAAAATGCACATGCAATTACATTGGTTTATCTATGTGCCATAACTATGTTACCACCCCATCAGTCATGTCATCTATGTTTTTCTAATGACATATTTCCCTTGGTTCATTAGTCTTTTAACTCCTCTTGTACTTTGAAGACTAGCATGGTTTGTAAGCCTACTCTAAATTTTCACATTAGTCATTCTAGGAGGTAAACAATTATGATGGCACCTGAGCCATCTCTCTATGCATGAGGATTGTGCTAATTTCTTGCATCCAATTATTTATTTTACTTTGGCGTAACTGTGTTTGGTATATTTTGGAGTCTTGAGCCCAGTGGTAAGTATTTAAAAAGGACCATTGATCATTTGGGTATCATTTTATGTTTTTCACCCTATAGTGATTCATCCCCCTTGACAAATTTGGGGGAATTTCTTACTAAAGTTGCAATGTTGAGGCCATTCCCCTAGTCCCTCGAAGCTACTTCTACTGCACTTTTTTCATTTTTTCTTGGCCTTTAGCTAATTACTTTCTCACTAGTTTTTCTCATATTGAATTCCTCTCCACTTTTCAGGCTCACAATCTTGCCCTTTAACCTCATTAACGCCCACAACTTTCCCCTTCCACTTCCCTGTAGCCCATAGTTGTGGAATTGTCCCTCCTAGAAACTCTTTCTTTATGATTTCTTATAGCTTCATTCTCCTATGAAGACCATGATGAGACAAAAAGCATAGGTCTACCATGGAACTTCCTATTATAGGTACATCGGAAGCCCCAAAACACAAGAATGAGTTGAACGCTTTGCTACTCCTTATCATAAGTTTACTCCTAGAAGTGTTCAAGAGGAAATTTTCCAAGTTAAACATTACATCATAGATGAAATACAATGCATTACTAACTCCGAGGTGCTTACTAAGGTGGAGAGATGGGTTACAAACATGGGCCACTCCTAGATTTTTCTTAATCACTATATAGATATTGCCAATCTTTACTGGCACCTCATGTTACTTTTCGAATACATGGTGGTGGACAAGAACACTACCTAAGAAGAGATGTTTTTTAATTGGATGAATTTTATGTGTTAGTGTGCTCCATGGAAAAAAAACTAAGGAGAGTTAAAGCCCACTTTGAGTTGCCCCCTACTCTAGGTTGTTCTCTAGGATGTAAAAGGGATCATATCCTCATGGAAGCCTTAGAATATAGAAAATATTAAATGTTAATTATGTTCTCTAGTTATCTACTATCAAATTCCACTTACATTTTTTTTTTTGCTTTAGTATATCCCTATATCCCATGAAAAACTTTTTTGTTTTTTGGTACACTATTAGTAAACTTTTTGTGTGGCTCTTAAGGAAAATGGAATTTTGTGCTTGGTCATGTCTCTATAGTTGTAGACCATGAATGATTTCAACTTGTTTTGATGTAAAATAATGATTTTATGGAATGAAAGCAATTTCACTTAAGAAAAAATACAATCATATAATGCAAATCAATAAGATGCATCGACTTCATTGTTAGTAAAATGAAAACTGATTTGATGCTTTGATAACACAAATTATTAAATTAAATGGATTCATCATGGAAAACGATTTCAAAATACGGATTACTATGATATAAAATATTTTCTTACTTGTAAGTTATAATACAATGGTTTCTTTCATTGAGTATGAATATCCTATTATTTTTTTCAAACTAAAATCGTTATATTAGTTTTTTTTATAATGTTAATCTAGATATAGAGTGAACTCATATATACAATACATTAAAACCAAGAGCATGTTAGAGAGCCTAAATATAAATATGATACACATGTGAGAATAAAAAGAGAAACTATTAATATTTTTAAAGCTAAAAACCAAGGGATATTTCAAGTTGAAAGCTTGAATGGGAATATTCATATATATATATATATATATATATATATATAGTGAGAGAGAGAGAGGGGGGGATAGATATTTTGGGTATTTTTTTGTTGATGTTGTAATCATGACCATTGTGGTTTACAATTGGATGGATTTCGCTTGGCGTTTGTAATTATTATTATTTGCATTGCTCAAATTTTCTCCTACTTGTTAGTATTGTACATGCTTTGGAAGAATTGTTATGCTTGGTGCTATGTTGAGGGTGAGAGTGGAGCTGGAGTCGATGATTTGCTAATATTTTTTCCTTTCTCATTCATATTACCACATTAATAATCCATAGCACACATTTTGATTGATTTATTTGAGCATCATGGTTTGTGTAATCTTTAGAACTAAGGATTGAGGATTCTACGTGTGTTTAGTAGTGTTTCCTCTTCATTACACGTGCTTTTGTTGGAAGTTGGAATTGTTGTATTTGCCCATCAGTATTGCAAGATAATGTGTGGAAGTGTGAGGTTGTTGTTAAATTTGATGTTTCACAAGGATGTTATGTGCATGCACACTTGAAAAATGATTTGAATTTAATTCCATGTGAATGCTATCAAAGGATATAACCTCAAAGATTCTAATCAACTGCCTAGTTGTAATCATCCACTTATCCAATAAAGAAGTGTTTAAGGAAGTATAAACTTTCATCCAATCTAAAATAACCTTCAAATCCCCTAACACTTGTAAGTTTACATTGGAGAAGTGACACAATTAAAATGACAAAGATAAACGACTAATTTATATTATTGTAGTACTTTCTAGGTAGTCATATTTTCGTTCGTAGACTAAATTAGACATTCATGTTACTCATTTTTTGTTGTATTACTTATTTTCTAGTCATATATTTTAATCTGGCACCAAATTAGTCATTTATGTTAGTCATTTTTAGTTGGGTCAAATGATATTGCTCAATTTTAGTAGTATTTCACTTGGAAAAGCTCCGGTAAGTAACATTTTGGGTCACCTAGTCACTAATTTCATCATTTTCTACTAGTGCTAGCTACCTCTATTTCCAACAGTTTTCCTCTATGAGACCCAATATATTGATACCCCAACATCCATGCTCCTTAGAAGACAAGGAAAAAACCGAAGAGAGGAGGATGACCAAAAAACTCACTGCAAAAAAAAGACCTGGGCACTACCCCAACCATAGAGAACACTCAGAGAAATATCCACTGAGCACTGCAAGAATGGACACCAAGTCCAACCACCTTAGCATGAAAATTTCCCACAGCTCATAGATGTAGGTGATGAAATTAGAATTCGCACTTCAAATTGAATTTTTTATTGTCCATTCACAGTGCAAGAAGTGGCAATGTCATTTTCTCCACCACTCCAAGACCACTTGAGGGCCAAAGAACTCAGCCAAGCTGCAACTACATGGACCAAAGTCTACTAGCCTCCTATTATGCAAGGATTAAGGTGAAAAAAAGAAGAGGAACAAAGGATAAAAAGAAGGGAGAAAGAAAGGAAGAGACAAGAAAATAAGTTGAAGCCAAATATAATGAAGAAGCCCTCAATTCCTAACATGAAGCACAATCATAATATTTCCACTAGATCTTAAACTAACCCAGTTTAACTAGAAACTCTTACCATCATAGGTGGTCACTTCTTGGTTACCAAGATGGGCATCACATCGCTAAGTAAGAGGGAAGGGATTAACCTATCAAGATATAGATATGATCACACCTTGAAGAGGATAGTTGATCACAAGGAGAATACCTTGTCAACTATTTTTTTGCCTCTAGTATTAGTCATTGCAAAAAGGCTTGTTGTGCCAAAAGCAAAAAAGTAACTAACTTCTATGGAATTAGGAGGCACATGATTACGCCAATCCACTATGACCAATGTTAAAGATATCCTTCAATAGCTAAATATGAAGGAAAAGAAGATAACATAGCCAAAGTAGCAAGTCATGTTATTAAAGGCTAATAATAGAAATATGGAGTAGGAGGGATTTAACATGGAGGTTTACAAGTATTGTGCATCTCACCTACTTGAATCCTACAATACCATGATCAAACAAGTCTACCCATGTGCATAGTAGCTTTGGAACATATCGAGCATGTTCTTTCCAATTTTAGAATTGGTTAACAAAAGAGGAACTCAACTTCAAGGAGTATGGAATGCCGTGAATTGACCAGGGAAATGGATTAAGGAATACAAATAGTGTCAATTGCATGTCCCTAGGATTAGTGAAGAAGAATTGATATATGAATCCATCACTTTCAATAGGGAACTTAAAATCTAGGAAAGAATAGAAAAGGATATCTCTAAGTCTTTAGCTCAATACCAACAATGTTATTCCTTAGTTGAGAGATTGATCAAGATGAAGAAGTTGTAAACCAATAGCACCTAGGGAGAATCTTGGCTAGATGAAGAAGTAGATAGGGATATGGAAGAGATTTTAACTTCTAGAGAAATTTCTTTTATCGTTTACATCAACAACTCAAAAAATAAAATGTTAAGGAACACATTGTGGAGCCTTCAAAGCATCAAATGATTGTGAATTCCTTCATGGAATCATTGAAGAAACATGTATTAGCCCTCTTGTAGAGTACATAATTGTACCATGTTATCACGGAAGGGTTGCTAACTACTAGGATTGAGATGAGTTTCCCCTATTATGAGCTCTAGATAGCCTATTTTCATGATGTCATGGGGATCCATATGGAATATCCAATGATTGAGATTTTCAGTCTCTAAGCGTTTATAAACCATTTTCCTTAATTATATTTGAAATTAATGATAATAAAAAGGGACTTCAACTTCCAAGTCGAAGTCTAATAATCCCTAGAGGAAGTTACTGATGTAATCATCAAATGGTGCAAAATAACTAGTGATAGGGGTTTTTCAATTCCTAAACAACTTTAGTTTTGAAATTTTGATATTTTGTAAAAGAAATCATATCTTAAAAGCTATAATCTAGGAAGTTGGTACACTATGTATGTATTGACAAGTAATATTGACAAGCCTAAGAAGGCCAGTAATAGAATCGTGACTCAACATACATTGTGATTTTGCTTGAAAATAATGTCAAGTATTTTCATTTGTTTGTATATTCAATGAGATTCATTATTATTACTTAATTGACTATTCTATGAACTAGATATCTCTTTGTCACATTGTTATTAATTCTTTACTCTCGCATTCCTTCATGAGAGCATGCTAGAATAGAGAGTTACTATGCTTTCCTTTTTCCAATAAGTTATACATTCCTATGCCAGGAAATCAACTAATTATTTATTGATTCATTGATTGTCATGTTTAGTAGTTCGTATCTTCTTGTCCTCATCTATATTTACAAATATATGTATTTTAAAATGTTTGTATTCCCACAATTAGAGAGTTTTAATTTAGTTTTCATGTCCCATTCTACACTAACAATCTGATATCTCACAAAATTCAAGATTTCAAGCATGGTTATTGAGCTAGAATCTAGATGGGCCCCTTATCCAAAAAGAATCTAAGGTCTAATTAGCACTAGATTATGGAGATGACACCTGTGATTTTTTTCGATTCACTTATCCTTTTCAATAGCATCGAATGACATATCATGGAATAATAGCAGTGGATGTCATTCAATGTAATATGGAATATGGCCATTATGGTAGTTAGTATTGAGTCGTTAATGCCATACGAATCTCAGAGGTTGAGTACTATAAGGATGCTTGGTTAATATTAGGATAAAAAATTTAATATGTGAATGGAAAAAGTGTTGAGTTAGGTGATAGAAATAGTACACAAAGAAGACCAAGTTGGAAAAAGAACAAATTCTTAGTATATTTCAAGAAGATTTTTAATGAGAAGAAGGAATAAAAATATGGAGTATATCATGATGAAGACTAGTTGATAAAAAAAGTAGTAATAATATGATTTGATTCCCAAGGTTAAAGAATATGAATGAAGAAGATATTTTTCTTATTTTGTAAAAGATAAAATGGGTATAAAATATTAACTATGTGTAGAAGATATTCATATGAATAACAACTTGGTATGTTTGAGGAAGTAAGCTATGAGTAATAGGAAAGGGAATATATTTAGATAGGCATATCTTACTACATGAAATTTAGATAATAATGGAAAGGGTCTGATCCTATTTTGTTATGAATATTAGTTTTATTTTATGTTTATGTTCTATTTCCTTTCTCTTTTAGGCGTCCTAGATTAGATTAGCATGCAAAGCCTTAAGTTCAACATTGGATTGGAAGGTTAGGTGCATGATTAAGCATTGCGGATGAACATAGAATACCTAAAGAAGTATTACTATTTTATATATTTAGTAATTGGTTTTGTTATTTGAATGTGGACATATCATCTCTAATCAAATCATGTTGTTGGTTTTATGTGGGAGAATCTCATATTATTAAAAGTATATGTATTTGATTTTTTTTAAGTCTAAGAAGTGTCTAGAAAATAATATATTATGCAAAATTATAGAAATTATATGGAATGAAAACTAATTATATATTTTAGGATATAATTAAGAGAAACATTGAAAATTGAGAGGATTCGTCTAAATTTTTTCCAAGTTTATAGGATAGGAATATCTCTTAGAATTTTAAGATCTTTCATCTCGACAAAATAAATAGGGATGTATTGCATGTAGTGAAAGTGTTAATTTCATTACTAAATGAAAATATCTTGAGTAATTGGTGGTTTTGTGTTTTAATTTTGATTACATGTATATCATTTTTATATCAAATAACCCAGTGATATGTTGTAAAACGCTACCTGCAAAATTGAAAAAGTATCTTGTTGGGTGTGGAGCTTGATTATCTTTATTTTCTAGAGTATCACTGCATTAGACCCCATTTCTTAATGTGGAAGAAACGCTGCCACTTTATGTGCACTACCAGTGGGGGCAACGGTGATTATTTGGAGCCCCCCCCCGAAGCTAAAAGTAGATGTAAAATTTCCTTGTAAAATGTTATAATTTCATAGTCAATCTCAATCGTTCACTACGAAGAAATCTGACGATAGAAGTTATGTTTAATTTAGGGTTTTTTTCCCTAGAAGGCAACCCCTCACTATATATGAGGGAATTGTATTTCATCTATGTAGATGTGTATTCTGAGCAAGAAAGAAGGAGGAGATTGTGTGAGAATGAAGAGGGAATTACAACGGATCTGTTGTAGGTTCTATCTCCTCATTTCGTTGGATAATACAAAAGGAAGGACTAGTTGTTTCTCCATAGATGTAGCCCAAATTGGGTGAACCAATTATATCTTTGTCTGTCTTGTTTGATATGTTTTTGTGTTTATATTTCTCCAATATATTTTATGTGTTCCATTTCTCTGTAATATATAATTTTCTAATGGATCTATATCTACATATACATATAGCTACAAGTTTTCACATGGAGGAGGGATAGATTAATATAGAGTTCTATGTGAGGAGATGACACCCAAGGAAAAATTGATACTACATGACAATAGAAAGGAGGAATGGACATCTAGATCAATTTCCATTCAAACTTGATGCCTACAATTATTACATTGATTAACTTGAAAGGTAATCGGAGTTGAATGGTATTGTTACTTGTTGGAGTTGAGTGTGACTATGTAAGGAGTGCATAATGGTTATGTTGTCAAGGATCAAAATAGTGTTGAAATGGCATGTATGCTACATGAAGAAGACTTGGATATACATACAAGTGGATAATTCTATAAGTTGATGGTGGAAAATCTCAATTGAATGTCACATTGAATTATTACAAATATGTGTATGGTAATCGTATTAAGAAGGCCTCAAAGAGTCAAGCACCTGAATATAATCATGATCTTGTGAATGTTGTGATAAAATGCATTTGTTTCCTTAAAAATACTTTACAAAGTTTTTGTGTTAGTGATAGAAAATCTTGGGATGAAGGAAGATGAACTAACACAGGTGGTTGTAAGATGTATGGATGTTTGCTTGGAGCATATCAAAGAGGCATATGTGAGGAGGAACAAAAAGGCTTTGAAACATGCAATAGATTATAAAACCTCTACAGACTATCAATATTTTTTGCTAACATTAATAGGAAAATATGATTCTTAAGATCACTCCTCCCATTGGAAAATTTTAAAAATTTGTGACTAGAATGAAGATCTTTAGAATCTTAATAATTCCAAGTACACAATATGTGGGAACCTATTTTTTTGAATAGTTTGAAATTTTTCTTAACTAACTATATCATAAGCTTGCATGTATGATCCTCGGTAATCTCATTATAGGATTATAAGTATATGTTATTATTCAAACTAATTTTTTATTGTTGACCTGATTTTGAAGATAAATTATCATGAGAAATTCCTCTTAAGGAAAAGTATGCAAAAAATATGGAACACAAACCTAGAGGACATGGAATAGGTTGAGGATGACTAGATGCCAACTAAATCTTACTCAAAGAATTAGTAAGAATATTAACAATATTAGATGCAATGTAGACATCACAAAGGATAGGATCTAACATTAGCAACATGAATAATAGAGGAGAGTCCTTAGAATAAGAAGAATCCAAAGGTAGAGAAGAAACTCAAGAAAAAGTAATAATTAAGATATTACAGGATTGAGCAACAAACCAGGATTGGAAATACCTATGTACGAAGGAAACTTAAATGTTGAAGAACTTATTGATTGGATCAACACCATGGATATTTCGAGAATGTAGTCAAGGAGAAGAAGGTGAAAATTGCATTGACTAGATTGAAGGGACATGCCACTTCATGGTGGGAAACATTTAGGAAGAGTGAAAGAATAAAGGAAAGAAGAAGATTACCAACTAGGACTAGATGGTAGAATTTTTTGAAGTAAAGTTATACACTAAGATTACCAACTAAATCTGTTTACAGAAATGAAAAACCTCAAGAAAAAACCAATGTCTATAAAATAATGTATAGTTTATTTTATAAGATACCAATAACCTTCAATATATCCTTAGTATGTGAGGTTGAAACATTTTCTTGAGAGATACCATTAATTGGAGGGATATATATATTAAAACACAATTAATTCATTTTATTAGTCAGAATTATGAAATGAGCCAATTATGATAAAAAAAAAATGTATATTATTTTGTAGCACATAGTCATCTTTGGTTGAAAAATATGAAATGATTCAACTCTAGTAAAAATTATACATTTCTTTCTAGCAAATATGTAGAGGAATTGAGAGCTTACTAACATTGTCTTTGATGGTGGGAAGGTCATTCAAATATTTCTCATATTTCAATAGGTGTGTGATGGTTTCCTATGATTATTTATTTTATTATCAACCTTTGTGTATGGTGTGATACTTATTTTTCAACTCTATATTTTAAAATGATAAACTAAATTGTTCAGTTTTTTTTAACTAAAGAATGATGTAGAAGTGCATAACAAAAGCTCATATATACTTTTATAATAGAAAGTAGAAAATAGATTGTGGACAAAATTGAAAATATTAGCTCTACATCATTTCAGTTTCATTTTAATTCTTACTATTAGAAGAAATAATTATTTAATTTTTTTTCACTTATGTGTAAAAGAAATTTTAGATGATAACATTAATATTGTTAATTTAAAGAAAAACCATTAACATTATATTTTTTTTTCTCGGTAAAAGACTATCTATTATATTAAGTGGTATTTACATATGAGCTGTACAGTCAGTAAGACAAGTCCAGGGCCAACTATGACCCCTGGGAGAACAAGTTTTGACATGAAATATACCCTCGCAGGGTCAACTACCAGACTCACTGAACCATTTGACACAAAAGACCAAAGATCGTGACTGCAATCTGACATAGAGCCGCAAAAGACCGCATAAACATGACTGTGGGCTGACATCGAGCCGCAAGGAGTTAAACATTGACCACATGGCCCTCGCAGGGGCTTCCTTCCTTCAATCTTGCATCAGAACATTTCCCAACTAGATAAAGACCATTACAAGGCTAGACCACGAGACAGAGACCTTTACACAACAAAATGCAGAACTGCCTATGAACGTAAACAGAAGTAGACACTAAAGTAAACAGAAAGCAAATACCCGCTGAGACAATTGGATAAACCGGGTGCCGAGAGAAGAGAGAGTGATCCTGAGAGCGCGTCTGGGGATTAATCCTCGGGCTCAGCCTCGTAGATGTAACTCCAGCCCTGTCCTTCCGGCATTCCATCCCACAGCTCCACTGGAGGATTGGCCGCGATTGGGGGAGCCTGCTCCTGAGGGATGGGAGGAGCTTGCTGGATTCCTCTTCCCGAGGTACTAGCTTCAGTAGGAGGCTGCAGCACTGGACTTTCCTCTTCTTTGCCTTTTTGGGGTGGCCCCTCCTTCTCGAGTTGCTTCCCTCCTTCACTTCCTTCCTGGGCCTTTGTGAAGAGCACCGAGATGTGGGCATTGATGCCTGCATTCTCCCTCGAACCGCCCAATGTAAAGATGACAGATCCAAAGGCCGGAAGCCCTGCCTCTCCCTCGCTCGAGCTACCCACATCCAGGAACTGTCCAGCCTGTATTGTTGTTGCTCTCGCCCTTCGGTGACAATAGCAACAACAACAATGATGATGCTCCTCTTCTGCTGGGTGACGTGAGGCCGATCCTCTTCCTGGGCCTCTTCTACTGATCTGCCTCTCACGAATTTTGGCCATGGAGCCTCTCCCGAGTTCACCCTGCTCCCAAACCTCTGCCAAAGAGATGAAATCCCTGCGAGTCCCGGAGCGGGAGAACTGTATCCGAATTGCTCTGGTAGAGCAATCCCCCAGTGAATTACACCACAGACCGCTCTTCGGATACCCCAGGCACTTGAATTCACAAGACTCCGCCCCAAACCAGGCCCCAGAAGATTGCCTTGCTTCGCATTTATCCCCTTCCTGCGCTCCCTGTCTTTCTCCCTCAAGACATTCCTTTGGGTGGCAGCCCCAGAATGTTGTAATTGTTCTGCAAGGTGGTTGATCTTCCACCCAATCCAATTTTCCCCGGGACTGCAATATCCCTTGCTCACCATATCCACGCAATTGTAATACGCCATCCTCCCTATGAAAAATCGCTGCAAGACCTCGAGGCAAGCCCGCCTTAACTGCTTGCTGTACATCCATACTCTCCCCTTGCTCTGCATTGAATGCATGGAACTTGGGCTTCCCAACCTTCTTACCTGACGGCGTATAGCCATTACTTCTTTGCGCTGGCACGGGGCGGCACATGCTAGGCATGTGTCCCGTCCTCCTGAGACGTGCCCTCACCCGCATCCGGGAATTCAACATCCTTTTGGATGAGACTCTCACAATCCTGAGCCTTTTGATTGTTTGGGATGATGTCCAGATCGCCTGTTAGGAGGGAACTGTTACTTTCCACCCCAATGTTAGCTAGGAGGTCGGCTATCTTATTGCCTTCTCTTCGTGTGTGATGGAAGGAGAGGGCTCTGTGATTGTGCATCTCTCGTTCTATATTATTCAGTCTTGCTTCTAATCTCCAGCTGTGAGCCACTTTCCTGGCTTGAGAACCATTCTGAACTCGAGTGGCCATGTTGATGATGATCTGGGAGTCACCTTCTACCATCAGAGGTTGGAGATTGAGTTCCCTGGCTAAGGTTAGCCCTTGCCAGAGTCCTTCCAGCTCAGCCGAGTTATTGGTGTCCCATCCAATATTGCCATAGTAGATCTGCAGGAGGGTGCCCTTGTGATTACGAATAATGCCTCCAAATCCTGCTTGACCTGGATTGCCTTTGGAGGCCCCATCAAAGTTGAGTTTGTAGGTGTTGATAGGGGGGGGAATCCATCTGCTGTTATCCTTGATGTTTCTGTTTATTCCCTGATGCATGGCGTATTCCGGAGGTAGCTGCAACTCCCAATTGTTAAGAATATTTTTCTCATTGTCCAAGGTTGGGAGATCCTCTTTTGTCCATGAACGTAGGAACATGGTTTCTCTGATATTGCCTAGCAGTCGGCTCCAGATTATTTCGATGGGAGAGTTCTGATCTTTGAAAATGCGCCGATTCCTCTCCTTCCAGATATTCCATAAAGTTATACCTGGTATGATATTCCAGAGGTGATTGAGTATCTCGCAGCTGTATGGATTCTTTGGCCACTGTCGAATGGTGTCAATAATGTCGCCATCTCCTTTGCATCGCCTCTGGCATCTGAAGCTTATCTTTTCCCAGATCTGCTGGGCAAGTGAGCATGTATCTAAGAGGTGCTGCTGGGTTTCCTCATTTTGAAAGCAGTTGTGACATATTGAGGGACCCTGAAAACTGCGTCTTCTTAACCTATCCCAGGTGAGAATTTTCTTGTGCCCTACCATCCATAAGAAGTGGGAAATTTTGGGCCATGCTTTAAAGCTCCAGATTCTACCCCAAAGCGGATCCGGCCTATTGGGGAAGTCGCTTACAAGATTGTACGCCTCTGAGGTTGAGAAGGATCCTTTAGGTAAGTAGCCCCATCTGAGAATATCCTCGCCTTCCTGAAATCGGATACTCCTTTTCTTTAACTCGTTTTCCAGTTCTGCTACTTCTCCAATGTTTGTGTTGTTAGTTATCTGGTTGCCCGGTTGCCACTGTCTAAATCCATTCTTTGTTTCTTGAGTCCAGTACTGGTGAACGGTAGCCTGCTGCTGCTCCTGTCTGATCTGAGCTAATTCTGGGGGGAGAATACTAGAGAGGTTGGGCAATTGATTCCAAGCATCATTCCAGAAGCGGGCTGTGCGACCATTCCTGATTTCCCAAAAGCTATGCTTTTGTATGAGCTGATAATGCTGCTTGGCAGCGTTCCAAATAAGAGAGCCTCGGTCAGCGGGTGTGAATCTAATAAGCTCCTCTTGGGGCCTGCTATTGGCATATTTGGCATTCCATATTTTGGCCCATGGTTTGCCTGGATTAGTAACCCATTGCCACCATATCTTAGCATTCATTATGGTGTTGCTGTACTCAGGATCCCTCAGTCCAATACCTCCCTTGTGTTTGGGCCTGCATACAATATCCCATTTCACTAGAGCCCATTTGCGATTAGTTGCTGAGCTTCCCCATAAGAAGTCTCTCTGCAGATTTCTCAATCTTTTTAAGACCCACTTTGGAGCTGCCAAGATAGAAAAGAGATAGAGCGGCATTGCTTGGAGAACAGACTTTATCAGGACCACTCGACTGGCCATGTTGAGAGAGCGGTGAGTCCAAAGAGTGAGTTTTGACTCAAGCTTTTCAAGCAAAATCCGCCATGCTGGCTGCTTTAAGGCGGAGGCTGTGAGAGGTGCTCCCAGGTAAGTGGAAGGGAGAGAGGCTGTGCGAAAGCCTAAGATGCGAGAAACAGCGGATTTGACCACAGGAGGGGTGTGGAAGAAGAAGATTTGAGATTTGGAACAGTTGACCTGGGTGCCGGAGGCAGCTGAAAAATCATTAAGCAGAGATTTTAGATGGGAGGCTTCTTGGGCCGAGGGATAACCGTAAAGCATGGTATCATCAACAAATTGCTGATGGGAAGAGGCAGGGGAGTGGTGGATGGAGATTCCTTTGAGGTGATGAGAGGAGAGAGCTTGCTTAATGTGCCTACCAAGACCCTCGGCCATAAGTACAAAGAGAAAAGGGGAGAGGGGATCCCCTTGTCTTATGCCACGAGAGGGCTTGAAAGGACGAGAGGGAAGACCGTTGACAAGGATGGAGAAGTGCGAGGAAGTGAGGAGGCTCATGATCCAGCGTACCCAAGTGGGACTAAATCCAAAAGCTATCAGCATATGCTGAATATAAGACCAGCTGAGCTTGTCAAATGCTTTGGATAGGTCCAGCTTGAGCAACATACCTGCTTGCTTGGATTGCTTGAGCGAATGAATGATTTCATGCGAGAGAATGATACCATCCAATATCTGTCTGCCTTCAACATAGCCCGACTGCTCCGGCGAGACGAGCAAGGGAAGAAGGGGTTTTAGCCTATTAGCGATGACTTTGGATATAACTTTATAAATGACGTTACAGAGAGCAATGGGCCTAAACTTGTCAGGTGTCATGGAGTTCTCTTCTTTGGGTATGAGGGTGAGGAACGTGGAGTTGAGGGAGGGAAGAATCCAGCGCAGAGCTCTAGATTCCTCAACAATCTGCCAGACCTCCGTTTTAATCATGTCCCAAAAAGCATGAAAAAACGTCGTTGAGAAGCCGTCGGGGCCAGGGGCCTTACCTTCTTTAAGCTGCGCCATTGCCTCATCTACTTCCTGGGGCTGCACAGGGCGCATGAGGAGCTCGTTTTGTTCTTCTGTGACAAGCTTGGGAATGTTACTGGTAATTTTCCCAATCGCCAGCTTCCTATCCGTTGTTTGCTCCTGGTGTACTTGCTGGAAGTGATTGAGGAGGGTCTGTTCTATGTCCTTATGCTCCTCCACCTTTGCCCCATCTTGAGTCTGGAGGAAGGGGATATTGTTGTGCATCCTTCGCTGGACTGTAGTGTTGTGGAAGAACTTAGTGTTTCGCTCTCCCTCCCTCAGCCACCGGATCCTTGATTTTTGCCGCCAATAGATCTCCTCTTGTTTCCTCCTTTCTTCCATCTGATCGTGTATGCGTTTTTCCTGATCCAAAGTTGCATCCGTATGCCCATTGTTAATTATTTGCTGATGAAGAACCTTTAGTTCTTGATTTAGCTTCTGCTGCTCCTCAAATATGTTCCCAAATGTCTCCCTATTCCAGCGCTTTAGGTGACTTTTTAAGAACCATAGCCGTTGCTGAAACTTATACATTTTTGAGCCTTCTGGAGGTATGAAGGAGGCCCAGGTGGTTCTGACGAAGTCCTTGAATGCAGGATGAGTAAGCCAAAAGGCTTCGAATCGGAAGGGACGCTTGGTTCGATCCCCTGGTCTTTGCCATTGCAGAGCTATTGGCCAATGATCTGACCCAGTGTGGGCTAGTATTGCAGCCGTGATATCGCCCCCAAGATGAACCGCATTGTCCGAGATCAGGAAGCGGTCAAGTTTGGAGGAAATCTGATGCTTGCCCCCTCTGCGATTGCTCCAGGTGAAGGTGCCATTACAAAATGGCAGATCTATGAGAGAGGCCGATCGTATAAAGTCCTTGAAACGATTAACCTCTGGCTCTAGTCTTGTTCTTTCTCCTGAGAATGTCCGGATCTACTGATCCAAAAATGACCTCCGGTTGCGAATTGATTTCCGATGGGGTGGGCTTTGACGCCCCCCCTGCGTCGTCGCCATTGATCGCCCCGGATCCCCTTCAGCTCTGAAACGCCGCAGAGGATCTAGCGCAGTGCCAAGGCTCGTGACTCTGTGCTGTCGGCGCCGTCAGGGTTGCAGACCTAGAACCCTAGCTCTCTCAAACCATTAACATTATATTAATAAAACTTAAAATCTTAATTTTATACTTTTGATATAGTTATTCAAAATAAAACAATATAAAATAGGTTCCTTTGGTCTCATAATTCAATGTTTCTTATGGCTTAGAATTAGTCTTGTACTAAACCACAAGCTCCTCTATCCTATATTATGGATGGAGTAATTGATTTGAAAAACCATTTTTATATTGTAAGAAATTAAAGTAACTTGGTATTTGCATAAGTATTTTTTACACCATAAGGTGTTCCATCTGAGAACTCCCCTCCCATGCCACCTCTAACTTTGTGCACCTTTGATTTAGGTGTCAGACGATGGAAATAGCCTTTTACATCAGTTTGAAAACCAGTATGAGTGCATTACAATTCGTTATGTGATAGTTACAATTTTTTATATGATAGTTTCATAGCGTTAGAGTA
Organism: Pinus tabuliformis; assembly: GCA_031772625.1. NCBI lineage: Eukaryota > Viridiplantae > Streptophyta > Pinopsida > Pinales > Pinaceae > Pinus > Pinus tabuliformis. The sequence goes on from CM062810.1 coordinate 977,894,806, forward strand.
CCAGTATTCATCCACATGAACTAGTGTTAGTTAGGCATCCTTAGATAGATGATAAACTCTCACACTCTTGAAAAAAATCTCTTATTTTCAATAGCAATGGCTATACCATTTTTTGACTCGAGTGCAACCTTGTTTTCACAGTGAAATTTCATGCTTGTCAGTTCATTGTGATAATTCTATGAGGGATCAACGGGTCTAGTGTTGGGGTCTTGTGCTATCTGGGTTTAAAATGGCACTGAAGAATTCCGAGATTTTTTTCTCTCGTGGTTGGGGATTATTTTACCTACAATGTGTCGACTCGACTCATGGGTTGCAAATGGTTCTTTGGGTTGCAAACAATTTGTTGGGGATCGAATTATCCTACAAATTTTCGAATGGTTATAACGCCTGGAATTTCCAAAATTCGATAGTGTGAGGATGGATCTTATGAATATTCATCATCTCATCTAGTGTATGAGAGTATTTTCCAAAGTTAGTTAAAGGTTTGTGTGTCATATATCCATGAGTGCCCAATCATGATGTATTAGTCTTTGGCTTATACTCTAGTCTTTGATCGAAAGGCACCAATCTGGGTCCTTCTGGATCAGAAGAAGGAATCACATGTGCACATAGACTCCAGCAACATAGTGATAGGAACCATTCTAACCAAGTGAGTATTTGGATAACCCCATACATTTTTCCAGAAGGGAGGAAGAATCTAGTCACAGAACAAGAGGCACTAAAGTACCTGATCACCCAACAGGGAATGATATTATCCTAATGTTATTCTAGGAGTTCTCTTTCAGGGTGGTGGTCAAGTTGGGGCACTAGAAAAATGGACCATTGCTGAGGATTGGGGACTTCAAGATCACATTGGCAAAAGACGTTATGTAGCAACAAGGAACTATTTTGTTCCATATTTTTGGGACCGTTAACCACTTCCATCATTGTTTTTCCTCCATCACTATTTTCTCCAGGTGATGAGCTCTCTAATTGGATTGTGTTTTCTTCTGTACATATTTGGATGTGAGTGGATAAGTGATTTCCAATAACATAAAACCTATGATTGTGTGAATAGATGGTAGAAATATGAGGGTTTTCCTAAATTGAATTTTGTTTGGCATCGTCACGTGGAATACTAGACTTTGGCCTCTTTCATTGTGATGGATCCTGAACATTCTTCTTTTTGACTCAAATCTGCCAAAATGTGTCACCTTGTCATAGTTTTGGACGATATCTATGACAACTTTAGAATTATGGATGAGCTAAAACCCTTTAGAGAAATAATGAAGAGGTGATACTAGTGGTGAATGAATTTTAGAAGAATATTTTATTGTTTATCTAATGCCTTTGTCGCAACCAATCTATTTAACAAAAAAATGTGGTTATAATGTCATATGATCAAATGGGATCTATATGTGACATAGTGGCTTCTATAACATATGAAAGGACTGTACATGGTTCTTTACAAAACTATATATGAAATGGTGTGAGAGGCAAAGAAGTCTCAGGGACGAGACACGATCAACAATGTTTGACAAGTTGTATGGAGCATAATAATTCGTACATATATTTAAGAAAACAAATTTTTTTCTTCCACGGGATTTCTTTGGACAACTATATCACTTCACTGAAGTGTGATTACTTAATTTTCATTTCCTATGATTGTGCTTATGTATGTGTAGTGGGAGGCCTATATTCATTCATATATGAAATAAGTAGAGTGGATCTCCAGTGGTTTTCTACCGGTTTTTGACAAGTACTATGAGAATGGAAAATTTAGTATTGGTTATCGCATAATGATATTGAAACTCACCCTCATGTTGGACATTCCCCTTCCTCAAGACATTCTGCAGGAAATTGGTTTTCCACTGAAATAAGATAGCTTAGCATCTGGCATCCTATCACTTAAAGGTGACACTGGTTGTTACAAGGTAATACATATATCAAACCAAATGGGCATTGCATTGAGTGAATTAATTTGAATATTTTTGATTATGTTGACAGTGGGATGGTGAATGCAGGCAGACAAGGCCCATGGAGAAGAAGTGTAATGTATATCATGTTATATGAAAGAGAACCCTGGACTGACAGAAGAATATGTTGTTAATCATATCAATTCCATGGCCAATGACTTAATCAGAGAATTTAATTAGGATTTTCTCAAACCATACAACAATGCCCCTATTTATTCCAAGAAACACAATTTTGACATCACTAGAGCTCTCCATCATGGCTACATATACCAAGATTGGTACAACATCGCCTGGAATGAAATGAATAATTTGGTCATCATAATTGTCCTTGAGCTTGTGCCTATGTAACCACACATGAAATCAAGTGACAACTGTATGTGGTTTATTACAAACTATTGTTTCACACAAGAACAAAAATCATTAGATTGTTGAAAATGTAACAACTTTTATTTTGTTACTGAAAGTTTGTCAATTTTTTTTGTTGGAAATAGATTTAAAAAACAAACTCTATGTGGTTTATTGCATGATTATATTATAGATAAGATATTTAGAATTAACATAAGACGATAAGCTGCACCTTTGTAATCTTCTAATGGGAAAATACTTTTGATCCATATGTGAATCTTATATCTAACAATTACAAAATGTTGATAACTATTCCACATATATATTTGAATCTATTTAGAGAACGCACTTCAGTGTCTCCATTTTGTCAATGTGAAAATCCTTTGAAGTCATATCGATGATATAAGGCTATAGTTGTGTGAATATCGTCACACATAACTTTGGACTTTTGAAAATGTTGGGTACCATTACAAAAATTTGAATCTTCTTGTATGACTAGCCTATTAAACTAATTTAATGTTTTGATATAATTACAAAATTATTTGACATAATACTTAGCAACGAAATTGTTTGACTCCATACTTCTTAATTTCTATAGGATTTTGTGAAGATTCTACTAAAGGAACACAAATTTGGTATATTTGATGGAAATTATTTTTTATGGAACTTGTGAAAATGTTCAATAGGGTACTTATTTATTTTTCATGACCTTACAAGTATTAGATATTTTTATTTTCCATGGTCAGTGTATTACATTTATCAGTAACAACTATATAAAACAATTTAAAAATGGTGAAAATGGTACATAGCAGACAATTATTTCATAGTGAAAATGAGTAGACAAGCATTAAAAAATTGGTTCTACCATTGTAATCATTTAAATTGCAATTGGTATGAATAGATGTTTATGCTATAAGCTTTGTAGTATGGTTACTAGATCTGTGATGATTTTCATTATCCAGAGTAGCATGTAAGGATGTTCTATTCAATTTTCCTTTTTTTTTTTTTTGGTTTAGTACCTTTACTAGCATCGTAATGATTTTCTTTCGCCATAGCAACATGTAGGAATGATGTATTATGAGTTTCTTGTTGGTTTTTTTTTTAGTTTTTTTTTTTTTGGCTATAAATTTGTAGGATTGGTTAAATTAATAAATTTGATTTTAGAAACTCTCTAGAATTTAAGTGTTTAAGGGAATTTTGAGTCCCAAATTTATAGATACAATAAAAATGTCCAATTTAGCTAATAAAATTCAATATTATATAAAAAAAATTGGCCACGTTCTAACAAAACACTCCAAATCCTGTGATCATTAGACAATTCCTATAGTAGATAGCAGCATTTTTCCCATTAGTGTGCAATATTTTTTTAGCAGCCTTTAAAATCCATGGATCACGATACCTTATATTAAAAATCTACTCCCTGTGGTTGCACAACACAAGTTTTAAATGTTGCATATAAACTTTTTGATAAGTCCTTACGGCCACATACCGTTACACAAAAATTTTAATTTCCTTGTAGAACTAGTCTTAAAAATAAATGGGTACACTTTATATACATATATGTTAGAGGTTTGAATCATTTCCAAATTAAAATAACAACATATAACTCAATATAAACAAAAATAAGTTACTTCAAAATTATATTACTACAAATCATTTCCAAATTAAAAGAACAACATATAACTCAATATAAACACAAATAAGTTACTTCAAAAGCATATTACTACGTATAAGACAACTGAATACAATTGAATGTAAACAAATCTTAAGAACATGACATATCAGACAATTGAATACAATTGAATATAAGAAAATATTAAGAACATGTTAGTAAATAACAAGTCATAAGATACAAAGTTGAAGCTTACATAGATCCTCGTATAAAAAATAATGGTGGAGGAAGAGGTAGGTCGCTTATAACTCCACCAAATCAGTCCTTATAGACAATGCTATGAATATGATAAATGGTATACATCTACCTCTAAATTGAAGTTGAAAATGGTACAATCCATTTTATTGTTTGGATTGAATTTCTACAAAAGCCTATTTTTCCAAGAAAGCATCAGTTTCAGCATATTAGAGACTTCACAAGGTCATTACTTCTTTTGTGTGATCCTGATGGTCAAGATAGCTGCAGCAAAAAATAAATTTGTTTATGGGGTAGGTTTTTGACATACCTAACTATCCTCTTACTAGAAATAAGCCTTATTTTTTCTATTTTCCCAAATCCACCAAGTTATTTCCAATAAAAATACTACCTTGTCTAATCAAGTGTAAGCAATGAGTGAAAATTAAAATCAATTCATGATATAACAACAATAAACTACCTCCTTTTTTGAGGTTGAGGTTTGAGATTATTTATTATATTTTTTTAGGGTTAATTCTACAAGCACTTCGAGATCAATATCCATTGGTGCAGTGACAAATGGACCCAAAGGTATGAAAATATTCATTATTTCCAAAGCTAAAAAACAACCTATAGGTGAATATAACTGATTTACTCAAAAATCATATTATCACAAGTGAATATAAAAAAGTTATTTTAAGAACATGTTAAAATACATAGTCTTACCTCGTTCCTACTATAGGCACAAACAATGGTTGTGGAGGAAGAGGTAGGTAGATTTTCTAGATTACTTGCATGATTTATTAATCATCAATGAAGAATTTCTTTAAAAATTCACTAAAGGAACAATTTTTGGATTATTTTATTACAACTCCTACAAATCAATCTTGTGTAAAGTGTTAGGGGATCTATAACATGCACAGTGCTAATGATTGGTGTGGTCACAAAACCAAAGGACACAGTCACATATCCACCATCTCTAGTGATATTCGAATTGTATTTCCTACCAGTTTCCATTGTGTTTTCATGGTTGTTAAAGTCCTGGAAATTTTCAATGTGTAAAACTTGGAAACTTGCAATGGTCTAGCAACAATTCTTTCTTCTCATCGACTATCAAATTGGTGAGAATTGTTTTTGGGGGAGAAGAGAATGTATTATCAAATGTTACAAATATTATAATACTTTTCTATGTGTTGTTTGCTTCTACTTGTAGAACTGTAAGTAGGTTTTTGGATTCCAAGAGACTCAAGAAAGTATTGAATGAGCCAACTAATGATAGAAAAGTTTTCAGATTGGCGAAGAAATGTGCCAGTGTTAGTACTAGTGCTCGGGTTGGTTTCAATTTGGATGTTAGCTCAACCAGCAAAACTACAATGCCTCCATTCTCATTACAATGGCTACCTCCAAATTACCATGTTGAAGGATGTTATGCCAAGCATTGCTTCAACCTTGTGAACAACTCTAACGAGGTCGTCGCAGAGGTCTGTATGTTCTCATAAGTCTTGTTACATTCAATATGTATGCTTAGAGTAATTCATTGGACTACAGTCATGCCAAGTTCTAAAAATATTTTTTGTTTTGTAGGTGAATCCAAAGCAGGTTAGATCAGATATAAGCTTGGGAGGAGATGTGTTCAATCTAATAGTGAGGCATGGCTATGACCAATCTTTTGTTATGGGATTGATTATCACTCTAGATTAGATCATGTTGTTCATCTAAATGAGCATCCTTTATAAGGGGTACCTGAAGGAAACAGAGAGAAGGAATATTTTTTAGGCATTCCTCCTCTCTCATGGTATTAGAAATTCCAAATCCTGCTAAATATGAATTAAATGTGCAAAATCCCACTTCAGAATATGCAAAAATTATGGAATCAAATGTTTTTTTGGACTGCGATGCCATGTGTAGAGTGTGTTAGCTTATCCTTTTTGCACGTGTTTTTACAGCACAAAGTGGAGTTTGTAGACTCCTTTTGGCCTAGGATAAGAATTCTTAACCTTGGTTATCTACAACATGTTTTCATTGATCACACAACCGTGACCCATTCCCATGTGCAAATTGAAGAACTTGGTAGTTCATTCCCACATGATTTGCAATTGAATTTTTTTATTTTTCTCACAAAATTTTAGTGGAAATGTTGAATGCACTCCAAACTAATGTCCCAAATGATAGTAACCGATAAAAATCAGTTAGTTTATCTCTACATTCTTTAAAAAGAAAAACCCTACCTAATGTGTAGTTGACAATTTCAGCAGAACTCAAGAGTGACCATCCCCTATTGTATGGCTTAGTAATTAATAATGTTGGCAATATTAATTCATTAATGAACATTGGATCAATTTGAATTAATATTTCCTATGGAATCAATGTCATGTGGTAATTTTTGTTTTGTTGCATTTACCTAGAATACGGTCTATATATTCCATAGTTTTGGGGTGAGAGGGCTCTCAATTATTGTGTCACAAAGATGAAATTATTATCTCTTTCCCTACACATTCTTGTGTCTACCACAACAATCTCACCTCTGATGGAGCTTGTATTGAGTATGTCAACCCTATTGACTTTTGTAGAGTCCTCTTAATTTTGTTATTTTTTTAATTGAATCAATTGACAGGATACAAATCTCATGGACTTTCAATTCATTGCAGGAGATATTCCCAACATCTGACAAGTCTAGGTGTACAAACACCCACTAATAGCAATACATCTCCTCTCGTACAATGAACTTTTCACATATTCACAATTAGAATATATTGGCATGTCAATCTTAACTACAAAGAGTATTGGGGAATGAAAATACTATCATGAACATCAATTACATGATCAATTATAGTGATTGGAATATTTTTTCTCAACATGAAAACTTCAATAACTTGACCCAAATTTTCAGCTTCAACTACAAGCCACTTGATACATATGCATCTCTCAGTAAGTAACTCGATCCTTTTCCCCTATGTTTTCACACTTCACTATTTTTAACAACACCTTATCAAATTTTCATTTAAATACTAAGAAATTAAGATACACCAAGTCTTGTTTATGTCTTCGATGGTGCCTTTACAAATGACACTGCATTATTTGGTGTACCAAATACTAAAATGATATGCTTTTGGAAGTTGAACAAATGGTGTCAAGTCTGAATTGCTACTTCAGAAGGATACACAAACATTCACTCTAAAACAATTGGTGTTCCCTCAAAGAATCTACCTCAATGGCGAGGATTTACTCTTCATCTATGCTCTTTCTCTATATTCTACCGACTTACGGTTTTTCCATTGCAACATTTGGTGTAATTGCTAGTTATTTAATTTTTATTAATATTATTTTCTTAAAAAGGTATTGTCTTAGGAAGAAATTAATATAAAATATAATTTTAATTTTAATTATTTATATATATAATTTGTAAACTTAAATAGGTCTCTTCTTACAAGATGTAAATGAAATCTAGGTTTCTTAACATATAACGATAACACTGATCTCATCTACCACAATTTCACTACAACTATTTTCATTACCATTAACGAATTCTCCTCTAAGGTGTCATATAAAAAGAAACAATTTCACTACAACTATTTTCATCACCATTAACGAATTCTCCTCTAAGGTATCATATAAAAAGAATAATAGAACTTTCAACCCTTGGTATGACAATGATTGTAAATTTGCCCAAAAACTGATTAGAGACGCACCTAGAAAAACTACAAATATTGAAAAAATAGGTGTAGACAAAGCTCTTATAAAAAAGGAGAAAATGTCATATATTAACAAGAGGAAAAAACATGTTCTCCACCTTTCTAGAGAAAATATAAGAAATTTTTAGAGGAATATAGGTGTTCTTAAAATGAAGTAAATTAATTTGATCCCCTTGTAGAACTGAGATACTTATCTTAAGAATCTTTATGACTTTCCATACACCATTGGAAGTATCATAAAAACTCCTATAGATGAGGACATTTTCTCTTTGGAAGACATGGAAATTGGGATTAAGCAACTCATCAATGGGAAAGCCAAGGATATTGAAGGCTACCAAGAAGAAAATTTCAAAGTGGGGAATTTCATCCTCATTCCTCATATTCTCAAGCTTCTCAATTTTGTAGTAAAACACAACTTCCCTAAGCCTTGGACACAAAGCTTGATTGTGCCTATTCATAAAAGTGGGGTAAAAAACATTCCTTTAATTATAGGACCATTATGGTTAGCCACATGTTAGCCAAATTATATGGTCTCATATTGGAAAATAATGTTAGCGCATGGCTTGAAAGTCATGGTAAAGAGCTAAAAGGAAAGTTGGTTTTAGGAGACATCACTCAACCATTGACCATCTTATCACTCTTGGGATCATTGCAGAGGAGTGTTGTAATAGTAAAAGTGATCTCTTGTGTTGTTTTTTTGACTTTAGAAAAGCTTTCTACACCGCTCCTTGACATCATTTATGACAAAGACTTGAGGAGATAATGATTCCTCTTGAGTTGAGGATCATTGTGATTGGAGTGTATGAGAACATTGTCGTCACGCTTAAAACTACTAAGACTTGGTCTAAAGAGATTAAATGAAACATCCACATTAAGCTAGGTTGTCCCTTATCCCCCACCCTTTTGGCATTTCAATTGATAAACTAGAAGTGTATTTGGAAGAGCACCAAGCTTCTTGATATGATCATTACTCATCTCCTTTATGTCGGAGATAGTGTTCTTCTAGCCAAAATCCATGAGGATCTTGACAAGCAGCTTAAAATCCTCCATGATTACTGCTCTAAGATGGGTATGACTATTAACACCAACAAGACTAAAGTCATGATAATTAAATCGAAAAGGACCAACCATGACAATTTCATTATGATGAACTTAGAGAAATTTTCTTCATATAAATGTGTAGGTATTAGTATTCATCATGCGAATTAAATCGAAAAGGACCAACCATGACAGTTTCGTTACGATGACAATTACTTAGAGAAAGTTACTTCATATAAATGTGTAGGTATTAGTATTCATCATAAGTTTGTGTAGGTATTAGTATTCATCATAAACTCAACTGGTATTATAGCATTTAGAAAAAAAATTATTAACCCTGGAAAGCTTACTATGAGAGTGAAAACAACTGCAAGATGAGTAATCTCTGGGTTTGTCTATGCTCCCTTTAACGATTCTGAAGCTTTTTCACCAGTAATTCTCCCTACAATGCAGCTATCGGCCATCGTCATGCCAGAGGTAATGAGTTAATATTACCGTTTATTTTTCCAAATCGTGTTATTTTCTTTTTGATCTTATAGTTTATCAGTACATTGGATACCGGTCAGAGTGGCTACAAATGAACTATTCATGGATCGCTAACATTTGGTTGGTTCTCAGGGACATGCTACCACAGATGATAATGACGAGAGAACGGCTATCAACTTATTTCAACACCATCCCACTGGTATGGGTGTGCCTCTCGCGAATCCGCAACCTGTACAGGAGATGAGAGGTAAGAATTTTCATATTTGTTTTCTATTTTGCTGCATTTATTTGTTTACCAATGCAGCGAATTTGTGTCTACTCAACCTTTCCGAAGCATTTTTGCTAGAAATTCTCCCTACACAACAGATATGGGCTTCTCTGATGCCTGAGGTAACGAGTTAAGAATATCTCAAAACTGTGTTATTTTATTTCTGATTTTTTTATTTCTTTCTGATTTCTTTATTGTGTTGCTAAGAATGAGCTATTAAGGATCGCTAACATTTGGTGAGTTATCAGGAACATGATATTACAGTTGATCATGAGACAATAAAAGCTGGCAATTTATCTGAACATCGGACATTAGAGTTATTTCAATTGCATCCTGGTATGCCTCGCGATTAATCCGCAACCGGTAAAGAAGTTGAGAAAATGTGACAAATCTGATGCTGGAAAATAATGCATAATTTTTCTCCTTTCATTCCTCACCATCTCCATAATTTTATCCATTTCATTCCTTGGCATCCTCGCAAATAATGCAAGCGCCCGGTGCATTTGTATTTAGCGATCTTCTACATAATAACGTTGTATGCATCGGTGCTTGGACCGGAAGAACGATAGAATGAATTAATTTTAAAATATACTAAGTTTTTATATATAAAAATTGTGTATTAATTTATTATTTTTATTTTTTTAATAATTGATTTTAATATATCTATATATATATATTATTAATATTAATGAGCATAATATAATTGATATATTTGTGGTGGATTTACTTGAGGTGCTAGTGACCATATCTGATAAAGGTTAGGAGTTTATACTATAAAGTTATCAATTATTATTCACATGATACAAAATTAACATGTTTCGAGAGTGTATACCATTTTTCGATTACGGTGGCTTCATAGTTCTACCATCTAGAATATGAAGCTCTTTCAACCAACCCAATGCCCAGAGGGTGAATTCAATATTAAATTATCAAAAGGCTTTCCGTCAGCTTCATCAACAGTGAATTCAATATACGTAGCTCTACTATTTGCGCAATGTGAAGCTCTTCTAAAGTTTTTTTTGGTTTCCCAACTTTGTTCTATTATCTTTCATCTATATTGTCTTAATTATGTTATTTCTTGTCCTTTCCTATTTCATTCATGAAGGGAGTTCTAAACTTTGTATTGGAAATATACTTCCAAGAAAGAATTAAGGCATCCTCAGTTTTGGCTTCAATTATCACACTTTTTCAACTTAATAAATTCTATGACTTTGTTTATTTAGAAGTGTTTTTTATTAGAAAAATAATTATTAATTCAAAATTATTTAAGTTTTACCTAGATTCAGTTTATAAATATAGATTAGTTTTATGATCGAGTTATAGTAGATAGTTTGATCAGTATTATTTAATTTTATATTTTTTTTTCTAAATTAGCTTAAAATTTCTAATATAAATATAAGTTGTTTTATGAGTGAATTAGAATTAGCTTAAAATTTCTAATATAAATATAGGTTAGTTTTATGAGTGAATTAGAGATAATAGTTTGATAATTATTATTTAATTTTTTTTTAAATTAGGTTAAAATTTCTAATATATATAGGTTCTAAAAATATTTTAGAATTTTATATACATTTAAGATCTTAAAACATTCAAAGATATTATTTGATAATGATGTAATTTTTTATTTAAGTAGACTTTTGGAAAATATTTAAATTTTTGAGATAATTTTGGTAAAATTAATAATCAAAATAATAGCATATGTTAATACATCTCTCTAAATTATATCTAGAAGACTTAATTAATTTCTTGATATATCATAAAACAACAATTATTCATTGTGTATGAACAAAATGATCATAGAAGAATTTACAAAATTGTATTATATTTCTTTGTCTATTGATAAATGGCCATTACCCACATTAAGTTTGTGGATGCAACAACCACTAAAAACTTCTTTCTATATTTGTAGCATGCTTTTCAGTATGGCCACTTTAAATCAATATTGTATATTTTAGCTCAACAAAGTCACATATTCCATTAACATTTTATTAATATGTACTCTTCTTTTTTTTTTAATTTTCTTTAATTTTCTTTAAAAGATGAAGATAGTATGGTAGTATTATTTAGTATAGTATAAAATCTATAAAACTTACTAAAATTTGGAGTACTATAATTTTTCAAGTTTTTTCAACTATAACTTTTCAAAAACAATTCACTTTTTTGAAAAAATATTTAAAAGTATTTAATTTTTCTATATAATTTTATTTAAATTAATCATCAAAATAGTACTATTATTCAACATATATATGTATATTATATTAATATAGGTACATCATTGTCTACTTAATAGATCATAAAATAATACTAATTATTTTCTATAAATAAAAATGGAGCAAACATTTTCCAAACACATAGGTGAGTTGTGGCAACTCACTTCAAATTAAATTTCATCCATGACATAAACATGAATTTTTTTAGTGTCTAATTATTTGTTTTTTTAGTTCAATAAAATTACAACTTTCATTAGCACTATATTAACTTATTATTCAATAATATTTCTTTAATTAATAGGAAAAAAATACAATTTATATTTATAAATTTTCATATATATATATATATATATATACATATATATATATATATATCCTTCTAGAGTAGATTACTAACCAAAATTCATTCATAATCATATTTTATCCCCATGGTTTGCCACTACAAGAGAAAAATGTAATTTTTTTAGTCATCTAATCTACATAGCTTAAATAGATTCATAACCAATGAGGTAGGATCCATTTAGTATTGAGCTTAGCTAGTCTATATAGAAGTGTAGAAAAATGGCCTCGAGGCCTCCTAGGAAAACATTAAAAACTAATACAAGGCAAAGAACTCACTACTCTACAAGGAGTAAGAATAATATGAAAACAAAATATGTTGTACATCGAAACATGTTAGCAGGAAGTGGACACATCAACTAGATATCTTGGGGTGCTCAGATACACTAGGCCTTTCACATGAAGTAGGAGGGTTTATTTACACACTAACTATAAAACCATATCATGATGTTTAGCTTGCAAATCATAATCTATAGAAGAATTTCACATTTTCCTTGTGCCTCAAGGAGGAATTTTCCCATAAGAGCTTTCATATACTAGTAAAGGTCAATAGTATGTAAGTATTGGTTCTTTTAGATTTTGGTGTGCCTAGTATCCCACACCTAATAGGCCATAAAAGCCACTAATTTAATGTCTGTGAATTCATACTTGTTAACTAAAACCTCTACAAATGCTTGAAGAATTTTCTTTTGGACTTTAAGTGGGGTGTGCATATGAAAGCGACGAGCTTCCCTATGAGCCTGAAGGTGGGTGAGCCTGAGCACCTCCTTCAGCTGTCTTTAAGGATACCCTATGGCTACATGCTCATTTCCTAAGAGTGGTGGAAGAGGAAAGAGTTGGAGTTTAAAATGGTGAAAGAGTATAAAAGCATAGTAAGACTAGTGAAGGGAGTGTTTGAGGCAGATGGATAAGTATAAATTGAATAGAGAAAGGAGACATTGAAAGTAAAAGGCACTGAAAAGAGGACACTAGTTAAAAAAACAAGGTTCAACAAAGACTACTAGGAAATTGAGAAAATGTCACTAGGGAAACGAGGAGAGACTGCAAGTAGGAAAAAGAAAAATGTTAAATACCTATAACACAATGTGACTCGCAGGAGGCAGACTGAGCAACAACGGGATTAGTTCAGTAGATAATGCAACTAATTTCGATACAACACTTCTCCACATCCATTTAAGTAGTGCAACCGATTTATACAACTAAGCCTCAAAACTATCTTTCAACCAAACACATTTATAGAATCAATCACAATGGGGGAATCTAGCTCATGAGGACCTAGTCCTTTCCCCCTCCAAAAGATGGAAAAAACATTGAGAGGAATCGAAGAACCTGATTGAGTAGCAGAGTACCATTGGAAAAATCTGTCTCTCGTTGTAGTTGAGACATAAATGATAACCTCATAGCCTCCCTTAGAAATCATTGATGTGCATCCATCTAGATACTTCCTTATATCGCCTTCTCAAGTCATTAATGACATCATAAAACTTAGGGGGCCGTCTATCATCATAAGTTTATATAAGGGACAATTGGTAGATGGAAGCAACAACACCTCCCCTGGCAGTTGAATGGGGTGACAATGATAATACATACCCCCTCGAGATTTGCTTAGTGTTCTTCATCTAATTCAATGCTATCTCCCTATTTATGAAAAAGAATAATCCATGATAATGGGAGAGCAAAGAGTGGTAGTTTTGCAAGAACGAGGAGGATTCTCTATTGCAAGAACGAGGAGGATTCTCTATTAAAGGAGAAGAGAGAAGAAAATTTAGATTAGAACATCAAAAGTTTTCCAAACACTCTATATCCTCGTTATATGAGTGTTTAATGCATGAAAAAATAATAATAAGAAATGCAAAAGGTAAATTATACAGAATAATTTTCAAGCCTCTCGCTAAAAGTAATATTTTCCACTCATGAGCCATTTATGAGTTTTCTTAAAGATGATATAACCATTTGAGAATTTCCTTCAGCAATATTTTATTTTAGTTTTACAAAATTCACCACATTTATTTATCTTTTGTTTTTAAAATTTATGTATGGGTTATTATTTAATGTAAATTAATAAATTGAAAATTGAAAATTTATATTTTATCTAATAATATTGATATTAAATAATAACTGGTTCCCGAACAGTCGTAACAGCATGGAATGTTTTTTTAAACGGGTTGTATGATTATGCTTTGAATTTCCATTTTCATATGACATTTTAAATTGATAATGATTTATTTAACCATATCTTCTTTTTTTTGGGAAACAAATTCTAGTAATTTAGGATCCCAATCCGATGATGTTCTACGGTCACATCTACTAATATCGTAAACTCGCAACTTTCCCACATGCAACAAACCGAGGCGAGTATTTTTCATGTTTTGCCCGTTATTTAGTACATCATATCGATTTTGATTTTCTGCTGTCAAAGCCGTGTCGACTCTATAATTCAAATTCATCCTGATTTTGAATGTAAACGGTCAAAGCATAGGCTTCGGAACTCAAAATTTATGTTGTATGATGTGGTTGGTGATATTGAAAGGCCATATAAAAGTAGTTAGCCAGAGGAGCAAGAAACCACGGAACATTTAAAGTTGGCGAGAGGAGCAGGAAACCACACAGCACATTAAAGTTAGAACGTGGGAAAACCTATATCATCAGAATAGGTTTCGGGATTATTACATCCCATATCATGCGTATCCAAGGAATAAGTTGCAGGTTATTACAAGTGATCCAGATTGATAACTGCATCCACGAGAGAGGAAGGATCTGTTGAGACTGAAATGCGATTAAATAACTGGTATGGATCTGGTAATTCTTTTCCAACAAGTATAGATTTAAATGTAATTAGATAACTGTGTTTTGGTTCTGTCTTTCTTTGAGTCTTTCTAAATCAAGGACAACTTGACAACTCCCATGGTCATCTCCATCTACAGCTAAAATCTGCTGCATGTAACTTCTGCAATTCTTGGAACTTGGATTTTGCTGCGATCCCATCCCTTTCCTTGGCTTTCAATCCACATCCACACGTTGCATTCAGTTCACATCCACACATCTCTTTCTTCTTAGGAAAGTGTTTAAGCAATAGCTTTTGGCCAAAAAAAAGGATCAAGAAAACAGAGACATGGCAGAGGGTCCTCCCACCAAGAAGACTGAATGGTCTCCTACAGTTCATCAGAAAGCTGTACTGAAAACTATTTTCGCTGAAGGAATCCACTCTCCCAACCCTAATGAAAGAAAGGAGATTGTCCATCAACTGCGCAAGCATGGCCCCATTGAGGACAAGAATATTAAAAAGTGGTTTAGAAATCGTTTAAATAAACGTACGTGGAAAGAGTTCACAAAGGCGGCCATCAAGATGCAGAGGGAGAGAGAAGAGAGAGAGGCGGCCATCAACCAGTTTGTTCAACCACCTTCTTTCGCAGGCACATCGCACACAGATGGTAAGCTCTTGGATACGTCCTGCAATGTCCCAAAAAAAATCACGAACATTATATTTCACTATAAGTATAGCCAGTACTTCGCGATTTTCTCTTTTTTGTTAAATACAATAGATTTTTGTCTACTCCTTTAACGATCCCGAAGCCTTTTCACCAGAAATTGTCCCTACACAGCAGAAATCGGCCATCGTCATGCCAGAGGTAATGAGTAATATTACCATTTATTTTTCCAAATCATGTTATTTTTTTTTTGATTTTTTAATTTATCAATACATTGAATATCAATCAGAGTTGCTACAAATGAAGTATTCATGAATCGCTAACATTTGGTTTGTTCTCAGGGACATGCTACCACGGATGATAATGAAATAAAGACTCTCAACTTATTTCCACAGTATCCCACTTATATGGGTATGGCTCGCGCCAATCCGCAACCTGTACAGGAGATGAGAGGTAAGTGTTTTCTTCTTTTATCATATTTGTTTTCTATTTTCTCGCATTTATTTGTTTGTCAATGCAGCGAATTTGTGTCTACTCCCTTAACTTTTCGGAAGCATTTTTGCCAGAAATTCTCCCTACACAACAGATATCGGCTTCTGTGATGCCTGAGGTAACGAGTTAATAATAGCTCCAAACTCTGTTATTTTCTCTCTGATTTCTTTCTTTATTTTCATTCTGATTTCTTTCTTTTCTTTCTGATTTCTTTATTGTGTTGCTACGAGTGAGCTATTAAGGATCGCTAACGTTTGGTGAGTTATCAGGAACATGATACTACAGTTGATGATGAGACAATAAACGCTGGCAATTTATCTGAACGTCGGACATTAGTGTTATTTCAATTGTGTCCCGGTATGCCTCGCGACTAATCGCCAACCGGTAAAGGAGTTGAGAAAAAGTCACAAATCTGAGGAGTTGAGAAATGTTCGCAGTTCAAATGGCGAATAACGCATGTTTTTTTCCATTTCATTTGTCAGCATCTCCATAATTTTTTCCTTTTCACTCCCCGGCATCCTGGCAAATAACGCAAGCTACCGATAACTCTGTATTTAGCGATTTTCTACAGAATAACGTTGTATGCATCAGTGTTTGGACATGAAGACCTATAAAATGAATTAATTTCAAAATATATAATTTTTTATTTATAAAGATTTGTATAAGTTTGTTAATTTAATTTTTCAAATACGATATGAATTTATTAATTTTATATTTCCTATGATATAATCGATATATTTATGGTGGATTTATTTGAAGTGCTAGGGACAATATCTGATAGAAGTTAAAAGTTTATATTATATAATTATTAATTATTATTCACATTATATAAAATTAACATGTTTCCAGAGTGTATCCATATTATTAAGAATATATGCATGCACACTACTAGGAGTGCACACAAGCTCGTAATAATTTTTAAGTTTAATATTTCTTTTTCTACGGAATTTTACATCCACCGAGTTTTTTTGTATTCTTAAACATTGTATTTGAGATGTTAATGGTCAATAAGATTTTATAATTTTCAATTTCCGTGGATTTATATATAAGTGACAGATATTTAGTAGAAGATTATAGTTTTTTGGGTTAGTAAACAATAAGGATTTGAACCAGTGATTTATATAGCAAGAAGTGTTTTAAGTGCATTTATTCACTAATAATCCAAAACCCCATGAACGTTAAAAGATTATAATTTATACTATATAATTTATTTTATTTTGATGACTTTTTTATTTTAAAAAAATGTATTTTAAAATATTTGATAGCTTAATAAATGCAAAATTAAAATAATTTTTTTATTAATAATTATTAATTATATAATTCTGAACCCCAATCTCCATGAGTAAATTCAATATTCAACTATCAAAAGTTTTTTTCATAGCTTTATCGATTTCGGTGGCTCTACAGTTCTGCCATCTGAAATATGAAGCTCTTTCAACAAACCCCTCTTTCAGCAAACCCAATACCGAGCAGGTAAATTCAATATTAAATTATCAAAGGGCTTTCCATCAGCTTCATCAACAATGAATTCAATATATGTAGTTATACTGTTTTCCCAATGTGAAGATATTTTAACGTTTTTATTTGTTTGGGTTTGCAACTCTCTTCTATTAACTTTCATCTATATTGTCTTAATTATATTTTTTTGTCATTTCTTATTTCATTGATGAAGAGAGTCCTAAACTTTGCACTCGAGAATACTTCGAGAAAAAATCAACGTATCCTAAGTTTTCGTTTCAATTATCACTCTTTTTGAATAACAATTTTTTTGAATTCATGTATTTATAAGTGTTTTTAAAGCAAGCAAATAATTATGAATTAAAAACTATATAATTTTTACTTTGATTCAGTTTATAAAGTTGTAGTTGTGGTAGATAATTGGGTAAGTATTATGAAAACCATTTTAAAAATTTGGCTAAAATTTTATATATATATATATATATATATATATATTTTAGGATTTTTTATACTTAAGATCTTAAAACTTTAAAAACTTTAAAGGATATTTTTTATAATAATTTTATTTATTACTTGAAATTTGGAAAATATTTAAAATTTTGAAATAATTACGGTTAAATTAATAAGTAAAATAATAATATAGACCAACCCATTTTGTAAGGAAATTTGATTATTATTTTTTATATATCATAAAACAACAATTCTTCATTGTCTATGAACAAAAACAGAATAGAAAAATTTGCAAAAAATGTATTATGTTTCTTTATTTATAAATGGTCATTACCCACATTAAGTTTGTGGATGCATTAACCATCAAAAAAAAATTCTTTCTATGTGTCTTTCATGATTTGCAACATGCCCATTTTAAATCAATATGGTATATTTGTAAATCAATGTTGTCATTGAAATTATGACTATAATGTGTAACTGCGTTTACTAGACTCTCTTAGTAGACAATCACGAATTAGGAAATTAGGAGATTTGAACATAAAACTTGGTAGCAATACCTATTTTATATTTGCAAAAGACATGGCAAGTAAACTTTCCAAGAAAACATAAAAGAAAAAAAATCATATTAATTACAATAAAAATCCATATAATTTAAATAACATAATATGAATATCCAGTTCCGTATTTAAGCCCATATAAATTGAAATATCATTTTTTTGGGGACATCAATTCTATTAATGGCAATGATGTTTTTAGAAAAAAAATCCATGGCATTTAGGGCATCCTTGAAGGATTTGGACTGGGAGGAAGAGGGAGCACCCTAGCGTTTGGCTCTCCACAATTGAATATTAAGCCCATATAAATTGAAATATCATTTTTTTGGGGACATCAATTCTATTAATGGCAATGGTGTTTTTAGAAAAAAATCCATGGCATTTAGGGCATCCTTGAAGGATTTGGACTGGGAGGAAGAGGAAGCACCCTAGCGTTTGGCTCCACCATTTAGTATTGATACTAGATAGATTGAAGTGTCTTTGACCGTGTCATAATTTCTAAGTGACTTCCTTTCCTAAAGATGCGTACCTCCATGTAGCAAACTGAATAAAGAAAGATGGGATTCTTATGTGATCCTGAATTTTGGCCGCAAGTGAAGAGACAATATATGCAACGTCTACTTGCATATAGGAAGAACCCCTGAGATTTGCCTCATAAATCCTTAAAGTTAAAGATATTTGGAGTGATGGGGTTAGCATGGAGGTAGGGAGAACCCTGCAATAATTTTTTTCCCCTAATTTACCAAATCGTCAACAATAACACCAAGATCACGGGGTTCCGAAAAAAGGCAGAGCCCTGAAGCAAACAACGTCCCATGAAAATGGCATCGAATGAAGGTGATAGGGTTTCCATTATGGTAAGTCTAAAATTTTAATCCCTCCTTGGTGCTCAAAACATTCAACATGAACGCAAAAATTTGGCTTGCTGAAAAGATATCGTTACTTAAAAAAGATTGAATTGTACACTTATGTACTCACACTTGTTAGGACATAGATTTCAATGACTGTGATAAGACTTAAAATATTGCAAGAAGATTTTAGTGTGATAGGAGGAAATGGTTGAACATGATTTCCAAGTTGTTAGCTTATTGTTAGGCGTGATTTTCTTGAAATTGAATTAAATTTTCCACATCTATGAACACAAAGGAAGAAGAAATTTAAAACATGAACTATTCACTCAATTAGCAAGGAATTACATATTTACACATAAACACATACCAAAAAATGTTCTACATTTTTTGAATGAATATTATTAAATTTCGAATATTTTTTCAGGCTAAATTTCGCAAATTTTCACATTAAATTTAAAGTGATATAAAACCTTGCAACTTGTACAAATATTCCTTTACTATTAAGGAATAAAAATTTGAAAAGCATTACAATACTAAATTGATACAAAATCGAAAGATTTTTTTTTTTAATAAATAAAATACAAGCAAAGATTTATCGTTGACGTAGATGATGCATAATGCTTAATTTCACCATATAATTGTATCCGTTAATTCTTTACCAACTATTGAATTTATCTTCCCTGGAGCGTTTACTTTAATTTCTATTATGCATCTACAATTGATTTGTTTAATGTAGTCTCATTTTCACTAAGCCCTCGTATGGTGCAAATGAACACTAAAGATTTAGAGATGCAAAAATTCAAATCCGCATAGTTATATCAATACACAAATTCAAAGGATGTTATTTAAAAAACCTCCCTAGATTTGAAAAATCTAGAAAAATATGGGAAGTGCAAAGTCATACATATTCTATGCCTTGTGTTTGTATGCATGCACTTAATTATACTCTATTTCAAGTATGAAATTGTAGAAATCGAAGTTATTTTGAGTGCTAATTCTTCAAGTATGCCCATTAGTGCAGTAACAATGATGCCATTAACACATTATGAGCTCCACTTAAAGAGCGAGTTGAGCAAAAATCAAAATCACTGGGAAAATGCAATAGTTCCCTATATTAACCATTCTTCAAGCTTAGTGGTCAATGATATGCTTTCCATTGGGCGACACTGATGGGATTGGTAAGGTAATCACTAGGTGGATACCTGGTCGAGACTCATACATGATTGATATGTACAGTTGGAAGATTAGTTGAGAGGATTGTTATATTTTCCACCACATTTTATTTGTGTTTCCAAATGTTGAAGTCTTACCCTTAAACCCTTTTGCGTCATACCTGCATAATATCCATTTAAAAATAGGTTCCTACCTTCTTCGTAGGGAGGCTATAGTAGCCAATAATTTTTTGATCTAGACTTACTAACTGGTTTTTTCTTTGGAACTACATATGTTTAATTTGTGAGAGATTTTTCGGCGAAAATCACATGAAATACCATTTGTCTATGCGTTTCGAACCGACCAGTGTGGTTCATTGTCAGGACAAGTTGAAGAAACAAATCCAGCTTAGCATGTTAAATAGTCTGAGTAGAGCCTCCAACAGCTAACTTGACCAACGGCTAGTCTTGACTTTAGGACTGGGGTCAATTTTATTTTTTTTATTTAATTAGTTATATTTAGAACCAATCCCTTAAAAATATATATAAATATATATAAAATAATTTTAATTGGTGTCTATTTAAAAAGTATTATTAAATAATTAAAAAATTAAAGGTTAATTAGTATGTAAATGGAAATTAGTTACATAAAGGACCTTTCTTATAATATATGAATAAATTATATGCATATATAAATAGAAATATATAAAGTAATATTAATAGGTTGTTAAGATACAAGTTAGTTAGAATTAATAAATATAAATATAAAAAATAAAAATAAATAAATAAATAAATAATAATAATAATAAATAAATAAAAACGAGAAAATAATATTAGGTAAACTTAAAAGTCTTACACACAAACAAAAAATTCATAAAATAAATAAATAAATAATAATAATAAAAATAATAATAATAATAATAATAATAAATAAATAAATAGATAAATAAAAACGAGAAAAATAATATTAAGTTAAGTTAAAAAAAACAGGAAGACGGCAGAAAAATGACTAGGAAGAGAGTGCTGGGACCCAACACCTACTGATTTTCCAGCCATCCTCTCTATTGAGACTGCTTGGCCTCTTTTCAATCTCAAGCGCTTCCCTAAGTTTTCGATGATGGAAGTGCGAAACCTTAGCATAGGAGATTGTTCACTCCATTAATCAAAGGATTAGTGAGCACGCAGCGGACCTTAAGCACAGGAGAGCTAAGTCTTCCTCTGTAGCTAAACATGCTGAGAAAACCAATCATCATGTTTATATTGAGGAGGCTAGTCTTATTGCTAAGGTTTCGCACTTCCATCATCGAAAATTTAGGGAAGTGCTTGAGATTGAAAAGAGTTCAAGCAATCTCAATAGAGATAATGGCTAGAAAATCAGTAGGTGTTGGGTCCCAGCACTCTCTTCCTAGACAATTTTCTACCCTCTTCCTGTTTTTTTTTTTAACTTAACTTAATATTGTTTTTCTCGATTTTATTTATTTATTAATTATTATTATTATTTATCTATTTTATTTAGTTATTTTTTATTTGTTTATTTTCTGTGTAAGGCTTTTAAGTTAACTTAATATTATTTTGCTTGTTTTTATTTATTTATTATTATTATTATTATTTTATATATTTATATTTATTAATTTTAACTAACCTGTATCTTAACAACCTATTAATATTACTTTATATATTTATATTTATATATGCATATAATTTATTCATATATTATAAGAAAGGTCCTTTATGTAACTAATTTCCATTTAAATACTAATTAACTTACAATTTTTAATTATTTAATAATACTTTTTAAATAAACACCAATTAAAATTATTATATATATATATATATATTTTTAAGAGATTGGTCCTAAATATAACTAATTAAATAAAAATAAATTTTATTTGACCCCAGTCCTAAAGTCAAAACTAGCCGTTGGTCAAGTTAGCCGTTAGCCGTTGGAGGCTCTGCTAAGACTATTTAACATGCTAAGCTAGATTTGTTTCTTCAACTTGTCCTAACAATGAACCACACTGGTTGGTTCGAAATGCGTTGACAAATGGTATTTCATGTGATTTTCACCGAAAAATCTCTCACAACCTTGATATGGATCACAAAAACCTCAACTCTATAATGTTTAATTTGATTCGGAGAATATTTTGCAACCAACCCTGCTCCAACAAACTTGTGCATTAGGTCTTTACTAATAGTGAATATATCAACATACAACAATTGTTTTCATTAGATTTCTCAAAATTTGGGTTGAGAATTTTTTTACTTTGTGGGGTTGATGTGTGGCTTTTGACCTTGAATTCACGGTGAGAATTGTCTTGGCCAAATTTTACATTGAATATCCTAGCTATCATTATTAGGCATAACAACTACATTTGAAATAGAAAAGTACATTAAATATATGAATCCTCGACTTGTCATTACCTTCCATTAATGGTAGATTGCTTAATGCTAAAAGGGGAAAACGAGTTTGCATAACACAAAGTGTACAGAGAGAATTTAATATTGGGCTCATTAGTTTAAGAAATAATTTTTTTTTTTTTTTGTTATTTTTAAAAATATAATTTTGTAAATTTTAAAATGAAAATAATAATAAAAGTATTAATACAAATTAATAATATATAATTCAGAGTTCGTTCACATTAGCTATATTTAAACAAATTATTCAAATGTCCGCATTGGGCAAGGAAACTAAGACTTATGCTTCTTAGCCAACTGGTTATTAAGCTATTGGGCCTAATAGTCTATATTCTACTGGTCCTATATCATATGCTGAAACTGGTCATGCTCCTCCTGTATATGCTGGTGGTTCAATAGGGGACAGACTATGCATCTACTCCTCCTTATTAAGCTATTACTTTCTATGCTACTGCTCCTAGATCTTAGTAGACTTTCGCTATTAGGTCGTTGTGGATATTTTCTCTACACCAATAGAAACCTCCTCTCCCTCTCCCTTATGGTCGAGCGGCCTAGCGACATCTCTCCCTCTCCTTAACAGTCGATCATGCTTACGTATCCTTATGGTCGAGCCTGCTTGCGCATCCTCTCCTTATCAGTCGAGACCCTGACGGACCTTATGGTCGAGCAACTCAAGTTTCAATTTACTTATTGGGTGGGGGGGCTTATGGTCGAGCCCCGTTGCCGGTCCTTATGGTCGAGCGGCCTAACGGCACCTTATGGTCGAGCCTTAAAGTGCATCCTTCCTAGAATGTAGTGGATTCTAATGGATGAATCATATTGGCTCCTCAGTGGGATATTTCATAGTGTTACCCATAAGAATTCATAAGGCAAGGGTAGAGCAAAGGTGACTAGCTCCCTCTCGTGTCTACGCACGATTTGACGATTCCTGGCTTCATCAATTGGTAAGGGGAGACAACACTCCATCGTCCTAGGATGAAGGCAGTAAGTGTAAAGTCTCGGTAAGGTGGGTTGATCCAGTCTGTAAAGAGAATTTTCTATTCCCCACGCACTAAGCAGCGATTAATTAAGCAAGTGGTATAGGGGTAGTTCTAGGTCTTCAGGTGGGTAGGGTGTGTGGAAAAACTGAGATAAAGGGACGGAGTCACTCACTATTCATATGGTGAGGGATTGATTGGCTGATCAAGTCAATACAATAGGAAAAAATGTGTACCTAAGTCCAATCACTAAGTTTGGTGAGGTACGAAAAGGTTGGTAAGTAACACATGAGTAAAGTGAGTAGGCATATACAAGGACGAATGGTCGTGTGGTCGTGCTAGCCCAAGCAAGCCCGTAAACTCTCAAGGTGCACAACAAGTAAGCATCTCAAGTTCCTGCCAGCAATGTAGTCAGAATTCCTTTCCAAACAAGTAAGTATCCGTCTGCCTGTCCCAAAAAGCTCTATAGTGGTACCGAGCAGAAGAATTCCTAAAGTGTATCCTGGGCAAGGCTTGGCCAGACCAGAAGAAACTCTGTGGTACCTAGAAGATAATGCGTGGTACCAAGAATACTTAATAAGGGGTTGTAGGGTAAAGGGTGAATAGAAGAGTAAGTGATGTACCCTCGATTCTTGGCTGGCTAAAGCAATAGGTTCTAAGTAAGATTGTGTAATGTCTGCCGTCTTGATAAGAGGTCAAAATAGCAGTTCCATCCAACTAAGAGATTAATGAAGCAAGTGGTGCAAGTATAGGTATTCTAGTGGGTAGGTTGTTTGTCAACACTGAAGGTAAGAGTAAGGTTGTTTCATTCATGTCGTCCCGACCCGAAGAAGTATGGTGCAGTAGCAACAAAGATGAATGAAGCAATAGGTCTAGGTGTTAATCTAGGTAACTACAAGGTTCATGCATGAACTGAAATACATGTAGAGGTCTATTCATTCCTAGCCAGTGGGTTCCAAATGGATGAATCTATCATCAAGGCTCAGTCGAACCAGAAGGTGTAATATGTGGTACCTAGAATGATAAGTAGGGGTAAAGATTCAATATCGCAATACCCCCGCATTTATGGCTTAAGCAATAGGTTCTAAGTAAGTAGGGGGTAAAGGGTCTATAGGTGGGTCAGGTGGGTTGATAGCAGATACTAAAAGTGATAAGTAGGGCTCTTCCTAGCTAGCCAGTGGGTTCAAATGGATGAATTGTATCATCAAGGCTCAGCCGAACCAGAAGGTGTAATATGTGGTACCAATAATATCTTATGTGGTAACTAGAATAATAGGGTAAAGATTCAATGCTGCCTTTTTTTCCATGCACCCACGCACATCCATAGGATAAGGTACCCCACGACCGGTTCCACCGAAGCCATTGACAACCCTCGTCCAATCCTGCAAGAAGTAAGACGACCAGCCAGCCATGCCATAAAGCAGTTGATAATGGGTGGTCAGGACTATCTTCGAATGGGATCCTTCAATAGTTCATGGGTCGCGCTCGTAATCCTAAACTTCGTTATGTGGCATTTGAAGGTGCGAAGCCACTTGTCCCTCTGGGGGCAAGGTGCGAAGCCGCCAGAGAATAAATAGGAGGGGCAAGGACTTGGAGGGGCTTGTGCTTCCTAGTGCAAGGACCCGACAGGGGGCTCGACTGATAAGGAGAGGAACTTTAGTTACTTTCCCTCCGAGGGGAAGGAACGAGAGAGACCATCGCGTTTTAGTTACTTATTTGAGAGGGGCCACCCAATAAGTCAAATGAACGGAGAAAAAAAAAAGAAATCTAACTCCTTAGACTCTTTAGGAGCCTTAGACTCTTTAGGAAGGGAATAATGACTCTATACCGCGTAATAGATAGGATATTTTGAGGTTTCATAACATGATTTATTAGTATGTATAGTTCTTGCCCCCGGAGGGACAAGTGGCTTCGCACCTTGAAGATTTCAAAGTTGGGATTTCTTTCTATGTAGAGTAGGTATTAAGATTAGGATTATTATATTTGTTGAAGTTATAATAATAAGAACAGGAAGTAGAAAGAGAGGACCGGCAGGGTGCGTAAACACGCTCGACTGTTAAGGAGAGGGGCTCGACCACCGGGAGAGGATTATAATATATATTATTATGTAAAGCTATTAAGAAGGTCTCTCTATTTGTATAGGATTGAACATGAATATATTTATAGAGTTGAAGTAACAAGAAAATAGATGAAGACTTTAGGATGGTCTTATCTTTCAGAAGATAACTAGAGGACCGGCAGGGTGCGTAAGCACGCTCGACTGTTAAGGAGAGGGGCTCGACCACCGGGAGAGGATTACAACTCATCTTTATCTTCATATTGGGATTTCTTCTTTAGGTTCAAGAGATGAAGAAGTTGTCTTCTTTAAGTATGATAAGTTGAAGAGATAAAGAAATAGGTATGATGTTTGTATTAAGAGTGGTAAAAATAAGAATAGTTGGTTGTTGAAGGTCATCATTAGGAGTCTAGGAATCTAGTAGAACTCAACATCAAGGATGATAACCCTATAACAACAGCAAGGATGATAACCCTATTTAGTAAGTGACACATATAAATACTCTTTCACCTAGGAACCAATAAATCACACTAACACCCCAAAACCAGACTCTTAATACTCTTTGACCTAGACAGTAGGATTAGATAAGGGAATAATAAGACTCACCCCTTGTGATTCATAACTCATTGCTCATGCTGGGAAGGGCGGGTATTTGCGTTGGCTTTAAGGTTCCTTTGTCTGTCTTCATGATAGAGGTCCTTATGTTGGGTGTTTATCGATGTTTTGTATTACTATGGACTGGGGTCTTCTGTGAGAGGAACTGCTATAGGGCTCTATCTGCCTCCGTGAATCCCTCTGGTTAAGGCCTTGAGATCCTCTTTCCTTTGCTTGCCTTGACTGACCATGAGCTTGGTGAGTAAGCTAGGTGAGGTTGGTCTGGGTATCCAAGGTAGTAAGCATGGGTAGGAAGGAAGTTCCATGGTATCAGATTGATTTGAATTCCTCAGCGATAAGTCCATTTGATAGAGGGACCATAGCATAGCTCGGAGATGATGTCTTTATCAAGGTTAGGTTGAGTGAAATAAGGCAGGTCTAGTACGGGTAGTAGGCTAAGTAGGTCTGTATATCCAATGCCTATCTATATGGATCCTTGATTCCTCTGGATTTGGTGATTCATAGCTCATGCTCCGAACATGTTTCAAGGACCTTTAGGTGCTCGACTGTTAAGGAGAGGATGCGACAACAGGCTCGACCAAAAGCCCCCCCACCCAATAAGTAAATTGAACATTTTCGTTCGTTCTAAGGTAACGTCATTCCTCCTCACGATACACCTATTTGGGTAGTTTATCGATGGTTTTGTCTTCCTATTGAGCTAACTCCTCTCTGTCTGTTGCTTTTCTCTTAGCAGTAGTCCTCTCCTTATCAGTCGAGCATGCTTTCGCATCCTCAGAGCTCCCCTGCAGTAAGAAAGAATATATCTTCTGGGTTGCCTCTTCGCTGAGCTGTTTT
The DNA here is from genome assembly GCA_031772625.1 of Pinus tabuliformis. Taxonomy (NCBI): domain Eukaryota; kingdom Viridiplantae; phylum Streptophyta; class Pinopsida; order Pinales; family Pinaceae; genus Pinus; species Pinus tabuliformis. The sequence continues at coordinate 977,922,266 of CM062810.1, forward strand.
GTTAGAGAGTGATGGGCTTGCCCTCTTTGCTGAGGTTGGATTGCTCTTAGCTGCTCGGATTCCTCTTAGCCAGCCCTCTCTGAGTCTTAGCCCTGACTTGGTTTCACAAATCATATCTCTTTCTTTGCTCTGAGTCCAATATCTCTTTCTCTTCTCTGAGTCCTAAGTAAACTAACCTGACTCTGAGCCTAAGAATTCTTAAAGCCATATGTCTCTTGGTTCTCAAAAGAATATAGAAGTTGTCTGAACTATGAGCCTCTCTTACTACCTCTCTTACTATGAGTTTCTCAAGGCTTTCCCTTAATGATGGAGTATAACCTACTAATGCTGGAGTATCACCTAAAATATAGAACCTACGCTACGATGGGGGTCGGGGGACCCCATGCCTCGTGGTGAATAAGAAGAATATCTCCTTGTGTTTGTTGTTCTGAGCTCTGACCTAAGTTTGGTGACTATGAGCCCAATGTGAGCTCTGACCTGAGTTACTTGAGCCCTGACTTTAGTTACTTGAGTTGATCTTCTTGGTCTCATAAGAAAAGAATATATCTGAGTGTGAGTGTTAGTGTTCGCCCTGAGTTTACTGACTGCTCAGCCTGACTTTGAGTTTGATTTTATTGCTTCTTGTTTCATGAGTTTGAGTTTCTTCCATTCAGTCCTCCTGCTCGACATTCGCAGGCTAGATACATCATTATCGCAACTGATTATCTCACTAGGTGGGCAGAAGTTGCTCCTGTTAAGGATTGCTCTGCAGATACGGCAACACGGTTCATTTTTTAAAATATTATCACCTGGTTTGGTTTTCGTAGAAATTGAACCAGTGATTAGGGAACTCACTTCATCAATCAAACTATTGCTACACTGACCCGATCATTTTTGATCCAGCATCATAAGAGCAATCCTTATCATCCACACGCCAATGGTACTATAGAAGCCTTCAACAATATTTTGGAGAGATACCTTGCCCCCCGGAGGGACAAGCGGCTTCGCACCTTACTCAAGTTTGTTCTACCAATCAGGATGATTGGGATGAGAGGGTTCCTGCGACACTTTTGGCTTATCGAACTACCACTAAAAGATTGCATAAGTACACTCCATTTCAGCTTGTTTACGGGAGAGAAGTTGTTGTGCCTGCAGAGTTCCTGATTCCTATACATTGCTCAAGCTACAAAGATGTCTGATGATACTTCTGTTGCGGAATGGCTTCATGAATTATGGGATTTAGATGAGCATCGATTCTTGGCTAATTTTCATCAAGCAGTAGAGAAACAGAGACAAAAAGCTTGGCATGATCGCCACATTAAGAAGAAGTCTTTTGCTGTAGGAGAGAAAGTCCTTCTCTACGACAGCAAGTATCTGAAGCATCCTGGTCAACTTAAGATGCACTGGTTGGGGCCTTTTATGGTTGCGGAAATCAGAGATTCTGGCGCTGTTCGACTTGCGCAATTGGATGGAGTTATCAGACCTGGATGGGTGAATGGCGCCCGCCTGAAGCCCTACCATGCTACTTAATTGACATATTCTCATGGCTCTCTGTCTGAGAGCTTAGGTTAGGTTTTAGTTAGGTGTATTTTGAAACTTTTCTTCTTTTTCGTAGTTCTGTCCTGTCTAGTTGCGGCAGACCGAAACCGATTGTGGTCGGGGAGGTCTAGTCATAGTTATTAGTCCAGTCTATTTTATTTCATTGTCTAGGTCAGTTGTCCATGTGTTGGTTGTGTCCAAGTCATCCCTGTCGAAACGGTCTTACCTGCCTCGTCAGCTGTCACTTTTCATTCCTGTAAGTCGTACATTCGTCAACAGTTACCTTTTTGGAAATCTGTCTTGTCTGCTCTACCGGATTACTGATTTGACACCTCGGGAATTGTTTTACCGTCAACGTACACTCCTCGGATCTGCCTATATCCAGCTTTATTTCGTCAGCCTTCAATACGACGCTACCGCATTTATGTCCGGTCATTTCCAGAAATGGAAACTTGTGGTCATTCCCGCCGCGTTTTGTCTATAAGTACGGGGTACATTCGGCACTGCTTATCAGTTTGTTTTTTAGTCCCTTTCATTCTTCCGCCCTGGCGTCCTGTGCTCAGTCCGCGTCCATCTCTCGCCCACGGCCCCCTGTCCTCTGTGTCTATCGCTGTCAATCTATTTCCATGGGTCGAGCTACTAAAACTGCTGTTCCTGCCAAAATTCATGATCCCTGAGTCGAAGTTTAAGGTGATTGGCAAGGCAAAGTCGAGAAAGTTCATCTTGTTGATCACAATTTCTCAGATGGATACTTGTTTCCAGCTCTACGGCCTGAAATGTACCTTGATTATGTTCCCTTGATGTCTGGTGAGATTGTACCTCAGATTAAGTCCTCTTATGAGCCACTCCAGAAATCCACTATCCCGATACTTAGAGATTGACTTGTTTTTGGTACAACTGGAGAATTTGCTCGATGTACCAAGTTTATCATCAATCGGGTACATCATGGTTCATTGTGGCTTGATAAGGAATATCCTATTCATGTGCATGATATTCATAAGCTGACAAGACTTTCTATGGTAGGTAAAGACGTTACAGTCGCGTTCCAGGGACGAAGTCACTCACTATTCATATGGTGAGGGTTCTTCCAAGCACGATAAGAAGAAGGGTGATTCTAATTTGTATCACAAATACGACACGCGCTGAGGTTGTCGTGGTGCTGTCATTGAGCATATCAACAATGATCATGTCCGTTTTGCTTGTCATCTCATCGCGGGGAAGGTGACCAGGAATTAGACTAAGGGAGAGTGCACGCTGGACACCATTTGCGTTGCAGAATTCTGTGCACAGGGAGCTGTTCTTAACTGGTGTAAGTATCTCCTTGCCCCCCGGAGGGACAAGCGGCTTCGCAGCCTTGATGAATTCCTTGCACTAGGAAGCTTAATCCAAGTACATAATTATAAAAAAAAAAAATTAGTCGAAAAATCTCATTAAACAAAGCATTGCCGTAATCTAAAAAGTATTAATATGTATCATGAGCTTTTCATACAAGAAATAAATATCAATCAATGAGGAAGCAATTTAACCTCTTCTTATGGGTGATGCTTATTAAGAATACAATCATTGAATTAATTAATTTTGTTGTTCATTTGTATTTCTATTTTATTTTGAAATCAATGAGGAAGCAATATAAATTCTTGTTATGGGTAATGTTTATTAAGAGTACCATCATTGCATTAATTAATTTTGTTGTTTATTTGTATTTCTATTTTATTTTGAAATAATCTTTGAACAAAATAATCTAGTATTTTTTCTTTTCTTTTAACTAAATATAATTTACTTAATTTAATAAAAAGAGAATAAAAAAAATATTGATTCAAATTAACTCTATATAATGTATAGTATGGTAACATAAGTTATATAATCATGGGAATTTATTCTATTATTTATCTGCATTTATTCCATTATTAGTTATAAACCCATTCTATTAGCGTTGAGTATCATCTTCACATCAATTATATTAATTGCCACAGTATCTCAGAGAAATTATATTGATTATATTAATTGCCACCGTATCTCAGAGAAACTATATTGATTGTAACTGTGTTTTACAAAAAAGAAAGCCATGTAAGAAATCGTTGTACTTATTACAAGTGCAAAAAATATTCATATTGAAAGAATGAATGTAATATGAGGAAGAATGTTCGTATTTAAATATACGTTCGCGTGTAAATTTCAGTAAGGCCTGCTTGCGATGTAGTTCCCTGGTGGATCATAATTGCAGGTTATGAAAGTATCGCCTGAATCGCATATAATCTTGGCGCAACCAACATTGGCGGTGGTTCTCCATACAACCTGAGTGTAGTGAGTGCAATCAGGTCCGGTGCAAATATTCTTGGCATAGTCAAACCATTTCTTCTCATCTATCCACGCAGCCACTGCCTGCGAAGGGGTCCAACCATGGCCGCTTCCCCAGAATATGTTCTCTCCGAAGGGGCTGTCCGAATGTTGTAGGAGGCAGTCGCCCCTTCTCTGTCTTGCATAATTGCGCGCATAATTTGCAAGTTTGCGATCCCATTGAAGAGGACCAACTCCCACCGCATTTCTTGCTTGATTGTGTGGAACCAAAAAGCCATCGATAAACGCGGCAGTACCGTTCATGTCTGCAGCATTCACCGATGACATTGCCGTCATCATAATGAGAACGAAAATGGAAATGGAAATGTTGCAGTGGCTCTTCAACAACGTGGTTATCCCCATGAGTATTGTGAATCGCCCGGGCTGCTGAATTTAGTACTAGTATCCGAATAAAAATACTAACTTCCTTCTGCTTCTTCGCAAATATGTGTATACTAACTTCCTTCTGTTTGTTCGCAAATATGTGTACACTAACTTCCTTCTGCTTCTTCGCAAATATGTGTATAACTAGCAAGCTATATCTGGAAGATGGTCTTTTTCTCTCTCCAACCACTGTGTATAACTAGCTCAAGCTGTATCGGTATATATAGCCACAGCCACACATGTTATTCATCAGCATTAGCTTTTACTCTAACCGGAAGGAGGACGAAGCTGCAATTTCTATTCCTTTGATCGTAAGGTAACGCTTGACGATTATCAGAGCGTCCACATAACTTCTTAATTTCACATGTTTGTTTGTGTCATACTCTATGTATTTGAATTTCAAGATACCTCTCTGCAGATTGCTAGGTGCTCGCTCTGTTGATATTGACGATCGATATGCGCAGACAAAAGTTGAAATATGAATACCTGCCCGCGCACGTTATCATTCTCCGCCGGAATATTCAACACCGATACGAAATTAAATAACTTCCACGCACGCCAAAATTCCCGATGTGCATTTTAATTATTAAGTGAAGCTTCAATCAAGTGAAAACAGGCGAAGCTTAACGTGTGATTCACAAAAATATTTTCTATCAGACGAGCACAACACGTTATTCACATTATTATCTTGTAACACACCGGCATAGGGGAGGTCATTCATATATATATATATATATATATATATATATATATATTTTGCGCAACCTGATTATTACCAATTAGTAAGTCAATATTATTTTCGTTATTTAGGACCCCGTTTCCCGTATGTGTTTTATGTGTTTCATTCCATGAGTAAGGTAACATTTTTTTGAATATTTTTTCAATAAATATGATTCCCAAAGAATGTAGATAAATATGTGAAGTGTAAAATAATATATTTTCAATGCTTCGTATGGGTATGCATGCACTTAATTTTATATTCTAGTTTAAGTATGAAATTATAGCCACCAAAGTTTTTTTTAGTGCTAATTTTCCAAGTATGCTTATATTGGTGCCATAACACGTTATGGCTTCCAATTAAGGAGTAAATTGAGCATAAATCAAAATCACTATGAAAATGAGATATTTCCCTATATCAATAATTCTTACAGCTTAGTGGTCGACTTCCATTAGGCTACAATGATGGCATTGGTTATCAAATAACAAGGTAGATACTAATTCAAGACTCATGCATGATTGAATAGGTGGATGCTAAGTATAGAGTCATGAGTGATTGACATCCATGGTTGGAAGATTAGTAAAGAGGATTGTTGTATTTTCCACCACAGTTTATTTTTCTTTTTGAATGTTGAAGTTTCAATCCTTCATGCTTTGTGGCTGCATGACATGACATCCATTTAACAATGGGTTCTTACTCTCTTTGTAGGAGGACCATTTTGCAACCAACCAGAGCTGACTAGTGGTGAATATATCATCATACATCAATTGGTTTTATGTGATTTCTCAAAATTGGGGTTAATTGGTGGTTTTTAACCCTTAATTCGCGGTTAGAGTTGTTCTTAGTCAAGTTTTACATTGAATACCTTAGCTATCAAGATTAGGTATAACGACTACTTTTGAAATCAAAAAGTAAATTAATTATATATGTTCCATTTATATATGGCTCGTCTCGCTTCCATTTCTTGTTGAAAGGGAAAAGTGTGTTTGCAAAACACAATGAATACATGGGTCATTCAAGAAAATATGAAGAGTCTTAATATTTGACACATTAATTTTTCCTATAGTAAACAAAAATCAATGCAATTTAAATTCTTGACATGAGTAATATTCATGGGAACACAATAATCATATTAATTAATTTTGTTGCTCATGTGTATTTTTATTCTATCCAAAACAAATTTTGATAAAAATAAAAAATAAAAAATTGTTTGATTATGTATATAAAATTTAGTAAACTTTAAAATGAAAATAGTAAAAAAACTATTCATATAAATTAACTAATTTTATAATTAATAGTGTGTTGACATATGTTATGTTTAGTGAGAATTAATTGAAATTCAAATATATAATTATAATAGAAGAATTTAGTGGATAAACCTCATTAAATAGAGTATTGAAGTAACATGAAGAGTCTTAATTATATTGTAGTATTTTTAGACAAGAAATAAATATCATTCAATAAATGATGAAACAATTTGAACTCTTGATATAAGTAATGTTCATCAAGAAGACAATCATCATATCAATTAATTTTACTATTTGTTTGTGTATCTATTCTATTTCAAATAAAATTTCAACAAAAAGATCTAGTTGTGTTATTTTATTTTAATATAATTGAGTTAATTTAATAAGAAGACAGTGAAAAAAAAAAAAAACTCTATATAATTCATAGTATGTTAACAAAATTATGTTTCTTCATAGTTTATTCAAATTAATATTAATTCAAAAATAGTTTTTTTTCAGGGGAAAATATAGTTTTCTCCTCTTTTTTTTTTTTAAATAAAATTCAATCAACTTATAAAAATATTATTGATGAAAATAGCCATATATAATTCATATTATGTTAACATAGGTTATGGTTCTTGATTTTATTTTTATTTTTTCGGCTTGACCAATAAAAGATTTGAATCTTAAAGGACTATGGAGCATATTCTATGAATGAATCTTTATTTAAAGTGATATTATCTCAAATATATAAAAATATTAATAAAAGTCTTATTCTCTTTATTAAATGGAAAAATGATTTTATTTTACTTTATTTATTTATATTTAAACACTTCAAAACATATTTATTTATTTAAAATAGAGTAATTTAAATAATTATGAAATCATAATAAAAATATATATGAAACTTATTATGATAGGTTAAATTTAATGATTATGATGATTTCAAATAAGATATTTTTAAGCGTTTCATTTTTATTTTTATTTTTTTGAGTTTTCAAAGTTGTTTGAAAAACGATTTTCAAATTCTGTCATTTTTCTAAAATTTTCAATTTTTTAGGTTTTTTTTTTTAAACCCATTCTTTTGCCATAATTTTTAAAATTGCTTTTAAATATTATGCTATTTCAATTTTTTAAGGTTTTTTTTAAACCCATTCTTTTGCGATAATTTTTAAAATTGCTTTTAAATATTATGCTATTTTGTGTTTAAATTTATGTTAAAGCTAAAACAATAATTTTATAGAAATTATAACTATAATCTCTAAGTGAAGTAACCTAACTATCTTAACTTATGGTCATGAATTAAATAATTAAAAAAAGTGTATTCATATGTATTTTATATTTTGGAAATAAGATATCAAATAAACTTAAAAAAATTAAACTAAAAAACATATATTTATTTTACATTTTCAAAATTACATATCAAATAAACTTTTAAATAAAATAAATAAATTATATTAATTATAATAAAAATATGAATAAATATTCAATTCCAATTTTAAATCCATATGAATCGAAATATCGGAAATTGTATTAGAATACCAATTCCAATCAAATAAACTTTTAAATAAAATAAATAAATTATATTAATTATAATAAAAATATGAATAAATATTCAATTCCAATTTTAAGCCGATATGAATTGAAATATCAGAAAAATTGTATTAGAATAAATACCCAATTCCAATTTTAAGCCGGTATGAATTGAAATATCAGAAATTGTATTAATGGCAACGGTGTAAAAAGCCAGGTCTTTTAAAGAATAAGAAATAAATACGTGCAAATACTGTGAAATTTACTTATCAAAGAATATTTATATTGAGATAATATGAAATGTTTCACTGTACTTGTACGTACATGAACAGAGAATGAATGAATATTGAGAGAAATCGCGATAGTAGCGTTGAAGGTTTGGTGTTCATATCTTATATATTTACAGGATTCCTTTAATTTCATTTCATTTCAGTATGGCCTGGCTGCTACGTAGTTCCCTGGTGGATAATAATTGCACGTTATGAAAGTATCACCTGAGTTGCATATAATCTTGGCGCATCCAACTTTGGCCGTGGTCCTCCATACAACCTGAGTGTAGTGAGTGCAATCAGGTCCAGTGCAAATATTCTTGGCATAGTCAAACCACTTCTTCTCATCTATCCACGCAGCCACTGCCTGCGAAGGGGTCCAACCATGGCCGCTTCCCCAGAATATGTTCTCCCCGAAGGAGCTGTCGGAATGTTGTAGGAGGCAGTCGCCCCTTCTCTGTCTTGCATAATTGCGTGCATAATTTGCAAGTTTGCGATCCCATTGAAGAGTACCAACTCCCACTGCATTTCTTGCTTGATTGTGTGGGACCAAAAAGCCATCAATAAACGCGGCAGTAGCATTCATGTCTGTAGCAGTCACTGACGACATTCCCATTCCCATCATCATAATGAGAACGAAAATGCAACACATGTTGCAGTGTCTCTTCAACAACGTGGTTGTTATCCCCATGAGTATTGCGAATCGCCGGCGTTGCAATAATGCTAGTTTCTACTTCTTCTTCTTTTAGATGATCTGAATAATAATACTAACTTGCTTCTGCTTCTTCGCATATAAGTAATCAAAGCTATCCTGGGTTATATCTGGAAGATGGTCTTTCCATCTCTCCAACCGCTGTGTATATATACTAATATAGCCACCAGCATTAGCTTTTCGGAAGGAGGACGAAGCTGCAATTTCTATTATTTTGACCGTAAGGTAAGATAACGTTTATGATTATCGGGAGCGACCACATAACGCTTACTTTCACATGTTTGTTTGTGTCTTACTCTATTTACTCTATTTCAACATAGATAGCTCTCCAGATTGGTAGGTGCTGACTATGACTATGCGTATGGGTATGCGCAGACACACGCCGAAATATCAATACCTGCCCGCGCACGTTATCATCCTCCGCCGGAATGATATCAATACCGGCCCACGCACGTTCTCATTCTCCGCCAGAGTATTGAACAACCATATCAATTTTAATAACTTCAATGCCAGATTGCCCGATGTTCATTTTCATTACTAAGTAAAGCTTCAACCAGGACAAAGCTGAACACGTTATTCACATTAATATTGTCCAATAGAACAGCACAGTAGTGCCGTGAATATGTTGTGTAACCCGTCCATTTTCTTTGCACTATATATACGAAGCTCTTTTCATTATTATATGTTGTGTAACCCGTCCATTTTCTTTTGATTATATATCCGAAGCTCTTTTCATTATTTAAACCGTCCATTTTCTTTTGATTATATATCCGAAGCTCTTTTCATTATTTAAACCGTCCATTTTCTTTTGATTATATATACGAAGGTAAGATAATCATGGGGTTATGTTATAGAAGGTAAGTTCCAATAAATTAACTTTGACAGTAAAATGAACTGTTATTATGTGTAAAAATCAAGATACATATCTTCAGAGTCCGAGATTGTTTTTCGTGTTTCATTCTATCTCAAGATAGGGAGTTCATTTTTTGTGTTCACTAGGTGTACAGATTGGGACATGCTGAAATATGAATACCTGGCCGCGTACCTCATCATCCTCCGCCACGTTATTGAACAACAATGCCCGATAAAGCTTCGACCAAACAAAAACTAACCAACCTAGACATGTTGTTCACATTAATATTTTCAAAATTAGGGGTAAAAAAATGGGGAGGGAAGATATTGAAAGTGAGTTCATGTTTAAAGCTCTCTAGGTAGGTAGTGAATACAAGACACACTAACCAGTTATTATGAGTGAGGAAAATTTGACAATGAAGGGTGGTGTAATATCGTCATTGATGTAAATATTTATTTATTTTTACTCTAACTAGAATAGGCTATTGCTACTTTTAATTATTATCTATTTTTGGAATGTAGTTATAGAGGGATAAATTTTGCAGTTATGAGTAAATATTGTTTCACCAAGTAATTAGTTAAGGAGATAATTATCTATTCTAAAACTAAATCCTAAAGTATTTTACTAGAAGATCAAGAGGATGAGGGTATATGAGACTGTGCTAATGGATTAGACAATGGGTGAAGACTATGTCTAATAAGGATGAAATAGCGAGAAAACATTAAATCCCTACAGCGAGGAAACATTAAGTCCCTTAGGAGAGAGAAAGCCAGGAATTAAAGTGTAAATTTTGTGTTAGATTAGTCATGGACAATGAGAATAGACAAGTAAGAATTTCTCTTATTTTCAAGAGATTTACGCTATCATGTAATCTCGTGGGAGGGAGGAATTAAAGTGCAAATTTTGTGTTAGATTCCGTCGTGGACAACGAGAATAGAGAAATAAGAATTTCTGTTATTTTTCTTTGAATGTCTGAGTGACTGAAAGAAGAATCAGATGAGTGTCATAATGGGTATTGAGGGGGTCTCTTATTCCTTAAGATACAATATAATTATTGTACTTCTTTGAGTTTAATTTCTGATATATTTGAACAAAGAATAAAAGTAGAGCAATATTGTTTATTTTAGTTCAATAAAATCACATATTCTATTACATTTTATTAATGTGTATTTTCTTTTTGATAATTGTGGTTAAATTAATAAACAAAATAATAATATAAGATATTTTAAATACTTTTAAAATATTGAACATAGTAGGGTAGGATTATTTCTTATATCACTAAAACTATACAACTTGGAAAATTTGGAGTACTTTATTCTTTTAAGGGTTGTACAACTACCCTTTTTTAAAAACAATTCATTTTTTGAATTTTTTTTTAAATTATTTATATAATTTTATTTAAATAAATAATCAAAATAATGATACATATCTATGTGTGTGTGTCCATTTTTATCTAATTGATAGATCATAAAATAACAATACTTATTATCCATGTATAAAAATGGAGAAAAAAAATTGCAAACACAAAGATTAGTTGTGACTACCCACTTCAAATTAAATTTTGTCCATGACATAGACATGATTTATTTAGTGTGTCTAATTCTTTGCAATTTTTTTAGTTGAATAAAATTCATTCTATTAAATCTATTATTGAGTAATATTTCTTGAATTAATAAGAAAAAGAATGATATACTCTCTGTGTGTGTATCTTAAATTAGCAATATTTCTATTGATCACTAGAACCAAAATTTATCCATCATCATATGTTTATGACCACTGTTTCCCACTAGAAAACTAGATTAGCAACAAAATCTAATGTTTTTAGTCATATAATATACATAGCTTAAACACACTCATAACCAATGACCTAATATGCATTTAGTATTGATCTTAGCTAGTCTATATAGAAGTGTAGAAAAATTACCACCCATGAAAGCATGAAAAAAGTGTAGAAAAATAACTTGGAGGCCGCTCATGAAAACATGAAAAGCTAATAGAAGCTAAAGAATTGACTACTCTACAAGGAGTAAGACCAATATGGAAACAAAATATGGTGGCCATCGAAACATGTTAGGCAGAAGTGGACACATTAAATGGATTTCCTGGGATGCTCAGATACACTAGGCCTTTCACATGAAATTAGGAGGGTTTCAATACACAACAATTAAAGCACCATATCATGATGTTTAGTCTACAAACCATAATCTATAGAAGAATTTCACATTTTCCTTGTTCTTCTTGAGGAAGAATTTTCCCATCAGAGATTTCATATAATAGTAAAGTTCAATAGTATGCAAGTATTAGTTCTTTTAAATTTTGGTGCTCTTAGTATCTCGCACCAGATAGGCCATAGAAGTCACTAATTTAGTGTCCATGAAGGCCATAGAAGCCACCAATTTAGTTTCCATGAATCCATACTTGTTAGTTAAAACCTTTATAGATGCTTTATTATTTTTCTCTTGGATTTAAGAGGGGTGTGGGAGTGAAAGCAACAAGCTTCCCTATGAGCTTGAAAGTGAGCCTGGGCACCTCCTTCAACTCTCCTTAAGGATCATGTATGGCCATAGGTTCATTTCCCATACATGGTGGAAGGGGAAAAGAGTTGAAGCTTAAAATGGTGAAAGGGTAGAAAAGCATAATAAGACTAGTGAAGGGAGTGTTTGAGGAAAATGGATAAACATAAATGAAATAGAGCAATGAGACACTTAAGTTTAACGGAATTGAAAATAGGACACTAGTAACAAAATAAGGTTGAGCAAAGGTTACCAGGAAATTGATAAAATAACACCATCAAAACCACAAGAGAGTGCAAGCAGGGAAGGAAAAATGTTGAATACCTATAGCACAATGTGACTCATAGGAGGTAGACAGAGAAACAAGGGGATAACTTCATTAGATAATCCAACAAATTTTGATACAACACTTCTCCACATCCATTTAAGTAGCGCAACCAACTTACACAACTAATCCTCAAAAATATCTTTTCAAGCAAACAAATTCAAAAAATCAATCACAATGGGGGAGACTAGCTCATGAGGACCTAGTCCTTTCCCCCGAGATAGATGTGAAAAACATTGAGAGGCATGCAAGAACTTGATTGAGTGGAAAAGTACCATTAGAAAAATCCCTCTCTCGATGTAGTTGAGACATAAATGGTAACCTCATAGTCTCCCTTAGAAATCATTGATGTGCAACTATTTAGATACTTCCTTATATCACCATCCTAAGTCATTAATGACATCATAATACTTATAGGGCCATGTATCATCATAAGTTTATATCAGGGAAAGTTGGTAGAGGGAGGAAACCACACCTCCCTTAGCGATTGAGTGGGGTTAAAATTGTGTTACCATCCCTTTTTATGTTTTTTTATTGTTCCTCACTTGATTCGATGTTATCTCCCTATTCATGAAAAAAAATCCGATCCTCAGAGAGGAGAGAATGGTAGTCTTGCAGGGATGAAGACGACTCTCTAGTGGTCCAAGGGGAAGTGAGAAGAAAATTTAGATTATAATACCTAAGGTTTTGCAAGTATTCTATAACTTTTTTATATGAGTGTTTGATGTGTGAGGAGATAATAATAGGAAGATGAAGGATGAGGGAAAAGATACAAGATTATTTTCAAGCCTCTAGCTAGATGTAATATTTTCCACTTGTGAGCCATTTACGAGTTTATTTAAAGATGATATAACCATTTTAGAATCTTCTTCAACAAGATATTTATTGAAACCCAATTATCTAGCAACAAGGAGGCCATTTTCTAAGGAATAAAACTTGGTTGAATTATTGTTATTATGTCCCATGCAACTTGTAAAGATGTATATTGGATTACTAATAGTATCATGTAAGAGGCCTCCATAACCTAAAGCATCGATATTTCCTTATGAACCTTCATCAAATTTAAACTTGAGAAACCAATGGGAAGGACGAACCATGTAGATGTGGAGGGGGGAATGTGAGGAATGAAAGGGGGTAATGGAGAGGAGTGCGGAGGGAAATATTTCCCAATATGGGAGATTTCATAAAAGTTGTTGATCAATCCTAAGGATACTAGGGACTTAGTAAAGTGATTTCAAATTCTCTATACTACTCATAGCAATATTTAATTAGACTTAAGAAATTTTCAACAAAAAATCCATTCATTGATTTCCTTCCACATGGACCAATGAAGGAAACATATAATGAAAATATAGGAATCATTGATGACAGGACTATGAAAGGTTCTGGATAACAAAGATGTTATAATTGCGATGATGTACATATTGTTCTTATCGGATTGCTTGGAAAGTAGTGAAACTTGTGTCTACAAGTGTTTAGAAAAGGAGCATGCATTGAATATGTGTTATGTGGTCTCTTGGTTTTCTCTGCAAAGGTTACAGAAGGTTTGGCCCTCTAAACCTCTCAAATATATTATGCCATAGGTTATAACTTTAAAACTAGCTAAGAACTACAAAAGGTGAGCTAGTTTGGGCGACGTGTTTAGAGACCATATGCTAGCCTAGATTGAGCCTTGGGGGACTAGCTCATGCTTTGAGGATGGAAGATATGCTTCCCCGATTTTGAAGGTGCTAGTAGATTTGTAACCCTTTCTTAGTTTTTCTGGCCTATCCATGATGGGGATTTTCCTCCTTTCAATATTTTGTTCAAGGAGGGACAATTCATGAAGCGGGAGTTCAAAATCCAATTACTTAAATAACACCACGTAGCATTATCCATATTTTATTTCCAATAGTGATACCAATAAATGTCCCTTTTCTACTCATGTTGTCTTCCAATTTTATATATTCTTCCTCACTACTCAATACCGCCAAATGTTTCCAAGAATCATCATAGAATTGAGATGTGTTACCATCATTCATTTCCGAGAGGATATATTTCTATATAATGTATTTTTTGAGGTCATCTAAATTCCAAAAACATGGAGCCAAGAAAATGATGCTACATCCTTATTCTTTGTTGAAGAGATAAGTTTATGTAATATTTTTTATTAAATATAATATTCCACATTGCATTATGCCTTTGAATTCATCATCACCACATTTTTTCCCTAATAAATTGGCTAATAAGTTCAAGGTCCTAAATTCCTAATCCACCTCTCATCCATGGTAGCCACAAGGACCCATTTGTGCTCACTTCTTTCTCTGCTCCAAATAAAGGATTGATAAAGACTTATCGAAACATGTTAGGACGAAATTGACACATTAGTTGGATCTCTCGTGGTGCTCGGATAGCCTACGCCTCTCACATGAAATAGAAGGGGATGAGACTCATCATTGGGTAATGATATGGGCCTTAATTCACCTTCTATATTAGTCAGACCAACTTTTCTCACAACTTATTACATGTTTTGATTACATTTTGTTTAATGAGATGAGTTAAAGTGAGATATTGTGCCTAGTGAACTAATATGCGTTGAATGTAGGTTTGGAAGAGAAAATCAAGGAATTTTGGCAAGACTAAGGTTTGAAACTTGAATGGGACAAGGGAGAGAGATTTTAGGAGGTAAATACTTGACATTTACTCCCCCATTCAAATATTCCTCCATTAATCCCACTAGCTCGAAGTGCAAGCAGCCAAGTCATGAAGATCAGAAGGCAGCCGAGCAAGTGATAGAAAAAGAGTTAGTTCATCTCGAGTTTGGGAGCTGAGCCTCCCTAAATTTAAGGAAGTCATTGGGGACTTCAGTTGTATAAGTAGAGAGGCCTAGAGCCTCATTAGGATTCGAATTTTTGTTGTAAAAACTCTAGTTATTTTCAAGCTCCAGACTTGTGGAAGACTTTGATGTAATTTTCTATTTTGGTAATAAGAATGAGCTTTTTCTTGATCTAACACTGAGTTAACTCAGAGGGTTGAAGCTCTTGGGTTAGGGCCCAACCTTAGTAGTAATGTCTCATCTTCTTGTATCTATATGCTTAGCTTAGTTTCATAGATTCATGGTTAAACTTCCGTTAGAAGTATTCCATTGCAAGTAATGTAGATTTGATTAATTGTTTATTAGTTTGCTTCCATTTGTTCCTTACTTCAGTAGCACGCTAGAAGGGATAAAAGAAGCACCAGAAAGCTGTCAGTAGGTGTCCTGGCCTCACTTCTTCCTTATGTAATCATGATTTGAGGAAAAGACCCTTATGTAGCCCCAAAAAGATAGATTTCCATTTCTTTCATAAGATTTAGAGTTTACTGTACTTGAACCAGCATTTGATCAGTTTTTCAAGTGTAGGATCTCATTGCCATCACTTTATCTTAATTCTTGCAGTAAATCTCATCCATGATTCCACTTTATTCAGAAATTTCCTCATGCATAAGGTAGACAGTTAGTTCATTAAATTCTACTTTTCTAGCTCATGAAAATTCTTCTTGTTTACATGACTTTTTGGAAATTACACATGTTTGATGGAGAGTAGGTGCTTCAGAAGTAGAAATATATATTATAGCAAGAAACCACCTTCCAACTTCATCCACGCATAGGAATTCATTGTTTTCATCAAGACCTTCACCAATTTCATCATTTTACATGGAAATTCCCCCAAGCGTGTTGAACAAATCCAACCATCTCCTAAACTTGGTTTAGGGTTATGAGTGATCCTAGGCCTTTTATCACTCCATTCCACTTGTAAACCACCTTCCCTAAACCTTCCATCACCTCCAACACCCATCATTTTTGTCTCGGCTGTATCCTATAGAAATACAGGGAATCCTATAGGTTTTCCTGTAGTAGCTTGTTTTGAGGCCGAATTGAAGGAAAACCTCTAGGAAGCCACCCAAGGTCACCCAAGGGTTTCCCAAACCTTCCAACCATATCTTGAACCTTCCAGCCATCCTCTAGCATCCCTAAGCCACTTGCCACATCACCAAAAGAGATTAGTTTACACACTTGATTTTTCATGAAAAGCATAAAAAGAAAAAATATATTTATTACAGTCCTTTACATGCATAACAACAATGTTTGATGTTTTAACTTCCATGGTTAGGATAGTAGCATTTTTTTCATGTTAGCTTAGCATTATTGAAAAGCCTAGCTCTTAGCAGTTAATTAGGAAATGGTGTGCCTTAGCATTGAATTTCAACCTTTTTCATTGTTATAGTAGATAAGCTCTCCCTTAGAGTAGATTTATATTTCTTTCATCAAGGAACCAAGCTTCTTCTGAATCCATACAAGTCTGGCTTGAAAACCTTAGTGGTGTCTTTCCAGCTGAATAATGACAAAAGGCAAAACCATCACTTTCACTTGTGTATATAGCACTATCACCTCCAAGTTTGTACAAACCTCGGGTTGATAAAGTAAAGCTGGTAGCCCAAGAGTTGCAGCATTCTTGTTGCAGTATTGGTGCTCATCACTTTTTGGAGCTGTTGCCGGGGAGGTTTTTGATTAATATGTGGTTACTGCTTTTTATCTTCTATTTCTTGTTTCTAATATTCTTCCACTAGTTTCGTTTCTGCAAAAGTAATTTAGTTGCTTCCTTTTACATTTTACATTCTCTACTTTCCTTTCCATTTGGGAAGTAAGATTTCAATTCAGCAATTAGTTTTTCATTCAGTCAATAGTCTTCATTCGATCTACAATTTTAGTTCTGCAAAGTACTTTCGAAAGTTTGAAAAGAAAAAACAAAACCAAACCAAAAATGTCTCCTTTCATGCCTCATAGGAATAGGGATAACTTACGGAAATTTTTGCCAAATACCCCAACTGCATCAAACAACCATCATTCCCTCTTCTTTGGTGGTTATGAACTGGAGGAACCCTTAGGTGAGAAACCAAACATATTTAAAGAACCTAAAGGGGAAGAAGAAGAAGAAGAAGAAGAATCCATTCCTACCGAGCCAATGGCTGAAAACGGAAATGAGAGAGGGAAGAGAGAGAGAGAGAGTTGATGGTGCCTTCCCCATCAGGGAAACCAATGAGGACACTAAGATGAAAAATATAATCCCCTCTACCCTTCCTCATTTCCATTGCTTGACCATAGAAGATCCGGACACTTTCTGATTTGAGTTTGTTGTTATATCCCAAACCTATGACTACACAAATGATGAGCAGACGTTGAAACTATTTCCATCAACCCTCAAGGATGCAACCTTGCGCTGTTCATGGGTTTACCTGGGGATAGCATCACAACTTTGGCTCAGATGCAACAAGCCTTCAACAACAAGTATAGAGACTACTATAGGTCTAAAGATACTAAAGAGGAAATTTTTAGGATGACCTTAGGTAATGATGAATCCTAATAGGATTATGAAGAAAGATTCTAGCTTAGTTACAAAAGGGCCAGATGCACAGTTAACCCTAAGTCACTGAAGTTGGTACTTCTCACAGGAGTAAGGGAAGAACTTTTGGATACCCTACACTTGCTAGCAGGAGGAGATATATACTAGTTACCTTATGCGGATATCAAGACTGTATTTCGAAACCATTCTAGGGCAGCTAGGAAAAAGGGTAGGGGAAGTCAACCTATGGACAATACATCTTCTTCCAATTCATCCATCAAGGGTGAAATTGTAAACATGCTAGAAGATTTCAAGAGTGACATGTTGCAAACCCTTTCCTTACATATGGACACTATGCACATTAAGAGAAATTAGGAGGAAGCAGAGAGAGCATTGGCCGTTTTCTGTCCTAGATGCATGAGGAGGCACCCTAGGAATGAATGTCCATTAAATTCTATTGAAACTTTCTCAGTCTATGAAGAAAACCACTCCAAAGACAAGTTCCCTTCTTTTCTTGGACTCAAATCTATATATCAAGGAGCTGAAGGGGTCACTGAGCAGCTCTCCTACATAAATCAAAGGAGAACTCATGGGCCTAGGCCATATAAGCAACGCATGAAAGGGTCATCCCATGCATATTACAACCCCAACTAGACCACATCCATACGTTCTTAGGTACCCCCTGCTCATCCTTCTTTGTCTACACCTCCTCCTTGGTCCTTTTCATCTCAATATCATTCCCAACCATCCAGCCAGTCATTTCAACCATATCCTCCACCACAACCTCAGTGGAATGCACTGCACCAAGGGTGGAGGCCCCAATACATCAATGTTCTTGCTTTATTGCCTTCACCACTTGCCCAACCACAACTATTACACTCTACTCCACCTAAACAACCCTAGATCCATGCCTAGCCAAATCCAAACCCAAACAATAGACAGGCACAACAAGTATACAGTGGAGAGACATCATATCCATCTTATTCTGTGGAGATCCAGGAAATTAACTTCAGATATGGGAGAGTTCTGCCGGATAACCAACCTCCATCTCCACCTAGGTAGGTTAAAGAAGAAAGAGAAGAAAGCATTCTTAAAGAAAATCCACCCTTTCGTGAGATATTAACTCAACCACTCTAGCCTACCCCAAAAGAAACCGAACTTCTGCGAGAATTGAAAAACCTATGTGTCAAGATTCCACTTCTCCAAGCCATTAAAGATGTACCTATTTACAACAAGTTGATTAAGGAGATGTTCTTCAAGAATCTAGGGAGGTGAAGAAGAGATGCCCCTACCATTAATGTCATTAGACAGTTGTCCGAATTAATGTTGGGGCAGGCAATCTATCCAAAGTATTTGGACCCTAGGAGCCCTATATTAGATGTGCACATCAATGGCACCATTGTCCCACACAATTTGATTGATCTTGGGGCTGCCATTAATGTGATGACCAAGGACACCATGCTCAAGCTCAACCTCCAAGATTCATTGACAAAGACCACAACAGTCCTGCAACTTGCAGGTCGCTCCACAATGACCCCTGAGGGGATTATGAAGGATGTGGTGGTCTCCATTGACTCTTGGGATTACCCTGCATATTTCCTAGTTCTCTAGCCTAAGGCTAAGCTTACTGGTTACCCACTCATCCTTGGGATGCCCTAGTTGGCCACTGTCAATGCTTACATTAGCTGCAGAACTGGGAATATGACCATCAAGAATGGGCATATGTCCAAGCAGTTAGACCTATACCCTCCTGCTCAGCCATCTCTACAACATGATTTACCTTTATGGTTGGAAGAAGAGGAAGAAGATGAATATTATTATGCCCAAATGTATACCTTAGAAACAACAATGGGAGGAGGACAACAAGATGAAGATGATTTGATTGAACACCTACTCCAAAGTCCAACTCCGGGTACATTGTCCCTAGAAGAAGTAGTATAGGAAACCTAGAAGAACCATCCAATTGATCTGTACTTGGTCGATTCCAACCCTCTCCGTGTCAAAACCATATAATTCGGCCCTGAGAGAACATTGAAAATTAATCCATCTCTTTCTTTTCTCCAAGAGGATAAGTTTTGCAACATGCTAAACGAACATCTGGATTCCTTTGCTTGGAGTTACAAAGAAATGAAGGGAGTACACCCCTCAGTGTGTACTCAACACATTTACATCAAAGAAGGTTGCAAGCCAGTTTGAAAACCCCAAAGGAGGATGAATCCAACTCTTAAAGATATAGTCAAAGAAGAACTGCAAAAAGCACTAGATGCAAGATTCATTTATCCTATCTCCAACAATGAGTGGGTCTCTCCTTTGGTGTTAGTTCCCAAGAAAAATGGTAAGTGGAGGACTTGTGTCGATTACAGGGAATTAAAGAAAGCCACAAAGAAGGAACAATTCCCTCTACCTTTCATCAACCAAGTGCTAGATGGCCTGGCACAGAAATTTTGTTTCTCTTTCCTAGATGGATTCAGTGGGTACAATCAAATCTAGATCAGCCCGGAGGACCAGGATAAAGCCACCTTTCACTTTTCCATGGGACACTTTTGCCTATAGGGTCCTTCCTTTTGGCCTATGCAATTCTTTTGCACATTCTAGAGAGCAGCCATGAGTATCTTTGTTGAGTTAGTCCATGATGCGGTAGAAATTTATATGGATGATTTTACACCTTATGGATGTGTTTCCAGGAGGCTTTGTCTAGCCTAGGTAAAGTTCTACACAAATTCATTGAAATAAACCTGTCTCTCAGTCCCAAAAAATGTGAATTCTTGATGGCTACAGGGACCGTGTCAGGTCATTCAATACCTCAGCAAGGACTGCAGGTGGACCTAAACAAAATAGCTATCATCCAAAGGGTCCCATGTCCTCAAAAGCAGAAAGATTTCAGAAGTTTCCTAGGGTTAGATCGATACTACCGAAGGTTCATAAAGGACTTCAGCAAGTTAGCCTCTCCTTTATATGGGTTGTTGGCCAAAGACTCTAAGTTTATATGGTCAACAAGCTGTCAAGAGACCTTGGACACCCTGAAGAACAAGTTAACCACTGAACCGATTCTTCGAGGCCCAAATTGGGCCCTTCCTTTTCATATTCATGTTGATGCCTCACACAAAGCCATAGGAGCAACCCTATGTCAGATAGATGAAAATTTTCCTTATGCCATTTACTTTATCAGTTAGAATTTATCAAAGGCCAAGCTGAACTACACAGTGACCGAAAAGGAGCTCCTGGCTGTTGTGCATTCATTCAACAAATTTAGGAATTATATTACAAGCTATCAAACATGTGTCCATACTGACCATGCTGCAATCAAATATTTAATGAATAAACCTGATGTGAATGCTCGAATTATAAGATGTTTACTTTTATTACATCAATTTGATCGAACTATTGTTGGTAAGCCTGGCAAGGAAAATGTTGTTGTAGTATTTTTGCCCCTACCATTAATGTCATTAATGTCATTCGATAGTTATCTGAATTAACTACCATTAATGTCATTCGATAGTTATCTAAATTAATGCTGGGGAAGGCAATTTGTCCAAAGTATTTGGAGCCTAGGAGCCCTGTAGTAGATGTGCACATCAATGGCACCATTGTCCCACACAATAGGATTGATCTCGGGGCTGCCATTAATGTGATGACCAAGGACACCATGCTCAAGCTCAACCTCCAAGATTCACTGCCAAAGACCACAACAGTCCTGCAACTTACAGGTCACTCCACAGTGACCCCTGAGGGGATTATGGAGGATGTGGTGGTCTCCATTGACTCTTGGGAGTACCTTGCAGATTTCATAGTTCTCTAGCCTAAGGATAAGCTTATTGGTTACCCTCTCATACTTGGGATGGCCTGGTTGGCCACTGTTGATGCTTACATTAGCTGCAGAGCTGGGAATATGACCATCAAGAATGGGCATATGTCCAAGCAGTTAGACCTATACCCTCCTGCTCAGCCATGTCTAGAACATGATAACTTTATGGTTGGAAGAAGAGGAAGAAGATGAATATTATTATGCCCAAATGTATACCTTAGAAACAACCATGGGAGGAGGGCAATAGGATGAAGATGATTTGATTGAACACCTACTCCAAAGTCCAACTCTAGATACGTTGTCCCTAGAAGAAGTAGTATAGGAAACCTAGAAGAACCATCCAGTTGATCTGTACTTGGTCAACTCTGACCCTCTTCGTGTCAAAACCATAGAATTTGGCCTTGAGAGAACATTGAAAATTAATCCATCTCTTTCTTTTCTCCAAGAGGATAAGTTTTGCAACATGCTAAAGGAACATTTGGATTCCTTCGCTTGGAGTTACAAAGAAATGAAGGGAGTACACCCCTCAATGTGTACTCACCACATTTACATCGAAGAAGGTTTTAAGCCAATCTGAAAGCCCCAAAGGAGGATGAATCCAACTCTTAAAGATATAGTCAAAGAAGAACTACAAAAAGCGCTAGATTTAAGATTCATTTATCCTATCTCCAACAATGAGTGGGTCTCTCCTTTGGTGTTAGTTCCCAAGAAAAATGGTAAGTGGAGGATTTGTGTCGGTTACAGGGAATTGAAGAAAGCCATAAAGAAGGAACAATTCCCTCTATCTTTCATCAACCAAGTGCTAGATGGCCTTTCACAAAAATTTTGTTTCTCTTTCCTAGATGGATTTAGTGGGTACAATCAAATCTAGATCAGCTCGGAGGACCAGGATAAAACCACCTTCACTTTTCCGTGGGACACTTTTGCCTATAGGGTCCTTCCTTTTGGCATATGCAATGCTCCTACACATTCTAGAGAGCAGTCATGAGTATCTTTGTTGAGTTAGTCCATGATGCGGTAGAAATTTATACGGATGATTTTGCACCTTATGGATGTGTTTCTAGGAGGCTTTGTCTAACCTAGGTAAAGTTCTGCACAAATGCATTGAAATAAACCTGTCTCTCAGTCCCAAAAAATGTGAATTCTTGATGGCTACAGGGACCGTGTCGGGTCATTCAATATCTCAGCAAGGACTGTAGGTGGACCTAAACAAAATAGCTATCATCCAAAGGGTCCCACGTCCTCAAAAGCAGAAAGATGTCAGAAGTTTCCTAGGGTTAGATCAATACTATTGAAGGTTGATAAAGGACTTCAGCAAGTTAGCCTCTCCTTTATATAGGTTGTTGGCCAAAGACTCTAAGTTTATATGGTCAAAAAGCTGTCAAGATACCTTGGACACCCTGAAGAACAAGTTAACCACTGAACCGATTCTTCGAGGCCCAAATTGGGCCCTTCCTTTTCATATTCATGTTGATGCCTCACACAAAGCCATAGGAGCAACCCTAGGTCAGATAGATGAAAATTTTCTTTATGCCATTTATTTTATTAGTTAGAATTTATCAAAGGCCGAGCTGAACTACACAGTGACCGAAAAGGAGCTCCTGGTTGTTGTGCATTCATTCAACAAATTTAGGCATTATATTACAGGCTATCAAACATTATATTACAAGATATAAAACATTTGTCCATACTGACCATGCTGCAATCAAATATTTAATGAATAAACCTGATGTGAATGCTCGAATTATAAGATGGTTACTTTTATTACATCAATTTTATCGAACTATTGTTGGTAATCCTACCAAGGAAAATGTTGTTGCATACTTTTTGCCCAAATTAACTTTGCCTATAGGTGAGGAGGGAATGGTTAATGACCAGTTACTAGATGAACACTTATTCACCATTTCAGTTCTCTCTCCTTGCTTTTATGACATAGAAAACTATTTGGTTCTACATAGTTCCCACTGAACTTGTCCTCCGAAGAGAAAAGCAAGATCATAAGGAAGGGCATCCCCTTCACTTGGATTTGGGGAAATCTCTTCAAACTTGGCCCTAATCAAATCATGAGAAGGTGTGTCAGGGAGGAAGAAGTCTTTGACATCCTTCTGACCTATCATGATGCACCTTGTGGAGGTCACTTTGTAGAAAAGAGGACATCATTCATAGTGTTACAAGCAGGCTATTATTGGCCCACTCTTCATCGGGATATGAAAATATATACTAGTCAGTGTGATCGGTGCCAAAGGGTGGGAAAGCCTACTCTAAGGGATAAAATTCCTCTGCAGCCTCAAGTGACTTTCAAGCCATTTGACAAGTGGGGCATGGAATTCATTGGACCTATTGACCCTCCTTCCAGGAAAGAATATTACATCATTGTGTGCACTGACTATCTGACTAAGTAGGCTGAAACCAAGGCAATTAAGGTAGCAACAAAGGGGAAGGTAGTTGACTTCTTAAGGGAGAATGTATTTTACAAATTTGGGTACCCTAGAGAGTTGGCCACTAATCAAGGTAGCCAGTTTACCTCCAACATGATTGAAGACTTGCTCAGCCAACACAAGATCAAGAATAGAACATCCACTCCCTATCACCCACAAGCTAATGGGAATGTGGAGGTGACCAACAGAGCACTGGAGGGCATATTGATCAAAGTGGTTAATAGCAATAGGAAAGATTGGGCAGATAGACTAGTTGAGGCCACCTGGGCCTATAATACCACCTAGAAGACAACCACTAGATTCAGACCCTATGAGCCGGTCTATGGGAAAAAGGCCTTGTTTTCCATTCAGTTTGAGTATAACACATTAAGTATAGAAGCCCAACTAGATCTAGATCTCAGCAGTGCAAAAAAAGAGGGATTTCTTGAATAGATTAGATGAGTTTAGAATGCAGGCCCTCCTACACACAAAGTTAACCCAACTTCAGAGGAAGATCTGGCATGATAAGAACATCAAGGATATGAAATTTCAAGAGGGTTATTGGGCTTTGTTATATGATTCCAGATATAAAGACTTTAAGGGCAAGTTAAGGACAAGATGGATAGGGCTTTATGTTATAGAAACGTGTCATGATAATGGTTCAATGCAGATCAGAACCATAGATGTAGAGGCCATTCCTTTACTTTTCAATGGACACAGATTGAAAGTTTACAAAAGACCATTGTCAAAGCAGGTGTTCATTGATGGTATCAATAAAATAGTGATGGTAATGGAGCAAGTCCCAATTCCTGCATCATCAATTCACTGAGAAGAAAAAAGTAAGGAGACTCAGGTGAAAACCTCCATGAGGCACGTGAGTCCCACTATTGGGTTGAAAACCTCTTGGGGTAGCCCAATGGTGGCAGAAAAAAGAGAAAAAAAGGGAAGAGAAAATGAAAAGATATCTATGTGAAAACCTCTCTTGAGGAGCCTAGGGAAAATAGCTACGATGAAAACCTCTTAGAGGGAGACTAACTATTTTCAAAACAAAAAAAAAGGAGAAAAAATTCATGAAAATTTCTATCTGCAGGTTAGCAGGGAGGATGATCAAAGAATAGGGGAGAATAAAAAAGGAACATGTTCCACTCCCATGTTTATTTTTCCACCCATTGTCATTCATCACTCCACCATTTATTTCATTTTTTTCTATCATTTTCTTCAATTTACAAGGGGACTGTGTTTTATACAGGATCCCCTGTAAACCTACAGGATCCCCTAGCTCGAGAATCCTATAGAAAGTGACCCTAGGATGAGAAATTTACCTTCCATGTCAAAATAATAGCATCCCTACATCAAAACTTCATTACCATACCTATCTCCACTTTCATCACCCTTGCATTCAACATTAAAAAATAGTTTAAAAAACAAAATATATATTTTGCACAACCTTCAAGAGAAAACAGGCAGAGAAAAAATGAAACAGAGAGAAGAAGGGAGGCACCTGAGTATTTCTCATTCTCCACACTCCTAGTCTTCCTCTAAATCCATGTCATCATCCTCAAAATCCAAGAAGAACAAATGATTAGAAATTCTGAGGAGAAGTGTCTACAGGACATCTTGTAGGAAATCCTGTAGCAGCATATCCCACAGAATACAAATGATGATTGTAGCAAGCTTCTAGTATGGAGATCAAAGGGAAGAAAAAGCTTTAGAGTAGTAGCATCACTATCATCTTCAACACCAGGTACCTGCACATCAAGGGAACCATAAAAAAGAAAAAGAAAGAAGAAAGAAGAAATAGCATGCAACCAACACACAACAAGCACCTCAGGTCTTGAACAACTACAACAACGTATTAACACCATAGGTAAGTATCTCGCTTCACTCTCTCATTTGCATAATGTAGTCAAAATATTTAAAGGCTACGAGCAAGTTGGTTTATAAGTGAAAGGTGACTAGTTAACTTGGCCACCTTCATTCAGTCAACAAATACAAAACAATTGGTCCTCCCACATGTGGAAATAGTCAAGTCAAGAAAATAAATGAGAAGGAAAAAAGTATTTAAGGCTACAGATGCATGAAGTGGGATTTGATTACGAGGAGAGTGGAATGATGAGGTGGTAGTTGGAACCAATGGTCCAATAATGGGAAACGTAGCTTGGCCGCTAGCACACCACCTCACCGAACTTGACCATAAGAGGAAATAATCGTCAATCCCCATGCAGTCATGAATTCATTTCCTCGAGGCTCACTCTAGCAAAGTAGCTCTCATACCTAGGCAACCTACGGAAGAGGAAAATGTTGGAAATAATACTAAGAGTGGGGGGTGAATTAGTATTAGCAAGTAAATAGTTTTTCATTTCCATAAACAGATTCATATACACTACTTCAGTTAATGGAACTTGCGTGTATACACAACTGTATTTAAGGCTACTAGCGTATATCCTGCAAACTTATGATTCAGTTAATTCATCATATGTTGATATTTAATCAGTGCATCAAAACCATATAAATAGTAACCAGGTGTAGTAAACATAGAATAGACAGTAACACACATGAACAAAGAAATATAAGGTGGAAACCCAACGTGGGTGAAAACCACCTACTGCATTCGTCTCTATCTTCTATTCAGTAAGAAACTTATTTTTACAATTTTTGTACTGGTGCAATCTTATACTAGTACGCAGGCTTATACCTGCAGAAGGCTACAACCTTCTCTCATTCTCCAGCTTCGCCTAGAAGGGAGCTACAACCCCCTAGCTCTTGTACTAGCTGATATGTTTACTACTACATAGGTGTTGACCTACATAAGGCTATAACCTTCTCTTTTCTTCCAGGGACCATGTTTCATAATATTCAGACTGGATCCATCAATAACATCATTCAATCAACCAATCTCCTTTGCACCAACCACAACTGAATCAATCAATCACTTTTCGGAATGTTGTAACTAGAATATAGTAACCAAAACCCAGAACATAGCAACAACAACTAGAAGTAGCTAAAGTATACTTTATGAGCTATACGCTACTTCAATGTATCGAACCTGCATGCATATGCACCTTTCTCAAGACAAACTTGTGTACAGATCTGCAGATCAAATTTAAGATGTATATGTTGTTTTGATATGCAAAACCAGCATGTATATGCACCTTTTCTAAAGAGAACCTACGTACAGATCTATAAATGATGATTTAATCTTTACAAAAATTCTAGACTTCAGTTATATCCAGATCATCATATTTACAGTCTACAATATATGCCAGTTATTTAGATAAAAGATCAAAACCACACAAAGGTACTTCACTTCAAGCCTTAAGATCTTGACCCATCATTAGATCTTATCCTTCATCAAGCACTAAGGTTCATCCTTGATTCAGATCCAGTTATACACCATAACCCAATAACATGTATTCTAGATCTTTCTCTTCATTAGATATTCAATACTTGAGTGCCTTTTCCTAATGATCTTCTCCTCCTTTTATAGTCTTAGGCCTTACTCAATACCATGGATCAAAACCACTTAGAACCAATACCTTGGACCAAATACCTGGGGTCAACACTTCAGACAAGATACCTTGGACCAACACCATGGATCAAAATAACATCATGGACCAAATACCACAGACCAAAACTAAGTTTTCCAACATGTACACACCTCTCCTTCTGTGAAAGTGCATGGGTACGCTATACGATTCTTTTTGTCTGCTAACGCACGTGTACACGCGGTTTGGTCAATGGGGAACCTATGTATGGCTCTCTTTCTTCATTCTATGATTTTGAACTATGATTTGTCATCTGAGTGAGTTGCCATCAATGACAACACCTGTGTCATAGTGCCAAATTTGTGTCATAATACCAACAATCTCCCCCTTTGGACTTGATGGCAACCTCAAGTCACTCTCCCCCTTTGTCATCAAGGGAAAAGGGTTATGCTCCCCTTGAGTACATGTTGAATTCTCTGATATGATGAAGTGTGCTGATTGAGCTCCATGCTCTATTCCATGTTCCCCCTGAATATAAGCAAGGTCTGCAAAAATTTGTTCTAAAAGAAGAACATGAGTCTATCATAAATGTCTCATGCATATATCCATCTCCCAACCAAATGGGGACATACCAAGTTTGACTCATCCACCCAACCAAATGTGGATATACCAAAAGTCCATACATGTCAAAACAAGAACATTACATCATCCATCCCATGCATAGTGGGGAAACAAAATAGGTCATTTCATGACCTTGACATTAAAAGATATACCTGACATAGAGACCAAATATTTGAAACAATACCATGATAGTCATCATCAACTATCATCAATAGCATCTGTTAATCACCATCCAGACCAGCAACCATGATCTCCCCCTGAACTAGTTCCACCTGAATAAAAAAAAAACTTTTA
The DNA here is from genome assembly GCA_031772625.1 of Pinus tabuliformis. Lineage (NCBI taxonomy): Eukaryota > Viridiplantae > Streptophyta > Pinopsida > Pinales > Pinaceae > Pinus > Pinus tabuliformis. Next base: position 977,950,636 of record CM062810.1, read on the forward strand.
GTTTGTATCAAGATCATCTAAGATAATGCCAACAATGCATTATTAGAAGTATATGCTCCCCCTAAATGTATGCCAGACGATCACTGTCAGACCCATATCAGACTCCTTTCATCCTGAGTCTATCCCAATGCTTTTATTCAACCAACATATACGCGACTGTATCCATAGAAACCAGCGTATGTATGCGGATACGCTTCATGAAACTCGCGTATAACAACTTTTATCTGAAACAGATAAGTTTTGACAACAGGATGATGCATCGACTACTCCCATATTTTGTATGAGATATTCAAATGTCTCTCTGGGTAGTGGTTTGGTGAATACATCAGCAACTTGTTCTTTGGAGGGAACATACTCCAATATGACCTTTTATTCAAGCACTTGTTCACGTAGAAAATGGTATTTGATGGGTATGTGCTTGGTCTTGGAATGCATGACTGAATTCTTTGAAATATTGATGGCACTTGTATTATCACATAGAATGGAGATGGGTGGAGTACATGTGATCTGAATGTCTTGCAATGTTTGCATCATCCAAAGGAGTTGTGTGTAGAAAGATGCAACAACCACATATTCTGCTTCAGCTGTAGATAATGCAATTGAACTTTGTTTCTTGTTGATCCAAGACACTAATCTGGAACCCATATAGAACGCAACACAACTAGTGCTTTTTCTATCATCAATGCTTCCTACCCAATCTGCATCTATATATGCATGAAGTGTAAGATCTATATCTCTAGGATACCATAAACCAAAATTCTGTGTTCCTTGAAGATATTTGAAAATCCTTTTCACTGCCTGAAGGTGTGATTCCTTTGGATTTGCTTGGAATCTTCCAACTATTCCCACTGCATGCATGATGTTTGGTCAGGTACCTGTTAGATAAAGTAGAATGCCAGTCATGGATCTGTAGGTTGGTTGATGTACTGCTATTGATTCATCATTTGAGCTGAGACTACATCCTATTACCATAGGGGTACATACTGGTTTAGAATCTTCCAAGCACTATTTTTTTAAGATCTGTTTGAGATACTTGGTTTGTGACATAAAAATACCATCTTTATTTTGTTGAACTTGTAGACAAATAAAATATGTGAGCTCACCAAGCAGGGAAATTTCAAATTCTTACTGCATTACCAAAGAAAAGTTTTGACTCATGGCTTCTTCATTGCTACCAAAAATGATATCATCAACATACACAACAAGTATTAGCAATTTATTATCGTCAATCTTTGTATATAGATTGCTATCAGCTGATCCTTTTGAAAAACCTTGTTGATGGAGGTATTTGTGAAGACGGTAATACTAGGCCCTTGGAGCTTGTTTTAGACCATAGAGAGCCTTTCTGAGTCTGCATACAAGGTTTGCATCATTTTCAAGGATGAATCCATTTAGTTTCTCAATATATACTTCTTCTTCTAAGTCTCCATTAAGAAAGGTAGATTTTACATCCATTTGGTATATTTTGAATTTCTGAAAACTAGAAAGAGCAAGGAACATTCTTATGGCTTCCAGTCTAGCAACAGGTGCAAAAGTTTCTTCAAAATCTATACCTTCTTCTTGAGCATGTCCTTTACAAAAAAGTTTGGCCTTGTTTCTAATGACTTCACCATTTTCATTCAGCTTGTTTTTGAATATCCATTGGGTTTCTATGATATTCTTATCATGAGGTCTAGGAGCTAATTCCCAAGTATTATTCTTTTCAATTTGCTCAAGTTCTTCATTCATGGCCTTGACCCAACATTCATCTTTGCATGCTTCATCTACATTTTGAGGTTTGATGGACGAAAGCAATGGTAGATAGCTTGAAGCTTCTATAATAGTTCTTCTTGTCCACACACCTGCCTATTTTTGTCCCAAAATTTGAGTCTCTAGATGATTTTTTTGAACATACATGGATGGAGTCTTTCCTTCTTTTGTTATCTGTTCTTCTGGTGCTTCATTGGTTTCTTCTTTAGAATTAGTTTGATTTTATGTGGGAGGATAATCCTCATCTTCTCCACAATCTTCAGTTTTTACCTGCTTTGGATTTTTGCATGCTTCAACAACCACAACATCAATAATTTTCCCAAGTCTTTTATTATAACACTTATATCCTTTACTTCAGGAAGAGTAACCAAGGAGAATGCCTTCATCTACTCTGGGTTCAAACTTGCCACGTTTTTCATCAGTCCTTTTGATGTGACATTTGGTTCCAAAAACTTTGAAGTATTTTACAGTTTTAGTCTTACCATACCAAAGTTCATGTGGAGTTTGAGGTTGTTTACCCGAACATTTGCTTTGTTGAGAATAGTGACGACAGTGAATGCAGATTCACCCCAGAAGGTTGCAAGAGTTCCAGACTCATCTAGCATAGCATGAGCCATTTGTTGAACAACTCTATTCATCCTTTCTACCACTCCATTTTGCTAAGGAGTCCTTGTAGTGGAGAATTTCCTTTTTATTCCATGTTCTTCACAAAAGTAAAAAAATTCATTCGATGTAAATTCCCCTCCTCAATCAGATCTGAGGCATTTGATTTTGCGATCTAATGCATTCTCAGCCAATGCTTTGAAGGCTTTGAATTTTTCAAATGCTTCATATTTATGCTTTAGAAGTCCTATCCACCACATTCTAGAAAAATCATCAACAAACAATATAGCATATTCTTCTCCACGAGGTGACTTTTTCCTTTATGGACCACATAAATTAGTATGAACAAGTTCAAGAGGCTTATTAGCTGATCCTTCTTATTCTGGGAATTGTGACCCGGTTTACTTACCAAATTGACATGATTTGCATATTGTATTTTCTGGAACACTGATATCAGGAAGATCACGAACGACCTAGAATTTGTTTTCTTTTCTTATTTGAGAGAAGCTTAGATGCCCCAATCTTTTGTGCCATAGCTAGTGTTCATCATTCTTGTTTAGATAGCACTGTTGTTGTCATCCCTTGAGTATATATAAGTTGATTGGATTTCTTATACCTTTGATCATGGTTTCTCCTGTATCAAGCTCATGAACAACACATCCATTTGATCGAAATACTACTTCATTTCCTTGATCACACATTTGACTAACACTCAACAAGTTATGCTTTAGACCATCAACATACATATCATTCCCTGCTTTAACTTTTTCTTTTAAAAGAACATAACCTTTACCTTTTATGACAAGGAGAGTGTCATTTCCAAATGAGACCTTATTTTCCTTTTCTAAGGCATTATATGACATAAGTTTTTCTTTATCACCTTTCATGTGTTTCGAGCATCCACTGTCGATGTACCACTGATTTTCTTATCCTTCTGCATACAGGGCTATAACACATCTTTCTGTTTTTGGTTCTTTCTTTCTCCATATTTTGGGATTTAATGAAGTTTTCTCCCTTTGAGATGTTTGCCAAAATTTACTCCTACATTCAGATTCTTCCTAACCAAAGTTGTTGCAGATAGAGCATTATATTTCATTTTCAAGAAGAGAAAACTTATTGTAGGTCGGTTTCATGATTCCCATCACATTCCTTTGATTTCGTTCTTCTCTAGTCATGATGGTATTATAAGCAACACATTAAGCATTTTTGTGTCCAAAGTTATGACATGAAAAACGTTGGCCATTAAAGAAATTCTTGCGATTATCGAATCTACTGACCTGGTGATTGTAGTTTCTATTGATATTCATTCTTGAAGAAAATTGAGTATGATTTACCTGAGGTTGGTTGTAGCTTCTGTTCATCCTTGAAGTAAATTGAACCTGATTTACCTGGTGATCTGCTTTATGCCTTTGTTGTCGATTATCAAATTGTTCACTACTCTTTGCTGCATCAAGATAGCTTTTAGTGGAGGTTGACGACTTCTGTGCTTGGAATGCTTCTTCAGTATATCTAAGACCTATATTTATCAGAGGAGAACGTTGCACTTTAATCATTTCATTTAAGGTTTCTGATCCTTTAGTAAATCTAAGATTGAGAGCTTTTGTTTTCTCAATATCCTTTCTTAGACCCACAATTTCAAATTCTAGTTTTTCATTCTGTTTTTCTCTTTCAGCAAGTTGGAATGCCGGAGTATCTATAATCATATTCTTTTTTTTCTAAACAGATTTTGAGTTTAGAGATTTCTTCATAAAGGTCATCTTCATCTAAAGCATCCAATAAATCATCATCTTCAAAAGCCATTAGAAGTCTATAGTCATTACCATTTTCATCTTCATCACTATTTGATAAACCATCGCTATCTTCATGTGTATAGTAGCTCTTCTTACTTACACTTTGTTTTCTATTCCACTTTGTTGATTCCTTACCTTTATTAAGCTTATATTTATAAGGAGATTTGGAAGCATAATGATTGACTCTTCCACAAGCAAAACATTTGAAAGGTAGTTTACCTCTGAATCTTCCGGAACCCCATTGAAGGTTCTTGAAAAAGTTTTCTTCTTCCTCTCCTTCTGAAATATCTCCTGATTCATTGAGTTCTTCTCTTCCTGAAGCTTTGAATGTGGTTTCTCTCATATCTGATGGACCTCCTTTTCTCATTTTTAATGCAGTTAAGATTCCGTGCAGCTCTGTCATAGTAATAGTCTGAAGATCCTGCTTTTTTTGTATGGCAGATACTTTTGATTCAAACTTAGTAGACAAGGATCTTAAAACCTTTTCAGCTAAAGTAACTTCTTTTATCTCTTCACCCAAGTTCTTCATGCAATTAACAATGTCATCTATATGTAAGAAGTAACTAGCAATACTTTCATCATTGTGCATTTTGAGAGTTTCATATTGAATTCTGAGAGTTTTCAATTTTGCATGTTTTACTTGATTGTCTCCTTCATAGCTTAGAATGATCTTGTCCCATATTTCTTTGGTGGTTTTGAGCTGCATAACTTTGAAAAATTCTGATTGTGACAGACTCCCCAATAATGTATTGATAGCCTTGGCATTGGTTTCATATTGCTTTTTACCTGCCATATCTGTAGGAATTGTTGATGGAAATGTATATCCTCCTTCCACGATTTCCCAGACATCTATTCCAAGAGATTGAAGATAGGTTGTGGTTCTTACCTTCCAATAAATGAAGTTTCTCCCATCAAAGATTGGTGGTCTAATGGATCCCTCTCTTTCGTAGTTACTCATGATGATAGATCTTCCTTCAAGCGATCAAGCTTCTTCTGAAGGACCTGCTCTGATACCAATTGTTGGAAATAATACTGAGAAGGGGGGGGGGGGTGAATCAGTATTAGCAAGTCAATAATTTTTCATTTCCATAAACAGATTCATATACGCTACTTTAGTTAATGGAACTTGTGTGTATACGCAACTGTATTTAAGGCAACTAGCGTATATCCTGCAAACTTATGATGCAGTTAATTCATCATATGTTGATCTTTAATTAGTGCATCAGAACCATATAAACAATAGCCAGGTGCAGTAAAAACAGAATAGACAGTTACACACATGAACACAAGATATAAGGTGCAAACCCAATGTGGGTGAAAACCACCTGCTACAATCGTCTTTATCTTCTTTTTAATAAGAAATTTCTTTTCACAATTTTTGTATTGGTGCGGTCTTATACCAGTATGCAGGCTTCTACTTGTAGAAGGCCACAACCTTCTCTCATTCTCTAGCTTCTCCTGGAAGGGAGCTACAACCCCCTAGCTCTTGTACTAGCTGATATGTTTACTAGTACATAGGTGCTAGCCTACAGAAGGCTACGACTTTCTCTTTTCTTCCAGGGACCACATTTCATCAATTTTCACACTAGATCCATCATAACATCATTCAATCAACCAATCTCCTTTCCACCAACCACAACTGAATCAATCAATCACTTTTCAGAATGCTATAACCAGAATACAGTAACCAAAAGATAGTAACCAGAACCCAGAACACTGCAACAACAACCAGAAGTAGATAAAGCATTTTTTATGAGGTATACACTACTTCAATGTATCGAACCTGCGCGCATATGCACTTTTCTCAAAACGAACCTACATACAGATCTGCAAATCAAATTTAAGATGTATACACTATTTTGATATGCAGAACTAGTGTGTATACACGCACTTTCTAAAGAGAACCTGTGTACAGATCTACAAATGATGATTTAATCTTTACAACAATTCCAGACTTCAGTTATACCCAAATCATCATATTTATAGTCTACAACATGCACCGATTATTCAGATAAAGTATCAAAATCACACAAAGGTACTTCACTGTTGGCATTATGATGCATGTGTTGTACTTGATGGCAAACAACTCATAGAAGATCAACTCACTTATATATATCTAGATGAATCTATGGAAGAGATATCAGATGACAATTCTCAATATGACAAGTCCAAAGGGGGAGATTGTTGGCATTATGAGACAAGTGTTGTCCTTGATGGCAAATCACACAAATGATAAATTATAGTGCAGCAAATTTATTTGATAAATTATAGTGCAACAAAGTTTCCTTCATGTAGAGAAAAGTTCACACACTTTTATGCAGAGAAAATTTTATTCCATGTAGAGAAAATTTCACGCACTTTTATGCAGAGAAAAGTTTATTCCATGTAGAGAAAAGTTCATGCACTTTTATGCAGAGAAAAGTTTATTTCATGTAGAGAAAAGTTCACGCACTTTTATGCAGAGAAGAGTTACTTCATGTAGAGAAATGTTCATGAACTTTTATGCAGAGAAAAGTTTATTTCATGTAGAGAAAATTATACGCACTTTCATGCAAGAGAAAAGTTCACACACTTTCATGGTTGGTTCATGGTATTAGTCCGACAGTTTTTGATCCTATGGTTTTGGTCCGTGGTATTGCATCCAAAAGTGTTTATCTCATGCACTTTCATGGTTGGTTCATGGTATTAGTCCGACAGTTTTTGATCCTATGGTTTTGGTCCGTGGTATTGCATCCAAAAGTGTTGATCTCACGCACTTTCATGGTTGGTTCATGGTATTAGTCCAATAGTTTTGTGATCCTATGGTTTTGGACCGTGGTATTGAGAAAGGACTAAAGCTATAAAAGAGGAAGGAGATCATTTGGCAAAGCATCTTCTGAATTATTGAATATCTGATAAAGTGCTAGATCTGGAATATGGTGATTGGGTTATGGTGCAGATCTAGATCTGAATGAAGAAGGAACCTGAGCGTAAGGAGAAGGATAAGTTCTTTTGATGGGTCAAAATCTTAAGGCTGGAATAGTGGTATCTCTATATGATTTTGATCTGTGATATGTGGCACACGCTTGATCTATAAATCTAATAATCTGGGTCTGAATTATTGATGCATGTTTTATTGTACACATGTTATGATCTGGGTATGTCTGATGTATGGAACAACTGCAAAGTTATAAGGAAATATTTGCAGATCTGTATGCAGGTTGGCTTTGGTGAAATCAGAGATTGATGATGCAAGGGTAGTTGATGGGTTTTTGATGTTCTTGGATCCATTTTGAAAATTAATGAAAAGTGGTCCTTGAAAGAAAAGAAGTAGGGGGTTGTAGCTCCCTTCCAGGAGAGACTGGAAAACGAGAGAGAGAGTTGTAGCTCTCTGCAGGTTGTAGCCTGCGTACTGGTAAAGGACTGCACCAGTACAAAATCATTGTAAAAGGAGTTTCTTATTAAAAGAAGATAGAGACATATTGCAGCAGGTGGTTTTCACCCACATTGGGTTTCCACCTTATATCTAGTGTTCTTTTGTGTGACTATTTGCTTTCCTTGTTCCTGCTCATTATTTTATGATACTGACATACAAAGTAATGATCAATATTTGAAGAATTATTCAAAGTATAAATTAGGAAGATATATTGAAAAGAATTTGATAATACTGATTCACCCCCCCTCTCAGTATTATTTCCAACAATTGGTATCAGAGCAGGTCCTTCTGAAGAAGCTTGATCGCTTGCAGGAAGATCTAACATCATGAGCAACTACGAGAGGGAAGCATCAATCAGGCCACCGATTTTTCATGGGAAAAACTTCGTATATTGGAAGGTAAGAGTTACTGCCTATCTTCAATCTTTGGGTACAGAAGTATGGGACATTATAGAAACAGGGTATACTTTTCCATCAGCTACTCCTACAGATTCAGTTGAGAAGAAGAAATATGAAACAAATGAAAAGACAGTTAATACTCTTCTAGGATGTCTATCTCAATCTGAATTCGTGAAGGTTATGCAATATAAATCCGCAAAAGAAATATGGGACAAGATTGTTTTGAGCTACGAAGGAGATGAACAGGTAAAACGTGCAAAACTTGAAACCCTCAGGATTCAGTATGAGAATCTCAGAATGTATAATGATGAAAGTGTGGCTAACTATTTCCTTCGGGTAGATGAGATTGTTAATTGTATGAAAAACTTGGGGGAAGAAATAAAAGAGGCTGTTGTGGTTGAAAAAGTCCTAAGATCATTGTCCCCCAAGTTTGAATCTAAAGTATCTGCAATAGAAGAAAAGGAAAATCTACGAACTCTTACTATGTCTCAGCTACACGAAATTATAACTGCTTATGAAATGAGAAAAGGAGGTCCATCAGACAGGAGAGAAGCTGCTTTTAAGGCTTCAGGCAAAGGAGACTACTATGAATCAAGTCACGTGCCAGAAGAAGAAGAAGAATCAAATTTTGTTAGAAATCTTCAACGGGGTACTGGAAGGTTCAAAGGTAAGCTACCTTTTAAATGTTTTGTTTGTGGAAGAGTAGGTCATTATGGTGCCAAATGTCCTCATAAGGATAAGATTGACAAAGGAAAGGAACCTGCTATATGCAACAAGAAACAGAATGCAAATAAGAAAAGCTACTACACTCATGAAGACAGTGATGGCCTATCAAATAGTGATGAAGATGAACGAGGTAATGACTATAAACTTTTAATGGCATTTGAAGATGATGATTACATGGATGCTATAGATGTGGATAGTTTTTATGAAGAGATTTCTAGACTTAAGACATGTATAGAAGAAAAGAATATGATCATTGATACTCTACAATTTCAAATTGATGAAAAAGAAAAATATTTTGAAAAGTTAGAAGGTGAAATTGTTGACCTTAGAAAAGAAATTGAGAAAACTAAGGCTATTAATGTTAAGTTTGTCAAAGGATCTGAAACTCTAGATGAGATCATCAATTTACAACGTTCTCCGCTAAACAAGACAGGTTTGGGGTATAATGGAGAAACATCTCAAGCATCCACCTCAAAGAGTTATCTTGATGCAGCAAGAAGGAATGAGCAAAAGCACAATGGAGATCACCAGGTAAAGCAGGGACGAATTACATCAAAGAACGAACAAAGACTATCAGGTAAACCAGGGGCAATCTGTCTTAAGGATGAACAAAAGCTACAACCAGCCACAGGTAAAATCTTCTCAATTTGCTTCAAGAATGGATGACAATAGAAATTACAATCATTTGGCCGGTAGATTTGATAATCGCAGAAGTTTCTTCAATGGGCAATGTTTCTCTTGCCATAACTTCGGTCACAAAGCAGCTCAATGTGTTGCATATAAAACAATCATGACTAGAGAAGCTCAAAACAAAGAAGTATGATCTTGATTACAAAAAGGACTCATAACAACTTTTCGGCTCTTGAAAATGAAGTTGAATGTTCTATTTGCAATAACTTTGGTCATGAAGATTCTGAATGCAGGAGCAGGTTTCAGCAGACAAAGGAACAAGCCTCAAGCACCAGAACATGGAGAATAAAGGAACCACAAACAGAAAGATGTGGGATAGCATTTTATGCAGAAGGACAAGAAAATCTATGGTACATTGACAGTGGATGTTCAAAACATATGACAGGTGATAAAGAAAAAATTGAATCATATTCTGCTTTAGAAAAGGGAAAGAAAGTTTCTTTTGGAAATGATACTCCTGCAGCTATAAAAGGAAAATGCACTACTCAGTTAAAAGAAAAGGTCAAAGCTAGAAATGTTTTGTATGTTGATGGATTGAAGCATAATCTTCTAAGTGTCAGCCAGGTGTGTGATCAAGGAACCGAGGTGATATTTAGATCAAACGGATGTCGTGTTCGTGATCTTGATATAGGTGAAACAGTGATCAAAGGTAGAAGAACTCCAAATAATCTATACATATTTGAAGAAGGACAACAACAATGTTATTTGAGCAAGGATGATGAACACTGGTTATGGCACCAGAGGTTGGGGCATCTAAGCTTTTCAAAAATAAGGAAAGCACGCAAATATCAGGCAGTTCGTGGTCTTCCAGATATCAAAATTCCAGACAACACCATATGCAAATCATGTCAGTTTGGAAAGCAAACCAGAACTAACTTTCCAGAGAAGAAAGGATCAGCTAGCATGCCTCTTGAGCTAGTCCATACAGATGTATGTGGTCCATTTAGGAAAAGGACACCTCGAGGAGAAGAATACTTGATATTATTCATTGACGATTTCTCTAGGTTTGTTTGGTTAGGACTTATGAAGCACAAAGACGAAGCATTCGAGAAATTCAAATCCTTCAAAGCCTTGGTTGAAAATGAATCAGGTTACAAAATTAAGTGCCTCAGGTCTGACAGAGGTGGGGAGTTTACCTCAAATGAATTTTTCAATTTCTGTGAAGAACATGGGATAAGAAGAGAATTCTCTACAGCTAGAACTCCTCAGCAAAATGGAGTGGTGGAAAGGATGAACAGAACAGTCCAACAAATGGCTTGTGCTATGTTGGATGAGTCTAGAACTTCCACAACTTTCTGGGGTGAAGCCGCATATGCTGCGGTTGTTATTCTCAACAAAACAAATGTCCAAGTGAATAGCACTCAAACTCCTCATGAGCTCTGGTATGGTGAGACACCTTCGGTAAAGCACTTCAAAATCTTTGGGAGCAAATGCTATATTAAGAATACTGATGAGCAACTTGGCAAACTTGAACCTAGAGCAGATGAAGGCATTCTTCTTGGTTATTCTCCACACAGCAAAGCATATAAGTGCTACAATAAAAGACTTGGAAGAATTGTTGACAACATTGATGTAGTGGTTGATGAAAAGGGATACATTCCTAGGCAAGTAAATCATGAAAATATCGAGGAAGATGAAGACTACCCTCAAAGACAAAATGATGAAGAAGAAGAACCTCAAGGAGCACCAGAGGAACAGATAAGAATAGAATAGAAGACTCCATCCCAGTATGTTCAGAAGAATCATCCAGAATCTCAGATTTTGGACCAGAAAGAAGCAGGTGTACAAGCAAGAAGAACAATTGCAGAAGCTTCAAGCTATTTGGCATTACTCTCCTCCACTGAACCACAAAATGTAAAAGAGGCATGCAAAGATGAATGTTGGGTCAAAGAAATGGATGAAGAACTTGAGCAGATCGAAAAGAACAACACTTGGGAGTTGGTTCCTAGACCAAAGGATAAGAATGTTATAGGGACAAAATGGGTCTTCAAAAATAAGTTGAATGAAAATGGGGAAGTAATTAGGAATAAGGCAAGACTTGTTTGTAAAGGGTATGCGCAGCAAGAAGGAATAGATTTTGAGGAAACTTTTGCTCCTGTTGCAAGACTTGAGGCCATCCAAATGTTCCTTGCTCTCTCAAGCTTTCAAAAGTTTAAAGTATTTCAAATGGACGTGAAATCAGCCTTTCTGAATGGAGACTTAGAAGAAGAAGTATACATTGAGCAACCAGATGGGTTCATTCTTGGAAATGACCCAAATCTGGTATGCAGACTAAAAAAGGCTCTCTATGGTCTTAAACAAGCTCCAAGGGCTTGGTACTATCATTTGGACAAATATCTTCATCAACAAGGTTTTTCAAAAGGATCAGCAGATAGCAATCTTTATATAAAAATTGAAAATGATAAATTGCTAATACTTGTTGTGTATGTAGATGACATTATCTTTGGCAGCAATGAAGAATCTATGAGTCAAAGATTTGCCTTGGTGATGTAGAAAGAATTCGAAATGTCCTTGCTTGGAGAATTGACATATTTTCTTGGCCTACAAATACAACAAAAGGAAGGAGGGATCTTCTTGTCTCAAACCAAGTATCTCAAGCAGATTTTGAAGAAATATGGCATGGAAGATGCAAAACCAGTAGGTACACCCATGGTCATAGGATGTAGCCTCAGTGCAAATGATGAATCAGCAGCAGTACATCAACCAACCTACAGATCTATGATTGGAAGTCTACTTTATTTGACAGGTACCCGACCAGACATCATGCATGCAGTGCGAATGGTTGGAAGATTTCAGGCAAATCCAAAGGAAACTCATCTTCAAACAGTAAAGAGAATCTTCAAATATCTTCAAGGGACTCAAAATTATGGCTTATGGTATCCTAGAGAAACAGATCTCACACTTCATGCTTATACTAATGCAGATTGGGCCGGAAGCATGTATGACAGGAAGAGCACAAGTGGTGGTGCATTCTTTATGGGTTCCAGATTAGTATCTTGGTTCAACAAGAAACAGAGTTTGATTGCCTTGTCTACAGCTGAAGCAGAATATGTTGCTGCTGCATCTTGCTGCACTCAACTCCTTTGGATGATGCAGACCCTGCAGGATTTTCAAATCACTTGTACACCACCTATCTCCATCTTATGTGATAATACAAGTGCAATCAGCATTTCAAAGAACCCAATCATGCACTCAAAAACCAAGCACATACCAATCAAGTATCACTTTCTCCGGGAACAAGTGCTTGAACAAAAGGTCAAGTTGGAGTATGTTCCTTCTAAGGAACAGGTTGCTGATATACTCACCAAACCATTGCCTAGGGAGACCTTTGAATACCTTAGGCAAAAGCTGGGGGTTGTTGATGTATCATTTTGTTGTTAAATCTCTTCTGATTGTTGGTTGTACGCAAGGTTCATCTGAAGTATATGTGTACATTGGTCGAAGATCGAATGGCACAGGTTCAGGGGGAGCATATCATGCATTGTTGGCATTATGGAGGAAGTACAGAAGGAGATCATGGATGCTGGTCTGAATATTGCTGCAATACGTCTCTACCTCTTTCATGATGTATAAGTCTTGGTTCTTCTTGAAGAACATCTTTTGCAGATCTTTCCTACAGTCAGGGGGAGCTCATTCAGAGATTTCAACAGGTACTCAAGGGGAGTATGAACAACGTAATGCCTTTCTAGGAAAGAGAATATCTTGGTTCGCCCTTTGCCCTTGATGTCAAAGGGGGAGAGTGATTTGGTATTGTTGCCATCAAGTCCAAAGGGGGAGATTGTTGGCATTATGATGCATGTGTTGTACTTGATGGCAAACAACTCATAGAAGATCAACTCACTTATATATATCTAGATGAATCTACGGAAGAGATATCAGATGACAATTCTCAGTATGACAATTCCAAAGGGGGAGATTGTTGGAATTATGAGACAAGTGTTGTCCTTGATGGCAAATCACACAAATGATAAATTATAGTGCAGAAAATTTATTTGATCAATTATAGTGCAACAAAGTTTCCTTCATGTAGAGAAAAGTTCACACACTTTTATGCAGAGAAAAGTTTATTCCATGTAGAGAAAAGTTCACGCACTTTTATGCAGAGAAAAGTTTATTCCATGTAGAGAAAAGTTCACGCACTTTTATGCAGAGAAAAGTTTATTTCATGTAGAGAAAAGTTCACGCACTTTTATGCAGAGAAGAGTTTATTTCATGTAGAGAAATGCTCACGCACATTTATGCAGAGAAAAGTTTATTTCATGTAGAGAAAAGTTTACGCACTTTCATGCAAGAGAAAAGTTCACACACTTTCATGGTTGGTTCATGGTATTAGTCCGATAGTTTTTGATCCTATGGTTTTGGTCCATGGTATTGCATCCAAAAGTGTTGATCTCACGCACTTTCATGGTTGGTTCATGGTATTAGTCCGACAGTTTTTGATCCTATGGTTTTGGTCCGTGGTATTGCATCCAAAAGTGTTGATCTCATGCACTTTCATGGTTGGTTCATGGTATTAGTCCAACAGTTTTGTGATCCTATGGTTTTGGACCGTGGTATTGAGAAAGGACTAAAGCTATAAAAGAGGAAGGAGATCATTTGGCAAAGCATCTTCTGAATTATTGAATATCTGATAAAGTGCTAGATCTGGAATATGGTGATTGGGTTATGGTGCAGATCTGGATCTGAATGAAGAAGGAACCTGAGCGTAAGGAGAAGGATAAGTTCTTTTGATGGGTCAAAATCTTAAGGCTGGAATAGTGGTATCTCTATATGATTTTGATCTGTGATATGTGGCACACGCTTGATCTATAAATCTAATAATCTGGGTCTGAATTATTGATGCATGTTTTATTGTACACATGTTATGATCTGGGTATGTCTGATGTATGGAACAACTGCAAAGTTATAAGGAAACATTTGCAGATCTGTATGCAGGTTGGCTTTGGTGAAATCAGAGATTGATGATGCAAGTGTAGTTGATGGGTTTTTGATGTTCTTGGATCCAATTTGAAAATTAATGAAAAGTGGTCCTTGAAAGAAAAGAAGTAGGGGGTTGTAGCTTCCTTCCAGGAGAGACTGGAAAACGAGAGAGAGAGTTGTAGCTCTCTGCAGGTTGTAGCCTGCGTACTGGTAAAGGACTGCACCAGTACAAAATCATTGTAAAAGGAGTTTCTTATTAAAAGAAGATAGAGACATATTGCAGCAGGTGGTTTTCACCCACATTGGGTTTCCACCTTATATCTGGTGTTCTTTTGTGTATATATATATATTAAAAAAAAAAATTATGTATTAATATTAAAAATAATAATAATATTAAATTAATGATTATTAATTTGACTTGGGTCCATAGGTTAAAATTAGTCATTGGCCGATTTAGCCGTTGGAGTCTCTGCACAGACTATTTAACATGCTTAGCTGGATCTGTTTTTTCAACTTGTCCTGATGATGAACCACACTGGGTTCGAAACGCGTCGACAAATGGTTTATCATGTGATTTTCGCCGAAAAATCACTCGCAAACTTGTTATGGATCACAGAAGCCTCAACTCTACAATTATTATTATTATTAATTAATTAATTAATTTTATTTTATTTGTTTATTTTCTTGTGTAAGACTTTTAAGTTAATTTAATATTATTTTTCTCGTTTTTATTTATTTATTATTATTATTATTATTATTATTATTATTTATCTTTTTATTTTTTTATTTTTTTTATATTTATATTTATTAATTCTAACTAACCTGTATCTTAACAACCTATTAATATTGCTTTATATATTTATATTTATATATGCATATAATGTATTCATATATTATAAGAAAGGTCTTTTATGTAACTAATTTCCATTTAAATACTAATTAACTTATAATTTTTTAATTATTTAATAATACTTTTTAAATAAACACCAATTAAAATTATTTTATATATTTTTATATACATTTTTAAGGGATTGGTAGTGAATATAACTAAATAAATAATTTTTTTTTTTTTTACCCTAGTCCTAAAGTCAAAACTAGCCATTGGAGGCTCTGCTTAGACTATTTAACATGCTAAGCTGGATCTGTTTCTTCAACTTGTAGTGACGATGAACCACACTGGTTGGTTCGAAAAACCTCGACAAATGGTATTTCATGTGATTTTCGCCAAAAAAATCTCTCACAAACTTGATATGGATCAGAGAAGACTCAACTCTATAATGTTTATTTTTAATCGGAGAATATTTTGCAAGCAACCTTGCTCCAACAAACTTGTGCATTAGATTTTTACTAGTAGTGACTATATCAACATACAACAACTATTTTCTTTGATTTCTCAAAATTTGGGTTGAGAATCTTTTTACTTTGTGAGATTGATGTGTGGTATTTGACCTTGAATTCATGGTTAGAGTTGTCATGGTCAAGTTTTACATTGAATATCCTAGCTATCATTATTAGGTATAACAACTACACTTGAAATAAAAAAATACATTAAATGTATACCTTCTCATTTAAATATGACTTGTCATCACTTTCCATTAATGGTAGATTCCTTAATGCTAAAAGGGAAAAACGAGTTTGCATAACACAAAGTGTACAGAGAGAATTTAATAGTGGGTTCATTAGTTTAAGAAATTTTTTTTTTTTTTTTTTGGTTATTTTTAAAAATATAATTTTGTAAATTTTAAAATGAAAATAATAATAAAAATATTAATACAAATTAATAATATATAATTCAGAGTTTGTTGACATTAGCTATATTTAAACAAATTATTCAAATCAATATTAATTCAAGTACATAATTATAAAAGAAATTTTTAGTGGAAAAATCTCATTAAACAAAGCACTGCGGTAATCTAAAAAGTATTAATATGTATCATGAGCTTTTCATACAAGAAATAAATATCAATCAATGAGGAAGAAATTTAAACTTTTGTTATGGGCAATGCTTATTAAGAATATAATCAATGCATTAATTAATTGTGTTATTTATTTGTATTTTTGTTATGGGCAATGCTTATTAAGAATACAATCAATGCATTAATTAATTGTGTTATCTATTTGTATTTGTATTTTATTTTGAAATAGATAAAGAAGCAATTTAAATTCTTGTTATGTGTAATGTTTATTAAGAATACAATCATTACATTAATTAATTTTGTTGTTTATTTGTATTTTTTTTATTTTTAAATAATCTTTAAACAAAATAATCCTTTAGTTAATTTAATAAAAAGAAAATAAAAAACTCTATATAATTCATAGTATGGTAACATAAATTATATAATCATGGGAATTTATTCTATTATTTATCTGTATTTATTCCATTATTAGTTATATGATAATCCTGGGAAACCCATTCTATTAGCATTGAGGTATCATCTTCACATAAATTATATTAATTGCCACACTATCTCAGAGAAATTATATTGATTATATTAATTGCCACCGTATCTCAGAGAAATTATATTGATTGTAACTGTGTTTAAAAAAAAAAAAAAAAAAAACCATGTAACAAATCGTTGTACTTATTACAAGTTCAAAAAATATTCATATTGAAAGAATACAATATCTTCTGTAAGTACATGAACCAAGAATGAATGTAATGAGGAAGAATGTTGAATGGTTGGTGTTCGTATTTAAATATACGCTCGCGTGTAAATTTCAGTAAGGCCTGCTTGCGATGTAGTTCCCTGGTGGATCATAATTGCAGGTTATGAAAGTATCGCCTGAATTGCATATAATCTTGGCGCAACCAACATTGGCGGTGGTTCTCCATACAACCTGAGTGTAGTGAGTGCAATCAGGTCCGGTGCAAATATTCTTGGCATAGTCAAACCATTTCTTCTCATCTATCCACGCAGCCACTGCCTGCGAAGGGGTCCAACCATGGCCGCTTCCCCAGAATATGTTCTCTCCGAAGGGGCTGTCCGAATGTTGTAGGAGGCAGTCTTGCATAATTGCGCGCATAATTTGCAAGTTTGCGATCCCATTGAAGAGGACCAACTCCCACCGCATTTCTTGCTTGATTGTGTGGAACCAAAAAGCCATCAATAAACGCGGCAGTAGCGTTCATGTCTGCAGCATTCACCGATGACATTGCCGTCATCATAATCATAATGAGAACGAAAATGGAAATGGAAATGTTGCAGTGGCTCTTCAACAATGTGGTTATCCCTATCAGTATCGTGAATCGCCCGCGTTGCTGCATTTAGGTTATAACTTTAAAACCTCTCAAATATATTATGCCATAGGTTATAACTTTAAAACTAGCTAAGAACTACAAAAGGTGAGCTAGTTTGGGCGACGTGTTTAGAGACCATATGCTAGCCTAGATTGAGCCTTGGGGGACTAGCTCATGCTTTGAAGATGGAAGATATGCTTCCCCGATTTTGAAGGTGCTAGTAGATTTGTAACCCTATCTTAGTTTTTCTGGCCTATCCATGATGGGGATTTTCCTCTTTTCAATATTTTGTTCAAGGAGGGACAATTCATGAAGTGGGAGTTCAAAATCCAATTCCTTAAATAACACCACGTAGCATTATCCATATTTTATTTCCAATAGTGATACCAATAAATGTCCCTTTTCTACTCATGTTGTCTTCCAATTTTATATATTCTTCCTCACTACTCAATATCGCCAAATGTTTCGAAGAATCATCCTAGAATTGAGATGTGTTACCATCATTCATTTATGAGAGGATATATTTCTATATAATGTATTTTTTGAGGTCATCTAAATTCCAAAATCATGGAGCCAAGAAAATGATGCTACATCCTTATTCTTTGCTGAAGAGATAAATTTATGTAATATTTTTTATTAAATATAATATTCCACATTTCATTATGCCTTTGAATTCATCATCATCACATTTTTTCCCTAATAAATTGGCTAATAAGTTCAAGGTCCTAAATTCCTAATCCGCCTCTCATCCATGGTAGCCACAAGGACCCATTTGTGCTCACTTCTTTCTCTGCTCCAAATAAAGGATTGATAAAGACTTATCGAAACATGTTAGGAGGAAATTGACACATTAGTTGGATCTCTTGTGGTGCTCGGATAGACTACGCCTCTCACATGAAATAGAAGGGGATGAGACTCATCATTGGGTAATGATATGGGCTTAATTCACCTTCTAGATTAGTCAAACCAACTTTTCTCACAACTTATTACATGTTTTGATTATATTTTGTTTAATGAGATGAGCTAAAGTGAGATATTATGCCTAGTGAACTAATATGCGTTGAATGTAGGTTTGGAAGAGAAAATCAAGGAATTTTGGCAAGACTAAGGTTTGAAACTTGAATGGGACAAGGGAGAGAAATTGTAGGAGGTAAATCCTTGTCATTTACTCCCCCATTCGAATATTCCTCCATTAATCCCACTAGCTCGAAGTGCAAGTAGCCAAGTCATGAAGATCAGAAGGCATCCGAGCAAGTGATAGAAAAGGAGTTAGTTCATCTCGAGTTTGGGAGCTGAGCCAACCTAAATTTAAGGAAGTCATTGGGGACTTCAGTTGTATAAGTAGAGAGGCCTAGAGCCTTATTAGGATTTGAATTTTTGTTGTAAAAACTCTAGTTATCTTCAAGCTCCAGACTTGTGGAAGACTTTGATGTAATTTTCTGTTTTGGTAATAAGAATGAGCTTTTTCTTGATCTAACACTAAGTTAACTCAGAGGGTTGAAGCTCTTGGGTTAGGGCCCAACCTTAGTAGCAATGTCTCATCTTCTTGTATCTGTATGCTTAGCTTAGTTTCATAGATTCATGGTTAAACTTCCTTTAGAAGTATTTCGTTGCAAGTAGTGTAGATTTGACTAATTGTTTATTAGTTTGCTTCTGTTTGTTCCTTACTTCAGTAGCACGCTAGAAGGGATAAAAGAAGCACCTGAAAGCTGTCAGTAGGTGTCCTGGCCTCACTTCTTCCTTATGTGATCCTGATTTGAGGAAAATACCCTTATGTAGCCCCAAAAAGACAGATTTCCATTTCTTTCATAAGATTTAGAGTTTTCTATACTTGAACCAGCATTTGATCAGTTTTTCAAGTGTAGGATCTCATTGCCATCTCTTCTATCTTAATTCCTGCAGTAAATCTCATCCATGATTCCATTTTATTCAGAAATTTCCTCATGCATAAGGTAGACAATTAGTTCATTAAATTCTACTTTTCTAGCTCATGAAAATTCTTCTTGTTTACATGACTTTTTGGAAATTACACATGTTTGATAGAGAGCAGGTGCTTCAGAAGTAGAAAGAGATATTATAGCAAGAAACCACCTTCCAACTTCATCCACCCATAGGCATTCATTGTTTGCATCAATACCTTCACCAATTTCATCATTTTACATGATAATTCCCCCAAGCATGTTGAACAAATCCAACCATCTCTTAAACTTGGTTTTGGGTTATGAATGATCCTAGGCCTTTTATCACTCCATTCCACTATAAATCACCTTCCCTAAGCCTTCCATCACCTCCAACACCCATTGTTTTTGTCTCGGCTGTATCCTATAGAAATATAGGGAATCTTGTAGGTTTTCCTGTAGTGGCCTGTTTTGAGGCCGAATTGAGGAAAAACCTCTAGGAAGCCACCCAAGGTCACCCAAGGGTTTCCCAAACCTTCCAACCATATCTTGAACCTTCCAGCCATCCTCTAGCATCCCTAAGCCACCTGCCACATCACCAAAAGAGATTAGTTTACACACTTGATTTTTCATGAAAAGCATAAAAAGACAAAGCAGATTTATTACAGTCCTTTACATGCATAACAACAATGTTTGATGTTTTTAACTTCCATGGTTAGGATAGTAGCATTTTGTTCATGTTAGTTTAGCATTATTGAAAAGCCTAGCTCTTAGCAGTTAATTAGGAAATGGTGTGCCTTAGCATTGAATTTCAGCCTTTTTCATTATTATAGTAGATAAGCTCTCTCTTAGAGTAGATTTATAGTTCTTTCATTAAGGAACCAAGCTTCTTATGAATTCATAAAAGTCTGGCTTGAAAACCCTAGTGGTGTCTTTCCAGCTGAACAATGACAAAAGGCATAACCATCACTTTCACTTGTGTATACAGCACTGTCACCTCCAAGTTTGTACAAACCCCGAGTTGATAAAGTAAAGCTGGTAGCCCAGGAGTTGCAGCATTCTTGCTGCAATATTGGTGCTCATCACTTTTTGGAGCTATTGCCAGGAATGTTTTTGATTAGTATGTGGTTACTGCTTTCTTTCTTCTATTTCTTGTTTCTAATATTCTTCCATTAGTTTCATTTCTACAAAAGTAATTTAGTTGCTTGCTTTTACATTTTACATTCTCTGCTTTCCTTTCCATTTTGCAAGTAAGATTTCAATTCAGTAATTAGTTTTTCATTTAGTCAATAGTCTTCATTCAATCTACAATTTTAGTTCTGCAAAGTACTTCCCAAAGTTTGAAAAGAAAAAACAAAACCAAACCAAAAACGTCTCCTTTCATGCCTCGTAGGAATAGGGATAACTTAGGGAAATTTTTTCCAAATACCCCCACTGCATCAAACAACCATCATTCCCTATTCTTTGGTGGTTATGAACTGGAGGAATACTTAGGTGAGAAACCAGACATATTTAAAGAACCTAAAGGGGAAGAAGAAGAAGAAGAAGAATCCATTGCTACCGAGCCAATGGTTGAAAACAGAAATGAAAGAGGGAATAGAGAGAGAGTTGATGGTGCCTTCCCCATCAGGGAAACCAATGGGGACACTAAGATGAAAAATATAATCCCCTCTGCCTTCCTCATTTCCATTGCTTGACCATAGAGGATCCCGACACTTTCTCGTTTGAGTTTGTTGTTATATCCAAAACCTATGACTACACAAATGATGAGCAGAAGTTGAAACTATTTCCATCAACCCTCAAGGATGCAACCTTGCGCTGGTTCATGGGTTTTCCTGGGGATAGCATCACAACTTTGGCTCAGATGTAGCAATCCTTCAACAACAAGTATAGAGACTACTATAGGTCTAAAGATACTAAAGAGGAAATTTTTAGGATGACCTTAGGTAATTATGAATCCTAATAGGATTATGAAGAAAGATTCTACCTTAGATACAAAAGGGCCAGATGCACAATTGACCCTGAGTCACTGAAGTTGGTACTTCTCAGAGGAGTAAGGGAAGAACTTTTGGATACCCTACACTTGCTAGCAGGAGGAGATATATACTAGTTACCCTATGCGGATATCAAGACTATATTTCGAAACCGTTATAGGGCAGCTAGGAAAAAGGGTAGGGGAAGTCAACCTATGGACAATACATCTTCTTCCAATTCATCCATCAAGGTTGAAATTGGAAA
Source organism: Pinus tabuliformis (assembly GCA_031772625.1). NCBI lineage: Eukaryota > Viridiplantae > Streptophyta > Pinopsida > Pinales > Pinaceae > Pinus > Pinus tabuliformis. Next base: position 977,972,301 of record CM062810.1, read on the forward strand.
AATGCTAGAAGATTTCAAGAGTGAGATGTTGCAAGCCCTTTCCTTACATATGGGGACTATGCACATTAAGAGAAATTAGGAGGAAGCAGAGAGAGCCTTGGCCATTTTCTGTCCTAGATGCATGAGGAGGCACCCTAGCAATGAATGTCCATTAAATTCTATTGAAATTTTCTTAGTCTGTGAAGAAAACCACTCCACAGACAAGTTCCCTTCTTTGCCTGGACTCAAATCTGTATATCAAGGAGCTGAAGGGGTCACTGGGCAGCTCTCCTACATAAATCAAAGGAGAAAACATGGGCCTAGGCCATATGAGAAAGGCATGCAAGGGTCATCCCATGCATATTACAACCCAAACTAGACCACATCCATACCTTCTTGGGTAGCCCCTCCTCATCCTTCCTGGTCTACACCTCCTCCTTGGTCCTTTTCATCTCAATATCATTCCCAACCATCCAGCTAGTCATTTCAACCATATGCTCCACTACAACTTCAGTGGAATGCACTGTGCCAAGGGTGGAGGCCCCAATACAAAAATGTTCCTACTTTATTGCCTTCACCACCTGCCCAACCACAATTGTTACACTCTACTCCACCTAAACAACCCCAGATCCATGCCCAGCCAAATCCAAACCCAAACAATAGACAGGCACAACAAGTATACAGTGGAGAGACATCATATCCATCTTATTCTGTGGAGATCCAGGAAATTAACTTCAGATATGGGAGAGTTCTGCCGGATAACCAACCTCCATCTCCACCTAGGTAGGTTAAAGAAGAAAGAGAAGAAAGCATTCTTAAAGAAAATCCACCCTTTCGTGAGATATTAACTCAACCACTCTAGCCTACCCCAAAAGAAACCGAACTTCTGCGAGAATTGAAAAACCTATGTGTCAAGATTCCACTTCTCCAAGCCATTAAAGATGTACCTATTTACAACAAGTTGATTAAGGAGATGTTCTTCAAGAATCTAGGGAGGTGAAGAAGAGATGCCCCTACCATTAATGTCATTAGACAGTTGTCCGAATTAATGTTGGGGCAGGCAATCTATCCAAAGTATTTGGACCCTAGGAGCCCTATATTAGATGTGCACATCAATGGCACCATTGTCCCACACAATTTGATTGATCTTGGGGCTGCCATTAATGTGATGACCAAGGACACCATGCTCAAGCTCAACCTCCAAGATTCATTGACAAAGACCACAACAGTCCTGCAACTTGTAGGTCGCTCCACAGTGACCCCTGAGGGGATTATGGAGGATGTGGTGGTCTCCATTGACTCTTGGGAGTACCCTGCAGATTTCCTAGTTCTCTAGCCTAAGGCTAAGCTTACTGGTTACCCACTCATCCTTGGGATGCCCTAGTTGGCCACTGTCAATGCTTACATTAGCTGCAGAGCTGGGAATATGACCATCAAGAATGGGCATATGTCCAAGCAGTTAGACCTATACCCTCCTGCTCAGCCATCTCTACAACATGATTTACCTTTATGGCTGGAAGAAGAGGAAGAAGATGAATATTATTATGCCCAAATGTATACCTTAGAAACAACAATGGGAGGAGGACAACAAGATGAAGATGATTTGATTGAACACCTACTCCAAAGTCCAACTCCGGGTACATTGTCCCTAGAAGAAGTAGTATAGGAAACCTAGAAGAACCATCCAATTGATCTGTACTTGGTCGATTCCAACCCTCTCCGTGTCAAAACCATATAATTCGGCCCTGAGAGAACATTGAAAATTAATCCATCTCTTTCTTTTCTCCAAGAGGATAAGTTTTGCAACATGCTAAACGAACATCTGGATTCCTTTGCTTGGAGTTACAAAGAAATGAAGGGAGTACACCCCTCAGTGTGTACTCAACACATTTACATCAAAGAAGGTTGCAAGCCAGTTTGAAAACCCCAAAGGAGGATGAATCCAACTCTTAAAGATATAGTCAAAGAAGAACTGCAAAAAGCACTAGATGCAAGATTCATTTATCCTATCTCCAACAATGAGTGGGTCTCTCCTTTGGTGTTAGTTCCCAAGAAAAATGGTAAGTGGAGGACTTGTGTCGATTACAGGGAATTAAAGAAAGCCACAAAGAAGGAACAATTCCCTCTACCTTTCATCAACCAAGTGCTAGATGGCCTGGCACAGAAATTTTGTTTCTCTTTCCTAGATGGATTCAGTGGGTACAATCAAATCCAGATCAGCCCGGAGGACCAGGATAAAGCCACCTTTCACTTTTCCATGGGACACTTTTGCCTATAGGGTCCTTCCTTTTGGCCTATGCAATTCTTTTGCACATTCTAGAGAGCAGCCATGAGTATCTTTGTTGAGTTAGTCCATGATGCGGTAGAAATTTATATGGATGATTTTACACCTTATGGATGTGTTTCCAGGAGGCTTTGTCTAACCTAGGTAAAGTTCTACACAAATTCATTGAAATAAACCTGTCTCTCAGTCCCAAAAAATGTGAATTCTTGATGGCTACAGGGACCGTGTCAGGTCATTCAATACCTCAGCAAGGACTGCAGGTGGACCTAAACAAAATAGCTATCCTCCAAAGGGTCCCATGTCCTCAAAAGCAGAAAGATTTCAGAAGTTTCCTAGGGTTAGATCGATACTACCGAAGGTTCATAAAGGACTTCAGCAAGTTAGCCTCTCCTTTATATGGGTTGTTGGCCAAAGACTCTAAGTTTATATGGTCAACAAGCTGTCAAGAGACCTTGGACACCCTGAAGAACAAGTTAACCACTGAACCGATTCTTCGAGGCCCAAATTGGGCCCTTCCTTTTCATATTCATGTTGATGCCTCACACAAAGCCATAGGAGCAACCCTATGTCAGATAGATGAAAATTTTCCTTATGCCATTTACTTTATCAGTTAGAATTTATCAAAGGCCAAGCTGAACTACACAGTGACCGAAAAGGAGCTCCTGGCTGTTGTGCATTCATTCAACAAATTTAGGAATTATATTACAAGCTATCAAACATGTGTCCATACTGACCATGCTGCAATCAAATATTTAATGAATAAACCTGATGTGAATGCTCGAATTATAAGATGATTACTTTTATTACATCAATTTGATCGAACTATTGTTGGTAAGCCTGGCAAGGAAAATGTTGTTGTAGTATTTTTGCCCAAATTAACTTTGCCTACAGGTGAGGAGGAAATGGTTAATGACCAGTTACTGGATGAACACTTATTCACCATTTTAGTTCTCTCTCCATGCTTTTCTGACATAGAAAACTATTTGGTTCTGCACAATTCCCACCGAACTTGTCCTCTAAAGAGAAAAGCAAGATCATAAGGAAGGGCACCCCCTTCACTTGGATTGGGGGCAATCTCTTTAAACTTGGCCCTAATCAAATCATGAGAAGGTGTGTCAGGGAGGAAGAAGTCTTTGAGATCCTTCTAACCTGTCATGATGCACCTTGTGGAGGTCAAAGAGGACATCATTCATAGTGTTACAAGCAGGCTATTATTGGCCCACTCTTCATCGAGATGTGAAAATATATACTAGTTAATGTGATCGGTGCCAAAGGATGGGAAAGCTTACTCTAAGGGATAAAATGCCTCTGCAGCCTCAAGTGACTTTCAAGCCATTTGACAAGTGGGGCATGGACTTCATTAGACCTATTGACCCTCCTTCCAAGAAAAATAGTGCATCATTGTGTGCACTGACTATCTGACTAAGTAGGTTGAAACCAAGGAAATTAAGGTAGCAACAAAGGAGAAGGTAGTTGAGTTCTTAAGGGAGAATGTATTTTACAAATTTGGGTACCCTAGAGAGTTGGTCACTAATCAAAGCAACCAGTTTACCTCCAACATGATTGAAGACTTGATCAACCAACACAAGATCAAGAATAGAACATCCACTCCCTATCACCCACAAGCTAATGGGAATGTGGAGGTGACCAACAAAGCACTGGAGGGCATATTGACCAAAGTGGTTAATAGCAATAGGAAAGATTGGGCAGATAGACTAGTTGAGGCCACCTGGGCCTATAATACCACCCGGAAGACCACCACTGGATACAAACCCTATGAGTCGGTCTATGGGAAAAAGGCCTTGTTGTCCATTCAGTTTGAGTATAACACATTAAGTATGGAAGCCCAACTAGATCTAGATCTCAGCAGTGCAGAAAAAGAGAGATTTCTCCAGTTGAATGGTTTAGATGAGTTCAAAATGCAGGCCCTCCTACACACAAAGTTAACCCAACTTCAGAGGAAGATCTGGCATGATAAGAACATCAAGGATATGTAATTTCAAGAGGGTTATTGGGCTTTGTTATATGATTCCAAATATAAAGACTTTAAGGGCAAGTTAAGGACAAGATGGATAGGGCTTTATGTTATATAAACATGTCATGATAATGGTTCAGTGCAGATCAAAACCATAGATGTAGAGGCCATTCCTTTACTTTTCAATGGACACAGATTGAAAGTTTACAAAAGACCATTGTCAAAGCAGGAGTTCATTGATGGTATCAATAAAATAGTGATGGTAATGGAGCAAGTCTCAACTCCTGTCTCATCAATTCACTGAGAAGAAAAAAGTAAGGAGACTCAGGTGAAAACCTCGATGAGGCACATGAGTCCCACTATTGGGTTCAAAACCTATTGGGGTAGCCCAATGGTGTCAGAAAAAAGAGAAAAAAAAGGGAAGAGAAAATGAAAAGATATCTATGTGAAAACCTCTCTTGAGGAGCATAGGGAAAACAGCTACGATGAAAACCTCTTAGAGGGAGACTAGCTATTTTCAAAACAGAAAAAAGGAGAAAAAATTCATGAAAATTTCTATTTGCAGGTTAGCAGGGAGGACGATCAAAGAATAGGGGAGAATAAAAAAGGAACCTGTTCCACTCCCATGTTTATTTTTCCACCCATTTTCATTCATCACTCCACCATTTATTTCATTTTTTTCTATCATTTTCTTCAGTTTACAAGGGGACTCTGTTTTCTACAGGATCCCCTGTAAACCTACATGATCCCCTGGCTCGAGAATCCTATAGAAAGTGACCCTAGGATGAGAAATTTGCCTTCCATGTCAAAATAATAGCATCCCTACATCAAAACTTCATTACCATACCTGTCTCCACTTTCATCACCCTTGAATTCAACATTAAAAAAAAAGTTTCAAAACCAAAATATATATTTTGCACAGTCTTCAAGGGAAAACAAGCAGAGAAAAAATGAAACAGAGAGAAGAAGGGAGCTTCACCTGAGTATTTCTCATTCTCCACACTCTTAGTCTTCCTCTCAATCCATGTCATCATCCTCAAAATCCAAGAAGAAAAAATGATTAGAAATTCTGAGGGAGAAGTGTCTACAGGACATCTTGTAGGAAATCCTGTAGCAACCTATCCCACATAATACAAATGATGATTGTAGCAAGCTTCCAGTATGGAGATCATAGGGCAGAAAAAGCTCCAGAGTAGCAGCATCACTATCATCTTCAACACCAGGTACCTGCACATCAAGGGAACCATAGAAAAGAAAAAGAAAAAGAAAAAAGAAAGAATAGATAGCTTGCAACCAACACACAACAAGCACCTCAGGTCTTGAACAACTACAACAAAGTATTAACACCATAGGTAAGTATCTCGCTTCAATCTCTCATTTGCATAATGTAGTCAAAATATGTAAAGGTTACGAGCAAGTTGGTTTATAAGTGAAAGGTGACTAGTTAACTTGGCCACCTTCGTTTAGTCAACAAAGACAAAAAAATTGGTCCTCCCACATGTGGAAACAGTTAAGTCAAGAAAAGAAATGAGAAGGAAAAAATTAGTTAAGGCTATAGATGCATGAGGTGGGAGTTGATTACGAGGATAGGGGAATGATGAGGTGGTAGTGGGGACCAACGGTCCAATAATGGGAAACGTAGCTCGACTGCCAGCACACCACCTCACCCAACTTGACCATAAGAGGAAATAATCGTCAATCCCCATGCAGTCATGAATTCATTTCCTTGAGGCTCACTCTAGCAAAGTAGCTCTCATACCTAGGCAACCGACGGAAGAGGAAAATGTTGGAAATAATACTGGGGGGGGGGGGGGTGAATTAGTATTAGCAAGTCAATAAATTTTCATTTCCATAAACAGATTCATATACACTACTTCAGTTAATGGAACTTGCGTGTATACAAAACTATATTTAAGACAACTAGCATATATCCTGCAAACTTATGATTCAGTTAATTCATCATATGTTGATATTTAATCAGTGCATCAGAACCATATAAACAGTAACCAGGTGCAGTAAACATAGAATAGACAGTCACACACATGAACACAAGATATAAGGTGGAAACCCAACGTGGGTGAAAACCACCTACTGCATTCATCTCTATCTTCTTTTCAGTAAGAAACTTATTATTACAATTTTTGTACTAGTGCAATCTTATACTGGTACGTAGGCTTATACCTACAGAAGGCTACAACCTTCTCTCATTCTCCAACTTCTCCTAGAAGGGAGCTACAACCCCCTAGCTCTTGTACTAGCTGATATGTTTACTACTACGTAGGCATTGACCTACATAAGGCTATGACCTTCTCTTTTCTTCCAGGGACCACATTTCATAAATTTTCAGACTGGATCCATTAATAACATCATTCAATCAATCAATCTCCTTTGCACCAACCACAACTGAATCAATCAATCACTTTTCAAAATGCTGTAACCAGAATACAATAACCAGAATATAGTAACCAGAACCCAGAACACTGCAACAACAACTAGAAGTAGCTAAAGTATACTTTATGAGGTATACGCTACTTCAATGTATCGAGCCTGTGTGCATACGCACATTTCTCAAGACGAACCTGTGTACAGATCTGCAAATCAAATTTAAGATGTATACATTGTTTTGATATGCAGAACCAGCGTGTATATGCACCTTTTCTAAAGAGAACCTACGTATAGAGCTATAAATGATGATTTAATCTTTACAAAAATTCCAGACTTCAGTTATATCCAGATCATCATATTTACAGTCTACAACATACGCCAGTTATTTAGATAAAATATCAAAACCACACAAAGGTACTTCACTTCAAGCATTAAGATCTTGACCCATCATTAGATCTTATCCTTCATCAAGCGCTAAGGTTCATCCTTGATTCAGATCTAGCTATACACCATAACCCAATAACATGTATTCTAGATCTTTCTCTTCATTACATATTCAATACTTGAGTGCCTTTTCCTAATGATCTTCTCCTCCTTTTATAGTCTTAGGCCTTACTCAATACCATGGATCAAAACCACTTAGAACCAATACCTTGAACCAAATACCTGGGGTCAACACTTTAGACAAGATACCTTGGACCAATACCATAGATCAAAATAACATGGACCAAATACCACGGACCAAAACTAAGTTTTCCAACATGTATGCACCTCTCCTTCCATGAAAGTGCATGTGTATGCTATACGCTCCTTTTGGTCTACTAACCCACGTGTACACGCGGTTTGGTCAATGGGGAACCTGCGTATGCCTCTCTTTCTTCATTCTGTGAGTCTGAACTGTTATTTGTCATCTGAGTGAGTTGCCATCAATGACAACACCTGTGTCATAGTGCCAAATTTGTGTCATAATGCCAACAATCTCCCCCTTTGGACTTGATGGCAACCTCAAGTCACTCTCCCCCTTTGTCATCAAGGGCAAAGGGTTATGCTCCCCTGAGTACATGTTGAATTCTCTGATATGCTGAAGTGTGTTGATTAAGCTCCATGCTCTATTCCATGCTCCCCCTAAATATAAGCAAGGTCTGCAAAAATATGTTCTAAAAGAAGAACATGACTCTATCATAAATGACTCATACATATATCCATCTCCCAACCAAGTGGGGATATACCATGTTTGACTCATCCACCCAACCAAATGTGGATATACCAAAAGTCTATACATGTCAAAACAAGAACATTACTTCATCCATCCCATGCATAGTGGGGAAACAAAATAGGCTGTTTCATGACCTTGACATTAAAAGATATACATGACATAGAGACCAAATATCTTAAACAAGACCATGATAGTCATCATCAACTATCATCAATAGCATCTGTTAATCACCATCCAGACTAGCAACCGTGATCTCCCCCTGAACCTGTTCCACCTGAATCAAAAACAAATTTGAGTTTGTACCAAGATCATCTAAGATGATGCCAACAATGCATTATTAGAAGTATATGCTCCCCCTAAACCTATGCCAGATGATCACCGTCAGACCCATATCATACTCCTTTCATCCTGAGTCTATCCCAAGGCTTTTATTCAACCAACATATACGCGACTGTATCCATAGAAACCGGCGTATGTATGCGGATATGCTTCATGAAACTCGCGTATAACCACTTTTATTTGAAACAGATAAGTTTTGACAGCAGGATGATGCATCAAATACTCCCATCTTTTGTATGAGATATTCAAATGTCTCTCTGGGTAGTGGTTTAGTGAATATATCAGCAACTTGTTCTTTGGAGGGAACATACTCCAATATGACCTTGTGTTCAAGCACTTGTTCATGTAGAAAATGATATTTGATGGGTATGTGCTTGGTCTTGGAATGCATGACTGGATTCTTTGAAATACTGATGGCACTTGTATTATCACATAGAATGGAGATGGGTGGAGTACATGTGATCTGAATGTCTTGCAATGTTTGTATCATCCAAAGGAGTTGTGTGTAGCAAGATGCAACAACCACATATTCTGCTTCATCTGTAGATAATGCAATTGAACTTTGTTTCTTGTTGAACCAAGACACTAATCTGGAACCCATATAGAACACAACACAACTAGTGCTTTTTCTATCATCAATGCTTCCTACCCAATCTGCATCTATATATGCATGAAGTGTAAGATCTGTATCTCTAGGATACCATAAACCAAAATTTTATGTTCCTTGGAGATATTTGAAAATCCTTTTGACTGCCTGAAGGTGTGATTCCTTTGGATTTGCTTGGAATCTTCCGACTATTCCCACTACATGCATGATGTTTGGTCAGGTACCTGTTAGATAAAGTAGAATGCAAATCATGGATCTGTAGGTTGGTTGATGTACAGTTGCTGATTCATCATTTGAGCTAAGACTACATCCTGTTACCATAAGGGTACATACTGGTTTAGAATCTTCCATGCCATATTTTTTTAAGATTTGTTTGAGATACTTGGTTTGTGACAGAAAAATACCATGTTTATTTTGTTGAACTTGTAGACAAATAAAATATGTGAGCTCACCTAGCAGGGACATTTCAAATTCTTGCTGCATTACCAAAGCAAAGTTTTGATTCATGGCTTCTTCTTTGCTACAAAAAATGATATCATCAACATACACAACAAGTATTAGCAATATATTATTGTCAATCTTTGTATATAGATTGCTATCAGCTGATCCTTTTGAAAAACCTTGTTGATGGAGGTATTCGTCAAGAGGGTAATAATAGGCCCTTGGAGCTTGTTTTAGAATGTAGAGAGCCTTTCTGACTCTGCATACAATGTTTGCATCATTTTCAAGGATGAATCCATCTAGTTTCTCAATATATACTTCTTCTTCTAAGTCTCCATTAAGAAAAGTAGATTTTAGATCCATTTGGTATATTTTGAATTTCTGAAAACTAGAAAGAGAAAGGAACATTCTTATGGCTTCTAGTCTAGCAATAGCTGCAAAAGTTTCTTCAAAATCTATACCTTCTTGTTGAGCATATCCTTTACAAAAGAGTCTGGCCTTGTTTCTAATGACTTCACCATTTTCATTCAACTTGTTTTTGAATATCCATTTGGTTTCTATGATATTCTTATCAGGAGGTCTAGGAACTAATTCCTAAGTATTATTCTTTTCAATTTGCTCAAGTTCTTCATTCATGGCCTTGACCCAACATTCATCTTTGCATGCTTCATTTACATTTTGAGGTTCAATGGAGGAAAGTAATGTTAGATAGCTTGAAGCTTCTGTAATAGTTCTTCTTGTCTGCACACTTGCCTCTTTCTGTCCCAAAATTTGAGTCTCTGGATGATTTTTCTAAACATACATGGATGGAGTCTTTTCTTCTTCTGTTATCTGTTCTTCTGGTGCCTCATTGGTTTCTTCTTCATAATTAGTTTGATTTGATGTGGGAGGATAATCCTCATCTTCTCCACAATCTTTAGTTTTTACCTACTTTGGATTTTTGCATGTTTCATCAACCATAACATCAATACTTTCGATAATTTTCCCAAGTCTTTTATTATAACACTTATATCCTTTACTTCAGGAAGAGTAACCAAGGAGAATGCCTTCATCTACTCTGGGTTCAAACTTGCCAAGTTTTTCATCAGTCCTTTTGATGTGACATTTGGTTCCAAAAACTTTGAAGTATTTTACAGTAGGAGTCTTACCATACCAAAGTTCATGTGGAGTTTGAGTGCTATTTACCTGAACATTTGCTTTGTTGAGAATAGTGATGACAGCGAATGTAGCTTCACCCCAAAAGGTTGCAACAGTTCTAGACTCATCTAGCATATCACGAGCCATTTGTTGAACAGTTCTATTCATCCTTTCTACCACTCCATTTTGCTAAGGATTCCTTGGAGTGGAAAATTGCCTTTTTATTCCATGTTCTTCACAAAAGTCAAAAAATTCATTCGAGGTAAATTCCCCTCCTCAATCAAATCTGAGGCATTTGATTTTGCGATCTGATTCATTCTCAACTAATGCTTTGAAGGCTTTGAATTTTTCAAATGCTTCATTATGCTTTAGAATTCCTATCCAACACATTCTAGAAAAATCATCAACAAAAAATATAAAGTATTCTTCTCCACGAGGTGACTTTTTCCTTTATGGACCACATAAATTAGTATGAACAAGTTCAAGAGGCTTATTAGCTGATCCTTCTTATTCTGGGAATTGTGACCTGGTTTACTTACCAAATTGACATGATTTGCATATTGTATTTTTTGGAACGCTGATATCAGGAAGATCACGAGCGACCTAGAATTTGCTTGCTTTTCTTATTTGAGAGAAGCTTAGATGCCCCAATCTTTTGTGCCATAGCCAGTGTTCATCATTTTTGCTTAGATAGCACTGTTGTTGTCCTCCCTTGAGTATATATAAGTTTTTTGGAGTTCTTATACCTTTGATCATGGTTTCTCCTACATCAAGCTCATGAACAACACATCCATTTGATCGAAATACTACTTCATTTCCTTAATAACACATTTGACTAACACTCAACAAGTTATGCTTTAGACATAAACATAAATAACATTCCCTGCTTTAACTTTTTCTTTTAAAAGAACAGAACCTTTACCTTTGGTGACAGGGGGAGTGTCATTTCCAAATGAGACCTCCTTTTCCTTTTCTAAGGCATAATATGACAGAAGTTTTTCTTTATCACCTGTCATGTGTTTCGAGCATCCACTGTTGATGTACCACTAATTTTCTTGTTCTTCTGCATACAGGTCTATACAACATCTTTCTATTTTCGGTTCTTTCTTTCTCCATATTTTGGGATTTAATTACATTTTCTCCCTCTGAGATGTTTGCCAAAATTTACTCCTACATTCAGATTCTTCGTGACCAAAGTTTTTGCAGATAGAGAATTATATTTCATTTTCAAGAAGAGAAAACTTATTGTAGGTCCATTTCATGATTCCCATCACATTCCTTTGATTTCGTGCTTCTCTAGTCATGATGGTCTTGTAAGAAACACATTAAGCAGCTTTGTGTCCAAAGTTATGACATGAAAAACATTGGCCATTAAAGAAGTTCCTGCGATTATCGAATCTACTAACCTGGTGATTGTAGTTTCTATTGATATTCATTCTTGAAGCAGATTGAGTATGATTTACCTGAGGTTGGTTGTAGCTTCTGTTCATCCTTGAAGTAAATTGAGCTTTATTTACCTGGTGATCTGCTTTATACCTTTGCCTTCGATTTTCAAACTGTTCACTACTCTTTGCTGCATCAAGATAGCTTTTAGTGGAGGTTGACGACTTCTATGCTTGGAATGCTTCTTCACTATATCCAAGACCTATATTTATCAGAGGAGAACGCTGTACTTTAATAATTTCATTTAAGGTTTCTAATCCTTTAGTAAATCTACAATTGAGAGCTTTTGTTTTCTCAATATCCTTTCTTAGACCCACAATTTCACATTCTAGTTTTTCATTGTGTTTTTCTCTTTCAGCAAGTTGGAATGTTAGAGTATCTATAATCATATTCTTTTTTTTCTAAGCAGATTTTGAGTTTAGAGATTTCTTCATAAAGGTCATCTTCATCTAAAGCGTCTAAGAAATAATCATCTTCAAAAGCCATTAGAAGTCTATAGTCATTACCATTTTCATCTTCATCACTATTTGATAAACCATCTCTATCTTCATGTGTATAGTAGCTCTTCTTACTTACACTTTGTTTTCTATTCCACTTTGTCGATTCCTTACCTTTATCAAGCTTATCTTTATAAGGACATTTGGAAGCATAATGATTGACTCTTCCACAATAAAGACATTTGAAAGGTAGTTTACCTCTGAATCTTCCGGAACCCCATTGAAGGTTCTTGACAAAGTTTGCTTCTTCCTCTCCTTCTGAAATATCTCCTGATTCATTGAGTTCTTCTCTTCCTGAGGCTTTGAATGCGGCTTCTCTCATATCTGATGGACCTCCTTTTATCATTTTGAAAGCAATTAAGATTCTGTGTAGCTGTGTCATAGTAATAGTCTGAAGATCCTGCTTTTCTTCTATGGCAGATACTTTTGATTCAAACTTAGTAGACAAGGATCTTAAAACCTTTTCAGCTAAAGTAACTTCTTTTATCTCTTCACCCAATTTCTTCATGCAATTAACAATCTCATCTATACGTAAGAAGTAACTAGCAATACTTTCATCATTGTGCATTTTGAGAGTTTCATATTGAATTATGAGAGTTTTCAATTTTGCACGTTTTACCTGATTGTCTCCTTCATATCTTAGAATGATCTTGTCCCATATTTCTTTGGCGGTTTTGAGCTGCATAACTTTGACAAATTCTGATTGTGACAGACTCCCCAATAATGTATTGATAGCCTTGGCATTGGTTTCACATTGCTTTTTACCTACCATGTCTGTAGGAATTGCTGATGGAAATGTATATCCTCCTTCCACGATTTCCCAGACATCTGTTCCAAGAGATTGAAGATAGTTTGTGGTTCTTACCTTCCAATAAATGAAGTTTCTCCCATCAAAGATTGGTGGCCTAATGGATCCCTCTCTTTCGTAGTTACTCATGATGATAGATCTTCCTTCAAGCGATCAAGCTTTTTCTGAAGGACCTTCTCTGATACCAATTGTTGGAAATAATACTGAGAGGGGGGGGGGGGTGAATTAGTATTAGCAATTCAATAATTTTTCATTTCCATAAACAGATTCATATACACTACTTCAATTAATGGAACTTGCATGTATACGCAACTGTATTTAAGGAAACTAGCGTATATCCTGCAAACTTATGATTCATTTAATTCATCATATGTTGATCTTTAATCAGTGCATCAGAACCATATAAACAGTAGCCAGGTGCAGTAAAAATAGAATAGACAGTTACACACATGAGCACAAGATATAAGGTGGAAACCCAATGTGGGTGAAAACCACCTGCTGCAATCGTCTCTATCTTCTTTTTAATAAGAAACTTCTTTTCACAATTTTTGTATTGGTGAAATCTTATACCAGTATGCAGGCTTCTACCTGCAGAAGGCTACAACCTTCTCTCATTCTACAGCTTCTCCTAGAAGGGAAATACAACCCCCTATCTCTTGTACTAGCTGATATGTTTACTAGTATGTAGGTGCTGGCCTACAGAAGGCTACGACCTTCTCTTTTCCTCCAGGGACCACGTTTCATCAATTTTCACACAGGATCCATCATAACACCATTCAATCAACCAATCGCCTTTGCACCAACCACAACTGAATCAATCAATCACCTTTCAGAATGCTATAACCAGAATACAGTAACCAAAAGATAGTAACCAAAACCCGGAACACTGCAATAGCAACCAAAAGTAGCTAAAGCATATTTTATGAGGTATACACTACTTCAATGTATCGAACCTACGTGCATATGCACTTTTCTCAAAACAAACCTACATACAGATCTACAAATCAAATTTAAGATGTATACGCTATTTTGATATGCAAAACTAGTGTGTATATGTGCCTTTTCTAAAGAGAACCTGCGTACAGATCTATAAATGATGATTTAATATTTACAACAATTCTAGACTTTAGTTATACCCAAATCATCATATTTATAGTCTACAACATGCACCAATTATTCAGATAAAATATCAAAACCACACAAAGGTACTTCAGTTCAAGCCTTAAGATCTTGACCCATCCTTATATCTTATCCTTCATCAAGGGATAATGTTCATCCTTGATTCAGGTCTAGCGATGCACCATAAACCAATAACTTGTATACTAAATCTTGCTCTTCATTAGACATTCAATACTTGAGTGCCTCTGCCTAATGATCTTCTCCTCCTTTTATAGTCTTAGGCGTTACTCAATAGCATGGATCAAAACCACTTAGAACCAATACCTTGGACCAAATACCTGGGGTCAACACTTCAGACAAGATACCTTGGAACAATACCATGGACCAAATACCACAGACCAAAACAAAGTTTTCCAACATGTACGTGCCTTTCCTTCTGTGAAAGTGCATGTGTACGCTATACGCACCTTTTGGTCTGCTAACCCATGTGTACACGTGGTTTGGTCAATGGGGAACTTGGGTATACCTCTATTTCTTCATTCTGTGAGTCTGAACTGTGATCTTTCATCTTAGTGATTTGCCATTAAGGACAACACCTATGTCATAGTGCCAAATCTGTGTCATAATGCCAACAGAACATTTCATCTTTCTCGTCCGTGGGACTTCCTACAGGATTACACAGGAAATCCTACAGGATCGCACAGGAATCCTACAGGATATAGATAGCCAGTTGATAGGATTGGACGAGAGGACGTTTAGAGGGGAAAACACAATGGTTGGCTACAACAAACACTATGAGGACGTAGGCTCTATAATTACTCCCCTTTTTCAAAGTGAATTGAACAGAAAATACCCTAGTATTGAGTGAATTTGGCAGCTGTGTAAGGGAATTGTCTCCCTAGTTCTTTCAGTTGTTTACTTTTGCTTTTAAAAATTGTATCAAACATCTCAGCTCCTCAAAATTCAACAACAAAAATGATAGGGGGTTTAATAGAAGGGAGCCCATTAACACTGTGAGAATCCACCAACACCCTTAGGTGTTAGAAATCTTCACAAGGCATAATTGGATGGGGTATTTTGAAAGACAAAGAGGGTATGATGATGAAGTGGCCCGAGATTTTGCTATCTCCCTCAATCCACTGACTAGATTCCATGACACTATTGTGGTGAGAGGCCTCTCCATAGAGCTCACCCCTAAACTCATAAGCAAAATTACCACACTTCCCCTAGGAGTGCCTTGAAGAAAGGAAGACAAGGGAGATAGCCATACTGCCAAGAAGAAATTATTTTTAGAGGGTGAGGAGCCCATTGAGCAAAATAATGGAGTAAGGAGAAAAGTCCTACCATATCCCTGGAATGAGGTGAGCTACCACCTTATCAAATACATATCATGTGAGGGTAGTTATAGTGTGGTTTATGGATATCACTTAAGGCTTCTTGAAGAATTGAGGTTTGGAGCAAAAGCACCTTATCACCATAGGCTCAGCATACCATACTTCCTTCTGCAAGCATTGATAGACACAAGCATAAAGGTGGAGGAGGGAAACCCCCAGTAGTTAGCTCCACATGGGTTAATTAGAATCATTATAGAAGATGCCCTACACAACCTCAGAATTCCTATCCAATGGTCAATTTTCAAAGACATGCAAAAAAAGGAGGATATCGAAGTCCTCACATATGACGTTAGTCCTACTGTAAGTGAGAACAATAAAGATGAGATAAATGAGGAGACATCTGAGGAAGAAGAGGAGGAGGAAGAGAAAGAAGATGATGAAGAAATAGAAGAATATGACAAAGAGGAAACTGATAAACAATATGAGGATCTACAAGGAGAAGGAGAAGGGAAATCCATTGGAGAAAAGGGGAATGAGAAAGATGGGGTAGAAGACAAGGAGGAGTCACCTGGGGTGTCTTTAGAACCCACTGAGAGAGAAGTAACAGCTGTCGTCACTGCTCTTAGCACCCCTATCAAACAAAAAGGCAAAAGAGAAAGGTAGACTCCCTTATATTTGAAAACAAGGAAAAGAACAGGGATAAGGTAGGGGAAACCCCAAAATTCCCATTGTAATTGAGGACTGACCTAAACAGCAGGAGAAAATGCCTCTTCCTATAAAAACTCAAGAAAGGGGATCCTCAAAACAAGCCTCGCCTAAGTCTCCTATCACCTATGTGAGAAGGCCTGTAACTAGATCCATCTCATCTAAAGGAAAATAAATCCTATAGAATACACAATAGAACCTACAAGAAGTAGAAGCAGTCCTACAAGACACCCTGCTAAACCTACATGAGACTCAAAAATTGGATAAGGAGGGAAGCCTACAGCAAGAAAATAAAGAAGAGGACCCAGAGCTAAGGGAAACTAGCTCCCAACCTAACGTTGACTCCTACTACAGATTTATTGAAAGGGGTAGGGTCTTTCCAAAAGAATTCGTTATTACATTATTATTTGAGCTTGATAAGGAAAGAGCTAGAACTCATAGATGGTTGTAGATTGCCAAGTCCAAGGGGGTGGAGGACATTGGTCACATGGGGGAGAAGCTCAAGGAGATGGGTAGAGAACTAAGTTTCTTGAGAGATAGAGAGGCCATAATGAAAAACCAGTTAGAGACAGAAAATTCATGGTTGAAAGGACAATTGCAAGAAAGAGAGAATCAATTGGAATCCATGGCTAGTCTCTCTTTAGAAGCAATCTAGTGTACGATTCCAGCTAAATCCTATGCCCTATACCTTAAGGAACAATTGCTGTAGTTCCAAATCAAGACCCTAGCACAGAGAGGCACTATGCCATTTTTGGATTATAGATAGTTCGTTGATATTTTTTTATCAAAGAACATTAGAATATAGGGCCAAGATGTCTGAGTTTTATTTTCATAACATGGCCTTAATATACATGAATTTATGGGACCCTAATGCCAAGCTAGGAGAATTACAGTTGATGGATTTGGAATCATGGATGAACCATGATGAATCAAGGGCTATAGAAATGAAGAGTATATTCGCAAGAGAACAAATAGAGCCTCTTATGATCAGAGCTGAGTAGTCCAATCCAATGGCCCTCATCAGTACACATAATTTGATTGCAAATGATCCTCAGTTTGCACCCAATTATCTTGTTGTCCAAGAGAAAGCAATTACACATTTTGAGGAAATGTTCAGGTTGTTAGTGGATGACAGCATGCAAGTTTTCCTTAGGAGATGGAACACATTGCCACATAGTTTAAAGATAAGAATGAGAGAAGCACTGAACAGGACACCCATGTACAAGAAATCTATTCAAAGGCTCAAAGTCAATTGGATTGGCTTGAGACTGAGTCCACCACTGCTCTTAGGGATGCTAGAAGGAGGGAAGGAAGGAAGAAGAAGAAAGGAGGAAGTGGGAGGAGGTAGAAAATAATGCAATTTTCTATGCACAAGAATAGGAAACCACAACAGATGCATGGGATGTCAGGGAGGCCACTAGAGCTATGAAAGACATGGATATTGATTGAGTTGCTCAGAGGATGAGAAACACTTTTAGTAGGGGGTGATGATAAGCCTCATCATTGGGTAATTATATGGGCCTTAATTCACCTCCTATCTTAGTCAAACCAACTCTTCTCACAACTTATTACACGTTTTGATTATATTTTGGTTAATGAGATGAGTTAAAGTGAGATGTTATGCCTAGTGAAATAATATGCATTGAATGCAGGTTTGGACGAGAAAATCAAGGAATTTTGGAAATACTAAGGTTTAAAACTCGAATGGGACAAGGGAGAGAGATTATAGGAGGTAAATCCTCCTCATTTTCTCCTACCCCATTCGACTATTCCTCCATTAATTCCACCAACTCGCAGTGCAAGCAACCAAGTCATGAAGATCAAAAGGCAACCGAGCAAGTGATAGGAAAAGAGTTAGTTCATCTCGAGTTTGGGATCTGAGCCTCCCTAAATTTAAGGAAGTTGTTGGGGAATTCAACTGTATAAATAGAGAGGCCTAGAGCCTCATTAGGATTCAAATTTTTGTTGTAAAATCTCTAGTTATTTTTGAGCTCCATACTTGTGGAAGACTGATGTAATTTTTTGTTTTGGTAATAAGAATGAGATTTTTCTTGATCCAACACTGAGTTAACTTATAGGGCTGAAGCTGATGGGTTAGGACCCAACCCTAACAGCGAAGGCGCCTCTTCTTCTATCTATATGCTTAGCGTAGTTTCATAGATTCATGGTTAAACTGTCTCTAGAGGTATTTCATTGCAAGTAGTGTAGATTTGATTTATTATTTATTAGTTTGCTTCCATTTGTACCTTACTTCAGTAGTAGGTTAGAAGGGAGAAAAGAAGCACCACAAAGCTATCAGTAGGTGTCTTGGCTTCAATTTTTCCTTCTGGGATCATGATTTGAGGAAAAGACCCTATGCAGCCCCAAAAAGATAGATTTCCATTTATTTCATAAGATTTCGAGTTTACTATACTTGAACCAACATTTTATTAGTTTCACAAGTGTAGGATTTCATTTCCATCTCTTCTATCCTCATTCTTGTAGTATATCTCATCCATGATTCCATTTTATTTAGCAATTTCCTCATGCATAAGGTAGACAATTAGTTCATTAAATTCTGCATTTTTATCTCATGAGAATTCTTCTTGTTTACATGACTTTTTGGAAATTACGCATTTTTGATGCAGAGCAGGTGCTTCAGAAGTAGAAAGAGATCTCATAGAAAATAACTACTTTCCAACTTCATCCACCCATAGGCATTCCTTTTTTTCATCAGGACCTTTACCAATTTCATCATTTTACATGGAAATTCCCCCAAGCATGTTGAATAAATCCAACCATCTCCTAAAATTGGTTTTGGATTCTGAGTGATCCTAGGCCTTTTATCACTCCATTCCACCTATCAACCACCTTCGCTAAGCCTTCCATCACCTCCAACACCCATCATTTTTCTCTTGGTTGTATCCTATAGAAATACAGGGAATCCTATAGGTTTCTAGTACATCTTGTAGGTTTTCCTGTAGTGGCCTATTTTGAGGCTGAATTGAGGAAAAACCTCTAGGAAGTCACCTAAGGTCACCCAAGGGTCTCCAAAACCTTCCAAACATCTCCTAAACCTTCCAGCCATCCTCCAGCATCCCCAAGCCACCTGCCATATCACCAAAAGAGATTAGTTTGCACACTTGATTTTTCATGAAAAGCATAAAAAGACAAAACGGATTTATTACAGTCCTTTACATGCATAACAGTGATGTTTGATGTTTATAACTTCCATGCTTAGGACAGTAGCATTTTTTTCATGTTAATTTATCATTATTGCAAATCATAGCTCTTAGCAGTTAATTAGGAAGTGGTGTGCCTTAGCATTAAATTATAGTCTTTTTCATTATTACAGTAGATCAGGTCTCTCTTAGATTAGATTTATATTTCTTTCATTAAGGATCCAAGCTTCTTCTGAATCCATACAAGTCTGGCTTGTAAACCCTAGTGGTTTGTCACCAGCTGAACAGTGACAAAACGCATAACCATCACTTTTACTTGTGTATACAGCACTGTCACCTCTAAGTTTGTATGAACCCCGGGTTGATAAAGTAAAGTTTGTAGCCCAGGAGTTGTAGCATTCTTCATGCAATATTGGTGCTCATCAAGAGGGTTTCAATACACACCAACTAAAGAGCCATATCATGGTGCTTAGGGTGAAAATAAAAATCTATACAAGAATTTCACATTTTTCCTTGTGCTTCTTGAGGAAGATTTTTCAGATAAGATCGTCCATATAATAGTAAAGTTTAATAGTATGGAATTATTGGTTCTTTTGTACTTTGGTGTTCCTATTATCTAGCACTCATTAGGCCATACAAGCTACTAATTCAGTGTCCATGAATTCATACTTGTTAGCTAAAACCTCTACAGATGCTTCTGAAATTTTCCCTTGGATTTTGAGTGGGGTGCGTAGGTGAAAGAGACAAGCTTCCACATGAGCCTGAAGGTGATCCTAACACCTCTTTCATCTCTCCTCAAGGATATTATATGGCTATGGGCTCATTTCCTAGGCATGATGGAAAGGAAAAAGAGTTCAAGTTTAAAATGAAGAAAGGGTAGCAAAGCATAGTAAGAATAGTGAAGGGAGTGATTGAGGAAAATGGATAAACATAAATTGAATAGAGAAAGGAGTTACTGAGAGTGAAATGCATTGAAAAGAGGCCACTAGGAAGAAAAATAGGGTCAAGCAAAGGTTACTAGAATATTGAAGAAAGATCACCACCAAAACTAGAAGAGTGCAAGAAGGAAAAGGAACAATGTTGAATACCTATAGCACAATGAAACTGGTAGGAGGAAAATTGACCAACAATCAGATCACTCCATTACATATTTCAATTGTAACAACCCTAGTGAAAATTCCATGTAATAAAAGTTATAAACAATAACCAGAGATGAATGTTGGGTAGGACTTCTTGGTGTGGGTGTTCATTTGGTTGTTTATGGCTAAGGAAATTGGCAAAGGAAATGACTAAGGCTTTGGAAAGGAAAAAGAGGCATTTTTGGCACATTGATTTATGAAAATAAAGGAAATTTGGAGAAAAATAAGGTGAAAGGTCACAGGTTGCATATGAGGAGGAAAATGAAAGAAAATAATAAAAACTGAAGAAAATAGAGGCGTCATTAATAAGAAGGCTTTTGACAATCAGTTGGCAAGCTTCTTCTTTTCAGTGTTAACATTTTGTGACATTAGTTTGGAGCTCTCTCATTATTATCTCTCTCATACTTTGGGACACAGAGTTTCCTTGGAGAACTTTTCCATTGGATAAAGAAAGGAAAAGAAGGCAAGAGGAAGTAAAGATCAAGCAGGCAAATGTAGGATGAAGCAACAACAATAGGCTTCATTGCAAGTATAGACTTGCATGTGTATTTTCCTTACTAGATTGTGTATGCATGGTATTTCATGTGTTTATTTTCTACCATGGCATGGGTTTTACCAGGTGTGATAGTATTTTCAGCCTAGCCTTTCCATTTGTTGATAGCTTTGATGAGATGGGTTCTCTCATTCAGTTTATGTGGGATGGCCAGACTCGGTTCGAGGCTAAGTGGGGTGGATCTATAAACTAGCCCACTAACCCTCAAACTAGACAGTGGATTGTGGTAAAGCCAGATTGTGTGCCTCAATGGGCCTAGCAATCTTTGTCGTTGAATGGCAGGATATACAGTAAATCTATGAGTTGGATTTTCTCTCCATTGGGTATAGTGATTATGGGATGGAATGAATAGTAAATCCTGAAGAGTATGTCTTGGTGTAGGGCCTAATGATGCCTACATCGGACTGTGGATGCATTGTAAAGCCTGAGAGACTAAAAGACACTCAGATTCCTCACAGTGTAGGCAGAGAACTTTGGTGGAATCTACATTGATTGGTGCTTTGATGTGTTCTATAAGTCCCACATTTGTGCTTGGAAAATATTGTAGGGGTGATTGGCTGAAGAGAGACTTGGATCAGCTAATCTATGGTAGGGTGCAACGTGGTAGTCCCATCACTGATTAGTTGATTGTATTGATTAATGAAAAATTCATTCCATTGAATTTTATTTGTAAATGTACTAATATATAGATGGATTTTCAGGGTTGACATGTTCATTGTAGTTATGTTCCTATTATCCTGGTTAGATATATATTTTGTGACAACATCTATGTATGGCTCTTAGCATGTTTTTACTTGTATTTGAATGGATATGGTATCTATGACCCAATAAGTGATAAGGAAACAAACGACATGAGGAAACTATGGTTCATGGTGATTCTCAAATAAGATTGAGATCCCTACACTTACTTCTATTCTTTAAAACTGTAGGTTACATGTTGACAATATGTTTCATGAAATGCCTATCATGGCTAGTAGGGTTTGGTTAGGATCTTGATCAACTATCTACTTTTGCATCATTGTTTCCTTGTACTTTATTTGATTATGGTATTTCATTCCATTCTATGTAGTCATCTAGTCTTTTAGCATGAAAAGGTGGCTTAAATCCTGGGGTCACAAGCACAGAACTAGCAACTTTAGTCCATAGTCACTGACAGGTAGGCCTATGACAGCGACTTTGGGTCTCTAGTCACTCCCCTACCCATAGCATGAGATTGACTATGGGCTCAGATGTCCATAACGATAGTGGGACCTAGAGACATATTTTCTAAGTCGATGACTTCTCTCCTGAGGGTTATGTTGATAATGTTGGATGACTATGTGTGATCTTCCATCTATTCCACTTCCTTAAGGCTACCTAGGAGGCTTAGTCTAATCATTGTAGCCTCTCGTCTCATGTTTACCCCGTTTGGCATGGTTACTTGGGTGGATGTGGGATGAGGGTGTTACATAGCGGTATCAGAGCATGTTTTAACCCTCACATTGGATGGGTTGAATATGTTAGTCATGCACACATGTCAGTTACATGTGTGTCTCCTATTCTTCTAGTCCATGTACTTGTTGCATTGCTTGATGTTTGAGTATGGTTATATTATGGTTATCATGGAGAATGTTTTATTGATTTCATGAAATGCATTTTCATGAGTATGTGACTAACTATATATGGTTAGATGTCGATTAGATGTTGATTTTATGGCACCTACATACATCCTTGTATGTTAGGTTACATTATTGAATGTTTTAGATTACATGTATAAGTCTTGTAGGTTGATTACAATAATTTTTCTCTTATGTTTGACTACATGTGTCTATGGATATATGTGGTCGATTTGGAATTTCTTATGCATAGTGTTGGTTGTGTGTGGAAATGTTTACAATGGAGTAATAGTTGTTTTCATGCATGAGGTCATGGTTTGTGAAGTTGATATGGTCATGCATTCATGACTATAATCTAGATAGAATGATGTGTATATGGTTGGTGCTCATATGTTATATGTTTATATGTAGTTGTTATGCATATATGGTCTTGGTTATAGTTATGCATGAATGATAGGTCAAAAATTCCTTGTGAAGTCATTGTTTTCAAATTTAGGTCATCATGGTGATATTGGTTTCTATGATGCTAATGTGTTGGATGAGATAGAGCAGGAGACGCAAATGATGATAATGAGGTTACAACATTAGACCTTGTATTAAGACCATATCGTCATACATGTAATGTATGTTTGGCATGAAGTTATGTAAGTCAAGGATTTATATATATATTAGGCTTATGCACATGTCTTTTGATGTTATGGTTACATTCGTGACAAATGTTAGTTGATTAGTGTAGTTATATGCACATGTGTCAAATAATCAAGAACGATGGTAACCTATGGTTGTATGCATTGCTATTGTTGTTTTATGTTAGACAAATTGATGATTAGGTTATATGTTGTTAATGAGAATTATATATATCTTATTTCTGTAATATGATAGTAACTTGGTGATTAGGGTTATTTCATTCAGATCATGATGTTGTAATTTGGTTTGGTCATATGTGTGATGATTATGTTCATTGCATTGAAGATATTGTTGGGTGTGAAGCTTGATTATCTTCTGTATTCAAAGGTTTCAATCGGATGTATACCCCAGGAAGACTATACACCCCTCCACATGGGGGGGAATTGTCCCTCCTGCGGGGGTCTGGGGGCTAGTGGTCCCCTGGCTGGGGGGTTCGGGGGTGGCGCCCCCAAAGCTAAAAATAGATGTAAAATTTCCTTGTAAAAGTCTAGTAATTTCTAGTCAATCTAGGCCGTTCATTAGGCAGATGATCTGATGGTAGAAGTTATGTTTAATTTAGGGTTTTTTTCCCTAGAAGGCGACCCCTCACTACATATGAGGGAACTGTATTGTGTCTATGCATATCTGTATTCTGAGTTAAGAAGAGAGAGGAGATTGACAGCAAAGAGTGTGTTACAGTAGATCTGCTATAGGTTGTATCTCTTTAGTTTGTTGGATAATATAAAAGGAATGACTGGTTGTTTCTCCTTGTATGTAGCCCAGACTGTGTGAACCATGTATATCTATGTCTCTCTTGTTTTTATGCATTTTCTGTGTTTATATTTCTGTAATATTTTATGTGTTCCATTGCTCTGTAATATATAATTTTCTAACAACTGGTATCAGAGTCAAAGGTCTATTTGGCTGATAATCTCGCAAGAGAGAAGGGTTCCTGGTTCGAGTGAGAGCAATGGAGGAAGATGGTAGGTTTAGGGTCGAAAAGTTCAATGGCCAAAACTACCAGCTATGGAAGATGTAGATGGAAGATTATGTGTATTAGAAAGATCTGTACCTACCATTGAGCGGAAAGACAAAGAAACCAACGAGTATGACAGACATAGAATGGGATATTTTGGATAGAAAGGCACTTGGAACAATACAGTTGTGCCTAGCAGTGTTGATAGTGTTTAATATTTCAAAGGAAACGACAACATAGGGTTTAATGTTGGCATTGGCCAAGCTATATGAAAAACCCTCGGCCTCAAATAAGGTATTTCTTATGAAGCGTTTATTTAATATGAAGATGTTAGGAGGTGGATCTGTTGCAGACCATTTAAATGATTTTAATACAGTTACAAGTTAGTTAATTTCTTTAGGGGTAGATTTTGATGATGAAGTTAGGGCTCTGTTATTTCTGTGCTCATTGCCACAAAGTTGGAATGGCTTAGTTATGGCCGTTAGTAACTCTGTCTCTAGATCTATTACTTTAAAGTTTGATGATGTTGTTGGTGCAATCCTTAGCGAGGAAATGTGATAGAAAAGCTCCGGTGAGACATCAGGTAATGCTTTGACTGCAGAGACTAGGGGAAGAAAACTGGAAAGAGGAAAGAGCCCAGGATATCGCAGTAAGTCAAGAAAAGGTAGATCTTAGTCCAGATTGGGGATAGTGTGCTGGAAATGTAGGAAGAAAGGACACCTGAAGAAAGACTGCAAGTCTCGGAAGGGAAAAGAAGGAGATGCGCAACAAGAAACTAATCATGAAGCTAATGTAATAGGTGATGTGTTGCAAGATTCTTTGATTCTTTCATTAGAAAATATTGTTGATGCCTGGGTGATATATTCAGGGGCCTCATTCCATGCCACACCTGATAAGAAACATTTTCATGATTATGTTCAAGGAGATTTTGGACAAGTTTGATTGGGTGATGATAAACCCTGTAAAATTGTTGGAATGGGTACAGTTTTCATAAAACAGCAAAATGGAAATCAGTGGTTATTGAGGAAGGTAAGGCATGTTCTAGATCTGAAGAAAACTCTGATTTCAACAAGGTAGTTGGGAGGTGAAGGTTGCATATCTACTTTCATAGATAAAACCTAGAAGGTCACTAAAGGATCCCTGGTAATAGCGAAAGGAGAAAAGGTTGGTACATTGTATTTATGCAATGGTATTTCTAATTCTGTTAATGC
Source organism: Pinus tabuliformis (assembly GCA_031772625.1). NCBI lineage: Eukaryota > Viridiplantae > Streptophyta > Pinopsida > Pinales > Pinaceae > Pinus > Pinus tabuliformis. The sequence goes on from CM062810.1 coordinate 977,997,871, forward strand.
TTTAACCTCTACAGGAGAAGATACGACATTGTGGCATCGTAGGCTCGGGAACATGAGTGAGAAGGGGATGCAGATTCTTCACTCAAGAATTTGTTGCTAGGTTTGAAGCATGTTGATTTAAATTTCTATGAGAATTGTGTTTATGGAAAACAGAAGAGAGTCAGATTCCTTAGAGTTGGGAAAGAAAAGAAGAGCGAAAAATTAGAGTTTGTGCATACAGATGTATGGGGACCTACTCAGGTATCATCTCTTGGTGGCTCTCATTATTATGTTACTTTTATTGATGATGCAACTAGAAAAACATGGATTTATTGTATTCAAAATAAATCTGATGTATTTGATACTTTCAAGAAATGGAAAGCTTTGGTTGAAAATGAGACTGGGAAAAGGTTGAAGTGTCTCAGATCAGATAATGGAGGTGAATATTGTAGCAAAGAGTTTGATAGGTACTATTCAAAGAATGGAATTTGCAGAGAGAAGACAGTTCCAGGAACACCACAAGAAAATGGTGTGTCAGAAAGGATGAGCGTGACAATCATGGAGCGTGCAAGGTGCATGAGATTGCATGCAGTATTGCCTTTACAATTTTGGGCAGATGATGTAGATATTGTTGTTTATCTAATAAATAGAGGGCCTTCAAGTTCCTTGGATGGTGCTATTCCAGAGGAGGCATGGACAAGTAAAAAGGTAAACTACTCATTTTTAAAGACTTTTGGTTGTGAAGCTTTTATCCACATTAAAAAAGAAAATAGAACAAAGCTTGAGGCAAAATCAAAGAAATATTCCTTTATTGGATATGGTGTTAATGATTTTGGTTATCGCTTATATGATTATGAAAATCACAAAATCATTAGGAGCAGAGATGTAATATTCAATGAAAAGGTCTTGTATAAGAATGAGTTGTAGGATAAGAAACAAGAAAAGGAAAACAGAGAATACACAGTGCTTGACGATATCACAGGAAAAGTGATGGTGCCTGAAAATCACAATGATCAACGGCCAAAACAACAACCACAACAGCAACAAGCACTTCAAACACCTAAAATTGGTGTTAGAAGATCTACCAGGATAATTAGACCCCCTGAACGATACTCTCCTTCATTATATTATGTATTGTTAACTAATTCTGGTGAACCAGAATGTTATGAAGAAGCAGTGCAGGTAGAAACTAGGAAGAAGTGGGAGCAAGCCGTGAAAGAAGAGATGGACTCCTTAGCACATAACCAGACTTGGGACTTAGTCAAGTTGCCTGCAGGTAAAACAACATTACAGAATAAATGGGTTTATAGGCTAAAGGAAGAATATGGAGGAAAACAGAGGTACAAAGCTAGACTTGTAGTGAAGGGGTTTGAACAGAAGAAAGGTATTGATTTTGATGAAATATTTTCTCCTGTTGTTAAAATGACTTCAATTAGAACGATTTTAAGTCTAGTAGCAGCTGAAGATTTTCATCTTGAGTAGTTAGATGTAAAGACAAAGTTTCTCCATGGGGATTTGGAGGAAGAGATATATATGTAGCAACCACAAGGATATGAGGTAAAAGGGAAGGAGAAACTAGTGTGCAGGTTGAAGAAGAGCTTGTATGGCTTAAAACATGCTCCAAGGCAGTGGTATCTAAAATTTGACAGGTTTATGTCTGAACAAGGTTATACTAGATGTCACTCTGACGATTGTGTTTATCTCAAAAGGAAAAATGATGGAAACTATATTATATTGTTATTGTATGTAGATGACATGCTTATTGCAGGTTCTAACATGCGGGAAATAAATGTGCTCAAAAGGAAATTGGAAAACTCATTTGCAATGAAGGATTTGGGTGCTGCAAAACAAATCCTTGGTATGAGAATAACTAAAGATAGGAAGAATCGCAAATTAACATTGTCTCAAAGTGGGTACATAGAAAAGGTGTTGAAAAGGTTTAATATGTAGAACGCAAAAGCAGTTAGTATACCTTTGGGTAGCCATTTCAAATTAAGTAAGGAGGCGTGTCCCAAGGCTCAGGAAGAAATGGCTCATATGTCTAAAGTTCCATATGCATCAGCAGTTGGAAGCTTAATGTATGCAATGGTCTGCACAAGGCTTGATATTGCACATGAAGTGGGAGTTGTTAGAAGGTACATGAATAATCCAGGAAAGGAACATTGGATGGTAGTGAAGTGGATTCTAAGGTATTTGAGAGGTACCACAAATCAAGAATTATGCTTTGGTGGTTCAAACATTGCTCTATAGGGATATGTTGATGTAGATATGGTAGGTGATAGAGATAACACGAGGAGCACAACAGGGTATGTGTTTAATGTAGGTGGAATAGCTGTCAGTTGGGTTTCAAAAATCCAAATTGTTGTTGCAATTTCAACAACAGAAGCAGAGTATGTTGCCGCTACAGAGGCTAGTAAAGAAATGATTTGGTTACAAAGGTTTCTAGATGAATTGGACAAGAAGTTGGAGTTGGGTAGGTTATACAGTGATAGCCAGAGTGCCATACATCTTACAAATAACTCTACATTTCATTCCAAGACTAAACATATACAGCGCAAGTACCATTTCATATGGTCAACATTGAAAGATGGACAGTTGAAGCTGGAAAAGATACACACTAGCCAGAATCCTGTAGATATGTTAACAAAAGTTGTAACTAGGGAGAAACTGAGAATCTGCTCAGTTTCAATTGGTCTTCAAGTATGATGAAGAAGATGAGAAATAGCTAGGTCCAAAGTGGAGTTATTGTCTAGCAAATGAAGCAGTGGTGGAGTTTCTATAATCAGTCTCCAAGTGGGAGTTTTTTGGGTGTGGAGCCTGATTATCTTCTGTATTCAAAGGTTTCAACCAGATGTATACCCCAGGAAGACTGTACACCCATCCACACAGGGGGATGTGGAGGGGACTTGTCCCCTTTGCGGGTGTCCGGGGGCCAGCGGTCCCCCGGCCGGGGTTCGGGGGCAGCGCCCCCGAAGCTAAAAACAGATGTAAAATTTCCTTGTAAAAGTCTAGCAATTTCTAGTCAATCTGGGCCATTCATTAGGCAGATGATCTGACGGTAGAGGTTATGTTTAATTTAGGGTTTTTTTTCCCTAGAAGGCAACCCCTCGCTATATATGATGGAATTGTATTGCATCTATGCATATCTATATTTTGAGTTAAGAAGAGAGAGGAGATTGAGAGCAAAGAGGGTGTTATAGTGGATCTGCTGTAGGTTGTATCTCTTCAGTTTGTTGGATAATATAAAAGGAATGACTGGTTGTTTCTCCGTGGATGTAGCCCAAACTGGGTGAATAACGTATATCTATGTCTCTCTTGTTTTTATGCATTTTCTGTGTTTATATTTCTACAATATTTTATGTGTTCCATTGCTCCGTAATATATAATTTTCTAACAGATATTGATCTTATATGTATTGTGTTAAATGGGTTTGACCTATGCACATGGTTATGGTTGTGATATTCAGGTATGAGCCAACATATTTTTGACATGGTGTCACGCTAACCTAGATAGATGATACATATATGATTGTTATGCATGAACGACAAATTTTTATGAGATTATGAAGTCAACTTGTTAGCTAGTTACTATTATGGATATCATGATTTATGTTTAAGTTGATATGTTGTGAAGTTGTGTCGTGCTAACCTAGATTGATTGTGCATACAAGATATCCTCCCCTGAGGTACACTAAGGTATGAGTTTGAGTATGTAGTATAATTGGTGCTTGACTATTTGGTTTTGAAATCTATTTGGTGTTTGAGTGTTTGGTGTCTAGTTAATTTATTTAACATGGTATGTTTCAATTAGTTGGTTGAATGTTTAATGAATTGCATAATATGAGTATGGGTTCAAATGATTTTTTTTAAGATGATTGCACTCACATATATGTGATGAGACAGACGATATGTACTTGAATGTAATAGACAGTTGTAGTATTGTGCCTAATGTCTATGGATTATGACATGATTGTTTGTAAAAGTTGATTTCAAATTGATAGATATGATTGTCCTAATATTTGGAACATGTGGTTGAGATACATTAAGTTGTAGGAAACATGCTTGGTATTAGCACGATGAGGTAATAATTGATGTGTTTATATAACTAACAGTTGGGTGACGTGACAATATATAGTAAGACTCAGACGCAGTAGGGTAAATGTAAAAGAAAGGAAACATGTAAGAATTCCTCTGACTATGTTTGGAAACTATAATTTCAAATAAACGAGTGCTTTGAATACATGGAGTCTTCTTAACCTTCATTTTGTTTGACATTATGTGGATATGTGCTAGATTCATGAACATGTACTTGATAGGTATATTAGACAGTCTATAGTTATAGGTGGATCTATCAAAAGATTGGAGTCCCTTGACAGATGGTGTGGATGTGTTCAATTGCAAGAAACGTGCTTGGCACAAAAAGATAGGGTAACTGGTGTATTGTTATGTTTATTTATGCACTAACACTATGTGTTTATCGCAATATAATGCAGGGAGTTGCATGCCTACAATGACTGCCATGAATGTTGAAGAAGGCTTTGGTTCAGTTTCCCTGGGAACCATGGGGATTGAGTCATGGTGTTTTTTGTTATTCTTGTTCTTTTGGTCTTTTTTTATTTACTTTCTCTTGATTTGCAACTTTATTTGTGTGTAGAGTATGGCCATATGACTTCGTTTGTGGAGTGGTGTTGTTATTGGTTTTCATGATTTTCTTCTTGATGTTTTCTTTGTTCTTGCATTTTATGTTTTGAGTCTGGGGAATTGGTTGGGAAAGAGGAAAGTTAATGGATCTCAGGGAGATATGTATGGTACCCAAAATGTAATATAATATTCTGATGACTCTTTTTGCATGAGTAAGCGTAGCGGAAGGTAAGACTGTGGTACTGGATTAAACTGGTTGGGTCCACTGTGGTAAATGGATGGTGAAAAAACAATCATGGGAAAGGTAATCAAGAAGGGTAAATTGAATGGATTTGAGATGTTGGATGTGTAAGCTATCTTAGGAGAAATTGTTCTCAATGTTGTGCATGTTATGCGCAAGTAAGGAAGTTATCTTAAACTAGACCTTATGCTATCTTGTAATTATGTTATGGTAATGATTATGCTGATGTTTATATATGAATACATGTAGGTATGTATGTATGTCATGTCGGACATGGTTTTCATGGATCATGGTGGTTTAATGCTAATGTTTATATGTATATATGCAAATCGTTCTCTAACAAGATCGTGATTGTTTTATGGTAATGATTGTATATGTCTGTATAAATGTATCCATGTCACTGTTTGACTAGATTATCAGGAATCATCCATATGCAAGAATAATTTCTTATGCAGGTGAATGGCATGAAGGGATTCATGGTTCATGAGAAATGATGTGGGAAGAGTAGTGACAACAAATATATGAGGTTAGTATCATGTGGATATGAATTGGTATTGTATACTTGTGTTATACCTATGTCTATGTTATTGACAAGTTATATCGAGGGATACATCAACAAAGTGAAAGAAGTGTGGTTTGCAGCATGTTGGGACAAGAACGGATAAGACATTGGAAGCAAGGTTGCTTCGTAAAGAGTTAGTGTGGTTTTTGATGTGTGGTACGACTGTTGTTCATATGTCGTATATGTTGTACTTGTTGCACTTGTGATTTTGTGTGCATGTGGTGTGGTGTATATTTAGTGTGTGTACATGTTGATTATGTAATGTTATGTACATGGTGTAGTACAAATAATTTTGTATGAATGTTGCATATTTAGTGTTGGGTATAGATGGTGTTGTGCACATATTGGATATGTAGTGCTATGTACATGTCGAATATGCAGTGTTGTGTACAAATGATGCTATGTACATTTTGGAGATGCAATGTTATGTACAAGTGTTGTTGCATGCATGTTGTACATGCGATGCTATGTACATATGGTGTGGTGTGCATGATTCTAAAGTGGTGTTGTGTGCAGGTGGTGCTATGTACATGTATTGCATGTGGCACTGTCTACATGTCGTGTTGCATAATGTCGTGCGTGTGGTACTGTCTACATGTGGGATTGTCTACACGTTGTATAATGGTGCAATGTAGATATTGCAATGTGCACACATTGTGCAGGTGGTGCGGTATACATGTGGTACTGTGTACATGTAGTAGATATGATACTAGTGCATGTGTGGTATTATGTGCATGGCATACATGTTGTTTTGAGGGCATGTGGTACTAGGCATGTGAATTGTGTAGGTGCATGTATTGTGTGGTGTTGTACATCGGGTATAGGTGTATGAATTGTGATGTATACCAGGTATACATGTATGCATTTTTTGGTGTCGCAAGTTGTGTGCGGATGAATGTCTCCTGATGTACATTGTGCATGTATACATACATACACTAGGTGTAGATGTATGTGTTGTATGTCAGGTATAGGTTCATGTGTTGCATGGCATTGTACAGTGTGTGTGGTTGTATGTGTGTGATGCACACTATGTGTATATGCATTTGGTGGAGGAGAAGACATTGGGTGTTTTTCTAGTCTGGAAACTGATCCAAAGTACCTACACAGTAAAGAAAAGGGTAGAAGCTAAGGATTGATCAAAGGATGAGTATCAATATTTTATTTTAGTTTTATCATGCATGTGATTTACGATTATGGTATATGATGATTATATGTGATCTATGACTGTGGTTTATGATGGTTACATGTGAGTTATGATGTTGATCTATGATGGTTATGTTTTCAGCTAACCTGATGAGATATGTTTATACATGATGATTTGGTCAAATATGCTAGTTTGACTTGTCGTGATAGGAAGTGAACATGATTGCATATTACCTTATTGATGAGCTACCAATGAGGTATGATTTGAAGTTATTTCAACTTATTTTGAATCTAATGGAAATTACTTGCTTGGAACATGAATGCATGAACATGCCAGGTTGAGTGGTTGAAATTGATTACAAGAATTAGTAGTAGAAAAAGGAATTCAAACAGGAAGTAGTATGCTATTAAAGAACTTCAATAGTAGGGCCATTGTGGGACATTGGTACCCAATAGTGTCCATTGATTTTCATGAGCTTTCTATGATGAGTATGATGGTTTTGAGGCATGTATATGCCATGGTTTTATACCTTTCAAGGTGGGGAAACCTTTCCAAGTGATGGATCACTCGAGATAGGCGATGCCAACAGAACTTGGAAGGTGACTGACTGCATGGATGGGATTGACCAGATTGCCCAAGGGGTTTTGTAGTAGAGAAGGGAAGGCTGGGGATGGATTTTTTTTTGTTATGATCATTTCCATATGGAATTAGATGCACATTAAGAGTGTGCCCTGGAACAATGATCTGGTAACTGATTACTGAGAGGACAAGTGGCACGGGATTGTAGCATTGGACATTGGATGCAACTTTGACTGAGACAGTGGATTCTAGACTTCCTGGAAAGGAGGTGAATCTTGGTACTACTTTTGAGGGTACATCTATGATCCTCTAGATTCCTTTATTGATTGATACATGCTTTGTATTCTCTTATTTTCTGGTTTAGCAGATGTGTATATATGTATATGTGATTATTGTAAATACCATAATGAGATGTGCTATAAAGCTCCACTATGTGGTAAGTTGTCATGTTGTCATGATGTTTTGTTTTAGCAGATGGTCATTGTAAATACTGCAACAAGCTGTGTTATAAAGCTCCATGGGATGTATGTTTTTTTTTCAATGGTCTTGTTGGTTATAGGTGTCATTAAACATCAACGACAGTGTTCCCCCAAGGGGGAGGGTTTTGTAACAGCCCCAGTGAAAATTCCATGTAATAAAAGTTAAAAGAAATAACCACGGATGAGTGGGACACATATTCCAAGCTAGATTTTGGGCATGACATCCTGGTGGGGGTGTTCATTTGGTTGTTTATGGCTAAGGAAATTGGAAAATGCAATGGCGAAGGCTTTGGAAAGGAAAAAAGGCATTTTTGGCACATTTATTTATCAAAATAAAGGAAATTAGGAGAAAAGTAAGGTGAAAGGTCACCAGCTTCATGTGAGGAGGGAAATTAAGGAAAAGAATGGAAAATGAAGAAAATAGAGGCCTCATTGATAAAAATGCTTTTGAATATTAGTTGGCAAGCTTGTTCTTTTCAATGTTAACCTTTTGTCAGTTGAGTTTGGAGCTCTCTCGTTATTCTCTCTCTCATATTCCTGGAAACGTAGAGTTTTCTTTGAGCACTTCAGCATAGTAGAAAGAATGGAGAAGAAGGCAAGAGGGAGCAAAGATCAAGCAGGGAAAGGCAAGATCAAGCAGCTACAACAGGCTTCATTGCAGTTATAGACTTGCATGTGTATTTTCCTTACTAGATTTGGCATGCATGGGATTCTATGTGTTTCTTTTCTACATGGCATGGGTTTTTCTAGCTGTGACAGTATTTTAATCCTTTCCTTTCCATTTCCTGATAGCTTTGATGGGATGGGTTCTCTCATTCGATTTATGTGGGATGGCTAGATTGGATTCGAGGCTGAGTGAAGTGGATCTCTGACTTGAAAAAAGCATGGTGTAGTGGTCTCTGAACCAGATTGAGGATGCAGGAATCCACTGGCCTAGTAACCCCTGAACCAAACTATGGGTTGTGGTAAAGCCAAATTATGTGCCTAGTTGTGGCTAGGAATCCTTGCCTATGAATGGAGGGATACATGGAAAAGCTAAGAGGTGGATTTCATTTCTGTTGGGCCTAGTGATTCTGGGATGGAATGCATGGTAAAGCCTAGAGATCAGTTATCAGTGTAGGGCCTAGTGATCCTTGGATCAGACTATGGATGCATGGCAAAGCTTGAGAGACCAGGAGACACTCAAATTCCTCACGTTGTAGGTGGAGAACTCTAGTGGCATCCACATTGGTTGGTGTTTTGATGTGCTCTATGAGTCCCACATTCATGCTTGGAATATGGCACGGGGGAGATTGGTTGAAGAGAGACTTGGCTCAACCAATCTATGGTCAGGTGGAACGTGGTAGTCCAATCACTGGTTGGTTCATTGCATTGATTAATGAGAAATTCATTCCATTGGTTTTCATGTGTAAATGTACTAATATATATATCGATTTTGATGGTTGATATGTTCATTATAGTTATGTTCCTATTATGCTGGTTAGATCTATATTTTGTAACAACAACTATGTATGGATGTCAGCATGTTTTTACTTGTATTTGAATGTATATGGTATCTATGATATAATAAGTGATAAGGAAGTAAATGACCCGAGGAAACATTGGTTCATGGCGATTCTCAGATAAGTATAAGATCCCTACACTTAATTTTTTTGTTTACACTTGTAGGTTACATGTTGACAATGTGTTTGATGAAATGCTTGTCATGGCTAGTAGGGGTTGGGTTAAGGTCTTGATCAACTATTTACTTTCGCCTCACTATTTCCCTATGCTTTACTTGATTCTGAGCTTTCATTCCATTTTGGGCAGTGGTCTGGGCTCTAAGCCTGAAAAAGTGGCTTAATTCATGTGGTCGCTGGGACAGAACTAGTAAATTTAGTCCACATTCACTGGAAGGCAGGCCTGTGAGAGTGACTATGGGTCTCTAGTCACTCACCTGCCCATAGCACAAGAGTGACTATGGCCTCAGAGGTCTAGAACAGTAGTGGGACGTAGAGATAGGTTGTCTGAGTGGATGGCTTGTCTCCTAAGGGTTCTATTGATGATGTTGGATGACTGTGTATGATGTTCCATCGATTCCACTTCCTTAACGTTACCTAGAAGGTTAAATCTAATCATAGTAACATCTCATCTCATGCTTACCCCGATTGGCATGGTTACTTGGGTGGATGTGGGAGGAGGGTGTTACATCAACCAATTTTGAGACAACACTTCTCCACATCCATATAAGTCATGCAAGGTCTTTACATAGCCATGCCTTAAAACTATCCTTCCAACTAAAAAAATTTAGAAAATAAGGCGTAATAGGGGAGGGTATCTCATGTGGACCTAGTCATTCCCCACTCATAAATATTGAAACAAAATTGGGAGGAGGCAAAGAACCTAATTGAGTAGAAAAACACCATTATAGAAAGCCCTCTCCTAATGTAGTTGAGACCCAAATGGTAGCCCCAAAACCTCCTTTAGAAATCATTGATGTGCAACCATTTAGATCCTTCCTTAAAATCGCCATCCCAAGTCATTAATGACATCATAATATTTTTGATTTCAAACTTCTGTGATCCATATCGTTATCAAATAGAAGTTTCAAAATAATCACATAGTTGTTTTGCTATGTGATTATTCCAAAACTTCTATTTGATAATGACATCATAATACTTACAGGGCATGTGTTATCATAATTTTATATAAGGTATAATAGGTAGATAGAGGTAGCCGCACCTCCCACATTGATTGAGTGGGGTGACTGCTATGTGAAATTTACGATTGTGGACAAAAGTATGTTCCCTAGACCTAGTAGACTGGTTTAGAACAACATCAAGGAAATATTATAGAGTTTCCCTTAGAAAAATTGAAGAATTGTGAAAGAGGCTTACTTGGATTCCATAGAAAGCTTTACTTTCCTCTTGGATTCTAAGATGCAATCACAACTATGATTGATATAGTTATAATCTACACATACATTCACAATAAGCCAAACCGTCACAACATCAATGCAACATAATTTAATTACTCTATTAACCTACACATACATTCACAATAAGCCAAACAGTCACAACATCAATGCAACATAATTTAATTACTCTATTTAATGGATCAACAAAGCATTGAAATACATGAAGGTAAATGTAATATAACACATATAGGAAAATGATATACTCTTTGTATTAATAAAAATAGGATAGAGATTACAACCAAAAATAGTAGTTGATCTTGTAGAGATCTCCTTGAGTTGACTTGTCCTTCCTTGTCACAAATAACACCTCAATGTCACCCTAATCCATGAAGACGATGACTCTCTTAAACTCAAGGAAGCAAGATGAGGGCATGATCAACCTCCAAAAGCAAACCTTGATGTTGTAGATGGAAGTAAATTTATAGGAGAGGGATGGTCATTTAGTAATTCTTATCCATTTACCAATCTAGTCTTGAGATCCTCTTAAGATGAGAGGATGAGCTGAAGGGATAATGGGTGAAGTCTCCAAGGTAGGGTCAAATAGGAATTGAGATTATTATCTAAGGTAAATGGTTAAAACAACCTTTGGAAGCTTTGGGAAGAGGAAGCTTTGGGATTCTTTTTAATTTTCCTTAATTTCTAAAATCAGTGCACCCCTAACAAGGAGGAAGTTGTTGTTGATTAGCGTTGGTGCAGAAAAGAGAAAAAAACTGCTGAATGTAGGTCTATAAAGGGTTAGCATGCATTGGGGCTTAAAAGCTCTGATTTGAAGCAGTTAGACCTAGAAACTTAGTTATTTGGAATGGTCATACTTAGGGATTTATGTAGGGATGATGAAAACATGATCATTAGTGATGATTGATCTGGTTTGCATGACTATTGACCAGATCTGACAAAATGGATTATAATAGATTTCCCCCTAAAGAGAAATGTCATAAATGGTGTCTGATGACTGAAGTGACTTACCTTATGACAAGCTCATAACAAGGACAATTGTTCGAGACCATCATTTATGAAAATACATTTTCATCATGATATCTCTACTGAGGGAGGCATACTTATGCTCAACGCATAAGCTAACATTACATGTAAAATGATAAATAAGTTGGTCCACTGATTATAGAGTGTGGACCCATGCTTGTATTACCATCTATATGATCATAGCCACCATGCTTCATAATCTTACATTAATCCTGAAAATGTAGCTTGGATGGATGGAACTAGATCTGGGGTCTTTTATCTCATTCACTTAATTGTCCAATGTAAGAGTCTAACCATGCAATTAAATGAGTCAGAGTCAAACATGGTAGACATTTTCTAATTATCCACTAATGATGTAAACCATTAAAAGACATGAGAGCAACCATTGATGATGTTAATGGATCTCAAGGTCCAATAGTACAATCTATATGGTGTGAATGAATGAGTTGAGGTCAAACACCACAAATAATCCTTCAGTCAAAGGCCACTGATGAAAACCTATCGTCGAGAGAGAGAAACCTTCCATTGATGTATGCATTCCTAAAGGTAACAAAGGAATAGTTTCTAAGTCAAATTCCTGTATAATTAGTTGATGTCGAGAGGAAGTGACCCGTCACAGAAGGGCCTTGATGTATCCCTCATCAACGACATGAAACAAGTATCATGACTGGAGACATAATGATATTGATGTGGAACTGGTTTAGGAACAAGAAACATGGAATGAGAGCTTAAGAGTATCATAGCATATATGAACTAAATCACTTCTCTTCAACATATCAGCAACACTGAATGGAGTTGGAAACATTGACCCAAAACTGAAAGTGGAGGCTTGGATATCTTAGTATGAAAAAAAAATAAAAGCATATTTCCCAACCCAACAACCACAGAGATGAAGTGGAAGAGTGTCATGTTCAAGAGAAACTCACTTCCATTAATAAGTGGAGTACATTATTTTCCCAATTTCCCCAACCATTTTTGGTTATACCTCAATATTTTTGACAATATTGAGGAGGCTAACATATGCTTGATTTGTAATTTCATCCTTCGGATGAATCCCTCTAAGTATCTTTAACAAACCCTGAAAACGAGTGGTTCGGTCCCATCATGGTCAACGAGTCCATCATTGTTTTATGTTTTTAAGAGTCCAAGGAAGATCTAACTCGAATTATTTTTCATTTTTAGAGATTTGAAAAGGTGGAAAAGAAAAAATCGAAAGGTTCCTTTTCATAAATGGTCTCTTGAGTCCATAAAGGTAGAAAACAATACTCGGGAGAACCTCTTATCCATGTTCAACTAAGGTATTCCTTTTTGTAAATAGACTATCGCAATCTAGAAAAGTGTTAACCTTATACTGAGTAGATGTATTTTCATTTAATTTAACAAGTTCGCAAAGACAAGTTCTTGACAATATTTTCATATTTAGGGAATCTAAAAAGAGCTGAAAGAGGACTCGAGGGGGTTCCTTTTTTCTAAGTTACAGAGCCCAAAAAACTCACTTCCATGAATATGTGGAGTACCCTATTTTTCCAATTTCCCCAACCATTTTTGGTCAGTACCTAAATATTTTTGACAATATTAAAGAGGCTAACATATGCTTGATTTTTAATTTCATCCTTCGGATGAATCCCTCTGAGTATCTTTAACGAACCCTAAAAAGGAGTGGTTCGGTCCCATCATGTTCAACGAGTCCATGATTGTTTTATTTTTTTAAGAGTCCAAGGAAGGTCTAACTCGAGTTATTTTTCATATTTAGAGATTTTGAAACGGTCGAAAAGAAAAAATCCAAAGGTTCCTTTTCGTAAACGATCTCTTGAGTCCATAAAGGTAGAAAACAATACTCGGGAGAACCTCTTATCCATGTTCAACTAAGGTATTAATTTCGTAAATAGTCTATCTCAATCCAGAAAGGTGTTAAACTTATACTGAGTAGATGTATTTTCATTTAATATTACAAGTTCGCAAAGACAAGTTCTTAACAATATTTTCATATTTGGGGAATCTGAAAAGAGTTGAAATAGGACTCTAGGGGGTTCCTTTTTTTTAAGTTACAGAGCCTGAAAAAGTGATAAAAGTATGATCTTTGGTAAAAATGATTTATTTTCATTCAAACACATCAAATCTGTTAAATAGATGTTACCCTCTTGAGAACACCACCAAAATATTAAAAACACTCGACTCAAGATAAAACTGAGTCACATTTAAGTCAAAATATTAAAATATTAATAAGATAATTATGAAAATGTCCATAAATAGGCAAAAAAGTAATTTAGTTTTACCATTTCACATTTACCTCTTGGTGAGTATGTTTAGAGTGATTTTTTCCCGTGATCTTCTGCAATTTATTACAACCAATACGGTGGAACATTTCTAATGTCATCACTTTCAAGTAGGATATCTCACCTTTGTCTTTCATTCTAGGGTTCTTTTTTGTCATTTCGCACATATTTTCTTGTTTTTGAGGGACTTATGGCAATAATTTTCTTCCCTAGCTCTAGTGCACCCCAACAATGTTGAAAGGTGCATTGGGAAGGAAAAGATGCACTATCTAGGGCATTGCAGTGCATTGGCTTCCCTTAGGGGGGTGCACTAGGTGCAATTCAAAAAATAAAAATTGATTGTCTTACTCAAAATATTCCCTATTTGTTGCAAGAAAATCACTTTAATGATTCATCTTTTTGTGTTTTAGGTTTTCATCGGAAAAAAATGGCTCTGATACGGTGAGAAAGAGAACATGAGGAACAAGGTATGAATGCAATAAATGATCCAACCACTATCCATGCATGGAGAGAATGTGGGATCTTGAAATTGTTTTGTTTTCCTAGGATGATGCAACAAATGAAGTTGTTGGAGTATCTTGTTAGAGCATGGGATGTTCAGGCATAGGCTTTCAGACTTCAAGCACATATGCTTGAGATAAAAGTGGATGAAATATATTTCTTGACAGGTTTATCGAGGTGAGGTGCCCCCATCTCATTATATAGTTCAAGAAAGGGTGGAGAGGTAGTCAATGATTACATCAACAAACACTATAGAACTTGATCCCAACCCACCCAGGAAGGGAAAATTGAGATAAAAGATGTGGTTTGTTTGCCTTTGATGACAATCCTATTCATCATTGATAGATTGACAATTATTGTTACTCTACACTTGGCCCATAGATTCAATATGGAGTATTCTCTAGAGTGTATGGAGCCAACAATATTCAACTAGAGTGAGGGAGTATTGGAAAATATTAATGAGAAACTAACCAAGTGATCAGGCACTCAGTATTTAGCTCAAAAATCAAAGTTCTTAGAATGGCTCAAAACCTAAACGACTGCGTTCATCTCGGGAAAACGATCCTAACAAAACTCATTTCACTGAAAATGAGTTCGTATGAGGAAGTTATTGAGTTATGTCTTCTTTGCCAAATAGAAGAAATTTTGCAAAAAAATTCCCAGTCACTACATAGTCAGCAGTTCGTGCTGCTGATGTGATAGGTGAATGGGTAGGGTCAACGGATGGTCAACATCGAGTAAGGCTGTAACAACTGTCGCGTTGTGGTTGGTTATTAGGTTTGGTTCTTGGCGTGTTTTCATAGGTTGAAGGTGGTCCAATGAGGAGGGGATAAGTGGAAAGCTCAAAGGCCACCACGTGTCCCTCCCCAAAGGACTGAGCTCGACATGCAATGGATCAAATTTTTTATGGAGGCACCAAGGTTTGACCCCGTGACCTCCCCTCCATGACCAAGTCTCTTTACCATCTCCGCTACTCATTGTGACTTAACCTTATAGTTCATTGCATACATTTACTGTTAATGGTTTAAGGATTCGAGGTTAGGAGTGAGCCAGCCTGCAGGCTAGCTCCCTCCATGTGAACACCCTAACATCTAATGGTAATGGTTAACACTAATCATCGGAGGCTACAAAGACCACAACTGTGAAATAAATGAGAACATGTGTCCACCTCCTTAAACTGGAGGTTAACGGCCAGGAAACTGCGTAGATAATGTGCCTAACCACAAACTTTCCGCCATGAGATGTGACCATTCCACCAAGACCACTGAGGTTAGCGGTTAGCAGAATGTGGGTTAGCGCTAATCTGAGGTTAGAATTTAATTAATTCAAATTAACCATTAATTAACCTCCAGTTAAGCAGAATTTAATTCGGCTAAGTTTTGGCGGTGCCACCAAATTCATCCCTATGTCCAAAATTAGCGGAGCTAACTAGAGTTCGTCCAGTTTTAGTGGAGGATTACTAGGAGAAACTATTTTGACCATATCTTTGTTGGCATTATGTTTCAAGTGTTTTCCTTGATGGCAACTCACTCAGAGGTTGGTACAGGTGCTCAGAGGTTGGTACAGGTGATGGCAACTTGATCAGAGGACAGATCTCAGTACAGCAGGACAAGAAAGAGATATACGCAGGTTCAGCAAGGAGAATCCGCGTGTACACGCAGGTTGGCTTCAGTAAAAGCGCGTACATGTGAAAAGTACCTTTGGTCCGTAGTAGTTAGACCTTGGAAGTTGTGCCTATGGTTTTGGACCATAATGTCTCGACGGACGTGTTGATCCCTAGTTTCGAAGTTGATGGTATTGTGTTTCTATGGTTTTGGCTCTTGGTATTGAACAAGGCCTAAGGCTATATAAGGAGAAGATCACTAGGCAAAGGAGTATGGATTATGAGTGTCTGACGCAGTGAGAGGATCTGGTATTGCTGGTTATCTGTTCGGGACGCTTGGTAAGGGTCGGATCTGACAGCGAAGGCAGAAGTAATCATTTCTAGATCTGCACGCGGGTTGCCTTTGGAGAAAGCGCGTATACACGCGGTTTTGGTACAGTGAAGTAGCGTATGCATGATAAGGGTTAATATTTCAGGTTGCTGCTGATTCTGGTGGTTGTTGCAGAGTTCTGGATTCTGGTTTGGGTTCTGTGTTCTTGATGACAGGGTTTCAGTGATACGGTATAGGGTTGTTTAATGAATTATGATGCAAGTATAAGTTGTTGATTGTATTGCGGTAATGTTTGTTTTGTACTCTTGGATCCAGTCTGAAAATTGATGAAACGTGGTCCCTGAAGGTTGTAGGGTCAGCACCTACGTACTAGTAAATGGATCAGCTAGTACAAGAGCTGAGGGGGTTGTAACTCCCTTCCAGAAGTAGTTGGAAAACGAGAGAGGGTTGTAGCCCTCTACAGGTTGTAGCCTGCGTACTGGTAAAGGACTGCACCAGTACATTGTAAAAGAAGTTTCTCATTAAAGAAGAAAGAGACGAATTGCAGCAGGTGGTTTTCACCCACATTGGGTTTCCACCTTATATCATGGTGTTCATGTGTATGGCTCTTGTGTGATGTTCTGCTCTGTTATACTGCGCCTGTTTACTGTTAAATTGCTTAATAATGTTCTGATGCATTTACTGAAGATTAAGCTAACTGAATTATAAGATCTCTGGGTATACGCTAGTTGCATTAGACACAGTCGCGTGTACACGCGGGTTCACTTATCTGAAGTCGCGTATATGTTTCTGAGTATGAAATTGAAAAGTTTTATCTGATCTGATAATACTGATTCACCCCCCCCCTCTCAGTATTATTTCCAACAATTGGTATCGGAGCCGGACCTTCAGAAGAAGCTTGATCGCTTGAAGGAAAAGATCCATCAAAATGGCTAATCCAGAAAGAGAGGCACGCATCAGGCCACCAGTCTTTGACGGGAACAATTTTACTCACTGGAAGATAAGAACCACTGCATATCTACATTCTCTTGGAGCAGAAGCTTGGGGAATCGTAGAAGGAGGATACAAATTCCCATCAGCAACTCCTACAGATCCAGCAGAGAAAAAGCAATATGAGCTCAATGCCAAAGTAGTTACTGTCCTATTGAGTACTTTGACTCAATCAGAATTTATGAAGATCATGCATTTCAAATCAGCTAAGGAAATATGGGACAAAATCGTTACAAGCTACGAAGGAGATGATCAGGTAAAAATAGCAAAGCTTCAAACTCTCAGAATCCGGTATGAAACTCTTAAGATGCGAAATAATGAAAGCATAGCTAATTATTTCCTGCGTATGGATGAGATTGTGAATTGTATGAGGGATCTGGGTGAAGAATTTGAGGAAGTTGTCTTAGTTCAAAAGGTTTTGAGATCTCTGTCTACTAAATTTGATTCTAAAGTATCTGCCATAGAAGAAAAGGAGAATGTGCAGAAAATTACCATGTCACAGCTTCACGGGATCTTAATTGCTTTTGAAATGCGACAAGAGGTACCACCAGAGGCCGCATTCGAAGTGTCAGAGGAAGAAGATGAGGTAAATTTTGTCAAGAATCTTGAACGGGGAACTGGACGGTTCAAAGATAAGCTACCTTTCAAATGTTTTCTATGTGGTAGAGTTGGTCACTATGCTGCTAGATGTCCTCATAACAAAGGAAAGATATATGAAGAAGATGGTAGAAGCTATTATACCCATATTAAAAGTACATTAAATGATAGTGAAGATATTAGAAGTCTCATGGCACATAAGAAGAAGAATGCTTCATCCAATAATAGCGAGGATATTAAAAGTCTCATGGCACATGAAGAGAAGAATGCAGAAACTGAAGAAGTTGCCAAATTAAAGGAACAATTGGAGACAGAAACCAGGGTAAGGGAGAAATTGCAGGATATAGCAAAAGATCAGAGCACAACTATTCAGAGATTTGAATCAAAGATCCTCTCTCTAAAAGAAGATCTTGAAGATCAAAAACATGAAGTGATCAAACTAAAGCGACAAGTGGAAGAAGGGAGAAAAGTTGAAGAAGACCTAAGGAAGCAGTATCTGAAAAAGGAAGAAAAACATCAAGTTGAGGTAAATATCTTGAAAGGTAAACTAGAAGAAAAGGATAAGCTCTTACGATTTCAAGATAGTTCTAAAGTCTTGGATGATATTCTTAATAGTCAAAGATCTCCTGCTATCAAGACTGGTCTTGGTTTTCATGAATATGTTGAAGGTGAATCTAGTTCACAAGGTGAGGCAAGAAACTCTAATGAGAAATCTGAAATGCTCAAGGAACAACCAAGGAAAGAAATTCCTCAAGGAAGATCCTTTACTCCTAACTATGGACGTGACAGACGATTATTTCCTCCGCTGAATAATGTTGAATGTTATGTATGTCATAATCTTGGACATGTTGCAGCCAGATGCAGAAGTAGAATGGTTCAAGAAAGATCATCGCATCCCAGGTATTTCAGAGGGTATTGCTTTGCCTGTAATGCATATGGACACAAAGCAATTGATTGTGATAGAAGGAACATGAAAAATATAAGGTGTTATACATGCAACAACTATGGGCATAAAGCAAGGGAATGCAGGAGCAGATTTCAAAATTCAAGACAAGGGGACCATACATCATCACAGTTGCAGGAATTGAAGAAGACAGAGACAGAAAGGTGTGGGATAACTCAGTCAACTGACATAACAGACACAGGGGAATCTGAAAGTGATGAAATTCAGTATTCCATCCTGCATACGCTGATATAATGAAGACAAGTCGCGTATATACGCGAGTTACAGGCTGCAAAGTCGCGTATATGGAGAAAGGGCAACAGAACAGACCCAGGTTCAGTCATGGCTGGCTCAGGCTCAGGGGGAGCAGAACAGACTCAGGAAATGGTTCAGACATGGTTGGCTCACACTCAGGGGGAGAATATTCTTCAAATAATTCATTGTTGGCACTATGGTTAGAAGTTGATGATACATCTTGTTGTTTGATCAAAGGAATGGTATTGCAGGCTGATGCTTATGATACAGATCTGAATGGCTGGTCTTAGAACTTGCATCTGCTCAAGGGGAGCGTGGATAGATTGGTACACTTTGGCATATACAAAGGGGGAGTCAAATCAGAAACTTCAGCATGTACTCAGGGGGAGTATGGACAGCAGTATGGACAGTAGAAGGTATACCAAAGAAGAGCATATCTTGGTACGCCCTTTGCCCTTGATGTCAAAGGGGGAGAGTGACTTGGTGTGGTGGTTGCCATCAAGTCCAAAGGGGGAGATTGTTGGCATTATGTTTCAAGTGTTGTCCTTGATGGCAACTCACTCAGAGGTTGGTACAGGTGCTCAGAGGTTGGTACAGGTGATGGCAACTTGATCAGAGGACAGATCTCAGTACAGCAGGACAAGAAAGAGATATACGCAGGTTCAGCAAGGAGAATCCGCGTGTACACGCAGGTTGGCTTCAGTAAAAGCACGTACATGTGAAAAGTACCTTTGGTCCGTAGTAGTTAGACCTTGGAAGTTGTGCCTATGGTTTTGGACCATAATGTCTCGACGGACGTGTTGATCCCTAGTTTCGAAGTTGATGGTATTGTGTTTCTATGGTTTTGGCTCTTGGTATTGAACAAGGCCTAAGGCTATATAAGGAGAAGATCACTAGGCAAAGGAGTATGGATTATGAGTGTCTGACGCAGTGAGAGGATCTGGTATTGCTGGTTATCTGTTCGGGACGCTTGGTAAGGGTCGGATCTGACAGCGAAGGCAGAAGTAATCATTTCTAGATCTGCACGCGGGTTGCCTTTGGAGAAAGCGCGTATACACGCGGTTTTCGTACAGTGAAGTAGTGTATGCATGATAAGGGTTAATATTTCAGGTTGCTGCTGATTCTGGTGGTTGTTGCAGAGTTCTGGATTCTGGTTTGGGTTCTGTGTTCTTGATGACAGGGTTTCAGTGATACGGTATAGGGTTGTTTAATGAATTATGATGCAAGTATAAGTTGATGATTGTATTGCGGTAATGTTTGTTTTGTACTCTTGGATCCAGTTTGAAAATTGATGAAACGTGGTCCCTGAAGGTTGTAGGGTCAGCACCTACGTACTAGTAAATGGATCAGCTAGTACAAGAGCTGAGGGGGTTGTAACTCCCTTCCAGAAGTAGTTGGAAAACGAGAGAGGGTTGTAGCCCTCTGCAGGTTGTAGCCTGCGTACTGGTAAAGGACTGCACCAGTACATTGTAAAAGAAGTTTCTCATTAAAGAAGAAAGAGACGAATTGCAGCAGGTGGTTTTCACCCACATTGGGTTTCCACCTTATATCATGGTGTTCATGTGTATGGCTCTTGTGTGATGTTCTGCTCTGTTATACTGCGCCTGTTTACTGTTAAATTGCTTAATAATGTTCTGATGCATTTACTGAAGATTAAGCTAACTGAATTATAAGATCTTTGGGTATACGCTAGTTGCATTAGACACAGTCGCGTGTACACGCGGGTTCACTTATCTGAAGTTGCGTATATGTTTCTGAGTATGAAATTGAAAAGTTTTATCTGATCTGATAATACTGATTCACCCCCCCCCCTCTCAGTATTATTTCCAACAATCTTGCATAAAATTCGAGCAAATGAGGATTAGGAAAAGATGTTCCTAGCTAATTTTGACATTATGAACACACTGGAATAGGTATCAGGAGCAGTAGAGCTTTGTAAATAGAATTTTTTCCATACTGAGCTAATATAATGGCCCAAGCCATGGAATCTAGACCAAAGAGATGTAGCCTAGGAGGGGTGAACTCCATCAAAACATTGTGTTAAGTGTTCAATTGATGATTTTATATACTTTTTATTGTTGTTGTTCATCACCTCTCTTTTATGCTATTTTTCTCATGAATGTCACATTAAAATTGATAAAATTTCCCTGTTTACATTAACAAAAAACCTAAGGAAACCTATGCATAGGAAGAAATGGGCAAGCATTTTTTTAGAAATCTGTAATTGAAATTAGCACAACAAATTTAGCATTCAATAATAGATTAAATTGATATCAGAGGAAAGGTTTATTTGCTTGATTGCTTGATTTTTTATGCAAGTAGGGTTTTGATGGTTGCAAAATTATGATGCTTACAAGGTTAAAGATGCAGAGAGGAGAAGGGAAACTATTGGTTGCAACTAATAAGGTAATTCCCAAAAGAAGGAGAGGCATGATGCCACAATCTCCACCCAAAGTTCCAGTTCCAGCTGCACTTGAAACACCTCAAGTTTTTCCTTCAATTGAGATTGAAGAGGTACAAACAATATGAGAAACTAAGCTTGAATCCACAACCATCATGTCAGGAGAAAGAGAGACTGAAGGTCTCTCAGAAGAGGAAGAATTTAAGAAAGCTTTCTATGACTTGACTGATATGGTTAGAGTCCTCTATGAAGAGAGGAACACTAAAATGGCTCGAGAGAGTTCTAAGCCTCCACATGGAGAAGGAAGATTAGGAGAGAAAAAAGATGATAAGAAGGATTCAAAGGGTAATGGAGGAAAGCCTCCTCCATCTCCACCATCTTCATCTTCCTCGTAATCTTCATCATCCTTAACATCTTAGACAACAACATCTCTACTTCCACCACCAAAACTGTCCATACTCATTCCCAAACCCCAAAAGGAAAAACTCCCTTACTCAAATTGGACATTAAGTTTGAACTTCCCATTACAATGATGACGTGAATGAATAAAAGTTAGAAAATTGGATTCGACAATTGGAGGTATACTGCAAAATTCAGAACCTTCAAGAAGATGACATAAAGATCTAGTTGGCTTCATTGAGGGTAGAAGGAGAAGCATTAGTATAGTGGGAAGAAAACAGTCAAGAGGAGATGTGAATTCATGGTAAGATATCCATTTATTGGGTTGAATTTGTTTCTGCAATTAAAAGACAGTTTTACCCTTTACCCTATATGAAAAAAGGCATTATGAGTCAGCAAAATTTAGGTAGATGAAAGGCTAAATAGTCTAAGACTATACCGAGGAGTTTAGAAATAGAGCTTTGTTGTTAGGAGTAAATTTCAATTCCCAAGGTACACTCTTGAAATATATTGGGGGCTTCCATTCCTATTTGAAACATACTATCCTTATGTTCAATCCAAGTAATTTGGATGAGGTATGTGTGCAAGCCACGTAGCTTGAAGCAAGGGGAAAGAACATTCTGGAAGAGGGTAGTAAGAAGAAGCCTTTCAAGGGTAAGGAGAAAATGAAGGGGGGCAAATGGAAGGGAACGAAGAATGAAAATGTGAAGAAAGAAGGGAAGAAAACCATATGGAAACATTGTTCCAAAGCTAGGCATGATGAAGCCCATTGTTGGAAATTACATCCCAAACTAAGGCCTAAGAAACAAAGCAATAAGGGAAAACAAAAGACGTCTGCTACCACACAACATGACCTTGGATCAGATTTTGGTGATGAGATCAATATTTTAGCCATGGTAACAAAAGGAAAAGAAGCTATTGTAAGCACTAGTTACTCACACAGTCAAAACAACGCTCCAAATGAAGAATCAAGAATAGAGTTGTTCCATGTAAAGGTAATTTGAAATCGTACAAAGATTTATGCATTATTTCATAGTGGGTCACAATCAAACATAATTTTAGAAGACTTGTTCAAAAAGCTCAATCTTGGAACTGTACCTCATCATAAGCCATATCCATTGGGTTGGATAGTCAATAATGAAATTTTATAGGTTACAAGGAAGTGCTTATTCAAGTTCACCATTACTCAAAAGTTCATTGATGAATTTTAGTTAGATGTAGCTCCACTTGACATCTCACGAATCATTTTCAGTAGTCCATATTTGTATGATAGGAAAGCAGTATTTTATCACCATGTGAAAAAATACTTATTGCTCAAGAATGGGGTGGAGTACATTGTGAGAGCCCATCAAAAAAAGCTAAACATTTCTTTGGTTAATGAAGGGAAGATGAAGAGACTAGTAAATGCAAGTAAAATTTTTGTGCTTCTCATGATCAAGAAAAAGAATGATATTGATTTTGAATCTTTTGAAGGTTGTGATGACACATTGAAATCTGATTTGTTTGATGTGGTAAGCAAGCATGGTAAGGTGTTTCAGGAACTAAGGGGGTTATATCCCAAGAGGGGAATTTAGCATGAGATAGAGTTGGATCAGGATGTTCCACTTCCAAACATTGGCATGTATCACATGTCAATTATGGAGAGCATGGAAATCAAGAAGAAAATTCAATAATTTCTTAATAAAGGTATCATACACCCATCTACTTTGCCATATTGTTCAACCATTGTTTTGGTGCCAAAGAAGGATGGGACTTGGCACATTTGTGTGGATTTACATGCACTGAACAAAATCACGGCAAAGAATCATTATCCACTTCCAAGAATTTATGATTTTATTGATCAGTTGAGGTATGAAAAGTATTGCACTAAGCTAGATTTACAAAGTGGTTATCATCATGTTAGAATAGCTGAAAAGGACATTTGGAAAACCACATTTAAAAGTAAACAAGGATTGTTTGAGTGGCTTGTTATGCCTTTCGGTCTTACAAATGCTCTAGCTACTTTGATGAGAGTTATGAATGATGTATTGAGACCATTTATGGATGACTTTGTCATTGTGTACTTAGATGATATTCTCATATTCAACAAATCTAGATATGAACATGTCATGCATGTAAACAAAGTACTTGATGTCTCGAGAAAAGAATAGTTGTTTTTAAAGATGTCGAAGTGTGAATTTGGTAAGACTTCTTTAATGTATATGGGAAAAATTGTTGGAGGAGGTGAGCTAAAGATAGAAACCTCTAAGGTTTAGGTCATTCTGAATTGGTCCAAGTCCACTATAGTTAGAGAGGTAAGAAGCTTTTTAGGGGCAGCACAATATTGGAGGAAATTTATTGCTAATTTTTCTTCCATTGCATCTCCCTTACATGCATTGACTAGTGTCAAGAAATTATTCCATTGGGGAGATGTACAGTAGAAAGAATTTGATGCTTTGAAGCAAAATATCAGTTCAACACTGTTATTGGCTCTTCTGGATCTTAGACAGCCATTTGAGATTCAAACATATGCTAGTGATTACGCCATGGGAGTAGTTCTTATGTAGTATGGTAAGCCCATTTCATTTAATTCTAAAAATTTTAGTGGAGTTGTGACTAACTATCCCACTTATGAAAAATAACTTTATGCATTGGTACAAAGTGTCAAAAAATGGAAAAACTACTTGTTGGGTAAGGAGACCATTATCCATACTGACCATCAACCATTGTAGTACTTATAGTCACAGTCAAAATTGAAGCACACACGACATTTCAGATGGATGGATTTTCTACAACAGTTTCATTTGGTTATCAAGTACAAAAAGGGAATCTACAATAAGGTAGCTGATATGATTTCAAGGCCTACTAGAAATTAATATATTATAGTCAAGCATAATTATGTTTTGCGTGAAAGTTACATTAAGAAATATGCATATGATAATGACTTTTGAGATGTCTATGCAAGCTTGAGTCAATGAAGCGAAATTGAATAGTTGGATTACCATGTACATAACAATTTGTTGTATCACTTAGGCAAGTTATTTATTCCACAGGGAAAAAGAAACAATATCATAAGGGAGGCACACACTTCATTGATTATTGGACACTTTGGTGTAGGCAAGACAATAGCGAATCTCCAAAGGTATTTTTATTGGCCATGCATGTTTGATAATATATCTTGTTTCATTAGAGGATGTTATTTGTGTGCAACAAGTAAGCCTAGAAATAGCAAACTAGGATTGTACAATCCACTTCCGGTACCTTCACGTCCATGGGATAGTATCTCAATTGATTTTGTAGGAGGTATTCCATTGTCAAGGAAAGGTAATGATTACTTGTATGCAGTTGTAGACAGGTTCAACAAAATGTGCATACTAACACCATGTAAAAATAAAATTACACCTCAACAAACAACTCATTTTTTCTTCCAAAACATTTGGGTTCATTTTTCTCTTCCTACTTCCATTGTAAGTGATCAAGATTATCAATTTTTTGGGAATTTTTGGTCAAATTTGTGGGACATGATGGACACAAAGTTGAATAAGAGTACAACCTTTCATTTGCAAATAGATGGACAATCCAAGGTGGTCAACAAAACAGTCATTCATCTTCTTAGAGGATATTGTATCAAACATCCCAAGTTGTGGGATGAACAGTTGCATTACATAAAACATGCATAAAACAGGGCAAAGCATTCTTCCACAAACACATCTCCATTTGAGGCATGTTTTGGGTACTTTCCCAAATCGCCAGTGGACTTCATCTTTGAGAAATATGTCACCATCGATGGTCACAATGACATCGATAAAGTGATGACGTTCATAGAGAAAATTGAGTTCATACATCACAGAGTGTAGGAACAACTTGAGAAAAATCAAAGAAGCTACAAGGAAAGGCATGAAAAATAGCGCATTGATCACAAATTTCAAGATGGAGATGAAGTTTGGTTATATATTAGCAAAGAGAGACTTCAAGGGGAAGGTAAAAAGCTTAATCCAATCCGTTATGGTCCTTTTAAAATTCTGGAAAAGATTGGTAACAATGAATTTAAGCTTGATTTGCCTCCTTATATGCAAATATACTTTGTTGTTAATGTAGATAATTTGAGATTGTTTGAGACTTCTTTGATTGATGATCAAGGAGAGCATGTTCAACTGCCACCGATATATGATTCTCGCTAGTATATATTGATGAAATTCAGTAGGATCTCATACTTGATAGAAGAACCAGAACTTCAAAGAGAGGGAACGTCAAATACCTTGGAGTGGGACTCAAGGGACAAAGGCCTTCTAAAGCCAAATGGTTGTAGATCGAGAAGGAGAGGGATTTGTACCCTAACCTGCTGAACAATTGATAGTATCTTTTTGGGTCCAAAAGGATTCTAGTGGGGAGGAATGGTCAAACGCTGAGTATTTAGCTCAAAAATCAAAGTTCTTAGAATAGCTCAAAACCTAAACGACTATTTTTGTCTACGGAAAACGATCCTAACATAACTTGTTTCACTGATAACTGAGTTTGTATGAGGAAATTATTGAGTTCTGTCTGCTTTTCCAAACAAAAGAATTTTTTGCAAAAATATGCTCAGTCACTCCACAGTCAGCACTCTCTACTGTTGACATGGTAAGTGATTGGGCAGGGTATAGGTACGATCAAAATATTGTAAGGTTGTGACAAGTGTTGCATTGTGTTTGGTTATCATGTTTGGTGTGTGGCGTGTTTTCATAGGTTGAAGGTGGTCCAATGAGGAGAGGACAAGTGGCAAGCCCAAAGGCCACCATGTGTCCCTCCCCAAAGGACTGAGCTCGTCACAGAGAGGATCAAAATTTTTATGGAGGCATCAGGGTTCGACCCTACGACCTCCCCTCCATGACTAAGGCTCTTTACCATCACTGTAACCCATTGCGACTTACCTTATATTTCACTGCCTACATTTATTATTAATGGTTTAAGGATTGGAGGTTAGGAAGTAGGTAGCCCATGTGCCAACCTCCTCCATGTGAACACCTTAACATCTAACAATAATGATTAACACTAACCGTCGGTGGCAACGAAGACCACAACTATGACATAATTGCAAACATGTGTCCACCTCCTTAAACTATGGGTTAACGGTTAGGAAACCACCCGGATAATGCCCCTAACCACGAACTTTTTGCCATGACATGTGACCACTCGACCAAGACTGCCACAGTTAGTGGTTAGCAGAATGTAGGTTAGTGCTAATCCAGAATTAGCATTTAATTAATTCAGTTTAACCATTAATTAGCCTCCAGTTAAGAAGAGTTTAATTCGACTGAGTTTTGGCAGTGCCACCAAATTCATCTCTAACTCCAAAATTAGCAAAGCTAACTGGAGTTCCTCAATATAAGTGGAGGATTACTATGAGAAATTGTTTTGACCATATCTTGCACAAAATTCAACCAAATGAGGATCAGGAAAAGGTGTTCCTAGCTAATTTCGACATTCTGAATACACTGGAATGTGTATGAGGAGCACTAAAGCTTTGCAAACAACATTTTTTTCCATATTGAGCTAATATAGAGGCCCAATTCATGGAATCTGGACGAAGTAGATGTAGCCCAGGAGTGATGAAATCCTTCATCAAAACACTATATTAAGTGTTCAATTGATGGTTTGCTGTACTTTTTATTATTGTTGTTCAACACCTATCTTTTATGCTATTTTTCTCATGAATGTCACATTAAACTTGATAAAATTTACCTGTTTACATTCACAAAAAACCTAAGGAAACCTATGAACAGGAAGCAATGGATAAGCTTTTGTTTATAAATATGTAATTGAAATGAGCACAACAAAACTAACATTCAATAACAGATCACCAAGGTAAGGGATGGATGGTTGAAGAAATTTGGTTATGGTTTGACATTGATTTCAATTTCCTTAGAGTGGATTCCATTTCTACGACCACAACATATCTCACTCGAGCCTACAGATATGAGAGTCCCAATGTCCAGACATGTAGGTATTTCATCGATACGCTTCACACCAGTCTTCCTTTGATAGATGCGCTTGAAACTCATTATGATTGAAGATTATCCAACTATAGGGATGGATTTCCATAGGTACCTAGAGTTAATTTTTCTTGATAGTGAGCGATGGGGTGCCATAGGTAAAACAAGAAACATTTTGATCATTTTTTTATTTTTTTATGTTTTTGTCTTTTCTATGCACCTGAGACAAAAATATTGATTTTTCACATTGCGATGTTGGACCTGTTCAAATTTTTGGTTTCTCCTATCTTTGGCATGCAGGAGAACTATAATAGTCACCAGTAGGAGTACAAGTTGTTGAAGGGGGGTGAGAGGTATTTTAGGATCTCAGTGTGGTCGAGAGTATTACAGAGGTCAAGTAATAGATGGAGGGTTTGACCTAGGGCATAGTTAATACTAGGGTCAACTAGATACCTATGACACTATAGCTAGATACTATTAGCATTCTTAGTCGTATCAACTGACTACTGTGCAATATGGCTCACACAATTGCATGCTATCATGAGTATCATGATCAGTCTACTTGGAGGCTATGTATAACCATATTTTGAGTGCATGTATATTTTTTATATGACAGGCCATTTGGCCATATGTGTCTTGGCCACAAGTTTTTATAAAGCTAAACTTTGATATATATACAACTATCTACCTATCACTATTTCTTATATGTTCTATTATCTCATTCAATGTATGTGATGTGACTTGGATTTACATTACATGTGGCACACATGTCTATATAAAACATGATTATCTGATGCATATGTCAATATATTTAGACTTATAGAAATGTGTTGATATTGGATATAATCAAAATATCTTTCCAAAAGGCGAACACTTAATAACATACAAAGCATAGTTGGACTTGACTCACAACTTGTAGTATACCATGGGAAATAAAATCAAACAATAGTTCGATCACTGCATTATAGTCAGAGATATTATTTGTATAGCGGTGGATACAAATCTCTTGTAAACTCACTAACTCGCCATTTAGAGCATATATATCCCATGTTGTGGAAGAAAGGTTCTGAGTACTACAACTAGTGCCATCATCATAACAAACATATGGTTGAAGGGATGCTGACATTTGAAAACCAAATTTAAATAAGATTAATAGAAACCATAAGAAGTTTTGAAGGGAATCACATTTCAAAGACATCGACACACCTATATACAACATGTACATAGTGAACTATGCAAAATCACTCAAGCATAATATCTTCTACATTACAACCTATTTTTAGGTTGCACTAATGTAACTCCATCGAAATCAACAAGCTCATAGGCCCCTTTCACAAGACCACATTTAATAATGTATGGGCCTATCCTAATTCACTCAAAATTCCATGATCCCATATTTTCTAACTCTTAATCATACAACAAGACAAAATCACCTTTTGAGAAGATATAAGGCATGAAACTCTTATCATATTGCACCTTAATTTGTTTCTTAACATCACGTCAAGTTTCATCTAAGTGCTTTATATGTAAGAGATGATCTTCTTCTACAAAAGAGGTAGGGAGGAGCTCGACAGTAAGCCTGAGAGATGAAATTTCACATTCAATTGGAAGGATTTCTTCCAGACCATATTCGAATTGAAATGTTGTAAACCTGGTAGCAGTCCGAAAAGAAGTTCAATATGCTTGCAAGGATGCGTAGAGGATTATATGCCCATCCAATTTGTGTACTTGTATCATGTGTTGAAGATTTTTTTTAAAACATTATTAATGGCCTAAACTTGCACATTCACCTAAGGGTAGTAGGGAGTTGAACTCTCATGGGAGAAACCCAACTTAGTAGTCAGTTTTGGTATCATGTGGTTATGGAAATGTTTCCCATGGTCTGTAACTATAGCCTGAGGTGCACCAAACCTTGCAAATGACTTGATTTAAAAAGAAGAGAGAAGTTGTTTCACTGGTGTTATTATATGTAGGCATCACCTCAGCCTAGTTGGTAAAATATTTTACTGCTATAATGATATAGCCATATCCCCTGGCCAAGTGTGGGTTACAGGTCATGAAATCAATGCCCCATTTCACATATAGTCCAATGGCAATAATAGGTGGAGTGGATGGAGCATAGGTTCTATGATCATATATATGACATGCGTGACACTTTTCAACTATAAGGATGAAGTCATGAAAAATAGTAGGACAAAAGTAGTCAACACACAAAATCTTTTGCGTGGTGGCATAACCAGACATATGACCACCACATGCCCTAGAATGGCATTCATTCAAGCTTTTCTTAGCCTCCTCATGGGTGAGGAACCTTCAAAAATTCACATTGATACCATGACGATAAAGGGTGTTTCTTAGTATAATATTGTTTTTAGCTTTATATCAGATACATCACTAGTCAGAGAAAGAGGTATCAGACCAAAAACTCTGGGTTTGGATATATATGATAATTTCTCCATACTATGGGTCATATGACTCTATTAGGAACAATGACTAGTTTAGAATATAATGATTTCGATTTGATGAACTCCAAATCAAACTCCTCGAGGATGAAAATCCATTTGGAGTAACTTACCTCCAATAATTTTTGTTAAAATATGTACCTCATGGGATTGCAATCGGAAACAAAAATAGTCTTGTGAAGTAGGAAATAGCGGTGAAACCTTTGGACAACCTGTGTAGCCACCAAAGCTAACTTTTCGACTTGAGTATATTTCACCTTGGTATCATTCACGTTCCGACTCAAATATTAAATAGGATGTTTGGTCCCTGTATTGTCCTCCTGCACAAATACCATAGTGATGGTAGTAAATATAGTGGTGAGGTAAAATATTTAATAACGTTGGTAATCATGGGGGTAAAACAAGGATGCCAGAATCATAAGATATTTCAAGGCATCAAATTCATTATAAGTAGCATTGTCTCCATGGAAGGGAACTGCTTTCTTTAAAAAATGAGTAAATCATTTAGTCAATTGCCTTGTAAAATGTTGTAATTTCGTAGTCAATCTGGGCCATTCATTAGGCGGAGATCTTATGGTAGAAGTTATGTTTAATTTATGGTTTTTTCCCTAGAAGGCAACCCCTCACTATATATGAGGGAATTGTATTGTCTTTATGCAGATCTGTATTCTAAGTGAGTAATATATAGGAGATTGAGAAAGAATAGGGAATTACAACAGATATGTTGTAGGTTGTATCTCTTCAATTTGTTGGATAACATAAAAGGAAGGACTAGCTATTTCTTCGTGGACATAGCCCAAAATAGGTGAACCACGTATATTTGTGTCTCTCTTGTTTTATGCATTCTCTGTGTTTATATTTCTGCAATATTTTATGTGTTCCATTTCTTTGTAATATATAATTTTCTAACAACTGGTATTAGAGACGAAGTTCTATTTGGGTGATAAACTCACAGGAGAGAAATGTTCCTAGTTTGAGTGGGAGAAATGGTGGAATATGGTAGGTTTAGGGTTGAAGAATTTAATGGGAAAAACTACCAGTTGTGGAAGATGCATATGGAAGATTATCTGTTTGAGAGAGATCTGTACCAACCATTGAGCAAAAAGTAAAAGAAGCCGACGAGTATGATTGACACAGAATGGGATATTCTCGATAGAAAGGCACTTGGGACAATACGGTTGTGCCTAGCGGCATCGGTAGTGTTTAATATTTAAAAGGAAATGACAACAATGGGTTTAATTTCAACACTGGCCAAAGTATATGAAAAACCCTTG
Source organism: Pinus tabuliformis (assembly GCA_031772625.1). Taxonomy (NCBI): domain Eukaryota; kingdom Viridiplantae; phylum Streptophyta; class Pinopsida; order Pinales; family Pinaceae; genus Pinus; species Pinus tabuliformis. The sequence goes on from CM062810.1 coordinate 978,029,415, forward strand.
GCCTCAAATAAGGTATTTCTTATGAAGCATTTGTTTAATATGAAAATGTCAGAAGGTGGGTCTGTTGCTGATCATTTAAATGAATTTAATACAGTTACCAGTTAGTTATGTTCTGTAGGGTTAACTTTTGATGATGAAGTTAGGGCTCTGTTATTTCTATGCTTATTGCCAGAAAGTTGGAATGGTTTAGTTATGGCCATTAGTAACTCTATCTCTAGATCTAGTACTTTCTATTTTGATGATGTTGTCGGTGCAATCCTTAGCGAGGAAATGTGATGGAAAAGATTTGGTGAGACATTGTGATTTAAAATTCTGTGAGAATTGTATTTATGGAAAATAGAAGAGAGTCAAATTCCTCAGAGAGTGAAAAATTAGAGCTTGTGCATACAGATGTATGGGGGCCTGCGCATGTATCATCTCTTGGTGGCTCTCATTATTATCTTACTTCTATTGATGATGCAACCAGAAAGACTTGGATTTATTGTATTTGAAATAAATCTGATGTATTTGATACTTTCAAGAAATGGAAAGCTTTGGTTGAAAATGAGACAAGAAAAAGGTTGAAGTGTCTTAGATCAGACAATGGAGGTGAATATTGCAGCAAAGAGTTTGATAGGTATTGTTTAAAGAATGGAATTTGTAGAGACAAGACAGTTCTAGGAACACCACAAGAAAATGGTGTGTGAGAAAGGATGAATAGGAAAATCATGGAGCATGCAAGGTGCATGAGATTACATGCATGATTGCTTTTACAATTTTGGGCAAATGTTGTAGATAATATTGTTTGCCTAATAAACAGAGGGCCTTCAAGTTCCTTGGATGGTGGTATGCCATGGGAGGCATGAACAGGTAAAATGGTAAACTACTATTTTTTAAAGACTTTTGGTTTTGAAGCCTTTGTCCACATTAATAAATAAAATAGAACACATCTTGAGGAAAAATCATATAAATGTATCTTTATTGGATACAATGTTAATAATTTTGGTTATCGCTTTTATGATTTGAGAAACTCAAAATCATTAGGAGAAGAGATGTCATATTCAATGAAAAGGTTTTGTATAAGGATCAGTTGCAGGAAAAGAAACAGGAAAAAGAAAATAGAGAATACACAGTGCTTGAAGAGATCATATAAAAACTGATGGTGCTTGAAAATCATAGTGGTCAACAGCCAAAACATCAACAACTACCACAACAACAACAAGCACCTCAAACACCTGAAAATGGTGTTAAAATATCTACCAGGATATGTAGATCCCTTGAACGATACTCTCCTTCATTATATTATGTATTGTTGACTAATTCTGGTGAACGAGAATTTTATGAAGAAGAAGTGCAAGTAGAAACTAGGAAGAAGTGGGAGCAAGCCATGAAAGAGGAGATGGAATCCTTAGCACATAACTATACTTGGGACTTAGTCAAGTTGCATGCAGGTAAAACAACATTGCAGAATATATGGGTTTACAAGTTGAAGGAAGAAGATGGAGGTAAACAAAGATATAAAGCTAGACTTATGGTGAAGGGGTTTGCATAGAAAAACAGTATAGACTTTGATGAGATATTTTCTCTTGTTGTTAAAATTACTTCAATTAGAACTATTTTAAGTGTGGTAGTAGTTGAATATTTGCATCTTGAGTAGTTTGATGTAAAGACAACTTTTCTCCATGGGGATTTGGAGGAAGAGATATATATGTAGCAGCCACAAGGATATGAGCTAAAGGGAAGGAGAAACTAGTGTGTACGTTGAAGAAGAGCTTGTATGGCTTAAAATAGGCTCTAAGGTAGTCATATCTGTTAGCACCTAAATCTGCCCTAGGCTGAAGGAAGGAAAAAATTAGGGTAACCAAAAACCACGCTTAGTCTGGTAGCTAGCCCTACCAAAACAGGAGAGGGCTCTCTTCGAGTCACGCTCAGTGAATATATAAGCAAAAATGGTCTGAGATGACTTACAGTGAAATACTGATCTTAGGCTAGTAAGTGAATAGGGATACAAGAAACAATTTTTATGAATGACCAAGATTTTGGGATGGTATGGAACCAACGGTCAACAAAGAATTTAATACAAAGGCACAGATTACTTCGTGAGGAAATGTAGGCAGAAAGTGTAGCAATTTAGTTTGGAATAACGCGGAACGGAGAGATTGCTGAGGAATGTGAAAAGGGCATAGGAACATGAATCCTTTTCAACAGAAGAAGAACACTGAACATGAAATTTTCCTACGAGCAGAGAAATAAAATTGAATTCTACCTAATCTCACTCAGAAAATTTCACTAGAAATGGACATGAATTGAATTATGAAACATAATGAAATACAAATGAAAACATAAGAGACACATTTGCTACACTCAGAACCACAAGAATCTCATGAAACACAGCCACTGCCTTTCATTAATTCTCTGTCAAAAATACACAGTGAAGAAACAAAGTTTCTTACCCACAGTCTCCCAGAAGTTACAAACCAACCAACCCTTTGCAAATAGCTTGCATAAAATATATGGAATGTGTAAGGAAGAGATAGAACGCCCAAGGGTTTGGGAGTTACTCAAATCATTACAAAATGGAGATGAAGAGCCAACTATCAGCTACAGGTGCAATGCAAAAAACATGACATTTGGCTTGGGTGACCGTTTGCCTTCCTTCGCCACTTGGATAGAAGCCAATATGGAGAAAAAATACTTTAAATGCCACCTTTTGTGCCAAAAAACCGAAGTGTAGATGATCGGGCCCACTTGGAGAAGTCGCGAATCGAAATTTCGCGAAACGGAAGCAAATTTGGCAATTTTTCCTCTGTGCGCCGCGCTACTTTGGGGCCTGTTTTGGGGCACTTACCGGTGTCCAAAATGTGCCCAAGTGGGATTTTTGTAATTCCTGTCCTATCTACTTTCTAACCCCACTGGAATTTTTGAATTTGGTGCTCATTTGCCCCTCCAAATCTCCATTCTCCCAAAACTGCTTCCTGTGTGTCAAAAAAGGGGCAGAAAGGCCATTTTTGGGTGTTTTTGACCTTTTGGAGACTCATATCTTGCCCAAATTTCTTGTTCGAGCACCAGTAGTCGTGGTTTTCCATGATGAATCGAAAAATACAAACCAATCCCCATTTGGAGCTCCCGATTTTTACCGCCGCGCCACAGGGAGAAAAACCCTGTGTTTTGCCCAAAAATTTGTCACGTGACCAAAAATTCGCCAAATTTCTTGAAATTTGGGCTGGAGGTTCTCTATGGGGTGTTATGATGGGCCAAGGAAGCCTCGGCCAAGATTTGAAGCCGATCCTTCTCTTTTTCCTCTTTTACCTTTCTTGTTGCTTTGCTCAATTTCGCCTTCAAACTCTTTATTCGGGCTTTTGCATTCATGTTTCGGGACCTGTAATGGAAAGCCATGTGTCTTAGTAAGGCAAGGTCCTGATCAGCCTTCTCCAACAACCTCTCCAAGTGCATGTTGACCCTCTCGAGGTTGGCCTCCCGATCCTCATTAATTTCTTGTTCCAATCATGTGAGCTCAACTCTTCTCCTTTGTGCAGCTTGGCGATGCTCACGAATGTTTTGCAGCTCCATAATCGCCTGCTGATCCTCTAGCTATTTGTTTCTCTGCTCCAGTTACTTCATGGTCCACTTGGCCCTCTCCAAGTCAAGGGATAAGGCCTCAATCACTGATTGCTGCTCCTGGATGATCTCTCCAAGCTCTGCATTTGTCGGTTCTGTATCTATCTCATCATCATGGAGGAGAACGAATTCGGTCTCTCGTTCACCTGATGGCCCTTCCTCCTACAATGGCTCCTTACTTGTGCCCTGCTCATGTGATGCTGATGTCGGAAGCGAGGCCCCTTCCACCCCGGGTAGAGATAACACTCGCTTTGCTGCTGCAAACAAGTGCCTACTGCCTCTCTGATAGGTGACGGATACTGGCATAGCAGTGGTCTCATGGCGCTCATATTGATGAGAAGGACCGCCTATCTCATGCTCTAATGAATGTTGTGATTCCATGACTGCTGTGTGTACTGTACTTGGGCTGCCCTTTTGGTGATGGTGTGAAACTAGGTGTTATTGTGATATCTACCACCAAGGGGAACAATGAAAAGGGGAGTATTAGGGGGGGAGTAATGTGATGGGAATAGGGGTTATGGGTAGAAGTTTGTTTATGGATATGTAGGGTGTTTGGTTATTTGATAGGGTAGGGTTTTGGGGTTTTGACAAGGTAGGGTTTTGGGGTGTTATGTTGACAAATAAGAGGAGGGATGGGGGATAGGGTTTGGTAGTATTTAGGGTAGGGATAATAGGAAAAATGAGAAAGGGAGGATAGGGAAAAGTGGTAGGAGAGGGAAAAATGGTAGGAAAATAGAACCTTGGCCTCAATACCTCAATTATGCAACCCTAGCCACCATGGTTTTGGTATTTTTTGAGTGGTTGGTCTTATGAGTTTTGTGGCAATTGAACATAGAAAAGAACCACCATATCATCCATAAAATTTGATGAGCAAGCCATGATTTAGACCCTACCTAGCAATTTGGAGGCAAATTTCAATGAAATTCAGTCCTTTTAGCCCTGTGCACCGCGCCTCCCATGTGTGCCGCGCCAGTGTAAATTTACACTGGAAAATTTCTGTCAGTGCGCCGCGCTCTCTATGTGCGTCACACCATTTTGCAGGTGACTTTTAGAGGCCTTCCTGGTGTCACAATTAGGCGCATGATAGCTCGTTGGAAATGTATTTTAGTATAATTTCCAACCCAACTGAAATTTTTGAATTTGGAGTTCATTTGCTTGTCAAAAATCAAATCTCGCAAGACTGGTCAAAATGTGCCAAATGAGGCTGCCTAAAGGTAGGGTGCTATTGAAGTCATCTTTTGAATGCCTTCCTCAACTCCAAATTGAGCTCATGATAGCTCATTGGAAATACATTTGTTTCTTGTTATCATTTGACTCATCAAGCAAGTCATTTGACCAACACAGCTAGGAGAAAACTTTATTTTCCCAAGGTCACTTCAGAGGTGCATCAATTCTCCCAAGGCGATTGTATTTTTGACATTTCTCTAAAACCATGACACCTGTGTAAAAAGTGAAGGATTTTTTTCTTCCTTGGCCTGTTTTGGACAAAAGCCTGTCTCAGTTTTCAAAAATTCGTCTTTTATTTCTCAGAAAAATCATTTGAGTGAAACCTATCCCAATGTGTGGAACAAGGGATTTGTCGAAATGAAGTGAAATGAAGGGGATAAGCGGCTTCTAAATTCTTTGGAAAATTCTTGGAAGTAGGGAGGGTTGTTAAGAAGCAGGAGAAAGTGGAATTTCAAATATTGAGTGAGGGGAAGTGATCCAAAAAGGCAAAACACAGGTCCAACCTAGAAAATTGCCAGGTTGTAGCAAGAAACTAGGGTTTGTGCGAAAATGAGGAATTTGGGGGATCTCAGTGATAGGAAGTGTTTGATAAGGTACTTTAAGGATAAGGGAAGGTGTATGAACATCAGGATACAAGTTTTTCTAATGATTTTACCGTTCAAGAGAAATTGCTTTCAAAACCCAAGGAGAGGGAAATGACCTTACCTAAGCACAACTGAAGCATGAACAAGGTGTACGATGACCCATTGGAACCTGACATGATGATGGAAACCTTTTGAGTGATGGTAGACTCAGCTGAATAGTGACATAGACCAACATTTGGACAACTTTGACAGGAATAAAAGCAAACCCTAGATCTAATGCCTAGTGACCAAATTTTGCTTGAAGACTTACTGAAATGACAAAATTTGACCTTGACACTCTGAGACCACTTTGTAAGAGCATATTTTATCACTGGAGGAAGGATGCAAAGACTGACACTAACATTGGCTCCAATTGGGATGGTAGCTCCAGCTTCTTGGAGGTGCCAAGAACTGCAGATCTTTGGGTGAGCAGACAGTGCCTTCTTCCATTGGGCAATGGAGTCAAAACTCAAGCTAAAATGCGTGACTGAAAACCGACACAAACTAACTTAACAACAAGACTGAAAACTAACTCACAAATGACTCATGACTCAACTAAAAACTAACTTGACAAATGACTCATGACTGACTTAACTAAAACAAGTATTTACAAAGATTTTTGAAAAAGGCAGCAGTCCATCAAGATTTCAAATCATGATGACAACCACCCACATACTGATGAAATATACACAATCATGTATAATGAGCTTTCCAATGTAACCAATCAAGCAGATGCCTCCTTGATTGATTCTCTTGATTAGATCTTCTGGTCAACAGTAGATACTTGTAACTAGGCCTCCAAAAACATAATTGACCATGATCCCCTTCATCAATGAATACTGCAATAATCACCTTCACTGCTGACTGCAACAAATCTGCCATTGGATCCTGAAAAACATGAAGTCTTTCCTCCTACTGAAAAAACAAGGTATCTTTTTTTCTTGATTTTGGCCTTTCTTCATAAATAAGAGTATGCTCCTGGTCTTCAAAAAATTCTGAAAAAATAGGTGAGCAGATTTCCTCTTCAAATAACACTTCAAAACATGGAACATATGAGGAAGAGTCTGAAAGACAATCCTAAATGTTTTGCTTTTCGGTAGCCTGAATGTCTTGTAAGTCACCTTCATATGATATGACAGCCAAATTGTCTTTGCATTCATCAATCATGAGAAAAGAAACTTTGAATGATTCTTGAAACCCAAGCATGACATTTCTATCACCTACCAATGATTCATCCAAGGAACTTTTTTCACTTACTTGAACAAAATTCTCATCTTGCTGTTCATTAGCTGACTGGATTACCTCTTCATGAAGACTGTGTTCTAATGACATGAGAACATTTGGATCCAACTCTATCTTCTTCATCCCAGATGATTTCAGTAGTAGAGTTCTCTTTCATGGGACTTAGTACAAGGTTTTCTTGGTCACCATAATCCAAATCTGGATCTGAAAGGGTTGACTTAATGTTATCACATTTTGAAAGTAGAACTGGACTTCCCTGCATGCTGTCTTCTTCTATGGATAGATCCAAAACGACACTTTCTATTTCATCACTTTCATCCATATGGAATTCTTCAACCTACTGATCTATAAATCTGTTCACCGGACTGTCATCCTTTTCAAAAGAGGAAGAAGTTTCACCAACACTTTCTTGACCATGTCTGCACTGCAAATCCGCTTTAGCTTGAGTTGGAACATAACCGTGCAAGAGTTGACCTATATCGTCTTCAGACAAAGGAGATAAGACCTTTTATTTCCTTTCAGTCAAACAGTGATTGTCTTCATTAATTTCAAGTGAAGGTGTATATAAATATTCCTCATACTTAAGTATGGGGGTTTACGCAGTGCATTATATTAGATATCATTTTGGGATTCAACTGCGTTAAGTAAGTCATTCACGTATGACCATTTCCATGAGAGGTAGTCGTAACTGACTAATTTCTCATGATTTTTGAATAGTTCAATTAGCACTCATTGCATCGGGTGATGCTCACAGGGGTGAAGAAGTGGGATTGAAACTAGTGAAATGAATCACATAGCATCAATCATCACTTCCAGGGCTTGCAATGCTTCCAGGGGTGACCTCCTGGGAAGTCCTGGTTACCGGGTGCAAGCCTTGGAAGTGATGATTGATGCTATGTGATTCATTTCACTAGTTTCAATCCCACTTCTTCACCCCTGTGAGCATCACCCGATGCAATGAGTGCTAATTGAACTATTCAAAAATCATGAGAAATTAGTCAGTTACGACTACCTCTCATGGAAATGGTCATACGTGAATGACTTACTTAACGCAGTTGAATCCCAAAATGATATCTAATACAATGCACTGCATAAACCCCCATACTTAAATTCAAAAAGAGTCAAGGGATCTCTACTTGAATGGTTCATGAGGCACAATACTTGCTAAGGTTTTGCAAATGGGGTAGCAAGCTAAGTGGGCTTGATTGTGGGGAAAACTCCACAGTTAAGCGCGCTTGAGCCAGAGGAGTTCTGGGATGGGTGACCTCCTGGGAAGTCCTGGTTACCCGGTGCAAGCCCTGGAAGTGATGATTGATGCTATGTGATTCATTTCACTAGTTTCAATCCCACTTCTTCACCCCTGTGAGCATCACCTGATGCAATGAGTGCTAATTGAACTATTCAAAAATCATGAGAAATTAGTCAGTTATGACTACCTCTCATGGAAATGGTCATACGTGAATGACTTACTTAACGCAGTTGAATCCCAAAATGATATCTAATTCCTCATACTACTGATCCATTTCATGTAATTCCTGTTGACTGTCAAGATGCAAAATTCTTTCATTTTCCACCGTACAAAGATCTTGATTCTGCTGCAACGTTTCCTGAGCATCTTGATGGGGCTCCTCTAGTTTCTCTTCATGTTGCTGAAATGGATTCTTGTACAAGGCTTTCATGATCTCATCATCCATAAAATTATCATCCTCATAGTATTTTTCAAGGCTTTCAATAAAAGTAGAAGCATGTTTGCAACAGTCATGAACTAGATTTAATGATGGATAAGATTCTTGATATCTTTCAATGAACAGGGCATGAAAATCCTTTAAACAGTAAATACAAGCAGGCGGCAAACTTTCATACCAAGATTGGGCTTCACCTTCTAGAGTGGCCATGAATATGTTCATCCAGCAATCTTCAGGAAAATCAACCTTCAACTTGCGAATATGCATGTGAAATCGAACTAGATGTAAAGCAACGTCCTTCTTACCATCATCTTTAGACGTAGGCAGATTCCTTGACCAATCTACCTTCGGAATCTTATTTGGAAAGCCTGGAATGTGATCTCGGTGCATGGGAGCATATCTTCTTACAATCCGCTCCATTTTAAAAAAAATCTCAAAGCTACTGATCCCTCTGCAGTGGAGTCACCATGAAGCACCAGTTGTTGGATTCTTCAGTGAAAGGAGTCGCCAGGTTAATTTATTTTAGCCGTCTTCTTATCTATGATTGTTGTTCACCATCAACAATTAGCTTTGAACTTGAGATATGTACTGGGGAAAAACAATCTTCAAGCAAACCATTTTTGCTCCCCAATATGGTCGCCATTATGTTAGCACCTAAATCTGCAGTAGGCTGAAGGAAGGCAAAAATTAGGGTAACCACAAACCACGCTTAGTCTGGTAGCTAGCCCTACCAAAACAGGAGAGGGATCTCTCCGAGTCCCGCTCAGTGAATATATAAGCAAAAACGGTCTGAGATGACTTACAGTGAAATATTGATCTTAGGCTAGTAAGTGAATAGAGATACAAGAAACAAATTTTATGAATGACCGAGCTTCTTGGATGGTATGGGACCAACGGTCAGCAAAGGACAAAGAATTTAATACAAAGGCACAGATTACTTTGTGAGGCAAGGCAGGCAGAAAGTGTAGCAATTTAGTTTGGAATAACACGAAATAGAGAGATTGCTGAGGAATGTGAAAAGGGCATAGGAACATGAATCCTTTTCAACAGAAGAAGAACACTGAACATGAAATTTTCCCACAGGCAAAGCAATAAAATTGAATTCTACCTAATCTCACTCAGAAAATTTCACTGGAAATGAACATGAATTGAATTATGAAACATAACGAAATACATATGAAAACATAAGAGACACATTTTCTACACTCACAACCATAAGAATCGCATGAAACAGGGCCGCTGCCTTTCGTTAATTCTCTGTCAAAAATACATAGTGAAGAAATAGAGTTTCTTTCCCACAGTCTCCCTTAAGTTACAAACCAACCAACCCTTTGCAAATAGCTTGCATACAATATATAGAATGTGTAAGGAAGAGATAGAACGCCCAAGGGTTGGGGAGTTACTCAAATCATTACAAAATGGAGATGAAGAGCCAACCATCAGCTACAGGTGCAGCACTACAAACATGACATTTGGCTTGGGTGACCGTTTGCCTTCCTTCGCTACTTGGATAGAAGCCAATCTAGAGAAAAGATACTTTAAATTCTACCTTTGGTGCCAAAAAAAGGAAGTGTAGGTGAGCGGGCCCACTTGGAGAAGTCGCGAATCGAAATTTAGCGAAACGGAAGCAAATTTGGCAATTTTTCTTCTGTGCACCGTGCTACTTTGGGGCAAGTTTTGGGGCACTTACAGGTGTCCGAAATGTTCCCAAGTGGGCTTGTTGGAAATATTTTCCTGTCTACCTTCTAACCCCACTGGAATTTTTGAATTTGGTGCTCATTTGCCCCTCCAAATCTCCATTCTTCCAAGACTACTTCCTGTGTGTCAAAAAAGGGGCAAAAAGGCCATTTTTGGGTGTTTTTGACCTTTCGGAGACTCATATCTTGCCGAAATTTCTTGTCCGAGCACCAGTAGTCATGATTTTCAATGCTGAATCCAAAAATGCAAATCATTCCTCATTTGGAGCTCCCGATTTTTAGCGACGCACCACACAGGGAGAAAAACCCTGTGTTTTGCCCAAAAAATTGTCATGTGACCAAAATTTCCCCAAATTTCTTGAAATTTGGGCTGGAGGTTCTCTATGGGGTGTTATGATGGGCCAAGGAAGCCTCAACCAAGATTCGAAGCCGATATTGCTCTTTTGCCTTTCTTTTTGCTTTGCTCAATTTCGCCTTCAAACTCTTTATTCGGGCTTTTGCACTCATGTTTCGTGCCCTATAATGGAAAGCCATGTGTCTCAGTAAGGCAAGGTCCTGATCAACCTTCTCCAGTAGCCGCTCCAAGTGCATGTTGACCCTCTCGAGGTTGTTCTCCCGATCCTCATTGATTTCTTGTTCCAATCATGTGAGCTCAACTCTTCTCCTTTGTGTAGCTTGGTGATGCTCACGAATGTTTTGCAGCTCCATAATCGCCTTCCGATCCTCTAGCTGTTTGTTTCTCTACTCCAAGCACTTCATGTTCCACTTGGCCCTCTCTAAGTCAAGGGATAAGGCCTCAATCACTGATTGCTGCTCCCGGATGATCTCTCCAAGCTCTGCATTTGTCGGTTCTGTATCTATCTCATCATCATGGAGGAGAACGAATTCGGTCTCTCATTCACCTGATGGCCCTTCCTCCTGCACTGGTTCCTTACCTGTGCCCTGCTCATGTGATGCTGATGTCAGAAGCGAGGCCCCTTTCACCCGGGTGGAGATAACACTCGCTTTGCTGCTGCAAACAAGTGCCTACTGCCTCTCTGATAGGTGATGGATACTGGCATAGCAGTGGTCTCATGTTGCTCATATTGATGAGAAGGACCACCTATTTCATGCTCTGATGAATGCTGTGATGCCATGACTACTCTGTCTACTGTACTTGGGCTGCCCTTTTGGTGATGGTGTGAAACTAGGTGTTATTGTGATATCTGCCACCAAGGGGAACAATGAAAAAGGGAGTATTAGGAGGGGAGTAATGTGATGGGAATAGGGGTTATGGGGAGAAGTTTGTTTAAGGATATGTAGGTGGTTTGGGTATTTGATAGGGTAGGGTTTTGGGGTTTTGACAAGGTAGGTTTTTGGGGTGTTATGTTGACAAATAAGAGGAGGGATAGGGGATAGGGTTTGGTAGTATTTAGAGTAGGGATAATAGGAAAAATGAGAAAGGGAGGATAGGGAAAAATGGTAGGAAAACAGAACCTTGGCCTCAATACTTCAATTATGCAACCCTAGCCACCATGGTTTTGATGTTTTTTGAGTGGTTGGTCTTATGAGTTTTGTGGCAATTGAACATAGCCAAGAACCACCATATCATCCATAAAATTTGATGTGAAAGCCATGATTTAGACCCTACCTAGAAATTTGGAGGCAAATTTCAATGAAATTCACGCCTTTTACCCTTGTGCACCACACCTCCCATGTGCACCGCGCCAGTGTAAATTTACAATGGAAAATTTCTCCCAATGCGCTGCGCTCTCTATGTGCATCGTGCCCTTTTCCAGGTGACTTTTGGAGGCATTCCTGGTGTCCAAATTAGACGTAGGATAGCTCGTTGGAAAGGTATTTGAGTCTAAGTTCCAACCCAACCAGAATGATTTAATTTGGAGTTCATTTTCCCTATCATAAATCAAATCTTCCAAGACTGGTCAAAATGTGCCAAATGAGGCTGCCTAAAGGCAGGGTGCTGTTGCAGTCAACTTTTGAATGCCTTCCTCAATTCCAAATTGAGCTAATGATAGCTCATTGGAAATATATTTGTGTCTAGTTAACATTTGACTCATGAATCAAGTCATTTGACCAACCAAGCTAGGAGAAAACTGGATTTTCCCAAGGTCACTTCATAGGTGCATCAATTCTCCCGAGGCGATTGTATTTTTGACATTTATCTAAAACCATGACACCTGTGTAAAATGTGAATGAGTTTTTTCTTCCTTGGCCTGTTTTGGACAAAAACCTCTCTCAGTTTTCAAAAATTCATCTTTTATTGCTCAGAAACATCATTTGTGTGAAACCTATCCCGATGTGTGGAACAAGGGATTTGTCGAAATGAAGCGAAATGAAGGGGATAAGCGGCTTCTAAATTCTTGGGAAAATTCTTGGAAGTAGGGAGGGATGTTAAGAAGTAGGGGAAAGTGGAATTTCAAATATTGAGTGAGGGGAAGGGGTCGAAAAAGGCAAAACACAGGTCCAACCTAGAAAATTGCCAAGTTGTAGCAAGAAACTAGGGTTTGTGCGAAAATGAGGAATTTGGGTAATCTCAGTGATGGGAAGCGTTTGATAAGGTAATTTAATGATAGGGGAAGGTGTATGAACATTAGGATACAAGTTTTGTCGATGATTTGACCGTCCAAGGGAAATTGCCTTCAAAACCCTAGGAGAGGGAAATGAGCTTACCTAGGCACAACTGAAGCATGAACAAGGTGTAAAATGACCCATTGGAACCTAACATGATGATGGAAACCTTCTGAATGATGGTAGAATCAGCTGAATAATGACATAGACCAACATTTGGACAACTTTGATAGGAATAAAAGCAAACCCTAGATCGAATGCCTAGTGACCAAATTTTGCTTGAAGACTTACTAAAATGACAAAATTTGACCTTGACATTCTGAGACCACTTTGTAAGAGCATATTTGATCACTGGAGGAAGGTCGCAAAGACTGACACTAATAGTATCTATAATTTGATAGGTTTATGTCTGAATAAGGTTATACTAGATGTCACTTTAATCATTGTGTTTATCTCAAAATGAAAATTGATAGCAACTATATTATATTCTTATTCTATGTAGATGACATGCTTGTTGCAGGTTCTAACATTTAGGAAATAAATGTGCTCAGAAGAAAACTGCCGAACGCATTTGCAATGAAGGATTTGGGTGTTGCAAAACAAATCCTTGGTATGAGAATAAGTAGAGATAGGAAGAATCATGAATTAACATTATCTCAATGTGAGTACATATAAAAGGTGTTGAAAAGGTTTAATATGCGGAATGAAAAACCAGTTAGTATATCTTTGGGTAGCCATTTCAAATTAAGTAAGGAGGAGTGTCCCAAGACTCAGAAAGAAATGGCTCATATGTCTAAAGTTCCATATACATCAGCAGTTGGAAGCTTAATGTATTCAATGGTCTACACAAGGCCTGATATTGCACATGCAGTGGGAGTTGTAAGCAGGTAGATGAAAAATCTAGGAAAATAAAATTCAGTGCCAGTGAAGTGGATTCTCTAGTATTTGAGAGGTACCACAAATCAAGCATTATGATTTGGTGGTTCAAAAATTTCTCTATAGGGATATGTTGATGCAGATATGGCGGGTGATAGAGATAACAGGAGGAGCACCACAGGGTATGTGTTTACTGTAGGTGGAACAACTATTAGTTGGGTCTCAAAACTGCAAAGTGTTGTTGTACTCTCAGCAACAGAAGTAGAGTATGTTGCTGCTACAGAGGCTAGTAAAGAAATTATTTGGTTACAAAGGTTTTTGGATGAATTAGGTAAGAGTTGGGTAGGTTATACAATGACAGCCAGAGTGCCATACATCTTGAAAATAACTCTATATTTCATTCCAGGACTAAACATATATATCTCCAGTACCATTTCATACGATCAGAATTGGAAGATGGACAGTTGAAGCTGGAAAAGATACACACTAGACAGAATCCTGCAGATATGTTAAGAAAAATTGTGACCAGGGAGAAACTAAGAATCTGCTTAGTTTCAATTGGTCTTCAATTATGATGAAGAAGATGAGAAATAGCCAGGTCCAAAGTGGAGTCATTGTCCAGCAAATGAAGCAGCGGTGGAGTTGCTATAATCAGTCTCCAAGTGGGAGATTTTTGGGTGTGGAGCCTGATTATCTTCTGTATTCAAAGGTATCACCGCATTGGACCCCAGTTCATAATGGGGCAGCAACAACTCCCGTAAAATATTCACTATAGGGGGGAAGCTGTGACCTTTGGGAGGCCCCACCTAGCAGGGGATCGGGGGTAGTGCCCCCAAGCTAAAAATAGATGTAAAATTGCCTTGTAAAATGTTGCAATTTCATAGTCAATTTGGGTTGTCCATTAGGCAGAGATCTGAGGGTATAAGTTATGTTTAATTTAGGGTTTTTTTCCCTAGAAGGAAACCCCTCGCTATATAGGAGGGAATTGTATTACGTCTATACAGATCTGTATTCTAAGTGAGGAAGAGAGAGGAGATTGAGAGGGAAGAGGAAATTACAGCGGATCTGCTATAGGTTGTATCTCTTCAGTTTGTTGGATAATATAAAAGCAACGATTGGTTGTTTCTCTATGGACGTAGCCCAAACTGGGTCAACCATGTATATATGTGTCACTCTTGTTTTATGTGTTCTCTATGTTTATATTTCTGCAATATTTTATGTGTTCCATTGCTCTGTAATATATAATTTTCTAACATTACATGTCATGAAATAAATGCCCCATTTCACATGCAATCCAATGGGAATAATAGGTGGAGTGGGTGGAGCATAGGTTCTATGATCATATATATGACATGCATGACACTTTTGAACTGAAAGGATGAAGTCATGAAAAATAGTAGGAAAAAAGTAGTCAGCACACAAAATATTTTGCATGGTGGCATAACCAGACATATGACCACCACATGCCTTAGAATGGCATTCATTCATGATTTTTTTTGCCTCCTCATGGGTGAGGCACCTTCAAAAATTCATATTGATACCATGAAGATAAAGGATGTTTCTGAGTATAATATTGTTTTTAGCTTTATATTAGATACATCGTTGGACAGAGAAAGATGTATTAGATGGAAAACTCTGGGTTTGGATATATATTATAATTTCTCCATACCATGGGTCATATGACTCTATTAGGAACAATGACTAGTCTAGAATATAATGATTTCGTTTTGATGAACTCCAAATCGAACTCCTGGAGGATGAAAATCCATTTGAATTAATTTACCCCCAATAATTTTCATGAAAATATGTACCTCATGGGATTTCAATTGGAAACAATAATAGTCTTGTGAAGCGGGAAATAGTGGTGAAACCTTTGGACAACCTATACAGCTACCAAAGCCAACTTTTCGACCTGAGTATATTTGGCCTTGGTATCATTCACGTTCCTACTCAAATAATAAATAGGATGTTTGGTCACTATATTCTCCTCTTGGACAAATACCATAGCGATGGTAGTAAGTATAGTGGCGAGGTAAAAGAGTTAATCATGTTGGTAATCATGGGGGTAAAACAAGGATGCCTGAATCATAACATATTTCAAGGCATCAAATTCATTATAAGTAGCATTGTCTCCATGGAAGGGAATTCCTTTCTTTAAAAAATGAGTAAATCCTTTACTAAATTCAGTGTAGTTGGAAATGAATCTCCATAGAAATTTATCCTTCCCTTGGAGTTGCCAAAGTTGAAGAAGGGAAGAACAAGTAGGAAGATCTATGATTGCTTGGAATTCAATGGGTCGATATGAATTCCATTTTTTTATACAACGAAACTAAGAATTTGATTGGAGCTAACACAAAAACACACTTGTGTAGATTGAATGTAATTTTGTAATGTCGACAAAGTAAAAAGGTAACCCTAAGGTGTATCGAATGACCAACGCGACATTTTGAATGAGCAGGTAGGTCATCCAAATTGGGTTGTACGATGCATTTATTGTCATGGAGGTATAATTCATTTCCCTATGAAAAGTATCCCCAACATTTTTCAATCTGAAAGGTAATTTTTGATATGAAAATATGCTCCACGAACCAATAAATGTAGTTTTATGTTGGTTTGCATAGAGAATGGTGATCTAATTATAGCTGGAAAAGACGTCCATAAATAAAAATATTTCATAACTAGCACAATCATAATTTATCTATTTGATGAACAACATGGGATAATTGTCCTTAGGACAAGCATGATTAATGTCCCAATCAGAGAAAATTTTAGGGGATAATATTTGCAGGTGGGCTAATTTTCCATGTTTTTTCCAAAAAAACCAATTCGCTAATTTCCATTTTTTTCTAAAGTGATTCACCTAAAATTTATAGTACACAATTATTTTACCTTAAAAATCACCAAAATATTATATTTACTAATATAAAATCATTTTAAATGTAAATAATTTTACAAAAATATCACCAAAACTTTTAGAATTTGCATATTAGGGACTAGTAAGATTCGCCAAGCTTTCTATACTTTAAGATAAATTTCCATCCTTCAAATTCTCCCTAGTCCCAATAATCAACACACACACAACTTGTTCCTTGTTTCTTTATGTCAGGAACAATGTATGACACCCAATCAGTTAGAGGTACTGGGTAGATGAAACAAATGTGTAGAAGGTTTTCAACTTCAGTTTTAATACTAACATCCTTCTTGGGATGAATCGAACAGAGCCACTATCATACTGGTTTAGCATCAAGACACATATTAATTTCATGTACAACGATGTTTGGATTGATTACTAGCATCTATTCGTAAGACCCTATGAAAATGTCTCGAAACTCTTGGAAAAGGGTTTTATAGGTCTTGATCTCATCAGGAGAGAAAGACGCACTGATATGTACATTCCCAACAATGTCATGTTAGAAATTTAGAAATATGGAGAGAGCCATATTTTACATAATAGAAATCACACACCATGATATTATTCATCACAAAAGTTACATATATATAAGACATAATGTAGTGACTTCGACACATCTATATTATGACTCCAAATCACTACATATGAATCAACACCTTCTAGATTGATGCCTAGGGATTGAAAATGACAATGACACATGACATGGAAGAATTAATTCCAAAACCCTTCCTTAGTGCTTACATGGAAATTACAAAAACAATATGATATATGTTTTACTAATCTTCATCAACATTCACATCCATTCTAGAATCTCATAAACATCACTCTTTCTTCACCACCACATATTTGAGCTGTCACTTGAAGTCCATTTAAAACATAACTACCTTTGACCATTGTTGACACTTCTTGACTACCCTGAAGAATATCCTAGATACTGAATATCTCTATGGACATGCTTCCATCCTAGTAGTATGCATCGAAATACTTACGTCTGGTTATATAGGTAAGATGTCTATATATCGAGTTTATCCAATAGTCAATCATACAACTAATCTTTTTGACATATGCACTTTCATACATATGAAGAAAACCTATAACTAATGTTCTTGAAGCACCTAAGAACGACAAGACACATTAGCATATAAGAGACTCAACATAACCAATTCAATGATGTGTTCTCTTGACACCAAAGAACATAGAGAACCATTCATGTGAAGCATGTTTTTCTATTCATTAACTTGTCTTGACAATAAAATCACTATAAATTTATTTATCGAACCTTAGAATAGACACCCAAATTAAAAACTAAAACATTAACCCACTATAGCCCATAGAAGACATCCACTACTGCCATAGTCATTTTAATTCAATAGTGGGAGGCATTTATAAAATATGAGCATTGAACACGTTGGATTTCCCATTTGGCAAAAATAAACTGTATGCATCATCTTCAGCCTACTGCCCAAAGGCTATGGAAATATTTATTGATATTTCCTTACCATTTCTAGATGCCCCTTTTGATATGAAAATACACACTTTCTTCTGCAAAATCAAGCGGCTCACTTATTTTTAGTGATTGTTTACTTGAATAAGGAAACAAGTGTTGTCCCGAATGACAGTAGAGTCAATGATATTAACAATGGTCTAGGTATGACAATAAAGTAACCTCTAATTACATAAGAAATTGAGAGAATAAATAATGTGGTCCATTCAACCAGTCAAAGGAAACGTTTTTGCATCACAACTAGCCTTAAACACATAAATATAGAATTGCTTCCCAATTGGATCTTGATTTTGCACAACCCTTTTTTTTAACATTCAACTCCCACACTAAATATATATGGTTGTGGCTTTTCAAATTCTGATGGAACCTTCAAACCAAAAATCATGAACTTCTCATATGGATTAGCATACTACAAGGACGACTTGAGTCAAAGTGGTCAAGAAAGCTTAATAACATATTATTAACTCAGACTCCTTCGATCTGTGAATAGACCCGTCGCAATTTATGACGGATTCCATTCCACAACAAAATGGAAAAAATAGCACGTAATTAGATTCCACCATGCCCACCTATGATGAGATCATATTTTGTTTTGTTGCTACAACTTGTCACCTTGTGATTCTCAGATCTGGTCCCATATTATCAGATTTGGATCAAGTTATTTAGATCTCGGCCACACGGGATATCCAAATGTAAATTTTACATGATCTCAGCCACTACAATGGTTCAACACCAAAGAAAGGAGGTATATAGTACCAAATTTAATTCATTCACCCACTCTAGGAAGATACAAGAACTAACTTAGATCTACGACTCTCAGTGATAGAAACATGAAAATCAGCAACATGAAAATCACTTTAACAACTGAAATATTTTTCCTTTGGCTTTGCAGAATGGATTAAATGCTTCGTACCTAAAAATCATAGATCACTACTGCACATGCACAACACTATTCTTGTAAAACCTTTGTAGATTCATTGATCTTCTTCTAAGGAGACAACCATGTCATATCCATAGCAAGTGAAATCGTTTCTAGGCTATAGGAGAATTCACTAAGTATCCTAGATCACAAAAGATCCACGTGTGCTGCATTCATAATCCTCTATACATTGCACAAATACAAAGATAAAGCCACGATTATACTGAAATCTAAAAGAATATAAAAAATGAGACACATTAACAAATCCCTATCCTACAATTATCCTAGTCTACAATGGCATTGAAAATTTACAACTCTCTCATCTTCATAGCCTTCATGTAAGGGAATGAAGCCAGCAAAGGCTTAGATACCATGTTATAAATTGAGAGATACAGACAGAGTCAAATTTTACATAATACAAATGACACATCATGATATTATTCATCACTACAGTTACATATATATAGGACATAACACACTGACTTCGACACATCTAGATCATGACTCCAACTCACTACCTACGAATCAACACCTTCTAGGCTGACGCCTAGGGACTCACAATGAAAATTACACATGAAATGGAAGCATTACTTCCAGCATGTCAAGTTTGATCGAGATATCATGGGGTATAGTTTCTTCAATATTTGAAAATTTCATCTTAGAATCGATACAATGGATGGATACATAATTCACATACATCTCAATGACATTGGACTGATATAGTTCACTAAGATTATCCTTGAAGGAATATGGAAAGGAGGAGAAATGATGATGATTGTCCCATGGTTCATTATCCGACATCATGATCTCCACGATGCTCTCATAGGTAGGAAATGTACGAGAGAAGGAATCGAAGGATGTGTTGTAATCTAAGGAATGGTAAACCCTATTGATTGAAGAGAAGATAGTATAGCTCACTGCATAGGCTGAGTAAACGAATTCATAGTTAAGATGAATGGGATTGAGTGGCGTGTAGTAACCAAAACTGTTAATATTAGATTCATGTGGCACTACCCAAGGATCAGATGGAGTAGTAAAATAAGATATCATGTTCACATAGGAAACCATATTAGAGTTGTCAGGAGAAGGAGGAGAAAGAGAAAACATTCCCATGAGGGAAGGATATTTAAGTAAGCCCACCTCG
The DNA here is from genome assembly GCA_031772625.1 of Pinus tabuliformis. Classification (NCBI taxonomy): domain Eukaryota; kingdom Viridiplantae; phylum Streptophyta; class Pinopsida; order Pinales; family Pinaceae; genus Pinus; species Pinus tabuliformis. Next base: position 978,049,408 of record CM062810.1, read on the forward strand.
ACATACTAATATGGATGTGGAGTTTCTCCCACAAGAGGGACACTTTCAGTAACTTGAGAATTTGTGGCAAATAAAGTGAGCTAATCAATGGCTACTATGCCTCCCTTATGAGGGAAATAATCATTCTAAAATATGCTGAAACAATAGAATCCATAGAAAAAGCCCATGTACGACCAAATAGAAGGTTATAATCTAATGGTCTACTAATCACTTCAACTTCTACTCACACCATCTTGTTGCCTAATTCTACATGTAACAAATTCAAAATTCCACAAGGTTTGAATCCTCTTCTGTCAAAATTCGTCACTCGGTGACTGATTTAATCGAAATAGTTGTTTTTATGAAAGTTTTATACTTCTTGTTTGAATAATATTCATTATCATTCAAGGTAGTCATTTATCAATATTCCAAAAATATTGATTTAAGCCCAGGTAATAGTTATATGTGTAGATAGTTTGATTTTTTCCGTTGAAACCACCCTCATTTACCAAACCAAATTTGATAATCAAATGCATACCCCATCCTATCATCTTTCAGATTGGGAAAATAGTCCCATAATTCCAGTCGGAGCCGCCAACCCAAACGTATAAGGGACAATATTTAATTCCCCGACCAAGTGGTTATCCTCCATGTTGTCGCAACGAATTTCGTAGCTTCAACATTTTGGTGCTAGAAGGAGGGACCAACGTATGAATGGAAATTAAATATAAATTGAAGATCCATTCTAAAAGCCAAACTCCCTCACCATCACCTCCAACTTCCCTTTCACATTCTAGATCTCCAAATCCCAAACGTGAAGTTGTGAAAAAATCTTTAAAATCCACTAGTGTTTCCTCAAAGAAATCAGATCAACCTTCCTCTATAGAAACTCCTAAAGTACAGTATTTAATCCATAAACTAGAAGTGATTTCTCTATCTCAAGAAGAATCTAAATTATCGGAAGCTAGAATTTCTTCATCTTTTCCATCCTCTTGAAGATTAACGAGATGACAGAGTGAAAAATTGGAATACCTCAATTTTGAATTTCCTCTACCTCCTCCTCGAAGGAAAACCAACAAATCTAAGTCTGAAACTCATAGTGAGATTCTTTCACCATCACCACAAACTCATTCATTTATTTAATCAGCTTCATCGCAAACTCAGTCAATCCAATCTTCCACGTCACATATCAAATAGTCATTTACATCGGTAGAGGAGCACAATCTTCCTCCACCCAGTGACCTTCTATTACTGGTTCATCTTCTTCCACACAGATATCCATAATGGCTCAAATACCATGAAAAAATCCAAGAGCCTCTCAAATGGTAGGACCGTTACATCCATTACCTGCCCATCTAGAAAAATGGTTGCCAAAATTTAATCTTGATGATGGTCTTCCTGTTGAGGATAATATAAACAAATTCATGTTATATATAAATCTAAATGAAGTTGTTGAATAAGATTTTGTTGTATGATTATTTCTTTATACTTTCGAAGGATCAGTAGGATCCTAGTACCTTTCATTACCATCTGCTTCCATTTATAATTGGAACGTATTCCAAGAACAATTCCTAACCAAGTTTGGAGATGACTGCTCAAAAACTACTCTTCTTAAATGATATCTCCAACTTAAAAGATGAATCTAGAAAGCCAACTAAGGATTTCAATTCACATTTCAACAAATTCTTAAATAAAATCCCAATTGCATCTAGACCAAGTGCCAAAGTACAAAATGGATGGTACATTTCCACTCTCCCTTCTAACACAACTATTTTTGTTGATAGAGCTACTAAGCCAACCTTGGCTGAAAACATGAAAGAAGTCATAGTTGTAGAGAAACACGTTTTAGCCTTAGAGAAGAAAAACTCATTAGAAGAAAGAAAATCCAAAAAGGTCACCTTCAAAGATGAATCTAAGAAGAAATCACCTATAGACCCTTTCAATCTTGAAGGTCTACAAAAAGTACTTAAAACAATGTCCAATGAAATGGTTGAGATAAAGAAACAAGTAGCTGAAACCTTTTCTAGAAAACCTTTTAGACCTTTTAAAAGAAATCTAATCTCTGATCCTAAACCTCCAAATACCATATCAAATGCTTGATTAGATTTGGAAGAAGAAGAAGTATCAACAACTGATGAATAAACTGATGATGAAGAGCTAGTTGAAGTACATGGAATGTGGGATTTCATTCTTCCTCTGTCAGACAATCAAGAAGAAGAAGCTTCACCTCTTTCCACTAGACGAAAGAGTGTTACTGATTCACTGCATTCAAGTCAAAAACATAAAACATCAACTCCTGTTGTCAAAGAAAAAGAAATCGGTAAAAAATATTCTCCCAAGTCAACTCAAACATCCCCACCTCAATCTAATCCTTCACCTTCAACCAAAACCTTCTTAATGTCTGATGATATGGAATACAACATAGTTGAAGACATGAAGAAGAATAGAGCTAACATTATGCTATATGAGCTTAGGAAGTTGAAACATCAGTAGAAACTATTTCTCAAGGAGCCAGATGTAATTCCCACGTATCCTCTTCCTGCTGCTGTAATTTCTGAAGCCGCTCAAGGAATGGATAAGCCTCCGAGTAATTCATTGAATAAAGTCAAGTTAACTGATGTTGTTTTAATTGGTGGTAGATCTAATTCTCATACTCCTCCTTTTATTTTGACTTTTTAAATCCTTAATAAGAATATGCACAATTGTTTAGTTGATTGTTGGGCTTCATCCAACATTATGCCAAAAAAAGTTTGTGCGAAATTAAATGTTTTACCCCAGAAATCTCCTATTCACATTGTACAATTAGATCAAACACAAGTCAAAGTAATAGGAGAAATGAATTCGGTTACCATCAGAGTCTCTTCAAATCTGAGAGTATGTCAAGTAATTGACATATTAGTCTCTGATATTCCTGAATTTTAGGGCTTGATGCTCAGTAGAGATTGGTCCAAAAATATTCATGGCTATTTCACAACAGACTGGTCTCATATGTGGCTTCCTTACAACGACAAGCCAAATCAAATAATGGTCGACTATGAGAAGCATTTAAAGTACATTATGACTGAACTAGAAGGAGAAAATGAGCCTATTGCATACAACAATAATATCATTGGAAACTATTATATTGAATAATTTTTTGGCAATTTTAATGCACAAACTTTACATTTTTTGGAGAATTTTGTTACCTCACGGATTGGAAATTATTCAAAAATGGATTCTTCCAAATGTACCAATTTTGTAGATAAACCAGTAGCTAACTCTATGTTTTGGAAATTATTTTTTGATGGATCTAAATCTAATGATGGAGGAGGGGCAGGTTGCATATTAGTTAGCCCTAGAGGATAGAAAACTATGTTGGCATATAGACTTGAATTTGAATGCACGAATAACATTGTTGAGTATGAGGCATTAATTCAAGGATTGTACAAAGCCATAAGCCTTGATATCAAATACCTCCAAGTCTTTAGAGACTCAGAAATCGTGATCAAATAGGTAAGGAACATTATTCACTTCCTTTATAGACATTTAAAGCATTATCAATCTTTAGTCTAAGACATTACCTCGCATTTTTTGGCATTCAATATCTCTTCAATACCAAGATTTTCGAATGCAAGTGCTTTTCTCTTGCCTAACATTGCTTCCAAACTCATACCATCAGAAGATTATAGTCCTATCCAATTTTCTATATAGTTAATCTTTAGACCTTGTATTCCCGATAATATCACCAATTGGCGAGTTTTTAATGACGATCCAGATATGATAAACTTCTTAGCATCCGAAGGATCATACGATGACCAAATAATAGATGAAGACCAACATGATAGTTAGCTTAAACAAACGACAAATGAAAATCACATACCCAAATTTGTAGTTAAGATGGAAGATTGGTATGATATTAAAGATAGCTTCAAGAAATTGACTAATTCAAAACTTTGAAGTTCAACATTGAGGTTTGAATTAGTAAATCTTGGAACTAACCTAAAACCACAAAATATAAATCTAGGTCTTGGTCTTGCACCTAATGAAAGGTTAGTGTTCATTCATTTATTGAGAAGATATAGAAATTATTTTTCTTGGAATTATGATGATTTAAAATGTATGATACCTCTATCATACAACACACTATTCCTATGATATCCGATGAAAAGCCTGTACAACAGAAGTTGAGAAATATTCATCCAAATTTGGAAAATCAAATCAAATCTAAATTAAACAAACTTATTAAAGCCAAAATCATTTTTTCTCTTAGACAGTCAAGGTGGGTCTCTAACCTAGTTCAAGATAGGAAAAAGAATGGTGATATTCGAATTTGCATAGACTTTCACAATCTCAACAAGGCTTGTCAGAAGGACAACATTCCACTGCCTCCAATGGAATACGTACTACAATCAGTTGCAGGTTCAGAACTAATGATTTTTCTAGGTGGATTTTCAAGTTACAATAAAATTATCATACATCCAGATGATCGACTAAAAACTACATTCAAAACCAAATGGGGAACATACACCTATCAAAATATGCTGTTTGGATTAATCAATGCTGGTGCAGCTTTACAGAGAGTCACGGACATAGATTTCAAAGGTATGGTAAATAAAACTATGGTAATCTTTTTAGATTCTATAACAATATATTCAAATAAATTCAGTAATCATTTAAAAGACTTAAAATAGATCTTTGAATGTGGTAAAAAGTACGTAATTTCTCTAAACCCAAAGAAGTCTCACTTTTCTTTAAGTGAAGGTAAATTCTCGGATTTATTGTATCCAAATATGGTATTCACATATATCCTAATAGGATAAAAGAAATTTTTGAAATATCTTTGCCTCACAACAAAAAATCAATGCAGTCCTTCCTAGGTCAGATAATTTTTGTTAAAATATTTGTCCCTGACTTTTGACAAATTGTTTTACCCTTGCAATCCATGATCAAGGGAAATTCAGTTTTTAAATGGGGATATAGTGAGTTAGAAGCTTTCAATATTATCAAACATGAAATTATAAATTCTCCCTCTTTAGCAACCTAAGAATTTTCTAATCATTTTATTTATATACTTTTTCCTCCAAAACATCATATGCAACCATGTTGACACAAATCAATAATGAGAAAATTGAAGCACTGATCTATTTCTTTAGCTACAATTTGCAAGGTGTTGAATTGAATTACTCAAACGTTGAAAAGCAATCTTTTTTCATTTTCAAATCTATAAATAACTTTAGACATTTTCTTCTTAAAACACACACTAAAGTAATAGTTACATTCTCATCTATGAGAAATTTACTAGTGAAAAAATAATTAGGAGAGAAAAGGGAAAATTGGGTGACAACACTACATGAATAGGACATTGAAACTAAACCATATAAAATCATAAAAGGACATGGTTTTTGTAGGATGTTAGCAGAATCTTCCAACATATCAACAGACGAAGATTCAGGTAATACTGTGCAAATATCTGAGGTAAATCTAAACAAGTCTGAATCCCAATATGTTGATCTGGTTTTTTATTTGAGAAATGAATTTTCTCCTCTTGAACCCAGTTATAAAAGGAAAATAGATTTAATGCTAAAATATAATCATTATAAAATCATTGGCAATGTGTTATTTCGAACAAATTATGGTTCCATTTTACTAATATGCCTCGAAAAATCTGAAGGAGAAAAAGTTTTGCAGGAACTCGATGATGGCCTAGCTGGTCGAGATTTTGGAGGAGATACAACAGTGCATAAAATTCTTCATGTTGGTTATTATTGGCCAACACTATTCAAAGAAACTCATGAATGTGTGCAAAAATCTAAAGTATGTCAAACAATTGCTGGAAGACAAAGCAAATCAACATTTCCCTTACAATCAATGAACAATGAAAAACCTTTTGATCAATGGGGATTGGATGTCAGAGGTGAGAGTGTTCGTAACACTTCAAAGCAACACAAGTACATTCTTACTTCAACAAATTATTTTACCAAGTGGGTGGAAGAAATTCTAGTGAGAGTAGTCAATTCTGATGCAATTACTAAATTCATTGATCAATTTATTATAACCACATTTGGCTTACCCAATGCACTCATGTTCGACAACGTATCTTACCTTTCTAGAAACAGTATGACTGAATTCACACTGAAAAGGGGTTTTAAATTAAAGTTTTCTACCAATTACTATGCTCAAGGGAATGTGTTAGAAGAGTCAACTAAGCAAAGTCTCATTAGAATCATTAAACGTAATGTCGACCAAAGCCAAAAGAATTGGCACAAATATTTGGAATATTGTCTATGGGTAGACAGAATCACTGAGAAGGATTGAATAAACACTTTTCCATTTAATTTGGTTTATGGGAAACAAGTTTTCATTACATCAAATCTAGTTATTCCCTCTCTAGCCCTAGTGAAATTCATTGAAAAAAGTCCTTCTTCATTACATTTAAGGCAAGATCAAATTCTCAAATTAGAAGAGGAAAGAGAGAGAAAATATCACACACTTCTATCATCAACAATTAGTTAAAAATTCTTTTGATGCCAATTCAGTTTCCACAAAGTCATTTCAAATCGAAGATCTTGTCTGAAAATTAGACAAAGCACATGAGGAAAAGGGTAAACACACCAAATTCCAAAGACTGTGGTTAGGACCATTTCAGAGTGTTGAGCAAGTAGGCCCATCGACCTTCAAATTACAAGATTTATCAGGAAGAAGATATTATCTTCCTATTAATTGGATTATCTTGAAGAAATTCTTTTATTAGGAGAAAAAATCTCTCAATTGTAACATTATCGCATTTATCTTCTTTCATTTTTTATGATTTCTAGGAAAATAAATGTTGAATAGTATTTACTTTTGGTGTCACAATAAATCTTTTGGAACTATTTTGATTTTTCGCTTTTAGAAGTATATATTGTTAAGGAAACAATTATAACATTTGAAAATTAGCTAAGTTCTATAAATATTTGAAATTTTGTTTTCCACAGAAATTATTTATTCTTTCAAAAACCCCTAACTTTATAAAAAAAAATTGTTCTATTATCAGCCAAGAAAATTACCTTTAACCAAGTAAATAATATTTGCAGATAATTATCTTAAACTATATGATTGTCATCCAAAAATCTTAAGGATTCAATGGTTCTCCCCATCTAGTAAAAAATTATCTTTTTAAACTGTAATTCTAAAATATACTAAAACTTAAAAGATAAGAGGTCTCATCAAGAGCCCGCTTACCATGTTCATAGGGAAGTAATAGACTGACATTACCAAGTTTGCATACGAAAATAGGGTAATGGCTTGAGATTATCTTAATCTTATGACAAGTGGTCTCATCACGAGCCAACTTGTTCAATTAAATTACAATTGGTGAATGGAATTGTCATTATTTGGCCACAAAACCAAGACAATGACTTTTTAGTAATAAAAAGATTTCTTTTTGCAAAAAAATAAACTATTTAAAAAAAAGAGAGAATAAGTATATGATTTTGAATTTATCTCTAAAAACTACATTCTTATCTGGATGGGACACTTAATCATTTCTGGTTAGAAGGGAACCCTGTCGAGGCTATAGACACCTACCGGCAGCAGAGGCTCTACATGTGAGAAATAAGTACATTAAAAAGTTGATCTGCAAAAGCCCCCTACTTTATTTTTAAGCTAAGTAAAGACTAATATAGACAAAGTAATTTTCATCTTTAAGAGGATATCAAATGAATTATAATTAGGTGAGTTTGTTTTTATTATTCAGAGAAATGTTACCAATCTAAAATTTCGCACAATTCCTATTTCCTGAACTATCTTTACTTTGGAAATTTTAGAAACTTCAAAATTATCAGAGATAACTGGTTCTTCCAATGAACTGCCAATTTTTGTACATTACAACAACCCCCCATTTGGTAGAATCCTTTAGATAACAAATGGGGACCCTTTAGAAAATAATTTGATTTAGAATCCATTAAAATCTAAATAAAAATCCAAGAACCCCACTACATAGTGAAATCGCATTTTGCATCTCGCAAAGTCTTGTGTGCAACACTTAATGTTATCATTTGAAACATCACCGATTTGAGATATGCGTAAAATATTGGAATATTCCTTTCCGGTCAAATCATGTTAGAATTTTTGCATCACAAAAAGGAAATAAAACATGTTCAACCTTCCTTGATGTATTGTGATATGATGATGGACTCGACAAATGAATTAAATGTAATAACAAAGCATGTTCGCAAATCTCGCAAATCGCAAAATCACAAAGCTGGTAAGAAAACTATTATGTGACATTGCAAATAACCGATTTACAAGAGAATCTGGACCCACTGAGACGTCATTAAATTATATTTCACGTATTAAGGATGGTACGTTAACAAGTTTTAATGATCTTCTAAAAAACGTTCATTGGCAATAGACTACGTTAATGTGATTTAATGCGAATCTTATGTAGATATTGTTTCAGGTTATGGATATTTATGATCCCACGGCTCAAGAAATTCAATGTTTTCTCACCATTATGGGTGCATTTAAGTATTTCAGTTTCATTAATTTGAATAAGGTTTTCTTATTTGCATGTCGTTATAGTTCTATTTCTCATCCTCTACATTATCACTCTCATCTTCTTTGTGGTGACAGGACTATAACATATACTCGATTACTTGGTTTGATGGCCAAGATGAATAAGGGAAAGGTTACACAGTCCATTGTTGAAGATGTATTGGAATCATCACCTTTACTTTTTGATAGAACTTGTTTACCAGAGTGTTGTTCTAGCTCCTGGGAAAATGTTTATGATACATTAGAGAAGGAAATATAGAAGGAAGTGATGACGGATGATATGCAATCCTCAGACGCTTCTTATCCTCAGGTCGCATGCTCTAGTTTTCTTAAGGTAGCAGCAATGCTGAAATTATTACCCTACACTAATGTGGTGAAATGGGTTATTTAACATGTGAACATTGAAGACAAAGAATTCATGACCTCAATTCAGGTGGTCATCAGCTGTTTTAAATCAGAGGATATCAGAATAATGTATCATTTACCTCAGTTGCACAAGGTTTATGATAAAGAATTTGTTGAGATTTTTTCTAATGAAAATGAAGAACCCTTTTAAGTTATAAAGGGATAGAGGTTAAATCCTAGCAAGCACAAGATGGATACAACTAGTATTTATTTGGTAGCCTCTCTTGCTACTCCTTATTTATACATTTCTGCAATTCTATGTAGATTATTTTGATATGCAAACGCTACCAAGCTTTCAGTTGAATGGGTGCCTCTTATTGATGTTACTTCTGTTAGCACCTAAATTTGCCCTAGGCTGAAGGAAGGAAAAGTTCAGGGTAACCAAAAACCACGCTCAGTCTGGTAGCTAGCCCTACCAAAACAGGAGAGGGCTCTCTCCGAGTCACGCTCAGTGAATGGATAAACGAAACGGTCTGAGATGACTTATAATGAAATATTTATCTTAGTCTAGTAAGTGAATATGGATACAAGTAACAATTTTTATGAATGACTCAGCTTTTGGGTTGTTATGGGACCAACGGATGGCAATGAACAGAGAATTTAATACAAAGGCATAGATTACTCCATGAGGCAAGACAGGCGGAAAGTGTAGCAATTTAGTTCGAAATAACGTGGAATGGAGATATTGCTTAGAAGAGTGAAAAGGGCATAAGTACATGAATCCTTTTCAGCAGAAGAAGAACATTGAACATGAAATTTTCCCACAGGCAGAGCAATAAAATTGAATTCTACCTTATATAACTCAGAAATTTCATTGGGAATGAATGTGAATTGAACTATGAACATTAAAAAATACATATGAAACATAAGAGACACATTTACTACACTCACAACCACATGAATCTCATGAAACAGAGCCGTTGCCTTTCATTAATTATTTGTCTAAAATATACAGTGAAGAAACAGAGTTTCTTTCCCACAGTCTCCTAGAAGTTACAAGCCAACCAACCCTTTTCAAATAGTTTGCATAAAATATATAGAATGTGCCATGCAGAGATAGAATTCCCAGGGGTTGGGGAGTTACTCGAATCATTAAAAAATGGAAGTGGAAAGCCAACCATTAGCTACAGGTGCAGCGTTACAAACATGACAAATGGCTTGGGTGACCGTTTGCCTTCCTTTGCCACTTGGACGAAAGCCAATCTGGAGTGAAAATACTTTAAATTCCACCTTAGGTGACAAAAAACTGAAATGTAGATGAGCGGAACCATTTGGAGAAGTCACGAATCGAAATTTTGCGAAACGGAAGTAAAATTGGGCTTTTTTCCTATATGCGCCGCGCAATTTTCTGTGTGCGTCGCGCCACTTTGGAGCCTATTTTGAGGCACTTTTAGGAGTCCAAAATGTGTCCAAGTGTGCTTGTTAGAAATCCTATCCTGTCTACTTTCTAACCCAAGTGGAATTTCTAAATTTGGCACTCATTTGCCCCTCCAAATATTCATTCTCCCAAGACTACTTCCTGTGTGTCAAAATAGGGGCAGAGAGGTCATTTTTTGGGTGTTTTAGACCTCCTGGAGACTCATATCTTGCCCAAATTTCTTGTCCAAGCACTAGTAGTCATGATTTTTCATGCTGAATCCAGAATTACAAACCATTCTTCATTTGGAGCTCCCAATTTTTAGCGTCGCGCCACTGGGAGAAAAAACCTGTGTTTAGCCCAAAAATTTGTCATGTGACCAAACTTTCCCCAAATTTCTTGAAATTTGGGCTGTAGGTCCTCTATGAAGTGCTATGCTGTGCCATGGAAGCTTCAACCAAGATTCGAAGCCGATCTTTCTCTTTTGCCTCTTTTGTTGCTTTGCTCAATTTTTCCTTCAAGCTCTTTATCCGGGCCTTTGCACTCATATTTCGTGCCCTGTAATGGAAGGCCATGTGTCTCAGTAAGGCATGGTCCTTGTCAGCCTTGTCTAGCAGCCTCTCAAAGTGCATGTTAACTCTCTCAAGATTGGCCTCCCGATCCTCATTGATCTCTTGCTCCAATGATGTGAGCTCAACTCTTCTCCTCTTTGGAGCTTAGCGATGCTCACGAATATTTTGTAGCTCCATAATTGCTCGCTGATCCTCCAGCTGTTTGTTCCTCCGCTCCAAGTATTTCATGTTCCACTTAGCCCTCTCCAAGTTAAGGGATAAGGCCTCAATCTCTGATTGCTGCTCCTGGATGATCTCTCTAAGCTCTGCATTTGTCGATCCTGTATCTGTCTCATCATCATGAAGGAGAACGAATTTTGTCTCTCGTTCACCTGATGGCTCACCTGAAGGCCCCTCATCATGCATTGGCTCCTTACCTCTATCCTGTTCCTCTGTCGTCGATGTAGGAAGCAAGGCCCCTTCCACCCCGTGAGGAGATAACACTCGCTTTGTCACTGCAAACAAATGTCTACTGCCTCTCTGATAGGTGATGAATACTAGCATAGTAGTGGTCTCATGGCGCTCATACTGATGAGAAGGACCACCTATCTCATGCTCTGCCTGTGATACTACCTGTGGAGTGCTGAAGAAGTCATGGGAGATGAAGTCCTCCCAAGCAATGCCCTGCAATCCCGACTGATGATCCACCAAAATCCGGATAAGAGCAAAGTGATAAACACTGTTAAGCTGCTGCTGAGGGGTCTTATGCTGCATGAAATTGTTCATCCTCTCTATGTTCCCGCAAATGAAAAATGGGAGGTTCATCATTCGCACCCTGGTAAAATGCATGAGCAACCTGATGTGATAGGCATATAGGCGAGAGAACCTCCCCTCACAACTGAAGTACTTCATGATCAATTTCATGAGCGGAGCATACTCATCTTTCAAATATCTAAATGGGAAGACTCTTGTGAGTTTTCTCAAACAACTGGCCTTAATGTAAGGCTCATAGTATTTCCTATCCACCTTCTTCTTCTTATGCCATTGTTCTCCAACATTTGGTATGTCTGTTTCGACTGAGATAGTTTCGGGTGTCAATGTGAAGGTGGCCCCAACCAAGATAGACTGGCCTCCATGTAGGTGAAGCACAAAAAGACGGGCCAATTCATGATGAACTCAAACATTAGCCACCCTTTGAAAAAATTCAAAACATGCTAGGTGTTGGAAACATGACATAGCAAGAGGGCATGCCTGCAATTCAGTGAGGGTGTTTGGATCATCCCTAACATGTTTGCCACTCTTGTGATGTCTCCTGGGAGCCTGTTCTCCTGAAGCTGTATCATTGTGAGTTTCCACCTCATACTCTGATGAACCCTCAGATGCCATGACTATTGTTTATGTACTGTACTTAGGCTGCCCTTTGATGATGGTGAAGTTGGGTGTTGTTTTTGTGATATCTGCCACCAAGGGGAACAATGAAACAAAGGGGGTATTAGGAGGGGAGTAATGTGATGGGAATAGGGGTTATGGGGAGAAGTTTTTTTAGGGATATGTAAGGGGTTTGGGGTTTGTATTGACCAAATAGTGGAGGGGATAAGGAGTATGAGTTTGGTAGTATTTTAGGGTAGCGAGAATAGGAAACAATGGCATGGGGGGGATGGTAAGGAAGGAAAATGGAACCTTGGCATCAACACCACACTTATACAACCCTAGCAACAGTGACTTTTTGGCATTTTCTTGTGGTTGGTTTTATGAATTTTTGTTGCATTCAATCATAGGCATAAACCACCATATCATTTATGAACTTTGATAAACAAGTGATGTTATAGGGCCTACCTTGCAATTTGGTGGGCTTCACAAAAGATTTGAGGAAGTTTGGCAAGGTTCTGAGCGCTTTGTCTGTGTGTGTCGCACATAAAACCCAGTGCGCCACGCCCTGGGTGTGCGGCGTGCCAGTTAGAAAAATACACTGCGGGCCAGCTCTGTGTGCGCCACGCCCTCTGTGTGCACCGCGCCCCTATTTATATGCGTCGCGCCCTGAAATCGCCTCCAATATTGCTCCAAACTACGCACGATGCACACTCAAACCTTTGCAATGTTTCCTTAAGCACTTGATTTTCAAAATGACTTTGATTTTGGTGGGAACTTGTATATAAAGTCTTAGAAGTCATGGGTAAAATTTTTCTTTTTTCAAAAACCCATTTTTCTAATGTTATGTTTTGACACTTTTTCACTGACTTAAAACAACCCTGATTTTCACTTTTCCTCTAAAATTTTAGGTCAAATGATGAAATTTTCGGCACTCTTTGCAGCGATTGCATGATAGGGCATTTGGCCACGGAAACCATGACTACACCTGGAGAAATCAACTGTCAATCTCTTTGAAAATTTTATCACCAATGACACTGTTTGACTTTTCTTCAAAACAGAGTTTTGAAGAACAGTCGAAGTTTATCAATATGATGATGAAACTCTCTGAATCATTACTTTGTAAGGGCATCACTCTGGCCTGCATGGCTTTACTGGACATATTTAAGGACCAATTTGATTAATCCCTAGACCTAATGATCAAAAACGACTTTTGTCCATTAAAGGACCAGACCTTGACTGTCATGGACTTTGGTGATCATTGAAGAAAGACCAAAGCTAGTAGGAGCTCGAGATGAGGGGAAATAACTAGCATGACCTTTTCCGTTAGATTATGGCATGCCACTAGCGGAGTGCAGCTGAATGAGTGGAGTGGGTCACCTAAAAATGAAATTCATAAATAGTTTTGATCTCTGACGGAGGACTGACTAGACCGACTCTAACATTGGCTCCAATGGGGGATGGTAGCTCCTTGGAGGTGCCAAGAACAGCAGATCTCTAGAAGAGCTAGACAGTGCCTTCATCCATTGGGATATGGAGTCATTTCTTCGACTAACAACACAGGACTCTGACTCATTTTTGAAACTAAAATGACCAAAAAATTAACTCGAACTTGACATTGAAATGACTTGAAGACAAACTTGACAAACTCAAACCAAACTGAAATAAAAATGGTATTTACAATGACAGTGGAAGCAGTGTTAATAACTCAGAAATGGTACCACTTGAGCAGCCGACCATTGATCGGCCCTCCTGGACAATTTTCCCCGTTCATTTCCTTCAGAAGAAAGGCATTCTGACCCCGATATGCTGCAATCTTGAAAGGACCTTTCCAAAGATTCTCAAAATTTCTGTGCTTACCTTTCTCCTCATTCCTTGCATCCCACTTTAGCACCACATCATCCAAATGAAATTTATCTACCTTTTATTTTCTGTCATAAATTTTCTTGATCTTCTCCTGCAATTTGGATGTGTTCTTGAAAACTTATTCTCTTGTCTACTTCAAGTGGACCATTTGATTCAACCTTCTCTGCATGGGATCTTCTTCACTACCGGCCTCCTGAAGAAGTTTGACTACTGGGGCAGCAAGAGAGGTAGGAAATACTGTATCAACTCCATAAACAAGCTCAAACGGTGACGTACTAATGGATTTCTTCTGACTGACCCGATCTGCCCAAAGTGCATGGATCAACCTCTTATGCCAGCTCTTCTTATTTATTTCCAGCAGCTTCTTGATGATGTTGACCAATGATTTGTTCAAAGATTCTGCCAATCCATTGCCTTGCAGATGATAGGCAGTTGAGTGACCCAAAATGATGTGATATTTATGACAAAAATCTACCATCCTTTTTTGTTTGAAAGCTATTGCATTATCGGTGATTAAATTGTTCAGGCAACCAAAGCGAGACAAGATGTTATTTTCAAGGAATGAAATGATTACCACATCTGTAGCTTGTCAGGTGGGAGTTGCCTCGATCGATTTTGTGAAATAATTTGTCACTATGAGGATCCATCTGTGCTGACCGGAAGAAGCGGGATGAATTTCACCAATGAAATCCAACCCCCATTGTTGGAAAGGAGCACTCACCTCAATAGGCTTAAGTGGCAAAGGCTGTAACTTCTACTTTCCTTCGAAAATCTGACACTTATGACAGCGCTTGACCATCTTATATACATCAGCAAACAATGTCGGCCAATAGTACCCTACTCTCAGAATTTTATTTGCTGTTGACTTCCAAAAAAGGTGACCACCACATTCTCCTCCGTGGAAATCCTCCATAACTTTCTTTGCTTCTTTTTCCACCAAACAATTTAACAAAATGCCACTGGGATCTTTCCAATATAGCGCAGAATTTAGAATGCAAAACTTGGCAGCTTTCAACTTGAGTGTTCTCGCTCAGTTTCTAGGCATGCCGGGCGGTGGTGACAAATTTTTAAGCACATATATGATATCTGAATACCACGAAGAGAGAGAAAACATTTCAGATACTTGAAGTGACGATCTTTCCTCATTCTCATCAGACATAGTAGCAATCAAATTTATGTCCAAGGCGTGCAAGTTTGATTCAGCCATTAACTTCGCCAATCCCTGTCCTTTAACCAGCTTTGTAGGCTTTATTTCCACATCATATTCTAGCAAGGCTGCAATCCATTTGCCTCATCTTCCTTCCAGATCGGTCTACACTAAAACTTCTTTTACAGCAGCGTTAGGAACATAGGCCACAATATGAGAATGTAGAATATATACCCGGAAATCTTTCAATGCCTTCTCAATGATGTTATACTTTAAGGCTGAATCTCTTATAACTCTGCTGAAGAATGCAATGGGTCTTTCATGATTATCTCTTTTCTGCAATAATACAGCTGCCATAGCGTGGTCCGAAGCAAATGAAAACAATATGAAATCCTGATTGTAGTCCGGGCTAACTAGAACTAGGGCTAAAGAAAGAGCCAATTTGACCAAATTGAAAGATTTCACAGCCTCCTCCGTCCATTACACTTGGCTGTCCTTCTTAAGCATATTTGTCATCTCTCTTAGGTGTTCAATGAGATTAGGCACAAAGCGACGTAGGAAATTCATCTTACCATTGAATGATTGTATCTCTTTTTTATTCCGGGGCTGATCGATTTGCTGAATTTCTTACACACGTGCTGGGTCAATACGAATGCCATCTTTTGAGATAATGTGCCCGAGTAATTTGCCTTCCTCCATGGTGAACAAGCTCTTCTTCGGATTCAGCGAAAAGCCATATTTTCTGCACTTTTGGAAGACAATTTTTAGATGGTACATGTGCTCTTCATCAAATTTGGAAAACACTGTCAAATCATCCAGATACACCACCAAAAAGACATCCTTCTCATTTGCAAAAGCCAAGTCCATTGCACGTTGAAAAGTGGCACCTGCATTCTTCAAACCGAAAGGCATTTTAGCGTAATGAAAGGTTCCCCATGGAGTGGTGAATGCTATCTTGTCTCAATCATCTTCATGGACAGAAACTTGGTTATATCTGGAATAACCATCAAGTAGTGACATACGAGATGCTCCCACTACTCGCTGAAGTATATGGTCCATTTTGGGCAGTGGATAGTTGTCCTTCAATGAAAATTTATTGAGATTTCTAAAATCAATGCATAAGCAGATTTCACCTGTCTTCTTTCGTACGGGCACCAAGTTAGAGATCCAATCCGAAAATCTGATGGGCACAATGATCCCTGATTTGTACAACCTATTTACCTCCTTTTCAATAGATGGCAGCAAATTTGGATTTAGCCTCCTCAACTTTTGTCTGAATGGTTTTTGATTGGGCTTGATGGGTATGGTGAGCTGTATTATATTGGTATCATATGTCTTTAAGTCAGAATAGTCCCAAGCAAACACATCTGCAAATGAAGCCAGCAAACTGATGTATTTGTCCTTGACCTTTGGCGGCAATGCTTTGGACAATTTTACCAACTTAGGATTACCTGTTGTTCCGATGTTGACCTCTTCTACACCCTTCTCTGTTGGCTACAATGTTGGCTTGCGGGCTACATCATCTTGATCAAAAAGTTCCTCTAAAGGTATCAAGCCTTTAGGAATAACGTTATTCTTCAGCTGCAACACGTCCATTTCATTTATCTGCACCTCATATGTACCATTCCTTTTACCATTGTCATTTTATACATCAATTGAGGTTTCTTTGAACTTCCCTTTGTTTTGCAGAAAATCATTAATCACCTCATCATCTTGGAACACTTGCCATTATCTCTGATTGTCTGCAACGGTTGGACGATGTTTGACATGGATTTCGAATTTATTGTTGGAGTTCATTGGGATCTTCAAACTACTTGCTGCCTTGGCAAGAGCATCAACAATACTATTTTGTATACGAGGCACGCATGTCAAGGTGTGTTCTGAAAATAATTTTAGGATGTCTAGAACTGCATTATGGTAGACCCGCATCCTTGGATGCTTTACTTGATACTCGCCTCTGACCTGATTAATTACCAATTCAGAGTCGCCATATACTGAAATCATCTTAGAATTTAGCTTTCTTAGAATCTTTAGGCCAGCAATCAGAGCTTCATACTCAGCTTCATTGTTTGAACACTCAAAAGCCAACTTGTAAGAGCATACCCGTACGTTACTAGGCACTTTGTTTGGGGCGGAGAAAGGACTGCGTACCCAAATTCCAATTCCAGCGCCATCATTTCCTACTACTCCATCGAAATCCATGGTCCACAAACCTTCTTCCTCCTCTTGCAAGTGCTGGAAATCTATTTGCTGTGCCTTGTCTGCTTGCTGTCCATTACTTTCAGCTGATTACCCAACATTGTTCTACTGTTCTTGTCCTTTTTTCTTTACAATTTCTCTGAAATTTTCTGTTATTTCTGGAATATCATCTGCTTCAACTAACTGACTATCTATATCATTGAAACTATCTGAATACAAAAAAAAATACTCTAAATTTGTATGTACATAGTTAATTGGATGATTTATTGGTTTCTCCTTGCTTGTGATCATGTATTTCATTTTTTTTGCCGATACAATTTCCTCATTTGTCCAAACACCAGAATCGTTGCATAGGAGAAATCTAGCTGTAGTGTCCCTTTCAATTTCACTACCCAAGACCTGGAAAGAATCATGCCAAACCTTGGAGGAATATCTGCTACAACCACATCCATCAAAACATTCTTCACTGGGAGCTGATCCAGACTCACAACCAAGTCTTTGATGAGTCCTATACATCTTACTCTCCTGGAATCAAATGAATAGAGATCGTGGTATTGCTGGGTGATGTCCAGACCAAGTTTATCCATGATAGCCTTGGGCATGAGATTGTGAGAAGCTCCAGAATCGAACATGGCATTATGTAACACAAAATCATGCAATCTTAAACTGATATAAAAGGGTGGCACATCACTATGAAGAGACTCACCATTCGATGCTGGCCCAAAAATCATTTCAGGTTGATCATCTTTGAAATTCACCATGTCAGACACTAGGTCCAAATTCAACATCTTAGATATTTGTCCTCTATAACTGTTGTTCCTCATTATTTCAGTCAAGGGGATGGATATCTTTAATTTAGAAATCTCATTCTCTAAATTAAAAGCGGGAATCTTTTCTACCTCTTTGACTGGGATTTCTTTCTTTTCGTTTTCTTCCGATGCAACTTGCTGATGTGATTGTTCTGCTAATGGTGTTTTGCTGCTCTCTGGACCAACTGCCTCCTTTCCTTTCCTTTGTGTAACTGATGACTCATTCTTTGATGCCTCAACATCCTTTCTTTTTTGAACTGGTTTGACCGGCACATCTCTGTTTCTAAGTGAATATCGCTACTGCTGGGTAGACAGAGCATTTATATACCATCTTTGATACTCCCCTGATTCTTCTTCTAAAATAGTGTCACTTGCTAGAATGAAATATGTGTCTTTGTGTGCAGCTGAACTCACCGCACACTCCTCCTCTTCAGTAATGTAAGTAGGCAGATCATCTCAAGTAAAGAGGTGGTTTTCTTCACCTATTATATTCTCGTCCTCATCTGACTCCGGTCCATGCACAAAATTTTGCTACAAAGGTGTCTGTACTGGTTGTTGTGATGTCTGCTCTTGGGCTCGCTGATCTCTCTGTCTTATTCTATATTGTGGTTTTTGCTGACCATGAAAGTTAGGATTTCTAACTTGTGGCTTTGGTTTGTCAAGTTTCACCTTTTCAAGCATTTGCTCTACCTTCTTGAATAATTGATCCATCGAAGAAGACTCTTACTTAACTGTGACTTTCTTTTCTGCTTTCACTTTAGCTCTCTTGGACAGCAGATTTGCTTCAACGCTGACTGCGATTTTCTGCATGTATTCCGTTGTGGCCGGTTCTCTCTCTCTTAGTTGGTAGGCCATGTCAGCATCAAAACCATCCAGAAATTTCATCATAGCTAGTCCCACAGGTGGCTTTAGATGATCTGGAATTTCATTATAAACTGAATTGAATCTAACACAATAGTCTTGGAACGACTCACCGGCGTTTCGTTTGATTTGCTCATATTCAACCAAAATTTGAAGAGGATTCTTTTTCACTTCCCATCGGTTTAAAAATTGTCTTTGTAGTTTGGCCAAGGTAGCGATACGTGCCGCTAGCAAACCTCTGAACCATTTCCTCACTTCACCTGCAAATGTTTGTACAAAGAGTCTCATTGCCACATTCTCCACATTGATCTCATGAAGTTCATAGAAGTCTGCCATTTTGTCCACATGTTGCTGAGCAATAATTCTGTTAGGAGTGCCATAAAAAAATGGGATTTTTCTTTGATAATCTGCGGGCATATCATCTAGAATTTGAGGCAGAACTCGGGGTGCAAAATGGGCAGCCATCACTCTTGGTGGATTTGGCCTTGGAGGTGTTGGAGGAGTTTGCACAGTTTGTAAGGGGCTAGAAATTGGAGTTTGAGGCTGTGTCACAATATAATTATCAATTAACTGGTTAGCTCTTTCAATTTCTAGATCTACAAGAAATTTTGTATTGGGGATAGTATAGTCAACAACCCTTTCGGATTTAGACTCGAACAATGATATTTCAAACTGTTTGTCAAACTCAAGCTCTTCAAGATACTCAAAAATTTCAGGACATGAATTGGATTTGAACACGGGAGTTATAGTGCTCCCTTGATGAAGGAGTCTTGGAATCAAATTGGGGTTTTTGTAGATATGAGGAGGATCTGGGTCTGGATTGGCTCTGGTATATCATCTCGAAGCCAGCATGCTATTGAGAAAAATCACTGGACACAACCAACTTACTCAGCCTATCCAATACTAAAATTATCATTCAGAAGCTTAGAATTATTAAGAAATAAGGGGATTTGATTTCAGTGTCCCCATTGAGTCGCCACTATGTTAGCACCTAAATCTGCCCTAGGCTGAAGGAAGGAAAAATTCAGGGTAACCACAAACCACGGTCAGTCTAGTAGCTAGCCCTACCAGAACAGGAAAGGTCTCTTTCTAAGTCACGCTCAGTGAATGGATAAACAAAACTGTTTGAGATGACTTACAGTGAAATATTTATCCTAGGCTAGTAAGTGAATATGGATACAAGAAACAATTTTTATGAATGACTGAGCTTCTGGGATGTTATGGGACCAACAGACAACAATGAATAGAGAATTTAATACAAAGGCACAGATTACTCCGTGAGGAAAGACAGGCGGAAAGTCTAGCAATTTAGTTCGAAATAACGCGGAATGGAGAGATTGCTTAGGAGAGTGAAAAGGGCATAAGTACATGAATCCGTTTCAATAGAAGAAGAACACTGAACATGAGATTTTCCCACAGGCAGAGCAATAAAATTGAATTCTACCTTACCTAACTCAGAAAATTTCACTGGGAATGAATGTGAATTGAACTATGAACATTACAAAATACATATGAAACATAAGAGACACATTTACTACGCTCACAACCACATGGATCTCATGAAACAGAGCCGCTGCCTTTCATTAATTCTCTGTCTAAAATATACAGTGAAGAAACAGAGTTTCTTTCCCACAGTCTCCCAGAAGTTACAAGCCAACCAACCCTTTGTAAATAGTTTGCATACAATATATAGAATGTGCCATGTAGAGATAGAACTCCCAGGGTTTGGGGAGTTACTCGAATCATTACAAAATGGAAGTGGAAATCCAACCATTAGCTATAGGTGCAACATTACAAACATGACAAATGGCTTGGGTGAACGTTTGCCTTCCTTTGCCACTTGGATAGAAGCCAATATGGAGTGAAAATATTTTAAATGCCACCTTAGGTGCCAAAAAACTAAGATTTAGATGAGCGGGCCCACTTGGAGAAGTCACGAATTGAAATTTCGCGAAACGGAGGTAAAATTGGGCTTTTTTCGTATATGCACCGCACCATTTCCTGTGTGCGCCATGCCACTTTAGAGCCTGCTTTGAGGCACTTGTAGGAGTCCAAAATGTGCCCAAGTGTGCTTGTTGTAAAGCTTGTCCTATCTACATTCTAACCCAGGTGGAATTTCTGAATTTGGTGCTCATTTTCCCCTCCAAATCTTCATTCTCCCAAGACTGCTTCCCGTGTGTCAAAATAGGGGCAGAGAGGTCATTGTTTTGGGTGTTTTTGACCTCCTGGAGACTCAAATCTTGCCCAAATTTCTTTTCCAAGCACCAATAGTCGTGATTTTTCATGATGAATCCAAAAATGCAAACCATTCTTCATTTGGAGCTCCCAATTTTTAGCGCACAGGGAGAAAAAACCTGTGTTTTTCCCAAAAATTTGTCATGTGACCAAAATTTCCCCGAATTTCTTGAAATTTGGGCTGTAGGTCCTCTATGAAGTGCTATGTTGTGCCAAGGAAGCTTCAACCAAGATTTGAAGCGGATCTTGTTCTTTTGCCTCTTTTTCCTATTTTGTTGCTTTGCTCAATTTTGCCTTCAAGCACTTTATCTGGGCCTTTGCACTCATATTTGTGCCCTGTAATGGAAGGCCATGTGTCTTAGTAAGGCATGGTCCTTGTCAGCCTTGTCCAGTAGCCTCTCCAAGTGCATGTTAACTCTCTCGAGATTGGCCTTCCGATCCTCATTGATCTCTTGCTCCAATGATGTGAGCTCAACTCTTCTCCTTTTTGCAGCTTGGCGATGCTCACGAATGTTTTGTAGCTCCATAATCATCCAGCTATTTGTTCCTCTGCTCCAGGTATTTCATGTTCCACTTAGCCCTCTCCAAGTCAAGGTATAAGGCCTCAATCTCTGATTGCTACTCCTGGATGATCTCTCTAACCTCTGCATTTGTCAGTTCTGTATCTGTCTCATCATCATGAAGGAGAGCGAATTTTGTCTCTTGTTCACCTGATGGCTCACCTGAAGGCCCCTCATCATGCATTGGCTCTTTACCTCTATCCTATTCCTGTGTCATCAATGTAGGAAGCGAGGCCCCTTCGACCTCGGGTTGAGATAACACTCGCTTTACCGCTGCAAACAAATGTCTACTGCCTCTCTGATAGGTGATGAATACTGGCATAGTAGTGGTCTTATGGCGCTCATACTGATGAGAAGGACCACCTATCTCATGCTCTACCTCTGATACTACCTGTGGAGTGCTGAAGAAGTCACGGGAGATGAAGTCCTCCCAAGCAATTCCCTGCAATCCCGACTGATGATCCACCAAAAGCCGGATAAGAGAAAAGTGATAAACACTGTTAAGCTGTTGCTGAGGGGTCTTATGCTGCATGAAATTGTTCATCCTCTCTATGTTCCTGCAAATGAAAAATGGGAGGTTCATCATCTGCACCCTAGTAAAGTGCATGAGAAACCTGATGTGATAGGCATATAGGCGAGAGAACCTCCCCTCACAACTGAAGTACTTCATGATCAATTTCATGAGCGGAGCATACTCATCTTTCAAATATCTGAATGGGAAGATTCTTGTGAGCTACCTCAAACAACTGGCCTTATTGTAAGGCTCATAGTATTGCCTATCCACCTTCTTCTTCTTATGCCACTATTCTCCAACATTTGGTATGCCTGTTTCCACTGAGATAGTTTCGGGTGTTAATGTGAAGGTGACCTCGGCCAAGATAGACTGACCTCCATGTAGATGAAGCACAAAAATACGGGCCAAATCATGATGAACTCTAACATTAGCCACCCTTTGACAAAATTCAAAACATGCTAGGTGCTGGAAACATGACATAGCAAGAGGGCATGCCTGCAATTCAATGAGGGTTTTTGGCTCATCCCTAACATGTTTGCCACTCTTGTGATGTCTCCTGGGAGCCTGTTCTCCTGAATCTATATCACTGTGAGTTTCCACCTCATACTGTAATGAACCCTCAGATGCCATGACTGTTGTTTATATACTGTACTTAGGCTGCCCTTTGATGATGGTGAAGCTGGGTGTTGTTTTTGTGATATCTGCCACCAAGGGGAACAATGAAACAAAGGGGGTATTAGGAGGGGAGTAATGTGATGGGAATAGGGATTATGGGAAGAATTTTGTTTAGGGATATGTAAGGGGTTTGGGGTATTTAATAGGGTAGGGTTTTGGAGTTTGACAAGGTAGGGTTTGGGGTTTGTATTGAGCAAATAGTGGAGGGGATAAGGAGTATGAGTTTGGTAGTATTTTAGGGTAGCGAGAATAGGAAACAATGGCATAGGGGGGATGGTAAGGAAGGAAAATGTAACCTTGGCATCAACACCACACTTATACAACCCTAGCAACAATGACTTTTTGGCATTTTCTTGTGGCTGGTTTTATGAATTTTTGTTGCATTCAATCATAGGCATAAAACCACCATATCAAATTAACTTTGATAAACAAGTGATGTTATAGAGCCTACCTTACAATTTGGTGGGCTTCAAAAAAGATTTGAGGAAGTTTGGCAAGGTTCTGAGCGCTTTGTATGTGTGCGCCGCGCGCAAAACCCAGTGCGCCGCACCCTAGGTGTGTACCGCACTAGTTAGAAAAGTACATTATGGGCCGGCTCTGTGTGTGCCGCGCCCTCTGTGTGCAGCGCGCCCCTGTTTATATGCGCCACGCCCTGAAATCGCCTCCAATCTTGCTCCAAACTACGCACGATGCACACTCAAACCTTTGCAATGTTTCCTTAAGAACTTGATTTGCAAAATGACTTTGATTTTGGTGGGAACTTGTATATAAAGTCCTAGAATTCATGGGTTAAGTTTTTCTTTTTTCGAAAACCCATTTTTCTAATGTTATGTTTTGACACTTTTTCATTGACTTAAAACAACCCTGGTTTTCACTTTTCTTCTAAAATTTTAGCTCAAATGATGAAATTTTCGGCACTCTTTGCAGTGATTGCATGACAAGGAATTTGGCCACGGAAACCATGACTGCGCCTGGAGAAATCAACTGTCGATCTCTTTGAAAATTTTATCACCAATGACACTGTTTGACTTTTCTTCAAAACAGAGTTTTGAAGAACAATCGAAGTTTATCAATATGACGATGAAACTCTCTGAATCATTACTTTGTAAGGGCATCACTCTTGCCTGCATGGCTTTACCGGACATATTTAAAGACCAAATTGATTAATCCCTAGGCCTAATGATAAAAAATGAATTTTTTCCATTAAAGGACTAGACCTTGACTGTCATGGACTTTGGTGATCATTGAGAAAAGACCAAAGCCAACAGGAGCCAGACATGAGGGGAAATGACTAGCATGACCTTTTCCTTCAGATTATGGCATGCCCGTAGCGGAATGCAACTGAGTGAATGGAGTGGGACACCTAAAAATGAAAAGCATAAAGAGTTTTGATCTCTGACGGAGGACTGACCAGACCGACTCTAGCAGCTTCTAATTCTATAATAATGGATTGGGCCACAATTTCTTCAAATAACTTATCCCAAAATATCATAGAATATAGGAAGAACTATTTTGTTACTACAAGAACCATTCCTCTATTTTATATGTCTACCTACATCATGGATGATGTATGTTTAATTTTTCCTTTTCCAATTATGGGATGGAAGTGGACTTCTCAAGATTCCATGCCAATTCATGTATATGATAAATCCCTTTGTAGATATTGTTTAAACGTAAATTTATATCAAATTTTTAAGGGGGTTATGCTCCATATTCATCAAGCCGTCTTTGACAAGAAAGCCCCAAGGTTATCAAAAGAAGGCAAGGCTGATATTCAACCTGTGGTGAGATGGTTTCGTGAAGAATTATTTACATATATCAGAGTTTTTGGAAGCACCACTCCACCACATGTACGTCTGTGGTATGTCCCTAATAAATTATTAGCCAGAGAAATTTCATACTAGATAGTTAGCAAGGTTGTAACCAAGTCTCTCAAAGAGTCTAAAAAATCTCTTTGGCCCACTTTTCCTCTTTGGTGTGGTGTTTATTGTTTAAATTACTTTAGACATGCACAGGTTCAATTCAAACACATTCACAATTTGAATCTTGTTGAGTTTCAAGAAAGGTGGTATGACCTTATTAAGGTCATGTATTATTTTACCTTGGTTGTTAAGGTTATGACATTTATTCATGAGGACGATCGTTTTGACAATATTTTTGAAGCAACTGAACAATTTTCACAGGTATGAAATTTAGCTGCCCTCAGACTGAATCCAACTGAATTAGCATAATTTAAGGAGTACACATATCAAAGGTTGATCCAGGTGGATATTGGTGGCTACCCACCAAGTCCACTTGGACCCTCACCATTGTTTCTTTCAGCTTTTCAGTTTCCTTAAATGTAGCACATTTTACTATTTTTACCAGTTTTTTGGGTCATGAACTTCCAGAGCCGTTTTGAGGCCCTAAATGAAGTTTTGTAGCTCTCAAATATATCTTTCTAATGAGATATTGTGCATGTCAAACAAAGATCGTATGCCAAAGTTATGACCCTGGGAAGTTGATGTACCAATTTACCCAAATGGGGCCCATAGTTTGGTGTTTCATGTTATAGGGTTAGGTTTTTCGATGTTTAGGGTTTTCCATTGTTTCTCAACAATAAATAGGCCTTCGAGCCTCATTATAAAATAGTTCAGAGTCATGTAGCCACCACATCTCTTCTTAGAGATAAGCTACCATCGCCCTAGCTGGTTTATTTCCATTTCTATTTGTAAGCATATTTCAATATTTTACACTAATGAAATGGAGTTTTATTTCCTATGCATCTTTGTGTTCATGGTTATATCTGTAATTTGTTGCATTCTTGTTTAAATCCGAATCAGTAGTATCAGAGAGGTCTGCTCTTTCTCTGTCTTTTTTTGCATGTCGCCAACGAGGTTGGGATATAAGGGGTTAGGGCTTGAACTGGTCGAACCATTGCAAGACTAGCCTCGCAAATCCTGATGGCCTCCCATGGCAGATGAAAGGAAATACGAGGGGGCAGGAGATCCTATCAAAATATTTCTCGAAGAAGCCTTCGAGCAACAAAGGAATGAGATGATGGACAACTTTTCCCAAATCCTTCAGCGGCTACCTAGTGGTGACGCATCAACTTCCAACAGCTACTCTCGAAACGCCACACCCTTTAAGGTACAAGTTAGTTTTTAAATCCCCATCTTCGAGGGTCAAATATACGCAAATGCTATAGATAAATGGTTAAATCTACTAGAAGGTTATTTTTGTGTTCATGATTTTTCCAATCAAGAAAATATTATTTTTTCTCTTCTCAAAGTAGCTCCCCACGTCAAGGACTGGTGGGAAGCCTACTGCAAATAGAAGGATGAAAGTATGGGCTCACTATTTTCAGCCACACCCACTTGGACTTCATTTCGAGATGCCATCAAGGAGAAGTACTACCCTATCAAAATCTATGAGGATAAATACATAAAGTGGACCATGTTGCAACAAGGAAGGGACCAAGATGTGCCGGAGTTCACAAACATTTTTCATACCCTTCGCACACAGTTGGGTATCAAGGATTCTGAACTACATTTGGTACTCAAATACTGTGGTTGCCTACAAAGGTGCATCCAGGAAGAGATGGAGTTCCTGAACTTCTCCTCGCTCGGCACGGCGTACCAATACGCTGTCAAAATCGAGAAAAAGTTTAAACCAAAGAAGCGAGAATTTGGATCTACAAATTCGAAGACCAAAGGACAAAGCCAAGGTGGGGTGACCCAAGACAACCCATTGAAGCGATAAGTAAAGAAAAACACCACGAAGTCGAAGAAGGACACAGGAAAGTGGTGTGAGTTCCATAAGAGCCCCGATGACAACAAAAGTGAGTGTTAGAGCAAGCAGTCACTGGTGGCTGAATTGAAGGCTTCAAAATCAGATGCACGTTCCGACCCTGAGTTAGAACTCAACAAGGGGAATGGCGAAGGGAAGTAGATCATTGATGTGGAGGCTAGTGCCACTGTTGCCACCGCCAAGATCTAGAAGAATGAGCCCGAGGATCCAGAGGAGGGGGAGTGTATTTTCCACTCATAGATGTGGGTGAAGGGTTCGCTACTCTAATTCATTGTCAATAGTGGCAGCCAAAAGGACCTCATTCCAGCAGAGGCCATGAAGTGGTTGGGCCTACCAACTACATCACACCCATAGTCGTATAGTATTGGGTGCCTTCACCAAGGATGAGATATCTGAGTCCACCAGTAGTGTCGCCATCCCTACACCATCAAGCCCTTTATAGATGAGGTATTGTGTGATGTTGCACCTCTTGATGTTAGTGATGTACTATTAGGCCAACCATACTTATGGAGGTGACATACTGTGTATGAGTCAAGGCCTCGAGTTGTTATTATCACTTTGGGTAATTCATTATACAGGATACCGGAAGTATCCCCACCTACCACCACCTCTTTGATCACTGCTAAGAAAGGCAGTAAGCTCATCTCCTAGACTAGGAAATTCATTTTTTGTCTGGTTCACTCCCAAAGTAAGGGGAAGATTGTTGCCACATCCATAACCCCCGCGTAGTATTCATATATGTAGCAGCAGCAGCAGCAGAGGGATACGGTCATGAAAGAACACAAGAACAACTTATCCTCACCCACAGGGGTACCACACAAGTTTAGGGTGGGCAACAAAGTCTGGCTGCATCAGCAAAAAGAACACATTACCAGAACCCATCAGAAGCTTAGGCCACTCCAACATGGTCCTTACACCATTACCAAGGCTGTGGGAAACAATGCTTTGGAGCACAACATTCCCCCATTCCATCACTTGCACTGAGTGTTCAATGTGGACCATCATCGACCATGCTTCCCACCATTACTGGACACATCAGATGTTGCATAATAGCTCACCAGGGACCAAGTTTAGCAGAAGTTTCCTCATCTCATGGAGTTTCCTCATCTCATGGAGGAACTCAACACAATGGGGACAATTTCTTCCTAAGGGGGGAGGAATGATCCAAGTGGATATTGGTGGCCACCTACCAAGTCCACTTGGACCCCCACCATTGTTTCTTTCAGCTTTTCAGTTTCCTTAATTGTAGCATAGTTTACTATTTTTAGTAGCTTTTCAGGTCCTAAACTTCTGAAGCCATTTTCAGGCCCTAAACGACATTTTTTGGGAAAACTGGGAGTAACATGGGACCATGGACTGATGTTTCTCTTCCCAAAGTTGTAGTTCTCAGATATATCTTTCTAACGAGATATTGTGCACATCAAGCGGAGATTGTATTCCAAAGTTACGACCCTAGGAAGTTGATGTACCAATTTACCCAAACAGGGCCCACAATTTGGTGTTTCATCTTCTAGGATTAGGTTTTTGGATGTTTATGGTTTTCCATCATTTATCAACAATAAATAGGCCTTTGAGCCTCATTCTAACATAGTTCAAAGGCATGTAGCCACCACATCTCTTCTCAGAGATAAGCTACCATCACCCTAGCTAGTTTATTTCCATTTCTGCTTGTAAGCATATTTCAATATTTTACACTAATGAAATGAAGTATTGTTTCCACTGCATCTCTGTGTTTATGGTTATCTCTATAATTTGTTGGGTTCCTGTTTAAATCTGGATCAAATGCTAATGCATGTGCCTTTGAATCTACTTAAAATAATCCCGCAACAATCTCAGGATGAAAGGGTTTCTACTAATGTCTAAGAGAAGGATGTAAATAAAGCATCCAAAGATAAATCACAAAAGGAGTCTTCTATAGATAAAGACATAGAAGAACTTTCCAACAACAATAATACTAAGAAGGGACTTGATGAGGAGAAAATGCAGAAAAAATGGTTCCAGTTTGAACAGATCATCAATGAACCACAAGGGAGTATGAGTCAAACACAAACTTTGCACAAAACACCAAAACCTCCCAAGAAATATTTAGAAAATTCTCACACTACTTTAGAAGATATCGAGGTTATTCCTACTTTTCCTCCTTTAGAGATTGTTTTCAAAGAGGAGGAAATTCCTCCTCTAGATATTTTCTATAGACCCAAACATTGGGCAGTAATGAGGAGACAAAGGAAAAATATTAAAATTGACCATGCTACTATTAAATTGCTAGGCAACGAGCCAATGGATGTTGTCTGGTAAGATACACCTATAAATCCATACAAAAATTTGACCAAATTAACTTAGTTTGCAGGATCTTATGCTTTTGCAAGAATTGACAAAGCAGAAGAAGTGAGAAATTTGATTAAGGAAAAGGAGGAAAAAATAAAGCATGTGGAATATCAACTCACAAAAGAATAGGTGAATACACAGAAATAGATTAAATCACATCTTGAACAAATGTAACATAGTTTCAAAAGCCTAAGACTTCAAACCAAAGCAAAATTGAAAGCCAAAGACATTGAAATTGTACAGCTGCGATTTATGGTAGATCAAATAAAGGATTACACAAAAGTTGATGAATTGATTAAAGAAGCTTTAGAAATCAATGCATTGCCATCAAAGAAACAATCAATCATTTTTAAGAAATTAGTAGAGAGTAGTCCATTGTGCCAAGAAGCTGATGCCTTATTGAGTCAATTCACAGATGCTAAAATAAACTTTGAGGAAACAAATGAAAATATTTCAAACTTGATCACATGGCCATACAATTCAAAGGGAAAAATAGCAGAGATGCCAAAGATCAAATAATCTCACAAGGAAATTCTCTTCACTGATTGGGAAATCCAGATAAAAAAAGCTGAAAGGGTAGTTTCTAGTGCAAGTGAGAAATCCAGCAATATGATAGAAATTGTTAATGATAATCTTTGTTATGTAGGATTTATTGAAAAATGTTCACCATATAATTTGCTTGAGATCGAGGAATTGCAAACAAGTTGGCACGAAATTCTTGTAGTAAAAGAACAACGGATCAGACAGTTGTTGCATTTGAATTGGGAAGCTTATTGGTCACACCTCATAAAACCACATAGTCAATTTATGGCCCTATTATTCTTAACCGATTCTATCATCCATATGACGTCATCCTTATCAGATACACTTTATGTGGGACAAGTGAATATAAGCATTAGGTAGCCTCTAGGAGTTTAGGCAATGATAGATATCTATGAGAAGCGGAAACAAATTAGGAGCCAACACCAATCAAGATTAGGTTTTTGAATTTTAAATCAATTTTAGTTTTGCATTTTTCGCACTGATTCTAAGGAGAGTCGTTTCACTCCTTAGAATTTAGTGCTTAGATATTTTTGTAATATTTTTTGAGATTTAAACCCCTTTCATGTATTTAGAAAGGGGTCTAAAATTTTTATTTGAGACTCTTTAAAAACATATACTTCTGGACTTTTAAGGCTTTCTTTAATTTTGAAGGTCGAGTCCATGAAGTTTATTTGAGAAAGTTTGCTAAGAGTTGCACTTCTATTTTTCTGTGATCGATCTTGGAGAAAACACATGGATTGCAACTTTATTTTCTATGGATCAATCATCTTGCATCGGTTACTTTTATCATTGTGTAGTTATTATTTTATGAATTTTTAAGTTGTTTCTTCTATATGTACATTGTTTGTCAATTATGTTTTAATACAACCTCATATTTCTTCACTTTTAAACTATAACTGAGTTGTCATCTTCTTTATTTTTTATAAGAAAAATTCGGTTAGATATTTAATGTGATTTGTTTTACAATCAACCATTTTGATTAACTATTTAATCAAAATAGTTGTTTTTACGAAATTTTTATACTACTTGTTTGAATAATCTTCATTATCATTCAAGGTAGTAATTTATCTAGATTGCACAAATATTGATTTAAGCACGGTTAATAGTAATATATATAGATAGTTTGATTTTTTCTATTGAAACCACCCTCATCTATGAAACCAACTTTGATAATCAAACGCATAACCCATCCCATCATCTTTCAGATTGGGAAAATAGTTCCATAATTCCAGTCAGAGCCACCAACCCAAATGGATAAGGGATGGTATTTAAGTCCCTGACCAGGTGGTTATTCCCCATGTTGTCACAACGAATTTCAAGGCTTCAACATGTTCCATAAGGCTTCAAGGCCAATAGAATGGCTAGTGGAATATAGTGGTATGCATTTGCATCCTTTCTAGCATTGGAGAGCTCATGTGTCTAGCTTTTCACTGGAGCACTTAATTTCCTACAACATTATTAAACTTGGCATTTCTATTTGAATAGATCATTAAATATCCCTTTATTTTCTTTATAGTTGATTCCCTTAATTCATGATGTGATAACTCTCATTAAGAATGAGGCTTAGAGGAAGAAAACACTTCTAAAATGTGAATTACTTTACTAGAGTTAGCCAACGAGTTCCTTGCTTCTTGGATCAATTCTCATTTTTCTTTTCTTCCTTTGTCTCTTTCCTCAATTGATGAATTTGGTGTGTCTATAAATGTGTGCGTATGGACAACTAACACTGGGTTAGCAGAGTTTGACCCTACTAAAGAATTTTTCTATGATTGTACACCACCATATATGATTGATGGAGCCAAATCATTTGTTTTTATATGTTCAAAATTCGCCCTTTCCCTTTCCACTTCTTTATCATTTTTAAAAACCCAATATCATCTAGATCCATCTCTTTAGGATTGAATTTTGTTGGAACGCTTTATGAATATACCATAATTACCTCCTATGAGGGAGGATTCTTCTTTATAATTTATGGGCTTTTCCACTTCTAATTTGAGTTTGTTTGCATTGGATCATTAGTCTAAAGCTATGGATGTTTGGCTAATTTTGGTTCAATATTTTCTAGGTCTTGAGGTATTAGGGCTTCGTATTTATTATTTGACTATAGGGGCTCCGTGGAGGAGGTAGGACCTAGAATCTTTTGGATCATTTTCTTAGTTGCGAAAATATTGACACCTTGCAAATATTCTTCTTGTTACATGGGTTGTGATTATACCTTTTGTGTAAAGGAAATTCAAAGAAGGGATGCTTATATTCCTAACATCTTTTGTAATGGAATGGAACATGCTAATAATCTAGGGGTTGTACCCAAAGTTCATTTGATGGTAAATCTCTATGGCCTCTAATAGAAGCTCTCAAATACTCCATATATCTATATAAAGACTTTGAGTTATCCATATATTATTGATATGTTAGTGCTAATTTTTAATACCTAAGTAATGAAATTTCATTGCAAAAATATGTAAAATTATAAACAACACAATGTTTTTTCGTAGAACTTGGTTTTCGTTTTTCAAATTCATGATTTTAATTGATAAAATCATTATATTTTTTAATTTATGGCGTATTATATCAATATTAGATAAGAAGTATTAATATTATCTTCTTTTTCCTAAATAAATTAAAAAAATTAGTTTGCACTAGTACACTTTGTAATTAAGAAAAAAGAAAATTAAGACTTAAAAAAGGTTACAATAAAAATGGAATATATTCAAGAATATGGTATATGTGGAAAAAATATATATATAAAACGTAATAGTCAATATTATTATTCCTTAAAAATTATATATTTCCAATTTTTATAGTGGACTATGTGTCTAAACCATGAGGCTTGTTGAATTTATAATTAAGGTGGCCAACCCAACAAACATCTACGTTAGAGATATCAGTAGAGTATTAAGAAAAAAAAAACAATTTAAAAGAATATGAACACACTTTAGAAAGACACATGCATGACACTTTGTTCCTAAGGTGCACTCATGTTTTTAGTAATATACACATGTTCCTAGAGTGTATGCACGTTATTAAAAATATACATATGTTCCTAGAGTGCATGTTCCTAATAATTTTAAAACCTTAATACATCTTTTGTCCCTCCCAACCTATCTGTGTGTCTCACACTTTTTCTCCCTCCCCATACTTCTAAATCTCTCTTTATATTTCTTATTGTATCCCTTATCTCTCTCCATTTATCTACAACACCACCATTATCTCTCTCCTCTCTCTTTCACTCCTATAAATAATTAGCTTTAAAATATATAATTTTTATTCATAA
Source organism: Pinus tabuliformis (assembly GCA_031772625.1). NCBI lineage: Eukaryota > Viridiplantae > Streptophyta > Pinopsida > Pinales > Pinaceae > Pinus > Pinus tabuliformis. The sequence goes on from CM062810.1 coordinate 978,082,382, forward strand.
AAATTATGTATAGCTATGTGAAATTTGGGTTTACATAATAATGATATATTATTTTTCATGAAAATTATAAGTTATAAGTTTCTATTAATACTAAATTTGAATAACAATATCACAAAATTTCCTTACCAAAATGTGTAACATTGTAAACACCTATTATTATGCACATTTTTTCTTTTTAATTTCATGAAATCATTATGTCCTTAAATTGCAAGGTATTATTTTTAAAATTACATAAAAGGGTTTTTATATTATTGTTATTATTATTTAAATAAATGGTAAACCTATCATATCATTCAAAATAAGTGATTGAATATTAAAAAAATTGTAAAAAATACAAATTAAAAGTCTGTATTTTATGATTATGGTATATGTGAAAAATACATATATATATAATATTAATATATTTTTTTTAATTATGTATTTTGAATTCTCTCTCTCTCTCTCTCTCTCTCTCTCTATATATATATATATATATATATATATACACACACACACACACACACACACACACAAACACACACACATCTGTGTGTGTGTGTGTCTAAATTGATCCAGATTGGATCATTATATTATTTTTCATTCATATCGATCCATTCATGGTGGAAAAGGGGGAGGAATCAACTCACAAGACTACTTTTATCGGGGGGGCCTAGTTTGGAAAAACAACATCTGAAACCTTTGGAGAGAGTTTTGAGGCATCAAGCGACACCTTTTGGGGGTAAAAAATTATTTTTTTAGTGTTGCATGATTCCAACATATTCTACACACAAATGTCCTTCCAAACGTGCAAGAAACACATCAATTGAAGTTCATATGAAAAAATTATGGCACTCAAATATTGTCCTCGCTATTTTCACACCCATAATTTGCGAGGAAGTCACATCAACCCCCATTATTCATGGGAAAGGGGCTAGTCATGTGATTATGATGTAAAGTAATATAGAAGATTCTATATTGTAACTCTTGTTCAGAGTCGAGGTCATCCAACTTAACCACTAGTAGGTTATCGAATTGTGTTATAACTAGGCCAGTAGGAGGGAAAGGCATTCCATTATTTTAAGTGCATTTGTTCCATACCTAAGAAAAAAATAGCTGAGAGGGATAGGATGTAGAGAATAAACAAAGGATTGGTGCATTATAGCATCTAGTAGGCCACATGACACACTTCTTTATATTTGCAGCCATATTTCCAGACAGAGAAAGATAGCGAAGTGATCTCACCTTCTAGCTATGTTTTTCTCCTGAAAGGCTTTCATAGAGAAAACCTTGTGTTTTATGTGCATGTGAGATTTTATTTTTTCATTATATATTTTCTCCATGATTTTATTCGTATACATACACTATTAATAGTAAATCTACAAATCCATAAATGTAATAAAACTGTTATAGTGTATAATTTCAAATTTTTAATATAATATTATTACGTCTGTTGTGACAAATTGTATAGTGGAATATACATGATAGTTTATATATCATATTGGCATCATAACAAGTTTCTTTGGGTATTTTTTTGATATTTACAGAGGATCTAGATCGCTAGGGCCGAAAGTTGTGTAAAACCCTAATCATGACCAATGAATCTGTAAATTACCCTAATCATGTAGAAGAGATATTTTTGTAAGTAGAATAGTAAGTCGAAGATATAAATAGAAATGTAAATCTCCTAACGCAAGCCCTAAGAAATAATCCTTGAATATTTGGTGAATATAGGGGTTCAAATGCAAAGGACAAATTAGAAGGGGGATTGGGAGATCGCGAAGAAATGGAAAACCATACAAAGAAAGAACCTCGAAAAGGTCAACCCAGTTCAAGTGTCATGAATCAATCACAAAGCCTGTTTAAAATAGAAGAAAATATCAATATCAAGTTGTGCCATGATGATATCAATGCTCTAAAGTTAAACCATTGGTTGCAAAAACTAGAAGTTTATTTCAACATCCATCAAATTGCGGAACAATAAAAGATCTCATTTGTGTGGCTTAAACTGAAGGGCCATGCACTGACTTGGTGGGAAATCCACATTGATACTCTATTGTTGGAGAGAGAGCCTCCATTGACTAATTGGGAGGATTTGAAAACAATCATTAAGTCACAATTTTATCCCATTGAGTACATAGAGGACCACTAGATATACGAGCACTACTTAAGGAAAAATTCATGCCAAAGTATGTAGAAGTACACCACAAAGTTCAAAAGATTCCTATAATGATGGGTATCTCCAAAAAGAACCCATATGTACTCCTTAAGTATTCGTAGGGTCTACACCATGGATGTTCAAGCCCAAATCAATGGATGGGGCTTGTGTACATGCATAATATCTAGAGAACATAAGCCTCAAGAGAGTGAAATCAAGTGGATTGAAGTAGAAGGAAAAAAAAATATTCTTCCAAGGAGGGGAATAAGAAGAAAAAATGGGGAAATTTTAAAATTTGAAAGCCACAACACATAAGTGCAAATATCCCAACAACCACTACAACGTTGATGACCATACAGAGGAGAAGTTCTAGAAGTTACATCTGGAACTAAACCTAAAGAAACAAATTAAAGATAATAAGAATAAGTATCTCATGGAAACTAATTTGAGAAACCAAGTTGAGAGTAGCTCAGACATGGAAGAGATGATCATTTGTAGGTTGGTTGAGAAAGAGGTGAATCTGAGTACCATTCAAAAATAGGAAGAGAAAGAGATGACCAGACTCTTTCATATAAATACACATGTCAAGAAGATGAATAATTATGTTCTTCTTGACTTAGGATCACAAAGAAATGGCATTGCAATAGAGATAATCAAGAAGTTGGGGCTAGAAATTCATGATCATCCAAACCCATATTGATTGGGACTGTTAAATAAGGATGCAAAGGTGACGGTAACAAAATAGTGCAAAATTAGATTTGTTACCAGTTTTGAATTTTTTTATGAAGTAGATATAGATGTGGTTCCCATTCATGCATGTGGAGTCATGTTTGGGAGTCCCTACATGTACATGTGAGATGCATTATTCATGCGGAGAGATAACCAATACCATCTCGTCAAGGATAAAAAATTATCCATAATCAACACACACAAAGGCAAGTTAGGAATTTCATTATTAAGTGCCAACCAAGCCAATAAATCAATCAGTTCTATAAAAAAGTATGTTTGGTTATTTTAAGAGAAATTCAGTTTGTAGAGGAGTTAGTAAGAAGCAAGGCATCCCTAGAGGGGTGTGCTGAGAAACAAAAAGATCAACTGGAGGAGTTTCTGCAGGCATACATGGATGTGTTCAGAGAACCTAAAATGTTACCACCTAAGAGGGAAGTGGAGCATGAGATCTAGTTATTTTCAGACACCCCATTTCAAACATTGGGTGATATAGGTAGTTTGATATAGAAGGAAGTGAGGTGAATAAATAGTTGCATCAAACACTGGAACAAGGTGTCATTCAACCAAGTACATCACCATGTGGGTCACCCATCATCATTGCGCAAAATAAGGATGATACTTGGAAGATTTGTATAGATTACAATGTGTTGAAAAAAATCACGCTCAAGAATAGATACGCCTTTCCTAGGATAAATGATCTTTTCGATCAATTGTAGCAAGAAAAGTACTTCAACAAGGTAAAATTGAATTCTAGATATCACCATGTTTGAGTCAAAGAAAAAGATACATGGAAGACCCCCTTCAAAACCGAGTAAGGTTTGTATGTGTGGTTATTCATGCCATTTATCCTATGAAATGCACCATCTATATTTATGATATTAATGAATGATGTAGTGCACCCCTTTATAGATTCATTTACTATCATCTATTTGAATTATATACTAGTATACAATGCTACCTTGGAGGAGAAAATCTCACAATTGATGAAGGTTCTAGAGATGTTAAAGAAACATCAACTACTAGAAAATATAAAGTAGTGTGAGTTTGAATGATAGTCATTGGTGTATCTAGGGTGTGTGATAGGTGAAGGAGAGCTAAAGATAGATCATACCAATATGGAGGCCATCATGAAATGGTTGATGCCTATTAATGCTACTGAGTTCATAAGCTTTATTTGGGTGACACAGTACATGAGCAAACTCATTGCCTCATTTTCAGCAATAGTAACTCCTCTCCACACCATAACAACAAGTGGAAAGAGTTTTCAGTGGTGAAAAGGTAAGTAGAGGGCTTTCAAGGAGCTAAACCAGAAAATCAATCAAGCACCAATTCTGGCATTACCAAACTTTCAATGACACTTTAAAGTGGAGACAGATGTGAGTGGATATGCTATGGGAGTGATATGGATGCAGGGAGGAAGCCCTGTATGTTACCATTATGAAGTATTTCATGGGAAGTTCTTAACAACCCTACCTATGACAAGTAGCTCTATTACCTAGTGCAAGGTATGAAGAAGTGGATGCATTATATGGTGGGAAAGGAGACAATAATACACACATATCACCAATCATTACAATAGTTGGAGCCCCAAAGGAAGCTATAGTAGAGCAAGCATTAGAAGTGGATGGGGGTTTTAGAGAAGTTTCGTTTGGTGATAAATTACAGGAAGGGTAGCTCAAACAAGTTGGTTGACATGCGTTCAAGGCCACCCAAACCAAATATCATGGCTTTTGGGACTCCTATGCACATTTATCCATTCACCCATGGTGCATAAAAAGAAGCATATTCATAGGATGATAACTTTAAAAGGGTGTAGCAATAGGTGTAGAGTCATATTCATGTGCACGATGGTGATAAATCCATTCACTACCATCTCTAGGACGGATTACTATATAGGTTGGATAAGCTATGTGTTCCAGAATGAAAGAGATTGAAACTGATAAAAAAGTCTCACACTTCCAAGGTTGCAGGGAACTTTGGTGTATTGAAAATTGTGTCCAACATGCAGAGGTATGCGTATTGGCCCAAGATGCATGAGTAGGTAACTAGGTTCAGAAAAGGATGCATGCTCTATTTTACGAACAAACCTAGCAATAGCAAACATGGTCTATATCATCCCTTACTTGTACCCACTCGCCCTTGTGAAATTATTTCAATAGAATTTTTTAGAGGTTTACCAATAATCAGGAATGGACATGACTACCTATTTGTGGTAGTTAACATTTTCAAAAATATGTGTGTTCTAATGCCCTATAAAAATGCTAACAACGAGTCAGAAGAAACAAAATTGTTCTTTGGACAAGTCTAGGTGCACTTTGGGATACCAATGAGCATTTTTCTATAGAGGGATATAATATTTATGAGTGCATTCTAGAATACATTGTGGGATAATATGGGCATGAAGTTGAAGTGATCTATAGAATTCCATCAATAGATATATGGGTAGACAGAAGTAGTCAGCAAGACTTTTCCACAACTTCTAAGGGGATACAACTAGAATCATTTGAATACCTGGATTAAAAATTTGGTATATATACAACATTATTACAATAGAGTAGTCCATACTTCTACATGAAGGTCTCCATTTGAAACCCTTTTGGATATTTTTCACCTTTACCTTTGGAGATTTCATATGGGCAGTGAGGAGTGAAGTAATATCTTATAGGAGACGCCTTGAGGGCTAAAAATTTTGTGAAAAAGATGTGGCAGATCCATCCACAGGTACAAGAGACACTACAAAAGTTGTAAGAGAAATATAAGGTCAAGCATGATTAGTGTATAACAGAGAAATCATTCAAAGTGGGATATAGAGTATGGTTATAGTTAAAGAAGGAGAGGTTGTGTGTTATGTAACCAGCTCATAGAAAAGATAGATCAACGACTAAAAAATTATCCTCTTTGAGGTGGAAACCTCCTTTACATTACATAAAAAAAATAAAATTGGATGATAAAAATGAAAAACCTCCTTTGTATATATAGGAGTCTAAGGGGTCACAATATCATGAAATACTACTTAACAATAATAATGTAAGGGAACAACAATAAATATAGTAGGCTTCTATGGGGCACAAAAATAACAATAACGGGGCTATATGGGCACAATAGTAACAATAAGATGGCTACACTGGCAATAACAATAAGGGGGTTACACTAGTATTATAGGGACCTAACATACCCCTCTCCTTCAAAAAAGTGTTGGGCTCAATGTTTGAGTAGTTTTGCATGCTTTTCTATAAAATTATCATCCTCCCATGTGGAACATTCAAAGGGTAAGTTCTTCCACTTAATGAGATACTTTGAAACTTATCACTTTCATAGCTGTTGAGTTCTTGTTTCTGTGACATCTTTAGGATAAAATATCATTTTTCCTTCTTTATCAAGTTTTGGAAATGCTATTTGAAATGGAAGATTGTCACTAATAACCTTCTTTAAGCATGAAACATGGAAAACAAGGTGTATTTGGGAAGAGACATGTAGCTCCAATTTATTTGCCATCGTACCAATCTTTTGCAATGCCTTGTAAGGACTGTAGTACTTGGGTGATAATTTATTACACTTATTAGCTTACTTGAGAGACATTTGTTTGTATGGTTATAGCCGTAAGAATATCCAGTTAGCTACATAAAAAAAAATTTCACTATGATGTTGATATGTCTGTTGTTTCATTTGATTTTGTGCCATAGTGAGGTTATCCTTTAATATTTTGAGAAATTGTTCTTGATGATCGATGTGATATTCCACTACTTGAACCTTAGAATTTTCTCTTAAATATGATGTGATGGATGGTGGATGATATCCATAAAGTGTCATAAATGGGGTCATTTGTACTGTAGTATGGAAGGGAGTGTTATACCACCATTCATCTAGAGGTAATCACTTGACCCATTGTATTTTCTTCTCAAATACAAGGTAATGAAGATATCCTTCCAAAACTTTTCTCACTATCTCAATTTTCCCATCATATTGAGGATGGTAAGATGAGCTATGAGCTAATTGAGTACCAAGGCAAAAAATTCATTTTGCCCAAAAATATCCAGTGAAAATTTTATCTTTGTCACTTACTGTAATATTTGGGTTTCCATGAAGCTTTTGAATTGTTTCCATAAATGCAATAGCAACTGTACTGGCTTTAAAATAATGAGATAATGCACAAAAGTCTACATACTTGGTAAGTATGTCAATTCCCACCATGATGACACTCTTTCCTTCAGACTTGAGTAAACCTGTGGTAAAATCCATGGAAACCTGCTCCTAATGTTGACTTGGAATGGATAAAGGTTGTAACAGACTTAGGGTCTTAATTGTATCAAACTTAGTTTATTGGAAAACCAAACATTCTCCCAAAAACTTCTGAATCTCAAATTTAAGGTCATCCCAAAAAAATTCCTGCTTGAACCTATGGTAAGTTTTTAAAAATCCTGAATGCCCACCTAAGGGAGAGGTGTGAAATTACAAGAGAATATTTTGGTTGATTTTGGAATTCTTACAAAGATATAAGCTATCTTTGTACCATAATGAATCATTTTTCCAACTAAATGTATCTGATGTACTAGATCTTACTGCAAATTTTGAATGAATGTCCAAACCTCTTCATCATTATTCCATTCATCCCATGCTTTGATTATTCACTCAGATTGGATAATAGAAATGGAATAAAGAAATGATTTCACATCCTAATCCTCTCTTAACAATGCATGTGCAACAACATTCTTCTTCCCTTTTTTGTATATGATTTCAAATTCATAGCCCTACATCTTTTTCACCCATTTTTTCTGCTCTTATGAAGAAAATATTTGTTCCAAAAAGTATTTATCACTATCATGATCTATTTTTACCTTGAAGTGTCTTCCCATTAGGTAAGGTTGTCATTGCTTTAGAGAATGTAGTATTACAAACATCTCCTTGTCATAAATAGGTTTGTGTAGATACTTCCCTTTTATTGGATGACTTTCAAAAGAAACGGGTATTCCTTCTTGCATTAAACCAACACCAATGCCATTTCCTAAGGCATCACATTCAGAAATAAAGTTTTTTGTGATGTCTAGCATAAGTAAGACCATTGATTGGCACATTGCCTCTTTAATATGTTGAGAGGCCTTAATTGCTTATGGAGTCCAAGAAAATGCATATTTGTTTAGTAATGATGTTAGAGGTGCCACTATTCTCCCATAATTCATAACAAACTTGTGATCATACCCTATGAACCTAAGAAATCCTCGAAGATTCTTTATGTTTGTGGGGATTTTCCATTCCTTAATGGATTTAATTCTATTAGGATATACTTTAACATCCTCAGGAGATACAATATGACCCAAATATTCCACCTCCTATACTCCAAAGAAATATTTGGAGGGTTTTTTGATATAATCTTTTCTCCTCCAATAGTTTGAGCACCTTGTCAACATGTTGAACATTATCCTTCCAAGACTTGCTATAGATTAGTATACCATCAAAAAATACTAACACACTTTTTCTATAGAAGGGTTTGGAAATGGAATTCATAAAACCTTGAAATGTGGAAGGCACATTAGTAAGGCCAAAAGGCATGAAAAAAATTCATAATGACCCTTATGGGTTCTGAATGTTCTTTTCAGAATGTCTTGAGTCTTCATTCTAATATGATCATATCCTGAATGAAGATCGAGCTTGGTGAAGTAAATTTATACATGTAATTCATCAAACAATTCATTAATGACAAGAAAGGAAAATTTATCTTTAATAGTGAGCTTCTTGATCTCCCTATAATTCAAACACATGTGCCATGATCCATCCTTCTTGTGCACCAATACTACTAGAGTAGACAAAGAGCTTTAACTAGGTTTAATTATTCCTGCCTCTAGAATTTCTGCAACCATACATTCAATTTCACTCTTTCGGGCATAAGGATATCTGTAAGGCCTGATGTTTGGAGGAAAACTTCCTAGAATCAAATGAATAACATGATCATTGTCACAAATAGGTGGGAGGCCTTTTGGAGTCTCAAACACCTTGGAATTATTGTTGAAGTCTTTTGGAAATCTAGAGAAATAGATGATTTTGATGTTTTAACCTCAAGTGAGAATAATTGTGCAATTAAGCTCCATTGTTCTTTCTTTGGAATATTTTTCATTCCATTACAGCTGATTATCTTACCTTGTTTCCATGTGATTCCCCTTAATTCAATTTCCCTTCCTGTTATCGGGAAAACTAGTGTCTATGCAGAGCTTCTAGTCCCACTAAGGCTGGTAGCTACCTTAGAAACAAACACACTAAAAACTACTTTCATTTTCCTTTATGGGAAAAAGATAAGAGAAGAATAAGGAGACCAACCTCTGTCTTGCGCTTGGTTCCTTGCTTGATTCCTCTCTCTTCTGGTAGGTCTTTGCCACTCGCTTCCTTGTCTACCCAGCTTCAAGGAGTACCTGTAGAATCAAAGCAACATAACACTATCCAAGAACATAGATCTATTATCATAAATAATATAGGATCAGATGTACATTGACCACACAAATGCATAAATCATCAATCATACAAGAGTGTGGAGGAAAACTTGAATAGCTTTATTGATAATCAAGAAAGATCAAAGAGGATTAGAACCAATTGTTCTGACCCAGCATCATCCTCTCAGCAAGAAAGCCCTTCTTCACCTCATGAAAAGCTTAGATCACCCAACACTATGATATTGCACCAAGAAACCAACATCACTTCCTTACAAGATACAAAATTCCAGCCTCTGGATCTCTGGGATGAGGGATCCATATATAGATTTCTGCAAGGGAGGTGAGTCAACTTTTGAGATTTTATTAGTGTCTTCTCTCTGATAGTTCTTGATTCCACTTGGATATTGATGATCTCTTACTCATCCCTGGTCGAATTCAGAGAGGCAAGTGTCACAGGAGAGGTTTCTGGAAGATTCCATGCTCCTCCACCTTGCAGATTGACCCTGCCATTTGTCCCTTCTCACCCATCGCACCCCATAGAAGGGCTTTTTGACATGCATCGCACCTACTGTGTGTATTCAGGTGGGATGCAACGCACTTTGCCTATGGAGTAGGTGAAATGGTCCAGTTTTGACCAGTTCTGAGTAGTTTTTCATGGAGAACTTCTGGGAGATGTTGTAATCAGTTGAGGTCGTTAATCTTTTGATGTCGGGTGAAATGCTTTATCATGAGGATCTGAAGTTTTTTCGAGCTGGAAGGCAACCTATAATAAGATACAATACAATACGTTATCTTCATATTATTTTCATGATATAGCTGAGGCGAGAATTCCCATGCTCATCTTTATAAATTCATTTTCATGTACATAGGACAGATAATCGTCTGAGTGTAGACTGATGATCCTGGTAGAGCCATCATCCCTTAGATTGGATGATTATCTGTGCAGCAATGATGTACATTTGATGTCTTTATTTTCCTGAATATATATCGTAGCCCGAATGGATGAAACTAGATCCGGGGTCTTCAATCTCGTTCGATCATCACTCAAAGTACAAGTCGATCCATGTGAGAGATGTTCTGGATTCGAACATGGAAAGACATCACCTGATTACCAGCCAATGATGTAAGCTGTTAACAGGTGCGAGAGGAATCACCGATAATGATAATGATCCTCAAGGTACTGTAGTAAAATTCACGTGGTGTGAATAAGGGACTTGGCGTCGAACACCACGCAAAATCTTTCAGTCGAAGGCCATTGATGTAAACCTGTCGCCGGTAGTGAGAAACTTGCCATTGAGGCATGCAAGCTTCCAAGTATTGAAAGGGTTGTTCCTAGATCGACTTCTTGGATAATGAGCTGATGTTGACAAGAAGCGATCTGTCATAGGAAGGCCTTAGTTAATCCCACATCAATGACACGAAATGGAGCAAATGATTTTAATGGAGGTGAAAACGATCTGGTGATATACGGTTCAGGGTGGCGTTCATGAAAGAATGGAGCGAAAATGTATTATAGTGGGTGAGACACAAGTGAATTCTCTGAGCGACTTCTCTTGAACATATCGGCGACACTGACATGATGGATTGGTAGCATTAACCCCAAATGTAGATGGTGTGATGGAACCATGGTGATGTGACCAGTGAATGGAACAACCCAACCCGACTCGGATGCGGAGTGAGATTGTCATGTTCAAGAGCGATTTGCTACCAACAAAGTTTCTTCAAGTTTTCTTCCCAATTTTTCCCCAGTCATTGCTAACCAGTACCTCTTTATTTTTGTCAAGATTGAGGAGGATAACATATGCTTGTTCTATAATTTTCCCTTCGGGAAAACCCATCGCTATGTTTTAACGAGCCTAGCAATAGTGAAACTCGTTCTTGTCTGCTATGGAAAAGTTTGTCGCTATTAGGTTTTAACGAGTTTAACGACAAAGATAACTCGGTCCTTTTCAATTTTAGAGAGTCTGAAAGGGGACGTAAAGGAAACTCCATAAATCATTTTTCGTCATCTAATCCCTTAAGTCTGAAAAAGTATAAAATAATACAAAAGGGATGAATTTTCGGTAATTTTAACGAGACGAAGAAAACAAGTGCTCGATATTTTTGTGTAATAATCCCTCAGGTCCAAAAATATTAAAATCTAAAGGAGTGATAGCACTTCCGGTCACTTTAACGAGCTGGAGAGGCCAATGGCTTCACAATCTTTTCATATTTTACGAGTTAGTTGAAAAGAGCTTAAAGGAGACTCGTTTTTGAGGAACAAGTGATAGATTCGGGTAGCAGTTGATTCCAGGTAAGGTTTGGAATTTTCTAATCATGGCAGTGTCACAAGGATGGCTAACAAGATCACTCTTCACAACTATTCCTCAAAAGGGGTAAACAATCAAGTGGAGGTGAATGATCAGCCAATACAAAGTGGAGGTGATGATGAGAACACGACCAAGGCTTCAAAGGCTAAAGTAATACATTCATGATGGTTATTTACCGGAAATTGGTTCATTTTTTATTTTAAAATGAGCTTAAACGTTGGGGGAAACACTTGCTCATTGCTTATGTTTATTTTTTAACGAGCTTGAAGTCTGCGTTAAAAATGCTCGATTAATCTAGTCGCACAATAAGGATGTCTCATCTAAGATGCCATTTTTAAGAAGCTTGCACCTTACAAAGTTTTGCTTCGCATCCTTTCTTTATGCAAGTTAGGAAATGACCAATCGTACGAGTTTAAAGGGTTAGAGGACCTACAAATTTAAAAGATAAATGGTCACTCTTTGCTTGCATGCCAAAAGGTTTGCATGCCCCCAGGTATAGCGAAAAATTTCCAGGTTACCAAAGATTGTTCTATCCGTGTCACAGAGAAAACACTTCCTCGGCGATGTCTACCGAAATAGACAAAGGTGAGTGGCGTAGACGCCTCCACTCACATAATTTTGACGAGGGAATCTTATTCCAGCCTAATCCCATTTTCCTAAACGGATGGATGTGTCAGACTAGTCATATATCCTCCGCGGAAATCTACACTATACCCAAGGTTTTCCTGCCGAAACAGGCCAGGGTGCATGCCCCCTGGGTTTCAGTCATGCCCTCAAAATCACTCGTGCTCATCAGGAGGACAGACTGGGGATTGATGAGACATTCCTTGTGTGAAAAGACCATTCAAGGTTGGTATATGACTATTTGCTATGTGTGAACCGGGAAATGAAAGCTGGTCTACAAGCTTGACCACTCTTCCTTCGTGCGGAAAACACATTACTCTAAAGAGTGAGGAGATAATGGCTCCCATGCAATAAATATAGTCTCATCCAAGGAGTAGATTATAATCCAGGGGTCCTTGGACTACCATTACGTTCATGTGAACGATTTTCCTTCTCAATGTTATCGGCACATCGGGAAGGATCCCTAACGTTCGACTGGTTCCTTTGTCAAAGCTTGTTAGATTTCTCATCTCAGGCAAAAGCGATGGTGAACCAAGCGCTTTCCAAGTAGTTGAGGAAAGGATACTCACAGAAGCCCCTTCATCTATGATGGTACCAGCCATAACCATTCTATATACTTGAGCAATGATTCGGAATGGTACACTAGCCGGTAAACGGGGTCTTCCTAGTAGATTCCAGTCAAAGGAAACAACTAGGTTGCTTGGAGGTGGGACCGAATAGACAGTCGGGTACGACTCTGACGAACTTCCTTCCTGCGGTAAAGGAATGGGTAGACTGCCCCCATGTTCATCGGAGTCTGTGCTTACGAAGAGAATTTGAACGGTGTCATTCTTGTTTTCTTCGGTGACTGTATCATCTAAAGATGGACCTTCTGAAGGCAAGACCGGGTCAACTGCTGCCTTGACCATTTGACTTTTGTCTAGTATGGATTCAGATGGTTTATCTTCAATTATAGATGCTTCAGTCGACCACAAGGGCGTGTTAGCCGGATTTTCAACTAGTGATGAACTTGGCAAGAGTTTCTTATATATAGGAGGAAGCCGTAACGGTGAAACCAGATGGTCATCCAAAACTCTTTTAGCTTCATCTAAGAAGGGACAACGATGGACGACGTGATCGCCTTCACACAATTTACAAGGAAATTTATATTTTCCTTTTTGTCCAGCGGTTTCACTTTCACTAGTTGACAGTGTATGCTCAACATGATCGTCAGAGGTTGATGACACCGGATTGTGCAAACGAGGAGACTAGTCCCTTAAGATCCAAGGGATGCAAGGACAATCTCGATGATAGTGGTGTCCTTTGCAAATGACACATGGCGATTTAGGCCTGGTCGGTGCAGTGGATTTTTGCTAGACGTTGCCCTTTTCGCCTTTGGCTCCTTCTTCTTCTTCTCTTTATTCTTCTCAGTTACTTGATTTTGGGCTTTACCAAGTTCATCAAGTGAAGATGAAGGAGGAGAGGAAGAATTGGACGAAGTAGAAGGTTGGGGGGTAACTCTAATATCGTTTAGTTGCTTACTTGACTGTTCAGGAATCACGGTATTTTGAATGATAGAAGTTGAGAAGAGCCATATGGGAAAGCCGATTGTCAATCCTGGAAGAGACAAGGTGGCCATATGGGGTGCACCAACATCTCCCCAAGAGGAGAAGGGACTAGGATTTCCTCCAAGGGGAACTCCTTGGTTGGTGGACTCCATTTTTCTCAACTTAAGATCAATGTAGGAAAGGTGATGATTATTCTGTTTAAAATAAATTTTAGACGCTTTGACACACTTGTTTTTTCAATTTTTAAGAGTCGAGAAAAAAAAAAGAGGACTCTAGTCGCCTTCGATTTTTAATGAGCCTAAAGTGACAAGTGCTCAGATGGACCTTTTCCGTTAAGGAGTCTGAAAAGGAACGAAAGGGACTGCTCTGGAAATCTAGACAGAGGGATTACCAAACCAATCGCAAAACTGCAGAATACTTTTTATGGTACGTCAATCAATCTTCCCGAATGCTGTGTTCAGTGCATTGCGATCGATAGGGCGGCAGACACGGATTCCTATGGATAAAGGATAAAGCCTATTTTGGTCTCCCAAAATATACTCGACGGTACATGGGAGCACAAGTCCGTACTGGCACTTATCATCTCAAAGTGGAGGAATCACCCAACCAACAGTGAAAACAACAATTACCATGCTTTACGATGCCGGAATACGTCTCTAGCCTAGACTTCTAGATGTTGTGCATTAGGTTCCAAAGCGTTTTTAGATTCATTAAATTTATTTTATGGTTGATCTTGCTTAAGAAATTTTCCTTTCATGTTCACCGCATGATGTAGATGTACAATTCCTAAAATGCAATCTAAGATGATAAACAGTCGTTTAATCTTCTTTCTGCAATGAAAATCCTAGCTACTAAGGAAAGAGAGATGGCATTCTTTCAACAAAGAGCACAGAGCACACACTATATGCACTGTCCTAAATCAAGCCAACAAACAGTCTAAATGCAAATGCACATGCATGTATTTTTTTCAGCCTTCTTAATGTGTGAATGATAAAAAGAAAGCTAAGCGCAAATCTGAATTATTTTCCAAAGCGACAATTACTAACAAGTTTCTTTTCAAAACAATATGAGGACAATGACGACACTTTGTTATCTGGAATTGAAAACTTGCTTTCGACACTTGGAAAACTACTAACTCAAATCAAATACAAGAGTAACAGTGTAACTGACCATCAAGAACAATCAGATTCTCTTCTATGACTGAAAACGACACTTGCGACACTTTCAAATCAAGAAACGACAATACAATTACGCTACTTCTTTGTAAAGGAGAACTGAAAATGACTCAAAAATACATAAAAACATTTACATTTCTTTGCATAATGGAGGTGGAATAATAGCAAGAAAAGGGGTTTCAAACAGAGGTGTACTGACTATAGGCAACAAAACTCCTGAATAGAGCTGAAAAGAGTGAACACAAAAACCAAAATTTAGGAACAAGGCCTTGTCTGATCAGCGCATCCGTAACATAGTGAAACTGAAATGCAACGCACCTACTACACTCGGGAAGTGAGATGCATTTGAATTTCATAGAACAGACAGTGCGCTGGACGAGGGACGAGACTTTGATTGGGTTCCAGGTCATAGTTTGCAGTTCAATTCAGGGATTTAGGCCGAGCAAGTGGTAATCAGTAAATCAATCACAGGGGTAGATCTAAGGAGGTTACTACAGCCACCACGAGGGCAATTAGAAAGCTTGTAAATCAATCGTTTAATTCACAAACAAAACCTGGAGATTGACTGAAGCAGCGTTGATCTACTTTGCACTTGCATAGCAAATGCAGTTCGAAGGCTAGCTGGCTTGACTTCAGGCTCCGTTTGTAAGTTTATAAAGTAAACAAATGTAGTTGAACAAACAAACTACTTGCTCCCCAGTGGAGTCGCCATTTTGTTATCAGGAAAACTAGTGTCTATGCAGAGCTGCTAGTCCCACTAAGGCTGGTAGCTACCTTAGAAACAAACACACTAAAAACTACTTTCGTTTTCCTTTATGAGCAAAAGATAAGAGAAGAATAAGGAGACCAACCTCTGTCTTGCGCTTGGTTCCTTGCTTGATTCCTCTCTCTTCTGGTAGGTCTTTGCCACTCGCTTGCTTGTCTACCCAGCTTCAAGGAGTACCTGTAGAATCAAAGTAGCATAACACTAACCAAGAACATATATCTATTATCATAAACAATATAGGATTATATGTACATTGACCACACAAATGCATAAATCATCAATCATACAAGAGTGTGGAGGAAAACTTGAATAGCTTTATTGATAATCAAGAAAGAGCAAAGAGGATTTCAACCAATTATTCTAACCCAGCATCATCCTCTCAGCAAGAAAGCCCTTCTTCACCTCATGAAAAGCTTAGATCACCCAACACTATGATATTGCACCAAGAAACCAACAACACTTCCTTACAAGATACAAAATTCCAGCCTCTGGATCTCTGGGATGAGGGATCCATATATAGATGTCTGCAAGGGAGGTGAGTCAGCTTTTGAGATTTGATTAGTGTCTTCTCTCTGATAGTTCTTGATTCCACTTGGAGATTGATGATCTCTTACTCATCCCTGGTCGAATTCAGAGAGGCAAGTGTCACAGGAGAGGTTTCTGGAAGATTCCATGCTCCTCCACCTTGCGGATTGACCCTGCCATTTGTCCCTTCTCGCCCATCACACCCCATAGAAGGGCTTTTTGACATGCATCGCACCTACTATGTGTATTCAGGTGGGATGCAACGCACTTTGCCTATGGAGTAGGTGAAATGGTCTAGTTTTGACCAGTTCTGAGTAGTTTTTCATAGAGAACTTCTGGGAGATGCTGTAATCAGTTGACGTTGTTCTTTTAGGGGTTGAAACAACACCTTTAGGGACTTAGGAGCCCTTGGTTTATGGAAATTTATGCTTGGGGTTGCAGTGCCCAAAAATGTCTATAACACTTCCTACTCAAAAGAAATTCAAAAAAAATTCTTGAAAACTAAAAGCTATCATCCCCAAAGGTTGTAACAATTGGACTCCTAGTACAACATCAACACCCCCCATTGGAATGGAAAGCATTGGGCTATTCGATACATATTCCCCCATGGTTAGCTTGATATTGTGGCACTTTCTTGAGAAATTTATAGCTCCTCCATTTGCAACCATCACTTGACACTCTGGTACATGATATAGGAAGCAATTCAATTCCTTCGCTATCTTACACTAAATAAAATTATTGGTACTACCCAGTTTTATTCTAGTAAATTTAATATCTATGTCACCTTCTTAAATTTAAAACACTAAGATTAAAATTAAAACACCAAAAATAGGTCATAAAGCATTTCCAACACTCTAATTAGCTTCAATCTCATACACCCAACAAAATAGAAATGAAAAATATGTACATCTCAAAAAGAAAATACTACTTCAAAAGTGAAAGTACAAGAACCTTCAATTGAGTGTATTCTACCTCATCTTGGGAAGCTAATAGACCCATGTCGCAAGAAAATAGGGAAGCAAAGTGAATTACACATAATGAAAAATGAAACATAAATGAACATATAACAACAAAAATAGGTGAAGTATGTTACCAAGAAGAATCAAGGTTATTCTACAAGATAAATCAGGGTAGATAAAGTCAACCCAATAACATTAAAATTAAAACACCAAAAATAGATGACAAAGAAATTCCAACACTCTAACTATCTTCAATCTCATGCACCAAAAAAACTAGAAATGAAAAAGATGTACATCTCAACAAGAAACTACTAGTTGAAAATAGCAAGTACAAGAACCTTCAATTGAGTGTATTCTACCACATCTTAGGAACCTAATAGACCCATGTTCCAATAAAATAGGGAAGAAAAGTGAATTACACATAATGAAAAAGGAAACATAAATGAACATATAACAATAGAAACAAGGAAAGTATGTTACGAAGAAGCATCGAGGTTGTTCTATGAGATAAATCTGGGTAGAAAAAGTCAACCCAAAAACATTAAAATCAAAACACCAAAAATAAATTACAAATCAATGGAAACACTCTAATTAGCTTCAATCTCATGTACCAAAAAAAATTATAAATGAAAATGATTCATCTAAAAAAGAAACTACTACCTAAAAAGGGCAAGTACAAGAACCTTCAATTAAGTGTATTTTCCCTTATCATAGGAAGATGATAAAACCCATGATCCAAGGAAATATGGAAGCTTGTAGTGAAATACACATAATAGAAAAGAAAACATATAAATGAACATATAACAACATAAGCAAGGAAAGTATGTTACCAAGAAGCGTCAAGGACGTTCTACAAGATAAATCAAGGTAGAGCAAGTCAACCCAATTAACATTAAAATTAAAACACCAAAAAAGTTTGACAAAGCAATGCCAACACTCTAATTAGCAACCCAATAACATTAAAATTAAAAAACAAAAAATATATGACAAATCAATGCCAACACTATAATTAGCTTCAATCTTATGCACCCAACAAAATAGAAATGAAACAGATGTATCTCAAGAAGAAACTACTACTTGAAAAAAGAAAGTACAAGAACCTTCAATTAAGTGTACTCTATCTCATCTGAGGAAAATGATAAGATGCATGTTCCAAGCAAACAAGGAAGCTTGAAGTGAAATACACATAATGAAAAATAAAATGTAATGAACATATAACAATAGAAAACATGTTACCAAGAAGCATCAAGGTTGTTCTACAACATAAATAAAGGTAGAACAAGTCAACCCAATTAACATTAAAATTAAAACACCAAAAATGGATAACAAGGAAATGCCAACACTTTAATTATAAACCCAATAACATTAAAATTAAAACACAAAAAATAGGTGGAAAATCAATTGCAACACTCTAATTATATTCAATCTCATGCACCCAACAAAATAGAAATGAAAAATATGGATCTAAAAAATAAACTACTACTTGAAAAGAGCAAGTACAAGAACCTTCAATCAAGGAAACATAAATGAATATATAACAACAAAGACGAGGAAACTATGTTACCAAGAATCATCAAGGTTGTTCTACGAGATAAATCAAGGTAGAATAAATCAACCCGATAACATTAAAATTAAAACATCAAAAATAGATGACAAGGCAATGGAAACACTCTAATTAGATTTAATCTCTTGCACTCATCAAAATATAAATTAACAACATAATAACATTAAAACTAAACAACCAAAAATAGATGACAAAGAAATGTCAACACTCTAATTAGCTTTAATGTCATGCACTTGACAAACTAGAAATGAAAAATATGTATTTCAAAAAAAAACTAGTTCTTGAAAAGAGAAAGTACAAGAACATCCAATTAAGTGTATTATCCCTCATCTTAGGAGGCTAATAAGACCCATGTTCCAAGAAAATAGGGAAGCAAAGTGAATTACACATATAATGAAAAAGGAAACATAAATAAGAATATAACAATAGAGGCAAGGAAAGTATGTTACCAAGAAGCATCAAGATTGAACTCTACGACATAAATCAAGGCACAACAAGTCAACCCAATAACATTAAAATTAAAATACCAAAATTATATGACAAATAAATGGAAACACTCTAACTAGAAACCTAATAACATTAGTCCACCCAATAACATTAAAATTAAAACACCAAAAGTAAATGCCAAACCAATGCCAACACTGTAATTAGCTTGAATCTCATGCACCCAACAAAATAGAAATGAAAAAGATGTATCTAAAAAATAAAATAGTACTTGAAAAGAGAAAGTACAAGAACCTTCAATTAAGTGTATTCTGCCTCACCTTAGGAAGCTAATAAGACCCATGTTCCAAGAGAATAGGGAAGAAAAGTGAATTACAGGTAATGAAAAAGGAAACATAAATGAACATATAATAACATAAGAAAGGAAAGTATGTTACCAAGAAGCATCAAGGTTGTTCTACGAGATAAATCAAGGTAGAACAAGTCAACCCAATAACATTAAAATTAAAACACCAAAAATGGATGGCAAAGAAATGTCAGAACTCTAGTTACCAACCCAATAATATTAAAATTAAAACACAAAAAATAGATGATAAAGCAATGCCAACACACTAATTAGCTTCAATCTAATGCACCCAACAAAATAGAAATTTAAAATATGTATCTCAAAAATAAACTAATACTTGAAAAGACGAAATATAGGAACCTTCAATTAAGTGTACTATTTCTCATCTTAGGAAGCTAATAAGACACAAGTTCCAAGAAAATAGGGAAGCAGTATGAATTACACATAATGAAAAAAGAAACATAAATGAACATATAACAATAGAAGCATGGAAAATGTGTTACCAAGAAGCATAAAGGTTGTTCAATGGCCATGATATCATCAACTTTTTCATTGGCGTCCTCTTCGTTAATCAAATTTTTTATTTTGTAGATTAAAATGGTATGTGTTGAGAACATGGGGATGTGATACTAGCATTATTGATAGGTGCATCATTTCTAGTTCTTTGGCACTACATCATATGCCCATATTCTCAGCATATAACATTTTTATCAAGTGGGGGCTCCTAATAATCGTAGAGCTTCTCTTCAAAGTGTTTTGGAGCATTTGGACAATAGTTCTATGAGATAAATTGAGATAGAACAAGTCAACCCAATAAAATTAAAATTAAAACACCAAAAGTACATGAAAAAAAAATGTCAACACTTAAATTAGCTAACCAATAACATTAAAATTAAAACACCAAAAAAAGATGGAAAAGCAATGCCAACACTATAATTAGCTTCAATCTCGTCCACCCAACAAAATAAAAATGGAAAAGGTGTATCTCAAAAGGGAACTACTACTTGAAAATAGAAAGTACAAGACCCTTCAATTAAGTCTATTTGGCCTCACCTTATGAAACTAATAGGACCCATGTT
Organism: Pinus tabuliformis; assembly: GCA_031772625.1. NCBI lineage: Eukaryota > Viridiplantae > Streptophyta > Pinopsida > Pinales > Pinaceae > Pinus > Pinus tabuliformis. The sequence goes on from CM062810.1 coordinate 978,103,002, forward strand.
CAAATGAAATAGATAAGATTGAAGTGAATTATACATAATGAAAAAGGAAACATAAATGAACACATAAAAAGAAAAGCAAGGAAAGTAAGTAACCAAGAAGAATCAATGTTGTTCTACGAGATAAAACAAGGTAAAACAAGTCAACCCAATAACATTAATATTAAGAAACAAAAAATAGATGAAAAATTAATGCCAACACTCTAATTAGGAACCCAATAACATTAAAATTAAAACACCAAAAAGAGATGGCAAAGAAATTCCAGCACTGTAATTAGCTTCAATATCATACACCCAACAAAACAAAAATTAAAAAGATATTCCTCAAAAAGAAACTACTACTTGAAAAGAGAAAGTACAAGAACCATTAATTAAGTCTATTATGCCTATATTATGACACTAACAGGATGCATTTTCCAAGAAAGGGAAGCATGAAGTGAATTACACATAATGGAAAAGAAAACATAAATGAACATATAACAACAAAAGCAAGGAAAGTATGTTACAAGAAGCATCAAGGAATTGTTCTACGAGATAAATCAAGGTAGAACAAGTCAACCCAATAACATTAAAATTAAAACACCAAAAAAAAAATAGGAAAGAAATTTCAACGCTCTTTCCATCCAACAAGTAACATTAAAATTAAAACACCAAAATAATAAATAACAAAGAAATTCCAAAACTCATTCTATCCAGTAACTATGGAAATTTTTATGGCCATAGATTGGTTGTGTGGTGCCATGGAATACAGTGGAAACGAAATTTATATATGATGAGAGTATTCCTTTAATCTGTACTCAGGTTTATTTCAAATTATAAAGTTGCTCACAATGCCTACAAATTTAATATTTTGGAAAAAAAAGGTGCAAGTATGATTCGATTATTCTTGCTCGAGTTAAATATGGTAGTGGAAACTCTCGAGATTGAGCTACAAATTATTATAGCCATAAAAAATATGCAAATAAATACAAATACCATAGTTGCATAGGACCAAATATTAATGGAAGCATAGTCTTTAAAATTATTTTCTTGTGCCTCTTTATGCTGGTAAAATGGTTGATTCATCCCAAAATTTAGCTTAAGAGAAAAATGGCAGTATGGTTAAAGGAAGTTGGTGGAACATCCCAAAATCATGAGGATAAGTTGAAAATAAGAGTAAATCAAATCCCAGATCTTTTGGTACAACTCAGAGTACAACATCCCTAGATTTCAGCAAATGTATATGTGGCAATAAAATCCCAAATTTTATGGAACAAAGTGAGATATCAAGGAGAAATTGTAGATTTGAAGGTAGGATATTAGCTATATTGGAATCTGAATCAGATGGAGAAAATTGTGCACAATTATAAGAATTAAAAACAAAAGACGTTTCCCAGAAATAGAGACTTGAATCTTCTCAATTCAAAATAGATTAACTAATGACACCTCCAGCAACACTTGGCAGTTAACAGATTTTCCGAGTAATCAACAACTTGACACATATAACAACCATTTTATTTTTAGTTTTTCTTAATTTGATTTCTTTCCAGAAAGATAGAAACATATTTTTATGTAATTTGTATACTTTTCTATATATACAATTCTCTTCTAATAAAACTGGGGGGTTGGTACTTATTGAAGTAACTTGTGTAAGCATTGTACTGTCAGATTTTGAATAGAAATATATATTTTTCTAGTATGACATGGTGTTTCATATGAGATTCATATTCATGACCAGTATAGTCTGTTTCTTAGTTTTTCCTCCTATTTTCAGTTCACAATGAATGTCTTCCATATCTGAAACCAATTGTAAGAATTGGAATTCACATTTTGTGATCCATTTCTAATGTTTCATAAGCTTTATGTTCCTCTCATGAAAATATTTTCATAATTCAACTTCTTAGCTCTGATTATACGTTTCTGAGTCTTATCCTTTCCTCTTTTCATACTCTAATTCATGATTGTATATCACATGGTTATGATACATGCCTTATATGTAAAACATTCTTGTAGATGAAACCGCAAAGATCCTTTATTTTTATGAATTACTAGAACCATTAGCATTACTTAAGCTAGTATCACTTACATTAATCACATGGTCATAGCTTGGTTTTATTCATAGAGATTTTTGGCATACTTTTTCTATAAGAGAATTGCCCTAGGTTTCAAATAAATATAGGCAACCGCCCCATTGCAACAAGTTAGAAGACAACAAGTTGAAATAGGTTGGCTTCTTAATAGATTGGTTTGTTTCGCTCATGCATGGAGCATTGTGACATAAGGTTGGTGCACCTCACACTATAGACAATATGGCACTGTAATATGGCCTTTTGGTGTAGAAGAGAGCAGCTTAGTAACTGTCAAATCATAGTGGGACTGTTACAACTAGAAAAAAGACTTAATATGATAGAACTACACTTCTGCTTTTGTGCTACTACTAAGGTGAACTACTATTAATTTTAGAAGTCAACAGAAGACGCTTTTATTTATATAGTTATTTTCATTTTTTTTATCAATTGATTTCTATTTATTTATTTATATATATACAAACATGCAGGGCAACTTACCTATTTTGGATGAGGAGGATAAACTAGGAGGCTGAGAAATCTTCAAGAAAGGAGTGCAACCAACCAAAGTTCCTCTGGTACCATGCTGCAAAAAAAAAACATCATACACAATTCATACAAACATCATAAAAATATTAAAAAATTGTTATAAGAAATAAAAAAAATCATAAAGAAAAAATGTGTGAATTACCTAATCAGCTTTGATTTGGTTTCAACACTTGAATTCCATGTGGCTAAACAAACCATCGACTACAGCGCTTGGTCAGTGCTTGACTCAACAGATCACACAACAGACAAATCAACAGAGGGGAAAACTCTACAGCGGTGTCTCGCCCATCATATATATAAGAATTTTTTCTACAGAATAAATATTTCAGTGGAACCCCTAGTTTGGTCGAACAAATAATTGAGTTGAGTAATATATTTGGCTAAACTAATTTTTTCTGACCTTTTCAACTCTGGCGGAAATTCTATTTAACGATCGGCATTAGTCTAAATGGACAAAATTTCAACTGGACGTTTGTATAATAGTTTGGCCGAATAAATTTAGGAAATTATTTTGAAAAAATAAAATTGTTCGGCCAAAAAGTCGAGATTGTGAATTTTTCGGGTGCGTTTCTCACAAAAGTGTAACCCAACTTCTCATTTCCACCCGGAGACATTTCTTTAAATCAAAGAAGAAGTGGTAGCGATCTATAATCTATTAATACATTATTTATTGTGAATATATACATGTGTTTATTAACCATTAAAATTGTTATAACACACATTTATTATATGTATGTACTCGTTCATGTGTAGATATTTTTCTATGAAGATATTTTGGACCTAAAATGGAAACTTTTCATACACTATGATCCAAGATTAAGGCATGTATTTGATGATGCTTTAGTGGATATTGAGAAAAACAATGATGACTAAAAATATGAGAGAGAGGGATCAAAGAACATCGAAGAAATTGATATACACAATGATGTTGAAGATGGTCATGTTTAGACATAAGAAGAAAACAATACATACATGATGTTATGGAAGATAACAATATGGATGGTATAGCAAAATGATGATCCAAATACATATGGTAACAATGTGGATGGTCTACAGTCAGATTTTAATGATGATGAATATGATGCAATTCAAGATGAGGAGGATGATAATATTAACTACTTAAAAGATAATATTAACATTGACAATGATACACTGGAAGACGTTGTTGCAGAAATTGAAGTTAATGACCAAGGCTTCTACATTTTCATAATTATTTGTAATCCATGTTTAATAAATTATGATTCTTATAGCGTAAACTTTGAAATTCTTCAGTATTATTTGTGTCAATACAAATTACCTATTGCAATATCATTAAAGTGTTCAATATATGGTATGAATTTTTAGCAAAAAAATAGGATTACTTGAATGCTTCTTCCCTTCATTTTGTATCAACATATGCTCGTGAAGATATAAAAGTTAATAAAATATTAATGTCTGTATCTCACAATGATTTGAATAAGCAATTTCGTTAACTTCATTATTTTTATATTGTTTGCATTTTAGTGTTGGTTGACCCACTCTTACCTTTAATTATTGATCCTAGTAGGCTGTAATTTTTACAAGACTAATGCGAAATGTCTATGATAAGGTAGACGATGACTACTATAAAACAATATCAACCCAAATTCATTGCACACACACTCTCAGCAATCAAAAAATTTGTTACACACTCCACACATATTCAATGCGAATAAATATTGTAGAATAAGCTACTATAACATTCAACCACTCTCACGACACTCCCAAAAACCATCACTCATTCAACTTGCACACATGAAAGGAAGTGCAATCCAAACTGTAACAACAAAGAAAATAATTCACCACCACACTAAACTGAGGGACCGATCTAAGAATTTAGTTGTCACACCATCCAAATCTTACTGCATTTAATTAAATTACACATAGAATTTACTATAACAACAACATTAGAAAATCGAATAAATGAGAAATATTTATGCAATTTGTCATTCAAATACTCTCATAGCACTTTTGAAAACCATCACTCATTCAATCTACACACATAAAAGGAAGGGAAATCCAAATTGTAATAGGAGAGAAAATGATTCACTACCACCCTAAACTGATGGACTAGTCCAAGACTTAAGTTGTCACACCATTGAAAGCTTATTGAATTTAATTAAACTATACAAAATTAATTGTAACAACAACATAACAAAAATCACATAACTAAAAAATATTTATACAATCTGTCATTCAACCACTCTCTCATTACTCTTGAAAATTATCACTCGTTCAAGTTGCACACATAAAAGGAAGTGGAGTTCAAACTGTAATAGAAAATAAAATAATTCATTTCCACACTAAATAGAGGAACTGGTCCAAGACTTAAGTTGTCACACCATCCAAATCTTATTACAATTAAGTAAATTACACACAAAATTAACTATAATAATAGAAGTAACACCAATCACATAACTGATAAAATTTATGCAATTTGGCATTTAACCACCCTCACAACATTCCTGAAAACCATCACTCATTCAATAATAAAAGGAAGTGCAACTGAAACAGTAACAAAAAATCAAATAATTCGTTTCCACACTAAACTAAGGGTTTGGTCAAGGGCTTAACTTGTCACATAATCCAAAGCTTATTGCAATTAAGTAAATTAAACACATAATTAATTGTAACCATAGTAGTAACAGTAATCATGTAACTAAGAAATATTTATGCAATATGTCATTCAACCACTCTAACAACACTCCTGAAAACCATCACTCATTCAATATACAAACATAAAAGGTAGTGCAATCCAAGCTATAATATGGAAGAAAATAATTCACTGCCACACTAAACTGAAGGACTGACCCGGGACTTAAGTTGTCACACCATCCAAAACTTACTACAATTAATTAAATTACACATGGAATTAACTATAACAATAATAGTAACAAGAATCACATAACTGATAAATATTTATCCAATATGCCATTCAACCACTGTCACAACACTTATAACAAGCATCACTCATTCAATTTTCACACATAAAAGGAATCACAATCCAAACCATAACAACAAAGAAAATAATTCACTACCACACTAAAGTGAGGGACCGGTTCAGGGCTTAAGTTGTCATACCATCCAAATCTTTGTTGGAATGTTTGTGTTTCCATTGATGTCACCTATTGTAATTCATGTACTCATGAGTCACTATGTATCATTTTGAGTCTGTTGTGTACTTTTTTAAGGCTTTCATGATGATGTAAAATGTTTTCATAGTCTCAAAAGTTCTATAGAAGAGAAGTCATGATGTAACAAGGCCTTATCTGAAGCTGAGCTACATGTTTGATAGAGGTCAAGTTGATGTTATGTGTTGAGTCTTGTTGAGTCATGTATATGGTGTCATGATGTTCAGATGAGCTTGGAAGGATGCTTTGTAGACCATATCAATTCTCCTGAAGGTCGTCTACAAGTTTGAGGGCATGATTTTTGTTTTAGATGATACTCTACCCAAACCACATGCATAATGGTTTATCTATGTGGTTGAAAGGGTTTGATTTCTCCTTGTCATTTCTTTGTGTGCAGTTGCAACTATAATTTCATAGGCTTGCCTATGTTGTTGAAGGAAAACACAAAAATTGTTATGGATTTCACATGCACAATTGGAGTTATTTTGTTTTTGCTGAACCTTATGGTCATAATTTTCCAGAAAAATGTTTGGACAAGTCATGGGACCTCTAGAATTTTATCAAAGTTGAAAATATCAAAAGGCTAGTTGAGTCAATTTTTTGATTTGGTAAAGAGGCCTATATAAATCAAATATGAAGCATGTGAAAAGGTTTTGGGCAAGCTCTATCATATAAATAATTTATTGACTTAACCATCTCCATAATTTACAAATATGAGAAGAAAAATTTCTCATTTGGTTGGTTCTTTTGTAGTGTGAGTGAGAGAGTGTGAATTGAGAGAAAGTGCACAAACCAATGATTGTAACATCGACTTCATTATTTACATGTGCTTCAAAAATTATTCGTCAATAGTATTTCAGAGTTGTGTGAAGAGATTAGAGATCAGTTTAGAGGGAGTGTGTGTGGAGATATTTCTTCTCACTTAGAGTGTAGAATTATGGTTGCATGAGTGTTCTCTTTTAATGCTATTTGTGTTTCATGCAATAGTATTTTTAGTTTTGAATCATATTTTCATATTGGATAATTTTTTGTAGCTAGAGTAGGAGCTTCAAGATAAGTGCATGTTGATTTTCTATTGTAGGAGTAGGTGCACCAAGTTTGTTGTGTCCAACATTTCTCATTTTAGTTGAGGGATGGGTGCTCTAATGCTAGTGGTGGCTAGCTGACGTAATGTAAATGAGAATATTTGAAGGAATAGATAATAAGAAGGAGCAAAAAATATTTCGGTGGTTTTTTACTTTGGAGGGGGGGTTTTCCACCTAAAATGTAAGTGTCTACATGTGACGATTATTTTTGTTTTTCATGTGCATGTGAGTAATATTGTTATATCTATTGAAGTGAATTTCTGAATAACTTTCCAATTACCGAAATTTTACAATATTTTGTAATACTAATTCACCCCCCCCCCCAACCCCCTAGTATTACTTGAGTCTAAAACTTTGTATCAAATCCAACTCCTTTGTTACACCTTGAATGCTAAAAAGAGAGACTGAGAAGGGACAATATTTGGCCATAATGTGAAGCTTCAACTTTTTGATGGTGATAACTACAATTTATGGAATATGGGAATGGAGGGGCATATCATGAGTTTAGGGGCTGGTGTTTATTCTACCTTCGTGACAAGAAATTTTATTACTGATGTTATTCCTTCATATCATGATGGAAAGAAGATTTTTCAAAACAATGCCAAGGCCATAAACTCTATTTTTGCAGGGCTTAGTTAGAATGAGCTAATAAAATTCATGCATTTTAAATGAGCCAAATATCTTTGGGAAAAACTTGAGAATAGATATGAAGGTCATAAGAAGGTGAAGAAACTGAAGATCCAAACCTATAGGATGATGTTTGAGAGCTTGAAAATGAAAGAAGATGAATCTATTTGAGAGTATTTCCAAAGGGTTGAAATAGTGACAAATTTGATCAAGAGCATAGATGAAAAATTTGAAGATGAGGTCATTATTAAAAAAATCTTAAGGTCTTTACCAACAAGATTTATCCACAAGGTTTTTTCTATTGAGGAGATGTATGACTTGAGCTCTCTTACTATGGAGCAATTTCTTAGAATTCGTACATCTTATGAGATGCAAATTGTAGAAGAGAAATATTGGTCTAGTGAAGCAACATTGAGGCCTCCAAGAAGGTTAAGGCTCTTACCAAAAATCTCAAGAAAATTCCAAATAAAATCAAGGAAGAGGAAGATTATTCTAGTACTTAACATGATGAATAATTTGCTCAATTTTCCAATACATTAAAGAGATGTTGTGGAAAGTATAAAGGAAATAATCCCTTCAAGTGCTTTGAATGTGGAGAAGTTGGATATTTCGCTGCAAAGTGTCCACATAAAAGAAGTGAAAAAGAGGAGATGAAGAGCAAGGATAAAACTCAAAAATTTCGAAAAGGTAGAGCCCAAAAGAGAAGGTGCTACTACTCAAAAGAAGAAAGTGATACTTTAGAAGAAAGTATTGGAAAATATTCATTTGAAGAGTAAGGGCATAATGAATGTGTTCTTATGGATTTTGAGTCCAAATATGAATCCCCTATTGAGGATGGTGATATTGATTATGAAGGTGAGCTCATTACTGCACTTAATGAGCTAAGAAAGCCTAGAAACAAAAACAGTTTGCGAAAGGAGGAAATAAGAAAACTAAAGGAGAATAAATCTCTATTGGATGATAGTTCTCAAAAGACCTAGTTGAATGAAATTGATAAATTCAAAGAAAATTTGTTGCAACAACTTTTTCTTCAACAAAATAATTTGGTCGAGTTGGAAAGAGGAAATGAATATTTGAAGAATAATATTCGTGGAGCTCCAATTTCATGCATGCATGAAGAGGATATCATCTACCAAAAGAGAGAATTGGAAGAAGAAAAAAAGAAAGAAAATGTGCTTACCAATTAGCTAGAAGAATGGAAAGAAAATTGCCACAAAATCGAAAAATAAATTATTGCATTAAGGGCCAATCTATCAAAAGAAAAACCTAAAGCATGTCAAAATAAAAAATTTATTAAGGGATCTGAAACTTTTAAATACATTCTTAACATGAAAAGGTCATCCGAGGGAAAAATTGGTTTGGGGTTCAATCCTCCTCTACAAAATTTCAATGATGAACCAAGTACTATTTATAAAAACTCCTTAAAAGGAAAGGAAAACCAAGTAAATGTTGCAACAACCAAAAAGAGTGTCCAAGATAATGGATATGAAACCAAATCACCAGAAAATCAACAAGTGAAGCAAACAAGATCTTCAAATTTCAATTCTCCATCATGGAAACAAAAAGTCATATATCTTACTATGTTTTACGATTATTGTTTTGCATGTAAGAATTTTGGACACAAGGCCATAAATTGTAGGTTGAAGATGCTTCCTAGAATAAATGTTGATAGATTAAGAGTTTCTCAAGGACCAAATACTTGGCATGATAATGGAAATAATTATTTTACTCAACTAATGAATGAGATCGTGTGTTTCAGATGCAATAACTTTGTTCACAAAGGTAATGAGTTTAGATCTAGATTTCCAAACTCCTTCATGTAGTACACACAAGAGAAATTTAATCAACAGAAAGTTGTGAGAACATGGAAGAAGAAGGTTCAGAATTATTAAAATTGTGAGCTCGATTTGATAGACAATAATCAACATGAATAGTTGTTGATTGATAATAGATGTTCCAAACATATTACTAGTTATAAGAGAATTTTTGCAACTAAAACAATACGAGAAAGGAAATGTCATTTTTGGAAATGATGCAGTATTACCCATCAAAAGAAAAGGAACAGTTACATTGGACAAAATAAAAAAGCTCAAAATGTGCTCTATGTTGATGGATTGAAGAAAAATCTCCTCATCATAAGCCAGATGTGCGATAATGGGCATGAGGTGGCACTCATATCAAAAGAGTGTGAGATCATAAATGCAAAGTTAGGAAATTTGGTGGAAAAGGCCATTAGCAGTGACAAAACATGTATATTTTTTATGACATCAAGAAAAGTTGCTGCATGAGAAAAATAAAAGAATCTTGGCTATGGCATAGAAGATTGGGTCATGTTAATTTGATAATATAATCAAAATTAGAAATATTGGAGTAGTTAGAGGGATACTGAAGTTGGCTAAACCAGATAGTACAATATGCAAGTCATGCCAATTTGGGCAACAAACAAGAGTACAATTCAAATCCAAGAAGTTCTATACAACTAGACCATCGGAGCTAGTGCATATAGATGTATGTGGTCCCAAAAGAAAGAAAAGTCTGAGAGGAGAGATATATTTCATATTATTCACTTATGACTTAACTAGAACCACATGGATTATTCTCATGAAGAAAAATATAAAGATTTCATAAAATTTAAGTACTTTAAGGTACTTGTTAAAAATGAAGTTGATTTGAAGATAAAGTTTCGTCTATTAGATAGAGGAGGTCAATACATTTCCAAGGAAATTGATGATTTTTATGAGGAGAATGAGATTAAGAGGCAATACTCCATAGCTAGAACACTGCAACAAAATCAAGTAGTTCAGAGGAAAAATAGGTTGCTCCAAGATATGGCATGAGATATGTTAGATGAGGCTAGTGCATCAGTTACTTTTTTTGGAGAGGCAACTCAAGTAACAATATATTTGGCTAATAGATTTCTTCTTAGGCATAATTATGGGAAAACTCTTTATGAGTTGTGGAAAGGAATACCAACAAAATTTTACCACTTCAAAGTATTTGGGAGCAAGTGCTACATCAAGAGGACTGAAGAAGAGCTTGGGAAGTTCGAACCAAGGGTTCATGAGGGCATATTCCTTGGCTATTATTTAAAGAACGAGGGATAGAAATGCTTTAACAAGATAACCAAAAAGGTAATTGAAGGTATTGATATTGTTGTTGATGAAAATTTGTCCAAATCTAATGATTCCAAATATGTTCTAGTTGATCATGATTTCATAGAATATGAGGATCAAGAAATTTCTGAAAAGGATTAAGAAGAGGAATAAGGAAGGAGGACTTCCACTTCAAAGAGGTATCCACCAATTCACATTCAAAAGAAGTACCTGGAAATTGAAATTATTGGTAATAACAAGCTTGGCGTGAAAACAAGGAGAAAGTTGTTAGATAACTTTAATCAAGGACATATTGCATTATTGTCTCAAATAGATCCCAAAAACTTCAATGATGTGAGAGAAGATCAAAATGGGGTCAAGGAAATAATGAATAGATAGATTGATGTTAGGAAACCAGTACAAAAAAATATAGAAAGATAGATCAACAACTTAGAATTCAGCCTCTTCGAAGGGGCAACCTCCTTTACATTACAAAAATGAACAATTCTTAGATGATTCAAATCACAAAACCTCCTTTCTATACATTTCTAAGGGGACACAATATAACCAAGCTGACCTAACAATAATAATATAAATGCACAAAAATAACAATAGTGGGATTCTATGGGGCACAATAATAACAATATGGGGATAATAGGGGCACATCAATAACAATAAGGGATACAATGACAATAGTAATGGGGGAATCACTAGTATTATAGGGACCTAACATACCCCTCTCCTTAAAGAAGGTGTTGTCCTCAACGCTTGAGTATTTTTGCGTGCTTCTATATAAAATTATCATCCTCCCATGTGGGACCTTCAATGGGTAAGTTCTTCCACTTGATGATATACTCTAAAATTGATCGATTTCATAGCTATCGAGTTCCTAATTCTTTGACTACTTTAGGTTGCAATCTGATTTTTCCTTCCACATCAAGTTCTGGCAATATTGTTTGAACTGGAATATTTTCACATATAACCTTTTTTAAGCATGAAACATGGAAAACTGGGTGCACTTGGGAAGCTGCAAGAAGTTCCAATTTGTATGCCATAGTACCTATCTTTTGCAACACCTTTTGCGGACCATAATACTTTGGTGATAATTTATTATCCTTCTTAGCTTGCTTGAGGGAAATTTTTTTATATGGTTGTAGCCATAGGAATACCCAATCACCTACATCAAAAATTCTCTCGCTGCGATGTTCATCTGCCTACTATTTCATTCTATTTTGTGCCAAGGTAATGTTCTCCTTTAAGAGTTGGAGTGTTGGGTCACTATAATACTAGTGATTACTCCATTACTATTGTAGTTGTATCCCTTATTAATATTGTTGTGCCCCTATTGTCCCCATATTGTTATTACTGTGCCCCATAGAATCCCTCTATTGTTATTTTTGTGGCTTTATATTATTATTGTTAGGTCGGCTGGGTTATATTGTGACTCCTTAGACTCCTATATATAGAAATGAGGTTTTGTCATTTGAATCATCGAAGAATTTCTCATTTTTGTAATGTAAAGGAGGTGACCCCATTGAAGAGGCTAAATTATAAGGTGTTGATCTCTCTTTTCTATCTTTTTGTGAATTGGTTTTATAACATTTGGTATCAGAGCTTTGGATTCTAGGGTTTCGCTGCTCCAAACAGGTCATCGTGGAATTTTCGCTATAAATTTTTTTCTGCGATGTTTCAAAAGCTAAAAAAAAAACATTTGAGAAGAAATCGCACTGAATCTCAGATCCGAATTTTAGATCTTTTTGCACTATATTTGCTGAGGTATGACCTGAGGAAGTTGGTATTTTTGCAGACTCCTGAATTACATTCCAAACAAGTGACCTGGGGAAAATCGTCATAACTTTCTCTCTCGGAATCGGATTGAAATTTCATTACAAGTTACAGAAATAAGACGGACTGTAGTTTCTTTTATATATTTTTTAGAACCAAAGGTCGAAACAGTGACTCGTGGCACATTGTACAATTTCGCTCTACTGAACTAGTCTATAATTAGGTCATCTTGGGAGATTGTTCATAACTGTTCTTTGGAGAACCCAATTTGGATCAGACTGGTGGCATTTGAAAGAGGACACAGAGGGTTACTATAGGTCGCAATTGCAGAACTAGATGATTCGAAATTGCAGAGATACATCAGATTCAATATCAAGCTTCTACAAAGTGAGAAAATGTGTGTAGTTTTTTTTTAATTTTTGCATAAACTTGGTTTGAAAAATTAGTTTGAATTGGTAATTGATGCCCCGAGGAAAGACAATGCAAACACCTAGTAAGCAACCTAAAATATCTAGCATGACTCATGAAGAAGATGAAGAAATGCAACATGATATATCAAAATTGCGAGGCCAAGTGCAACAAGTGTCACTTGCACAAAAAGCAATAGAATCTAAGATGGATGGTTTAAGGAAAGATGTAAAAGCTAAGATGGATGGTTTAAAGAAAGGTGTAGAAGCTAATATGGATTGTTTAAAGAAAGGCGTAGAAGCTAAGATGGATGGCATGGAAGCTAAGATGAATGGCATGGATGATAAGATGGAAGAATTGAAGATAAATATGAATAAGTTGCTACAAGAAATGGTCACTAATGGTGAAAGGGTAGTAAAGGAAACTCATGATGAGAACAAAAGAAATGTTAATCATGATTCCATAGACTCTAATGTTGGATCAAAGACCCACCATATTCCAAAAATCGATATGAGGAAGTTTAATGGCAAGGATCCCGCAACATGGATATTATAGATGGAGCAATTTTTCGATCTCAATAATGTGAAAAACAAAAAAAAGGTACGTATTGCAACTTTATATTTGGAACCAAATCAGTTTGTATGGTATTAATGGCTTTACTCGCGTAAAAAAATATCACTTGGGCAATTTTTACAGAAGAATTGACAGCACATTATGAGGATACAGAAAGCAACACTTTTTTTAGCCAATTGATAAGTCTCAAAGAAAAGGGTTCAATAATGGAGCACATTGAGGAGTTCCAAAAATTGAACATAAGGGTAAAAAATATTCCAAAGGAGCATATGATTGATGTGTTCATAGGGACTTTAAAGGATAATATCCAACATGATGTTCACCTTTGGGAACCTGATTCATTAGAGAAGGCATTTAGGTTAGCAAGAAAAATGGAAAGCAAAATTATGGCAACCAGGAAGCATACCACTCACAACTATAAAGATGGAAGTGTTGTTGCCCCTAGTCTTCCACAACTTATAAGTTTGACACCACAACAATTGGAAGAAAAAAGAGAAAAATGACTTTGTTACAGTTGTGATAGCAAATACACTAAAGTTCATAAGTGTGCTGAGAAGAAATTATTCTACATAGATTGTGAAGAGGAAGAAGAAGAGCAAGAAAGGTCAAAAGAAGAGGATATACTCCAGGAACAAAGTCTAGATAAAGAAGAAATTAATCTGACCATATCTTGTAATGCATTGGCGGGAATTAACACTCCTCAAACCATCAAGATAGAAGGACAAATAAGGAAGAAAAAGGTAATAGTGTTGATTGATTCAGGAAGTACCCACAATTTTATTCATTGTAAGGTAGCAAAAAAATTGAATTTCTTCTTATATCTAACACCAGAGTGTCAAGTGATGATTGCAAATGGAGGAACAATAAATTTCTCTGGAAAGTGCCATAATATCAAGGTATCCATGGGAGAATATGTATTGACTAGCTCAATGCTTTCCATTCCAATGGGAGGTGCTGATGTTGTATTAGGAGTCCAATGGCTACAATCTTTGGGTACAATAGCTTTTAATTTTCAAGAACTTTTCATGAAATTTTCTGTGGAAGGAAAGGAAGTTGAATTAAGGGGTATTTCATGGAAACTGGGAAAGATAATCAGCTCTAACGGTATGACAAAGCTGCTAGAAAAGGAACAAAGAGGTGTAATTGTACAATTATGTTCGCTAGATGTTTCCACATTGGAATCATATATTTCTCCAGATCTCCAAAAAGTCTTGGACAATCATTCCAAGGTATTTAAGACTCCCAAAGGTCTCCCACCTATTCGTGATCATGATCATGCTACTCATCTGATTCCAGGAAGTGTTCCTCCAAACATCAGGCCGTACAGATATCCCTATGCCCAAAGGAGTGAAATTGAATGTATGGTTGCAGAAATGCTAGAGGCTGGTATAATTCAACCGAGTCAAAGTTCTTTCTCTGCTGCAGTAGTATTGGTGCACAAGAAGGATGGATCATGGTGCATGTTTCCAGATTATAGGGAGCTCAACAAGCTCACTACTAAAGATAAGTTTCCCATTCCTGTCATTGATGAATTACTGGATGAATTGCATGGATCAATTTACTTCACCAAGTTGGATCTTCATTCAGGATATCATCAAATCAGAATGAAGACTGAAGACATTCTGAAAATAGCATTTAGAACTCATGAGGGTCATTATGAATTTTTGGTCATGCCTTCTGGCCTTACCAATGCACCTTCAACATTTCAAGGTTTTACGAATTCTATTTTCAAACCATTTCTTAGAAAATTTGTGTTAGTATCTTTTGATGATATACTAATCTACAGAAAGTCTTGGAAGGATCATGTTGAACATGTTGACAGGGTGCTACAACTATTGGAGGAGAAACAATTATATGCAAAAAGATCCAAATGTTTCTTTGGAGTATAAGAGGTGGAATATCTGGGTCATATTGTATCTCATGAAGGAGTTAAGGTAGACCCTAGAAAAATTAAAGCCATTAAGGAATGGAAAATCCCCACATTCATAAAGTATTTGCCAGGATTTCTTGGGTTGAAAGGGTATTATCGCAAGTTTGTTAAGAATTATGGGAGAATAGCAGCACCTCTAACAACATTATTGAAGAAAGATGCATTTTTATGGACTCTAGAAGCAACAAAGGCCTTCGAGCATCTTAAAGAGGCAATGTGCCAAGCACCAGTCTTAGCTACACCAGACTTCACAAAAACCTTTATTGTGGAATGTGATTCTTCAGGAAATGGAGTTGGTGTTGTTTTAATGCAAGATGAAAGACCTGTTGCTTTTGAAAGTCATCCAATCAAGGGAAAGTTTTTACACAAAGTTATTTATGAGAAGGAAATGTTGGCAATACTCCATGCACTTAAGAAATGGCGACCCTATCTAATGGGAAGACATTTCAAGGTAAAAATGAATCATGATAGCCTTAAATACTTTTTAGAACAAAGATTATCCTTTGAAGAGCAACAAAGTGGGTCACAAAGATGTTGGGTTATGACTTTGAAATCATCTACAAAAAATGGAAACAAAATGTGGTGGCAGATGCACTCTCAAGAAAGGATGAGGATGTGGAAGCATTGTTGTGCGCCATTTCTATTATCCAACCAGATTGGATAAACGAAGCAAGGGAGGAATGGAAGAATGACGAAGAAGTGTGGGCACCTATTTATGGCACTTTATGGCACTTTATGGATATCAACCACCATCCATCACATCATGTTTAAGAGAAAATTCTAAGGTTCAAGCAGTGGAACATCACATCGAACATCAACAACAAGTCCTCCAACTCTTAAAGGATAATCTCGTGTTGACACAAAATAGAATGAAACAACAGGTCGATCAACATCACAGCGAAAGAAGTTTTGATGTAGGTGATTGGGTATTCCTACGACTACAACCATATAAGCAAATGTCCCTCAAGCAAGCTAAGAAGGATAATAAATTATCACCAAAATATTATGGTCTGTACAAGGTGTTGCAAAAGATTGGTACTATGGCATACAAATTGGAGCTTCCTGCAGCTTCTCGATTGCACCCAGTTTTCGATGTTTCATGTTTAAAGAAGATTATATGTGACAAGCTACCAATTCAAACAATATTTCCAGAACTTGACGAGGAAGGAAAAATTATATTGGAACCAGAATTAGTCACAGAAACAAGAACTCGACAGTTACGAAATCGATCGATTTCGGAGTATCTTATCAAGTGGAAGAACTTATCCGTTGAAGATTCCACATGGGAGGATGAGAATTTTATACAAAAGCTTCCAAAACTACTCAAGCGTTGAGGACAACACTTTTTTGAAGGAGATGGGCATGTTTAGTCCCTATAATACTAGTGATTACTCCATTACTATTGTATTTGTATCCCTTATTAATATTGGTGTGCCCCTATTGTCCCCATATTGTTATTACTGTGCCCCATAGAATCCCTCTATTGTTATTTTAGTGGCTTTATATTATTATTGTTAGGTCGGCTGGGTTATATTGTGACTCCTTAGACTCCTATATATAGAAAGGAGGTTTTTTCATTTGAATCATCGAAGAATTTCTCATTTGTGTAATGTAAAGGGGGTGACCCCCTCAAAGAGGCTGAATTCTAAGGTGTTGATCTCTCTTTTCTATCTTTTTGTGAGCTGGTTTCATAACATGGAGAAATTTTTGTTGATGCTTGATGTGATCTTCCACTGCTTGAACCTTAGAATTTTCTCTTAAATATGATGTGATGGATGGTGGATGATATCCATAAGGTGCCATAAATAGGGTCATTTTTGTTGTAGTATGGAAGGAAGTGTTATACCACCATTCAGCTAGATGCAACCATTTGACCCATTGTGTCTTTTTATTAGATACAAAGCAACGAAGATATCCTTCCAAACATTTGTTTACTATCTCAGTTTGCCCATCATATTGAGGGTGATAAGATGAACTATGAGCTAACTGAGTCCAAAGACAAGAAAACAATTCTATCCAAAAATTTCAAATGAAAATGGGATCTTTGTCGATTACAATAATCTTTGGGTTTCCATTTAGCTTTTTAATTGTTTCCATAAATGTAGTAGAAACTGTACTCGCTTTAAATAGATGAGATAATGCACAAAAGTTTGCATACTTCGTAAGTCTATCAACTGCCACCATGATAACACTCTTTCCCTCGGGCTTGGGTGAACCTATGATAAAATCCATTGAAACCTCCTCCCAACATTGGCTTGGAATGGATAAGGCTTGTAATGGTCCTGGGGTCTTAATTGTTTCAACTTTATTTTGTTGGCAAACCAAACATTCCGCCACAAACTTTTGAATATCTGATTTACAGCCATCCTAAAAAACATCCTTCTCAACCCTGTGGTAGGTTTTTAGAAATCCTAAGTACCCTCCTAATGGAGAGGTATGCAATTCCCTAAGAATATTTTGTTTGAGTTGCGAATTCTTACATAGGTATAGCCGATCCTTGTACCATAATGAATAATTTTTCCAGCTAAATGTATCAGATGTACTGGGATCTTGTTGTATCTTTTGAATGTGTGCCCACACTTCCTCATCATTCTTCCATTCATCACTTGATTCTTTTATCCAATCTGGTTGGATAATATAAATGGTGCAAAGAAATGCTTCCACATGCTCATCCTTTCTTGAGAGTGCATCTGCCACAACATTTTTCTTCCCTTTTTTGTAGATGATTTCAAAGTCATATCCCAACATATTTGTGACCCATTTTTGCTGCTCTTCTGAAGATAATCTTTGTTCCAAAAAGTATTTAAGACTATCATGATTTTGTTTTACCTTGAAGTGTATTCCCATTAGGTAGGGTCGCCATTTCTTAAGTGCATGTAGCATTACCAACATTTCCTTCTCATAAATAGCTTTTTGTAAATACTTTCCCTTGATTGGATGACTTTTGACCTAGGGAAGACCTAATGGGAAATGCTTGGTGTATGTAGTATTACCATTTCTTAAGTGTAAATAATTCTTTGGCTATCTTATAATAAATAAAATTATGGGTACTTCCCAAATCAATCAACACTATTACCTTTTTCTTCTTGATATGCCCTTCTATCTTGATAGTTTGAGGAGTGGTAATTCCAACCAATGCATTACAAGATATGGTCGGATTCATTTCTTCTTTTTCTAGGGTTTTTTCTTGGTGTATATCCTCTTCTTTTGATGTTTCTTGTTCCTTGTCTTCCTCTTCTTCACAATCTATGTAAAATAATTTCTTCTCAGCACACTTATGGCCTTTAGTGGTATCAACCTTGTAGGTTGTGGATGGCTATGGTAGAAACACTTACATCTTTATGATTGTGAGTGGTAGGCTTCCTTGTTGCCATAATTTTGCTTTCCATTTTTCTTGCCCACCTAAATGCCTTCTCTAATGAATCTGGTTCCCAAAGGTGAATCTCATGCTGGATGCTATCTTTTAAAGTCCTTATGAACATATCAATCCTATGCTCCTCTGGAATATCTTTTACCCTTATATTCAATTTTTGGAAGTCCTCAATGTGGTCCATCATTGAACCCTTTTGTTTGAGATTTATCAATTGGCTAAAAAAAGTGCTTCTTTTTGTATCCTCATAATGTGCTATCATTTCATCCATAAAAATAGCCCAAGTGACAATTTGTTTACGAGAGAAAAGCCATCGATACCATTCAAACTGATTTGGCTCCAAATATAAGTTGCAATGTGTACCTTTTGTGTGTTTTGCACATTATGGAGATCGAAAAATTGCTCCATCTGTAGTATCCATGTTCCAGGATCGTTGCCATCAAACTTCCTCATATCGCTCTTTGGAACATGGTGGTTCTTTGATCCAACTTTCGATTCTATGAAATCATGGTTAACATTTATTTTGTTCTCATCATCAGTTTCCTTTACTACCCTTTCACCATTAGTAAGAATTTCTTGTGGAAACTTTGTCAAATCTATCTTCAAATCTTCCATGTATGTCTTCAAATCTATCTTCAAATCTACATTCAAATCGTCCATCTTAGTTTCCATGCCATCCATCTTAGCTTCCACGTCATTCATCTTAGATTCTACACCTTTGTTTAAACCATCCATCTTACCTTCCACACATTTCTTTAAACCATCCATCATAGCTTCTACGTCTTTCTTTAAATCATCCATCTTAGCTTCTGGTACTTTTTGTGCGAGTGACATTTATTGTACTTGGTATTGTAATTTTGATATATCATGTTGCATTTCTTCCTCTTCTTCATGAGTCATGCTAGAGATTTCAAGTTGCTTACTAGGTGTTTCCATTTTCTTTCTTTGGGGCATCAATTTCCGATAATAATGCTTCATTATGCCCTTTGAATTCCTTCAAACTAATTTTTCAAACCATGCTTATGAAAAAATTGAAAAAAAAAAAAAACTACACACTTTTTTTTTCACTTTGTAGGAGCTTGATATTGAATCTGATGTATTTCGGTAATTTTAGCTCTTCCAGTTCTGAAATTGTGATTTGCAGTAGCCCTCTATGTCCTCTTTCCAATGTTTCCAGTCTAATCAAAATTGGATTCTCTAAGAAAGATTTATGCACAATCTCCCAAGATGACCTGATTATATCCCTTTTAGAAGAGCGAACTTGTATGAAGTGCCCCATGTCACTGTTCTGACCTTTGGATCTGAAAAATATATACAAGAAACTATCATCCATCCTGCTCCTATAAATTCTTATGAAATTTCAATCTCATGCTGAGAGAGATAGTTATGACGATTTTCCTAAGGTGACCAGTTTGGAATGTAATTCAAGGGTCTACAAAAACCCTAACTTCCTCAGACCATATCTCCGAAAATATGGCGAGACAGGATCTAAAGTTCTGAGCTGAGGTTCATACCGATTTCCTCTCAAATGGGTTTTCGTTTTAGCTTCTGAAGCTTCGTATCGAAAGCTTTATAGTGAAAATCCCACGATGACCTGTTTTAGTTTAAATTTTGGAGCTTGCAAAAACCCTAACTTCCTGAGATCATATCTCCGAAAATATAGCGAGACAAGCTCTCAAATTCGGACCTTAGGTTAAGTGCAATTTCCTCTCAGTTTTTTTTTCCAATTCTGAAACGTTGCAGAAACAACGTTATAGCGAAAATGCCAGAATGACCTATTTGGAGCAGCGAAACCCTAGAATCCAAACCTCTGATACCAAATGTTAGGAAACCAACTCACAAAAAGATAAAAAGATAGATCAATGCCTTATAATTCAGCCCCTTCGAGTGGGAAACCTCCTTTACATTACAAAAAAGAACAATTCTTGGATGATTCAAATGACAAAACCTCCTTTCTATACATAAGAGTCTAAGGGGACACAATATAACCAAGCCGACCTAACAGTAATAATATAAAGACACAAAAATAACAATAGTGGGATTCTATGGGGAACAATAATAACAATATGGGGACAATAGGGGCACAACAATAACAATAAGGGATACAATGATAATAGTAATGAGGGAATCACTAGTATTATAGGGACCTAACAATTAGATTGAGAAGAACAATATATGGGAGCTTGTGCCAATTCTGAAGAACATATTTTTTTTTTAACCAATTGGGTATTCAAGAACAAGCTAAAGGAAGAAGGCAAGGTGGTAAGGAAAAAACCAAGACGTGTGTGCAAAGGGTATACATAGGTAAAAGGTATTGACTTTGATGACACTTTTTCACCTATAACTAGATTAGATGAAATAAGAATGTTTTTGGCCTTTACACACTTCAAGGAAATTAAAGTTTATCAAATGGATGTTAAATCAAATTTCTTGAATGGTGATCTAGAAGAGGAATTTTATATAGAACAAGCTGAAGGGTTTCTATTTGGTCATGATGAGAATCAAGTATGCAAGTTTAAAAATGCCCTGTGTGGCTTGAAGCAAGCTCCAACGTGTGGTATGAAAATCTAGATAAACATATACAACAATATGGCTTCAAAGAGGGATACACAGACAACAATTTATATATCATATTTTAAGGTGATCATTTTTTAATAATTGTTGTGTATGTAGATGTTATTATTTGTGGGAGATATTTGGAAGAGATAGGCCACAATTTTTCACAAGAAATGAAAAAATAATTTGATATGTCAATGTTGGGTGAAATCACTTTCTTCCTTTGTTTACAAGTTATTATAGATGATAAATATATTTTCATTTCTCAACCAAAGTATGTTAGAGAGAAATTAAAACAATTTCGCATGGACGACTAAAAACTAGTGTGCACTACTATGGTAACCAGCTGCAACTTGAGTAAAGATGATGAATCAACAGAGGTAAATCATTCCATGTATCATTCCATGATTGGCATATTATTGTATCCAACTAGGCCAGATATTATGCAAACTATATGATTGGACTTAATATTTCAAGACAATCCCAAGGAGACTCATCTTAATGTAGCAAATATGGTCTTCAAGTACCTTCAAGGAACTCTTGACTATGGATTATGGTATTCCAAAGGTAAACATTTCAATTTGATTACATTTACTGATGTTCATTTGGACGGTAGTATTGATGACAAGAAAATTACTTCTTGAGCAAAAACAAATTTGGGAGATTTTTTGGTACCTTGGGAAAGCAAGAAACAAATTTCTATCTCTTTGTCAACTAGTAAAGTTGAATATATAGGAGTATCCTCTTATTTTAGACACATATTTTAGATGATGCAAACTCTTCAATACATGCATTTCTAGTATGAAGAGAATCTTCCTATCATGGTAGACAACAAAAGTGCAATAAGCATATCCAAATATCCAATTCTTTAATTCCAAGACCAAGCTCATACCAATAAAACATCATTTTCTAAGAGAACAAGTGGACAACAATGTTGTGAGGTTGGATTATGTTTCTTTATATGAAAAAATTACAAACATCTTCTCTAAGCCATTACCGAGTGAGAAATTTGAATATCTTAGAGATAAGATGGGCATTGTGCCTTTTGAAGGAATTGAGTAGTTTTTCATGGAGGTAGTTGATGACATATGCTTGACACCAAGAGCACTTTCAGCTGCAAAATTTAGAGAATGGGTGATGGTTGGTTATTGGCATGAATTTCGAAGCATTATTATCAGTTTTATTGCTTATTCTTCTTCATTTCAAGATGGATTTCTTATTCATGTATATTGCTTCTTCAAGACAGAGTGATCTTAAATATATCCAATATTCAATCGGGGGGGTATTTGTTACATCCATTCACAGGGAGCACTTCAAAATTGGCCATGTATCACATTGTCTTATGTATTTTCTTTTTCCTTGTAGAACCCCTTGCCATTGATTTTAAAGGAGAGGCAAGAGTGAGTTGTGTATGTGCTCAAATTCAAATTGCATTATGGAAATGTAATATTTATTTTTATAAGATATTGGTTTCCATCATTTCCAAAGGTGGAGTTTCTTGGCATGTTTGTGTTTCCATTGATGTCATGTGTTGTAAGTCATTTACTCATGAGTCATTATGTATCATTTTGATTATGTAGTGTACTTTTTGAAGGCTACCATGATGCTGTAAAATGTTGTCATAGTCTCAGAAGGTCTAGAGAAGAGGTGTCATGATGTAACAAGGCCTTATTTGAAGTTGAGCTACATTTTTTATAGAGGTCAAGCTTTTGTTGTGAGTTGAGTCTTTTTGAGTCATGTATATGCCATTATGATGTTCAAATGAGCATGGAAGCATGCTTTGTAGGACTTATCAACTCCCTTGAAGCTTTGTTACAAATTTGAGGGAAACATTTTTGTTTTAGACTATACATTGCCCCAACTGCATGCATGATCGTGTATCCATGTAGTTGAAAGGATGTGTCTGCTCCAAGTCAGTTCTCTACGTGTGGATTTCATAATATTTTCTATCCGGTTGAAGGAAAACATGAAAATTTCTGTAAATTTAATGCACAGAATTGTAATCATTTTGTTTTTGGTGAAGCTTATAACCAAAAATTTCCAAAATAACGTCAGGATAAGTTGTGGGGCCTCTAAAAGTTCTTTAAAATTGAAAATAGAAAAAGGTTATTTAGTTAAGTGGTTTGATTTAGTCAAGAAGATTATCTAAATCAAATTTAAAGCGTGTGAAAAGTTTTTGGTAGAGCTCCATCATCTGAAGAATTTTGTTAGCTTAATCATCTCCAAAACTGATAAATATGAGAAGAAAAGTTTCTCATTTGGTTGGTTCTTTTGTAGTGTGAGTGAGTGAGTGTGCATTGAGAGAAATTGAACAGACCAATTATTGTAGTAGAGACTTCAGTATTGAGGTATGCTTAAGAAACTATTCATCTACAGTATTTCAGAGTTGTGCACAGAGATTGAAGATCATTTTGGAGGGAGTTTGTGTGCAGAGATTTTTCACTCATTTGGAGAGTAGAGTTGTGGTTGCATGAGTGTTCTCACTAGTTGCTATTTGTGTTTCATACAATATTATTTTCCATTCTGAATCATATTTTCTTATTTCATAATTGTGTGTACTTAGAGTAGGGGCTTCAATATAAGTGCATGTTGATTGTCTATTGTAGGAGTGGGTGTCCTAAGTTGGTTGTGTCCAACATTTCTCATTTCAGTGCAGGGCTAGGTGCTCCAATGCTAGTGGTGGCTAGTTAATGTAATGTAAATGAGAATATTTTGAAGCAATGGATAATAAGAAGAAGCAACAAACAACTTGGTGGTCTTTTTGCCTGGAGGGGGGTTTCTCCACCTAAAATACACGTGTCTACATGTGATGATTGTCTATGTTTTTCATGTGCATGTGAATAATATTGTTATATCTATTGAAGTGAATTTTTAAATAAGTTTTTAAATGTATAAGTTTTATAATATTTTTGTAATACTGATTCACCCTCCCAAGTATTACTTGATTGTATCAATCTTGCTACATCTAATTAAATTACACACTGAATTAATTGTGACAACATTGGTAAAAAAAAATCACATAATTGAGAAATATTTATGAAATTATATATTCTACTCTAACTAACTAGTGATACCTACTAAGAAGGGGGTCCCTTCCTCCTCAATAGGGGTTGGTGCACTAAAAAACACACAAACTACTCAAATAAAATTATTGAAGCACAAAGTTGAGTTTTCATTAATAAAGGTATCAAGATTACAAACCTTTGGCATTTCCCCTTTCCAATCATATTCTCCAATTATTTTCTCTACCCTTCACGAGAAAACAATCATCTCTTTTACAAATCTTAATTACAATGAGAATATCATCATGAGAATCTTTCGATTTTCATGTGATCTTAAAATAAAATGATATCTTAACAATTAGAAAATGATTTCTATGGAAGGGGTAAAACTATAACAGTTTCCTTTAATTACAAATAGAGTTACAAAAGATATCAACCAAATGATATGGATGCTCCACAAATATCTCCAAGCGATGAGTTGCTTCTTTTGACTTTTACGCACTCCTAGATCCATTCTGATTAGGAAAGGAAGTGTGTTCTTAAGCATCTAGCCGTGTTACAATAATAGCTCCCATAACCTTAATTAATTAAAATCGGTAAAGGAACTAAAATCTAATCATGTAAAAACAAGTTTCGATGTACCATCCAAACTTGAAACAACCATACATTAATCTTATGATAGAAAAAAACCTAAGAAAGTCATTCCAATGTCAAATTATTGGAAGTGGACTAAGAAAGGGACAAGATAAAAATGACATACTTAGGTGAATAATGGATTTTATAGTAATAAGATATCGTCTTTTTGGTAAAAAAGGGATTAAAAAAATAGGAAAATAAGGAGGAAAAATATGACAATTCTGTGACCCAACATCTCCCACCATCTTCAACTTATGCATGTCCTCGTGCAGACTCATCCCAGTTATCCTTAACATGTTGACAAAGAAGTTGTGTGAGGTTGTAAGTTCCTTCCATGTCTTCACATCTAACCCTATATCCTCAAGAAATAACCAATTTTTCCTCCAAAAGTTTATCAGTAATACTATATGGATGGTGATATCGATGGGTGTGTAACCGAATAAGAGGGAATTTGAATCTAAGTCTTATCCAACCCGCACCACTCCTCCTAATAAAGTCAACATGTTTGATGAACTTTAGAACGTGCTTGCTCAAAATTCTGATAACAATAAGGGACTCCCTTCTTTAATTATTGTCAAGAAAGGTCCCATCTCAAATTTATTCCTTCTAAGGCATTAGTTCTCATTCCTTGTATATTTCTCTGGCATCTTAGTAGAACTGATTCTCGATGGTCCATTAGTAGTGTCTTAGTGGCTCGAAACCACCATATTTTATTATATTTGTGTGCAACAAATTCAACTGAATCATTTTCTCCTCTAATAAATATATCTACCCATTCTTCACACTACAACAAAATAGGTAATTTGCGGTAGATTTAGTGTGTTTTTTTTCCAATTGGGGTGAGCACCCTTGTGCTAAATCTGGCTCTATTGTACAATTTTTAAAACATCCTTTTTTGCGCCATATTTTTCATTTAGTTTAGTGCCATGTTTTGTAAATAATTTTGTGCCACTTTCTGCATCTTGTTTTGTACCTTGTTTTATGGGAGGTTTTCCTTCCAATTTTGCACTGGTATTAACATCTAGTTTTATGATAGGTTTTGCTTCTAGTTTTGTGTCGTTTTTTCTTCTAATTTGTGTCATTATTTTTGTAGGTTTTAACCCCATATAGAAATTACCTGCATACGAATTCTAACAACAGGAAATAAAAAATGCAAGAGCATAACACATACAACACATATACATAGATATTTTCCCATGTATCCCTTAACAGTACTGCCAAATTGAATTTTCATTATGTTCCTTTCAATGTCATAATACATATTTATACATGTCAAAGAATCCAAGACCATGGACCAAAAACCATCGCATCCAAAAACATGGACGAAAAACCATTGCGTCCAAAACCATGTGTGGAAACCTTGCACAAAACCATAGGTAGGTCCGCCAACCTAATATAGGGTCCAAAATTTTTTTCCCTGGGGCACTACCCCAGACCCCATAGAGAAGGGCTACCCGCCCCCCTCAAACCCCCTGTGACCCCCCCGCTACGCAATCGATGCAACAAAGGGGGGACTATACCCCCCCTCTAACCCCCTGGTAAATTACGTGCAAAGAATATAACACAACCCAACATTCTCCAACTTGTTGTTTTCTTTCCATGGGAGAGCTTAGTCATTTATCCAGCCCTGTAATGCCCATTGTTTCTCTACACCAAGAGAACTTCTCAGAGCTCATAGATTTTGTCAATGCATCTACAATATTCTTCAAAGTGTCCAGCTTCACTAGCAACACCTTTTTGTCTTCTATCATATCCCTCACAAAGTGATACTTCACATCAATGTGCTTTGTCTTTGAATGCTAAGTTGGGTTCTTTGCCAAGAAAATTGCACTTTGGCTATCATAGTCTATCCTTGTAGCTCCCTACACTAACCCTATACTTGAACACAATCTCTGCAACCAAACTGCTTCCTTGCTTGCATGAGTGGTTTCCATGTATTCTACCTCTATAGTTGATAGTGCCACTACAGATTGTTTCTTACTCATCCAACTGATTGCACCTCCAAATAGGTTAAACACATACCCACTTGTAGATCTTCTCTGGTCTAGATCTCCAACCTAGTCTGCATCGACAAGGCCATGAATATCTAAAACTCTGTCCAATCTTGGTCTTCCTTGGTAACACAAACAATAATCACTAGTTCCACACAAATACTTGAAAACCCGCTTCACTATTGTCCAATGTTCCTTCCCTATTTTTGATATAAACCTGCTCTATACTTCCACTACATGTGCAATGTTTGATCTAGTACAAACCATCGCATACATCATACTACCAACTGAACTTGCATATGGAACATGGGACATGCCCTCTTCCTCTTCTTGTGTCTTGGGACACCGTTCTGCAAATAACTTTACACTCTTAGGAATAGGAACCTTCACCGGTTTACTATCCTACATATTAAACCTCTGCAGTATTGTCTTGACATACTTCCCTTGGTTTAACCAAAGATTCCTCTTTGTCTGATCTCTTTTAATTTCCATGCCCAAAATATAGTTTGTAGCACCAAGATCTTTCATGTCAAATTTGGAGGACAATTGGGTCTTCAAATCCTAGATAATTTCTTTGTGATTTCCAACTAGCAACATATCATCCACATACAAGACCAGATAAAGAACACGGTCACCACTTAATTTAAAATACACACAGTGATCTAGTTTGCTTCTGGTGAAGTCAAGTCCCCGTATAAATGTATCAAATTTCTGATACCACATCCTTGGTGATTGTTTTAACCCATATAGAGACGTATTTAAGCTGCATACCAGTTCTTTCTTACCCTTCACTGCAGAGCCTTCAGGTTGCTTTATGTAGATCTCTTCTTCTAGATCCCTATGAAGAAATGTTGTCTTCACATCCATTTGTTCTACCTCAAAATAAAAAGCAGCAGCAACAGATAAAAGTAATCTAATAGAAGCTACCTTGGCAATAGGAGAAAAAATATCACCAAAATCAATTCCCGACACCTGGGAATAACCTTCTGCTACCAACTGAGATTTGTATTTCTCCACCTTTCCTTCTACATTTTTCCTCTTCTTGAACACCCATCTGTTGCTAATGGGTTTCCTTCCAACCGGAAACTCCACCAGATCCCAAGCCTCACTTTTGTGAAAAGATGCCATTTCATCAACCATCTCCTCTTTCTAGAGTTTTCCATCCTCTGAATATATTGCTTCCTTCACAGTTCTGGGATCATCATCAATAATAGATAAAGCAAAATTTGAAGAGAAACCAGATGGACTATACCTTTATGGATGCCTTCTTTATCAAACTAATTTTCTCACACCCGAATTTTGTGGCTCTTCATCTTTTGATTCCTCTTTTGTTGTAGAGTCTGATTCTTCCTTCTTAAGCTCAAACTCTATCTTCTTAGGTTCCTCTTGTTATAGGGAAAACTAGTGTCGATTCGAACTGCTAGTCCCACTAAGATGGGTAGCTATCTTAGAAACAAATAATGAAATCTTTTCAAGAGTTCCTTTATGTTTTATAAATGGAAGAGAAGAAAAGAGGACCAACCTGGATCTTGTGCTTTGATCCTAGCTTGATATCTCCTTCCCTTGATAAAATTTTCCACTCCTCTCCTACTTGTCCCACTCCAAAGAGTACCTATAGAGTCAAAGTAACATCAAAATATCAAAGTATCTCTATCTAAAACATCATAAACAATCGGAAATCAGAAACACATTGACCATACAATTGCATTCATAAACAATATGACTCACAAATACAAGATCATATGGAGGAAAACTCAAAGAACTTTATTAATAGTAATGTAAGAGAGGATTACAACCCAGATGTCTGATCTAGCATCATCCTCCCAGTTGTAGAAGCCCTCTTCACCTCATGAACAAGCAAATCAGCCAACAATGCAATGTCTCTTCTCACCAAACTAATAGCACTTCCTTACAAAATAAAAAATTCCAACCTCCAGATCTCTCAGATGAGGGATCCATATATAGATGTCTTTCAAGGGTGTGAGTTAGCTTTGGATTTTTTATGAGTGTCATTCCACTGATAGTTCTTGGTTCCACTTGGAGATTTCATGATCTCTTACTCATCCCTGGGAAAATTCAGAGAGGCAAGTGTCACAAGAGAAGTTTTTGGAAGATTCCATGATCATCCACCTTCCAAAATATCTCTGCCATTTTTCTATTCTCACTCATCACACCCCAGAGAAGGCCATTTGAGTATGCATTGCACCTGGCCAGTTAGGCAGTTAGTATGCATCGCACCTTGCCCATGGAGCAGTCTGTATGGTTCAATTGGTCAGTTCTGAGTAGTCTTTCAGGTGGAACTTCTGGGAAATGATGTAATCAGTTGACCATGATCCTTTAGGGTGTGAAACAAAATTTTTAGGGACTTAATGAGCCCTTATTTTATGGACATATGAGTTTGGGTTTGCAGTGCCCAAATACGTCTATAATAGCTACCCCCTAAAGCATGAGGTCGTAAATCTTCTGATGTCAGGTGAAATTCTTTATTCATGAGGATCTGAGGTATTCTAACTAGAAGGTGACCTGTATAAGATACAATACAATACATCATCATCATATTATTTTCATGATCTAGCTGAGGCAGGAATTCCCATGCTCAACTTTATAAATACATTTTCATGTACATAGGATAGACAATCGTATGTTGTTGCAGACTTGTGATTATTCACATGAAGAATCATCTTCCCTTGTTTAGATGACCATCTGTGCAGCTTCTGTGTACAATTGATGTCTTTATTTTCCTCAATATATCACAACCGGGATGGATGAAACTAGATCCGGGGTCTTCAAAACTCATGCAATATTCGCCCGATGTACAAGTCGATCCATGTGAAAAGATGTTCTGAAGTCGAACATGGAAAGACATCACCTGATTACCAACCAATGATGTAAGTTGTTAATAGATGCGGGAGGAGTCACCGATAATGATGATGACCCTCAAGGTACTATAGTACAATTCACGTGGTGTGAATCTATGAGTCAATGTCGAACACCACGCAAAGTCTTTTGGTCGAAGGTCATTTATGTAAACCTGTCGCTAGAAGTGAGAAACTTGCCATTGAGGCATGCAAGCTTCAAAGTACTGAAAGGGTTGTTTCTAAGTCAACTTCTTGGATAATGAGCTGATGTCGACAAGAAGTAACCTATCATAGGAGGGCTTTGATGTGTCCCACATCTACGACATGAAACAGAGCAAATGATTTTTGTGGAGGTGAAAACAATTTAATGATATGAGGTTCAGGAATGGCGATCATGAAAAATGAACCGTGGATGTAATGCAATGGATGAGACGTTTGTTGGATGGTGAATTCTCTGAATGACATCTCTTGAACATATTGGAAACACTGATATGGATTGGTAGTGTTAACCCCATGGATGGCATAGGCAGACCAATGGTGACGGTGAATGGAAAAACCCAACCCAACTCAATCACGGTGATGGAGTGAAAGTGTCATGTTCAAGAGCGACTTGCTACCAATAGAATTCTTCAAGTTTTCTTCCCATTTTTCCCTAGTCATTGTTGACCAGTACCTCTTTATTTTTGACAAGCTTGAGGAGGATAACATATGCTTGGTCTATAATTTTCCCTTCAGGCAAACCTATCACTTTCTGTTTAGCGAGCCTAGCGTCAGAGAGACTCGTTCTTGTCTGGGTGGACAAGTTTGTCGCTACTGTTTTAATGAGTTTAACAACAAATATAACAAGGTCCTTTTCATGTTTAGAGACTTTGAAAATGGACAAAAAGGAGACTCTAATAGTCTTTTTTCGTGGCATAATCCCTTAAGTCCGAAAAAGTGTAAAATAATACAAAAGGGATGATTTTTCGATAGTTTTAACGAGACGACAAAGACAAGCACTCGATCTTTTTGTTTAATGATCCCTCAAGTCCAAAAAGATTAAAATATATGAGAGGGATGGCGTTCCCCTTACTTTAACAAGATGTGAAGGCCAATAGCTCGACAATCTTTTTATATTTAATGAGTCTAAAAAGAGTTTAAAAGAGGCGTGTTTTTTAGGAACGAGTGATATTTCTGGGTAGCAGCTAGTTCCAAGTTTGGAACTTCTCAAAACATGGGAGGGTGAAGAGGGTGGCAATCAAAATCACTCATCACAGATGTTCCTCAAAAGGGTAAACAATCAAGTGTGAGTGTATGGTTGGCCAAATGAAATGGAGGTGATGGAAGGAACACAACCAAAGTTCAAAGGGTAAATAGCAAAACGATCACAAAGGTTATTTACTAAAGGTGGGTTTATTTTTAATGAGCTTGAACCTTGTGCCAACATGTGCTCAGTGTAGGTTGATTTTTTAACGAGCTTGAACCTTACGTGAACATTGCTCTTACCAATATTTTGATAATGTCTCTTGGTAGATTTATATTTTAATGAGCTTGATCACTACTATAACATGTGCTCATGACCTTTTTATGTAAGCTAGAAACAACCGAGCTACGAGGTTAAAGGGTTGAGAACCTACAAACTAAGAAAATCAAAGGTTGCTTTTCACTTGCATGTAAAGGTTCTCATGCCCCCAGGTCTTTCAGTAAAGGAGAGTTTCTAGGTTACCAAATAGAAGTTCCTGCAGTTAGGCAGGATTGTTTATGTCGACTGACAAAAACTCTTCCTTTGCTTTGCCCATCAAAATGGACGAAGGTGATTGCTGTGAGACCCAATCACATAACGTACGAAGATGGATGTTGTAAGCTTCACAATTGTACAAAGGAAATAATCACGTCATATTGATCACATAACCTATACTGGAAGGTTATTCAGTCCAAGTATTATGACCTTTCAAGAAAATCTTTGTTTTCCTCTGGGTTCACCTGCCAAAGTAGACTAGGGTGCATGCTCCCTAATCTTCATCACACTCACTGAACTACTTGCGGTAATTAGGTGGATGGGAAGAAGATGTAAGAGACATTGTTGATGCGAAGAGACCATTTAGGGATGATGGTTGATTTATAGCTGTGTTTGAACCAGGAAATGAAAGCTGGTCGACAAGTTGTACCAGTCTGCCCTCATGTGGAAAACACATCATTAAAAAGAATGTGGAAACAATGGCTTCCATGCTATATATCTAATCACGTCCAAGGGGTGGATTGTAATCTAGTGGACCTTGGACTACCATCACGTTCAAATAAATGGTTTTCCTTTTCAAAGTTATCGGTAACTTTGGAAGGATCTCTAATGGTTGACTGGTTCCTTTGTTGAAGCTTGACAAATTTTGCTTTTCAAGAAAAAGTGATGGTGAACCAAGTGATTTCCAAGCAGTTGAGGAAAGGATACTCATTGAAGCCCCTTCATCTATGATTATGCCAGACACGATCATTTTGTAAACTTGTACTATGATTTGGAATGGTACATTATATGGAAGGTGAGGTTTCGCTAGTTGATTCCAATCAAAGAAAATGACTAGACTGCTTAGAGGAGGTACCAGATAAATGTCCAGATAAGTTTCATGAACTGGGGGGGTCTCTTTCTATTGTGAATGAATGGGCGGATTGCCCCTAAGTTCATTAGACACTATATCGACAAAAAGAATTTGAACGGTGTCATTCTCATCCTCTTTGGAAACTATATCATCTGAAGGTGGATTTTTTGAAGGCAAGACTAGGTCGACTGCCATCTCGACCAATTGACCTTGATTCAGTATGGACTCAGAAGGTTCACTTTCAATGATAGGTGATTCGATCGAAAATTGAGTTATGTCAATCGAGTTTTCAACTAGCGAAGGACTTGGTAAGAGTCTCTTGTATCCAGGTGGAACCTACTGTGGTGAAGCAGGATAGTTATCAAAAATTCTTTTGGCTTCATCCAAAAAAGGACAACGGTGAAGAGTATGATCACCCTCACATAACCTACATGGAACTCTAACTTTTCCTTTCTATCAATTGACTTCATTTTCACTAGTTGATGGTGCACTGTCAACCTAACTGTTAGGGGTTGATGACATCGAATGGTGCAACTGGGGAGAGACCATTCTCTCAATATTCGCGAGATGCAAGGGAAATCTCGATGGTAATGGTTCTCCTTGAAAATTGTGCATGGAGTTTTTGGTCTCGAAACTTTAGTGCATGGATTTTTGCCAGACGATGCTTTGGTGTCCCCTTATTTAGCTGGCTTCTTTTTCTTCTCCTTCCCTTTCTATTTCTTCTCAATTACTTGGTTTTTACTATCACTAGTTTCACCAAGCGAAGAGGAAGAAGGGGAAGGAGAAACAAACAAAGTAGAAGGCAAAGGGGTAACCTCAGTATCATCTGGTTGCTAATTATATTGTTCAGGAATTGCGGTGTTTTGAATGACAGAGGTCAAGAAAAGCCATACTGGCAGGCCGATTGTGATTCTTGGAAGGGACAATGTAGCCATATATGGAGAACCAATATTTCCCCAAGAGGAGAAAGGACTAGGATTCCCTCCAAAGGGGATTCCTTGATTGGTAGACTCCATTATCTCAACCTCAGATCAACATAGGAACAAGGATGTTATTCCATTTAAAATAAATTTTAAAGACTCGAGAAAAAGCTAAAGGTGACTCTAGTCGCCTTCGATTTTTAATGAGCCTGAAGTGACAAGTGCTCAGATGGGCATTTTCTTTTAAGGATTCGAAAAGGAATGAAAGTTACTACTCTGGAAGTCTAGACAGAGGGTTTACCAAATCGATCATAAAATTGCAAAATACACCTTGGTGATAAATGATTGAGAAATTACCAAGGACTTATGTATGGTAGTCAATCTTCCTGAATGCTGTGTTCAGTGCATTACAATCGATAGGGCGGCAGACACAGCTTCCTAAGGATAAATGATATAAACCTATTGTGGTCTCTTAATATATACTCAATGGTATGGGGAGCACAAATCCATACTGGCGCTTGTCGTATCAAAGAGGAGGAATCACCCAACCTACAATGAAACTGATAGTTACCAATTTTTACAATGTTGGAACACATCTCTAGCCTAGACTTCTAGATGTGTTTCATTAGATTCCAAAGAGATTTTATGTTCATTGAGATTTATTTTATGGTTGATATTGCTTAGAAGTTTGTCTTTCAAGGTTCACCATGTGATGTAGATGTGAAATTCCTAAATATGCAATCTAAAATGATAAACAATCGTTTATGTTCTTTTAGCAATGAAAATCCTAGCTACAAAGGAATGAAGATAACGATTTTTTTCCTTCAGTAGAGAGAATTGAGCACACACTAAATGCACTTTCCTAAATAAAATTTTGCAAGTAGTCAAAATGCAGATGCACATGCATGTATTTGTTTTTTTCTTTCTTAATGTGTGAATGACAAAAAGAAAGCTAAGTACAGATCTGAACTATTTTCTTTCAAAGCAATAGTAATAACAATTTTTCTTTTCAGAATGAAAGGAAGACTAAGATGACACTTTTCGATTTCGAATTGAAACTATTTTTGACACTTGAAATACTAATAATTTCAAAATCAAGCACAATGACAAAAGTACAATCAACTATCTAGAAGAGGAAGACTTTATGACACTCTTCTTTTGATTCAGAATGACAATTATGACACTTGCGTCAAAAACAACAGTTCGATTAGGCTACTTTCGGCAAAGGAAGATTGTAAATGATTGACAAATACACAAAAACATTTACAATTCCTAGCTGATGGAGGCTGAAATAATGTGAAGGAAGATGGTTACAGCAAGAAGGTACTGATCATGAACAGAAAAATTACTGAATAAAGCTAAAAATAGAGAGAAAAAACAAAATTTCAGAGAAGAAAAACATTTCACTCAATCATCGCACCTGCAACATAGGGAAACAGGGATGCATCTCACCTGCAACACACAGGAGGTGTGATGCATCTAGGTTGCACAGTTACAGATAGTGCGATGGGCCAGGGAGCGAAACTGAGCTTGTTTTTTGCTCAAAACTTGCAGCTAAGTTCAGTGATTTAGGCTAAGTAATGATGAACAGTAAACACAAAGCATAAGGGTAAGATCTGATGAGGTTTTGAGCTATCACAAGGGCACTTAGGATGCTTTGTAAGTCAGATGTTCAGTTCATAAAGCAACCTGGAGATTAACTGAAGCAATGTTTATCTACTTCGCAATTGCATAGAAAATGATTTTCGAAGGCTAGCTAGCCAAATTCAAGCTCCATTTGTAGTTTATAAAGCAAACAATAAACAAACAAAGCAAACTATTTGTTCTCTAGTGAAGTCGCCATTTTGTTACAGGGAAAACTAGTGTTGATTCGAATTGCTTGTCCCACTAAGATGGGTAGCTATCTTAGAAACAAACAATGAAAGCATTTCATGAGTTCCTTTAAGTGTGATAGATGGAAGAGAAGAAAAGAGGACCAACCTGGATCTTGCGCTTTGATCCTAGCTTGATTTCTCCTTCCCTTGATAGAATTTGCCACTCCTCTCCTACTTGTCCCGCTCCAAAGAGTACCTGTAGAGTCAAAGTAACAGCAAACTATCAAAGCATCTCTCTCTAAAACATCATAAACAATGTGGAATCAGAAACACATTGACCATACAATTGCATTCATAGACAATATGATTCACAAATACAAAATCATATGGAGGAAAACTCAAAGAACTTTATTAATAGTAATGTAAGAGAGGATTATAGCCCAGCTGTTTGATCCAGCATCATCCTCCCAGTTGTAGAAGCCCTCTTCACCTCATGAACAAGAAAATCACCCAACAATGCAATGTCTCTTCTCACTAAACCAACAACACTTCCTTATAAAATACAAAATTCCAACCTCCAGATCTCTCAGATGAGGGATCCATATATAGATGTCTTGAAAGGGTGTGAGTTAGCTCTGGATTTTTGATTAGTGTCATTCCACTGATAGTTCTTGGTTCCACTTGGATATTTCATGATCTCTTACTCATCCTTGTGTGAATTTAGAGAGGCAAGTGTCACAAGAGAAGTTTATGGAAGATTCCATGGTCGTCCACCTTGCAAACTGTCTCTGCCATTTGTCTATTCTCGCTCATCACACCCCACAGAAGGCCATTTGAGTATGCATCGCACCTGGCCAGTTAGGCAGTTAGTATGCATCGTACCTTGCCCATGGAGTAGTCTGTATGGTCTAGTTTTAGCCAGTTCTAAGTAGTTTTTCAGGTGGAACTTCTAGGAAATGATGTAATCAGTTGAGGGTGTGAAACCACACTTTTAGGGACTTAAGGAGCCCTTAGTTTATGGACGTATGAGTTTGGGGTTGTAGTGCCCAAATATGTCTATAACACCTCTAATGGGACTTCATGTTTAATAACATTTTTCACCTCTTTGAACACCACATCTCAGTTGTACACAACCTTTCTTTTTAGTGGGTTCTAAAGCTTATAACCCTTTAAACCATCCATATACCAAATAAAGATTCATTTTTCATATTTACTATCCAACTTTGTTCTTTTCTCCTTTAGAACATTTACATATGCATCACATCCAAATACCCTGAGATGTGAAAGAGAGGGTTTCTTACTATTCCATACATCTTGTGGAGTCTTATCCTCCAATGTTGATGAAGATGATCTGTTGACTAGGTAGCATGCTATCTCCACTGCCTCTGCCCAGAATTCCTATGCTAACCTAGCACCACTAAGCATGTTTCTTGCCCTTTCTATCAATGTCTTGTTCATTCTCTCTACAACTCCATTTTGCTCTGGTGTGTATCAAGTAGTCTTCTGTCATGCTATTCACACTTCTTATAGAATTCTTCAAATTCCTTGCTGCAAAAATCTCCACCGTTATCTAACCTCAACACCTTTATCTTCTTCTATGTATGGTTTTCCACCAGAGCCTTAAATTATTTAAACCTCTCAAAGACTTCAGATTTCTTCTTAAGGAAATATATCCATATATTCCTTGAGAAGTCATCTATAAATGATACATAGTACAAAGACTTACCCAGTGATGGAACCTTCACAGGTCCAAACACATCACTGTGCACAAGCACTAATATCTGTTTCACTCTCCTACTGCCGAGGGGAAACTCACTTGATTATTCTTCCCATATACACAATTTTCACCGAAATCAAAATCAAGAGAGCTATTACTCATACCTTCTACCATACCTTTAGCATGAAGTATTCGAAGGCCCTTCTCTCCAATATGTCCAAGCCTTTGATGCCACAACATGGTCTTCTCTCGAGAGACCACTAGATTTTTTGCTCCACTTTTAGGAAGCACAGAACTATTCCACCCATCAAAAACAATGCTACCTTGTAGCTTGTACAAATTTCAAATCCAATCTCCCTGCATCAATACAAGTGCTCCCTAAACCATCTTGTAGGTATCCTTCTCGAACACTATTTTACACCTACATCATTTAGCTTTCTTACAAAAATCGGATTTCTAGCCAATGCAGGAATATGCAGAACACCCGAAAGTGTTCTAACCCTTCCACCTTACAACTTCAACTTTACTTTTCCGTGACCAATGATTCTAGCCTTCCTATCATCCCCTAAGAGGACATCACCACCATCATATTTCTCATACTTGCAGAACCACTCTATATGCAGAATGAAGTGAAAGGATGTACCTGAGTTAATCAACCATGCCTCATGATCTACATGTGTACTTGAAGTAGTCAAGCATACATCCCCACCTTCATCTGAGGTGGTTTTCACCTCTGAAGAAGGAGCATCATCAGATCCCTTTCCTTTGTTAGGATCTTTAAATTTATAGTCCCTTTTGTAGTACCCTTCCTTTCTGCATTTCCAACAAAACACCTTTACAAGTTTTCCTAGAGATTTAGATCTCCCTCTAGATTTAGATCTCCCACTCGATGACTTATTTTTGTTTCTGTTCTGGGACCGTCCTCATACAGACAAGGCATCACCATTCTGGCTCTCCATATTTTTCTATCTCATCTCCACTATTGGCAAGGATGAGACTATTTCATCAAACTGCAAGGCAGTTGCATTGCTACTTACTGCAATAGCTAGACTATCCCATGAATCTGGTAGAGAACACAACAAACTGATGCACTTATCTTCATCTAAAATTTTAATATCAACAGACAATAACTGACTTACCACAATATTAAATGCGTTGATATGCTTTGTCATTGAGTCTCCATCTTTCATCCTCAGGTTATATAGCTTTTTCCGTAGGAACAATTTATTCACAGGAGACTTAGATTCGTACAAAGTCCCTAACGTGTCCCACAAATCCTTCGCCGTAGCTTCCGCTGATACATTCAACAATACTAAATTTGAGACACACAATCTTATTATTCTCTTTGACTTCTGATCCAACTTCTTCCATTTTTCATTGGACACTCTAGTTGGTTTAGTACCTGGATCTATTGTGATCCACTGATCTTTATCCACCAACAAATCCTCCATCTTGAGTTTCCACAACTCAAAACTCTGACCATTAAATTTCTCTATCTCTATCTTTCCACTTCTTGCCGTCATCTTTCACCACTAGAATCGATCTCGCAGATCTCCAACTGAAAAAGTCTACCAAAGGCCCGAGCGAAACCCCTCAGTAACAAAGGCATCCCCTTGAAGCCAAAATAGCTTTGATACCAAATGTAGGTTTTAACCTCGTACAGAAATTACCTTCATACAAATTCTAACAATAGAAAATAAACAATGTGAGATCATAACACATAAAACACATATACACAGATATTCTCCCCTCGATCTCAAAACCAGGACTACTAGATTGATTTTCCATTATGTTCCTTTCAATGTTACAATACATATTTATATATGTCAAAGCATCTACTAACATCGATCGAAAACCATCGCATCCAAAACCATGGACTGAAAACCATCGTGTCCAAAACCATGTGCAAAACCATTTAAAAAGCCACAGGTAGGACTACCAAACCTAATATAGTGTCCAAAAAATTTTTGCCCGGGGCGCTGCCCCAAAACCCATATAGGGGGCCTACCCACCCCCCTCAAACCCACTATCACCCCCCTATTGTGAAATCAATGCAATGAAGAGGGGGGTTTTGCCCCCCTTCTAACTCCCCGATAAACTACGTGGAAAGAATATAACACAACTTAACACTTTTTTCTAGTTTTTTGCCATCATTTGCATTGGGTCTTACACTATATTTTACATTTGATTTAAGACCATTTTTTTAAATCCAGTTTGTGTTAGTTTATGCAACTAGTCTTACACTATTTTTTTCTTCTAATTTTGTGTCTATTTTTTCATGTGGTTTTGCGCTAGTTTTTGCACTTATTTTTGCACAAATTTTGCATCCAATTTTTTACCATATATGAATATGATTTAGCATGAAATTTTTCATCCATTTTTGTGCCCATTTTTGCATCTTGCTTTTTACCACTTTTTTCAAACAATTTTGTATTTTATTTGTCTCCAATTTTTGCATCATTTGTTGCATCCAACTTTGCATCCTTTTGAGAATCGAAATTTTCATCTAGATTTTCATCCTACATTGAGGCATGTGTTTCATCCACCTTTTCATCCCATTTTATGTCTATTGTTAAGTTCAATTTTGAGCCATTTTCATGTCTAATTTTTCATTATTTTTCTAATGGGATTTTGCATTGATTTTTCACCTCATTTTGCATCCCAATTTGCATCTAAATTTGAGCCCTTTTTCCACCATTTTCTATGTCTACTTATGTGTCCAATTTCGCACCATTTTTTACATCCATTTTTTCATTCTTTTTGGTGTCTAATTTTGCATCATTTTTGGCATCCAAAATTGCATCCTTTTTTTTGCCTCATTTTGAGTCCACATTAGAATCTCATTTTGCACCTAGGTTTGAGCCAAAATTTGCATTTAGTTATGCATTGTTGTTTGCATGCAATATGGTTTTCCTTGGTTTCACCCTTTTCTTATCCCCATTTTGCATCTTATTTTGTGTTTTTCCTTATATCTTTTTTTGTGCCAAAATTTTCATCACAAATTTACACGATTCTTTCCATCCTCATTTGGCATCTAAATTTGCATCATCTTTTTCTTATTTTTATCACCCAACTTGGGATCCTCTTTTGTATCCAATTTTATGTCTATTTGTTTGTACTTTTTTGCATATAGTTTAGTGTCCATTTTTGCGTCCTTATTTGTGACCAATTTTCTATCCTTTTATATCCATTGTTTGATTATCTTCTTTGTGTCTAGTGTTCCACCCCTTTTTACTTCTAGTTTAAAACCCTTTGTGTGTCCTTGTGTGCATCTTTTTTTGATTCCTATTTTAACATCCAATTCTACCCCAAATTTTGCATCCATGGTTACACAGCATTTACATCCACATTTGGCTGCTTGTTTCAAGTGTATTTTTCTTTTTATCTATGATCCCCTTATGGGTTGATTTTCCTAATTCCAATTACATATTGAAATATATTACAGTTTATAAATATCATTAAATAAAATATCACAATTCAAATTCATAACATAGTGTTTGTAAAGAAATTTAAGGGAAACTAATAACATCCATCAATAAAATAGCATTATCATGATATATAATAATTCTCAATCAAAAAATAATTCAAAAATTTCAAGATACATATATGATTATGAAATCAATACCGATCATAGATATCATTATTCCAAGGTAAAATCACAACATCCATCCAAAAATATTACTATCATCGTACATAATGATTCTCCATCAAAAAACATTGACAATTTTCAACTCATATATAAAGTAACAAGAAAATACTAATAATATCATCATCATATTTGATTAAATAAAATAAAATAAAAATGTGTGATTACTGAATTGAAATATTTCATGAATTTCATTATTCTAACTTAAATTCACAACATCGATCCAATGATAGTAGTATCATTATACATAATAATTATCCATCAAAATGATCCAAGAGGATCTTGTCAAAACAGTTACACAAGTTCAGTGTCATCCTCAATAATTTAGTCCGGTGTCGTTCAATTTTGATAGTGTTTTTTATGGTTCAGGTTGTTCAGGTGATGCCAATGGTTTTCATGGTGATATGGTTTTGTACTTGGTTGTCGACATATGGTTGTCATCAGTTCCGCTAGGATTTGGTTGTCGACATGTGGTTGTCGTCCACTTTACAAGATTTGGTGTCGACATGGGCTTTGTCGTCCATTTTACAAGGTTTGGTTGTCGTCATCATGAGACAAATGTTGCTAATGTCACTTTGTGACATTTGGTGGTAAATGGGTTTTTTCTATTTGATGTAAAGACCTAAAACCCTAACCATGCATTAAAATGTCAAAACCTAAGACT
Source organism: Pinus tabuliformis (assembly GCA_031772625.1). Lineage (NCBI taxonomy): Eukaryota > Viridiplantae > Streptophyta > Pinopsida > Pinales > Pinaceae > Pinus > Pinus tabuliformis. Next base: position 978,143,986 of record CM062810.1, read on the forward strand.
AAACCCTAATACACCTAAATCCATGCATTCAAACACCTAAACCTAAGTTCTAAACCATATTACAACCCTAAATGTATTAAAAAATACATATACACCTAAGTTCTAGACCATTAGACCCTAATCCTATACCTATCAAACCACATTGCAATACAAACTATGTAATAAACATACATAACCCTATGTTAAAAACCTTCTCAGCATATAATAAACATTATAAAACAATCCAAATCATATACACAGTCCTAACTATGTAGGAGATAGCAGCCGAACTGCAGCTCATGTGAGCAAACAAGGTAACTGCGCAGAAATGTGGACAGGTGAGCAGACAAATGATAACTATCAGGAGTTCATCTGACCGTAACCACATCGGCAATGTGAAAAGCTATATGTGTAGATTGTGGTAGAACTTAACTGTAGCAGAGGCTGTTAACCATCGTGAGTTACGGTTAGCATGTGAATGGGAAAGCTGTCGGCAATTGTTCGCCAGATGTGTACACTAGAACTGCCAGAGCCCAAACCGTTGGGGTTATCCACCTACGTTCACATGCACTGTCAGCACTTCTTCTACCTGGTATCAAAACTGTCAATGGTTTTTTGTTTAATATATGGTCGAATTTGGGTTCTTTTATTAAGTTTTGGATATTTAATACAACTAAGGTTCCTAAAGTCATAATGTGACATAACTTCTTCAACCAAGACCCTAATTTAGCCCTAGAAGTCAGCTCATGCATTCCAAAAGTAGGCAGCAAAGGTTAGAATGAATCTACAGGGGTTTAAAAGTTATTTTGCTCATTGAAAAAGAGGATGGAGTGGTTTTGGGTTTTGTATGTAGGTTTTGGAGGTTATAGTCAATTTTGTTTTCAGTGTAACAGGAGCATCTAGAGTGAGAATTGGGAAATGTGACAAGCATTGGAAAGATCATTCACAGAGCTATATTTTTGTAGTGACCAGAAGTTCCTGCGTGCACATTCATCTCAGTCAAATTGTTGTGTAATCGAATTCTTTGTTTTCAATCCTAATAAAGCAGTTGCCCATCTTGAAAGAGGACCTGGAGACGTAGTTGATTAGGGACGAACTCTGTAATCAATCTTAATGTCTGATATCGTTGTGTTTTACTATTTTCACTTTTGTTTTGCATCTTGCTTATTTTTTCTCATCTTTCGTAAAGTCTTCTTCTCAAACAATTCTCACCATTTCAGCGCTCTCAGTTAACATTCTATTCATTAATGGCATAATCAATTCTACTTCAGTTTCAACATATGATCATTTCAGATCACAAAACAATGTTGACATTTTTCAATATATACATAAAGTAACAAGATAATAATGATAACATCATCATCATCCTTAATCAAATAAACTAAAATTCCATGTGTGATAACCAAATCAAATTTTTTCATAGATATCATTATTTTAAAGTAAATTGACACCATCCATCTAAAAATAAGAATCTGCAATATCATCAAGATATCACTAGCTAGAATCACCAAGATCATAGTCAAGATCATCCTCGTGATCATTAATCTGATTATCATCCTGACCATCATGATTAATTTCATCCACATCATCATCACCAACATTATCACCATCATCACCAAATTTTTCACCATCCTCACATTCATCATATTTTATATCTAATGTGTGTTCAACATAGTCTAGGTCATCATCATCTGGGTCATTACCTATAGAATTATTGAAAAAAAATAACCAATATTACATGTTAGTATTAATTCCATAACACATTGCATATTTTGGTTACAATTCTAACCATAAAATGAAGTAATATGTAATAACATATAATAGTACTAAAAAATAAAACAAAAAATTGGTTTAAGATATATTTGAGATCTAGCTAAAATTACACTTGTAATTCACATTAAGTAGTAGAATCAATTTTTAATGCATAAGAAGTAGGTGCCCAATAGTTTTCTATACTCTATTGTGAATATTGCTTATGAAGCCCATGCACCATTGGTAAATTACAAGTTATTGGAAGGTTTAGTTCAAATTACAATTATAATTCGAAAGTGCATAGTTTTATTAATCATAAATTGTGAAAATTCTGCATAATGGACTTACAACAAGGCTTCATCACCATGCTTCAAGTTGTCATTATTGTTTTAAGAATCAAGATTAAAATAATCATGTCATTCTTAATTTTAAAGCGAAGAAATCAACCTCAACTTCTGCAATAAATTGGTAACTAATTCAAGTTATTGTCAGTCTCAACTAGCTTACATGATACAATAGTATCAACCTAGAGAAGTTGTAGGATATTCAAGAAAAGACATCCATGGAAACGCAAGTCACCAACAATGCAATAGGAAAACCCTACATTAAATAGGTCAACATGTTAAATCTTAGACAATGCCATATACGAAAGGTTAGATCATAATTGCAGAGTACACAATTATTTAAAAATGGTTTTTGAATATTATCATAGCTCCATCATAGAGATATCAAAAGACAACAGAAACAATTACTAAATATATTATACTATAACTATAACACCCCCTCCTAAATTATTATTGTTATTATTGCTATTATTTTGTTGTTGGTATAATATCATGATTGGTGAGGATGTATCATGTTCTTGGCATAGTTCTAATTCAATTAAGTTTTCTTTTACACTTGGGGTAATCATTTTGTCACACAATTCCATGAAGGACTAGATGTGTAAATTATGGAGATGACTCAATGCTTCATAAATACTAATGTTGTAAGTCATATGGTGATGGATATGTTATTTACATAGAGGGTGTATCACATACTAATGACCCTCATACACAATTATAAAAGAGAGGTTCCCAAAGATTACAATACAATCCATATGATTTCGCGAGGAGTACTCTATAACCCAAGTAAATTTTAATTTCTTTATGGTGTGAACATATTTTATACAATGATATGGTTATTTATAGTGTGCTTTTATTTCCATTACAAATGGTAATCACCCAATTTTATTAATGTAACAACCCCTTTGTGGCTTCATGTTGTGGGCCTCCCACTTTTATGGCTTATATGGGATAAGGAGAAACTATAACATTGATGCAATGGCTACTATAGGCCCAAAATAACCCTACAACTTCAGCTCGTATGTTGGTTTTTCATGTGCCAAATGTATAATGGTTTTAACTTGTAGAATCTTTTTCTAGTTAGAACAATTAATTGTGATTAGTGAACAATTATATCTGTATGTACATAGATTTATGTCTAATCCACCAGTTTTCCAAATGGTTGCAATGAAAACCTGGGTTTTATTTGCATATTTAAGAAATAGTTAGAGGTACTTTCCATATTCGAGATTCCCACATGATAAAACTTAAAATGACTAGGAATATTTTCACCATAATAAAATCTTTAGGTGAGGGACCAAGATGTTATGCATTTGTTATACACATACCCTTTAAGGCAACATACCATCATAGTAACCCTTAGAAACCAGTCTATAAGAAACCTTAGACCAAGAGTAAGGATAGGATATGATACACCTAGATCAAATAAGTATACAAAGAATCTATATTAAGTATGTTTGTAACACTTGGCCTATGAAAAGACAGACAATAGCTATACCTTTATTTTTCTATGTTACAATCCATATGCATCACTGAAATTCAACCATCAATCAACATTCCAAGTTCCTAATGATACAAATATCATATCAAGAATTTATTTTCTATTTATTGGTGCTTAGCATGGCTACACACTCAAGTGATGGCTATATCTCATATAAATATCATTCTATACCTTTTAAAGGCTACTCCTAGTTTGAATTCACAGTGAAGTTTTTTCTAGTTCTTTCAACACTGAAAGATAACATTTTCGGCAAGTAAATGAAGAAATTCTAAATCAAAATCTACTTGGGAAGTAATCCTTTGGGTCACAAATGAACTTGAATCAAGTTTTCCATCATATTTCCTTCAAATGGAATAATATTTCCACTTAGATTGTCTTTGAATATGTGATGAAGCTACAGATGCCTCAATACAGATTGCACATTGACATGCTTATGCTTCTATAACTTTGTATAGCATGCACTTAGATGAATCATAGAATCGTTAACAACAACTAGGGAAGAGGATTTTGTTTTTATTACTTCATCTTGGCCACATGAATGACATTTGGTCTTTTATAATTAAAATCAGCTTCAATGTGCAAGGTAATGGAAACTAGATTCTGCACAAAAAATCGGGTCTGTCATTGTAAAAATTGGGTAGGCAAAGAGGAAGTGGTATCCAAAATGATTTTTGTGGTTACTTGGAAAAGTGGATGAGGAAATGGAACTAAGAAATTTCAGTTCTATTAAAAAAATAATTGATACAAGCACATCGACAAAGAAAAAGGAACAATCAATCTAGCAGTTGAGACAAAATTCAAATTGGTTCTATAGAACTTATGAAAAAGCAAATTGGCAAGTTGAAATGGGAACCTGACATGTATAATGACATAATAAGATATATATGGTTATAAATTTTATGTGGGTTTGGAGTTGGAGAGACTAACTCTACTGGATATAGAGATGGAATCATGAATGGACTATACCGACAAGTTGATCATGGAGTTTGATGTTTGCATAAATACATGCACTAAAATTTGCATTTTATATTAGAATTTACATAGGTTGAGTCATGTAAGAGTGTTGAACTAGTGGGGCCAGATTTGATGGAAGCCTCTTCTTCTAAAATATTATATGCTTAAAATCTGAACTAGCCCACAAAGAGTAAATCCGCTTTTTTTTCACTATTGGGACAACTCTTTTCACAACTCTTGACATCTCTAGAAATCATGACTGTACGTTTGATGAAAAAGTCTCTCACAACAATCTTCGCTAGCTCAAACATTAATAGGAAGTGTTGTAGCTTCCAATTTTACATCTAGTACCTATATCCCAACATGTACCTCCTCCATTGCCTTTACAATGTGTACTCAAGAACCTTATTTTGCTTTTGTTGTCTCTTTCTCAAGTCATGTTGGAAATTCCTTATCTTGTAAGGAAATCTCATCAACTTTAAATAAATTAGGGAGCACAATTAATTATGTGAGCTCATTAAATGTGGGGACCTCAACATTGCTAATAGAAAGGATCAATATACCCTTAGGAATTGTGTATGAGTTTGTAGAAGATAGTTGTGAAGTGATTAATAAGCTTGTTGAATAAGTAAATCCTGTGGACAATGTAAGGTATGTGGAGATTGCTCAAGTCACTAAATTTTTTAATAAATTACAATCAAGTAACTCAATACCAAGTCAAATAGATTAAGAATTAGATATAGCTATTAGAAATTTCAAGATACAATGCAAAACTAAAATCCCTAGTGGGGGTAATTTTTCTGTGAAAAATGATATGTTGGCAACGTTGTTCCCATAATTAAGAGTTAGGTTATCCAACATAATGAAATTCAAACCAAAGATATTTATATCTCTTAATAATATTTATAAAATATCTCTTTCTTTGATGTGAATCATAAATAATCTAATGGCATTGTCAATCATGTGGGAATTTGTGAATTAAATTTCAAAACTTATCAATGGCTATGGAAATAAAAGGTGTGGAGGTACTCTTTGGTTAATATGTTTAGTAAGACTCTTGATGAACCACATGAAAAAGTAATTGAGCTCATATGTAAGTGTTCAAGATCTATCTTTTCCATCTTTGGATGAAGAATTGACAGAGATTTAGGTCAATAGAAAGGAGAACAAATATAGCACTACAACTGTTGTGATATTTAGGAAAGGTGAATCTTATCAACTCAAAGAATTTTCATATGATATGGAGATACCTTCTAAATCTAGTGGAATTTGTAGAGAAAGAATGGAAATGTATGAATACTTTCCCTCTTTTTCTAGTTAATTTAAAGTTGAGTAAGTATTATATGGTGTTGTAAAAAAACATTGATTCTAATTTGAGGGATAAGGATATGAATATAGCCTATGATACTATTGAAAAGAGTGAAAGTACCATTCCTATTACAAATCATCTAGTTGTATCCACAACCTCCATTGCTGTTGGAATTAAGAGGGCGTGTATCAAGAAGAAGAGGAAGGCATGTCTGGTCAACGATGAATCTTTCAGTTCAACTAGTGATTTGTATAATGCATACAAGGCACAAGAAGAAAAATAGAAAGAAGTAAGTTTTCCAAATGCATATACTATAGTTGTTCCTTTTGTTAATGTTTCCAATGAATCTAAGAAGGAATGCCAGGAATAACCAACGGCTAGGAAGATGTAGTTGAATTTCCTACCAAAAATATAGCTATAGAATAATATGCCATGGTATATACTGATGCAAAGAAAATTTTTGTACCAAAGGAAAGAAGCCTAGAAGATAGAAAGTACACAAGGGATTTCTTGTTGACATGTAAGGATTATTTTAGAAAATTTGCTTTTGAGTTAGTCAAATTTTACATAATGGAAATCATCCGCCCTTCCAAATTTATAAGGCACATGGGAGAAATGTAGATATGTAATGGCTTGACATCATAATATAGTGCTCAAGAAGGGTCTTACTGATTATATGTCTTCTGGGCTGGAGTGGACTGACTAAAATTGTTGTGTGCACACAAATAATTGAGGGTCCTGTTGTGGCCACCAACAACCCCCCTCCTTATTTAGTATTGGTAATAACACTAGATAAGTGGGGACCCTTAGTAAAAAATTAAAAAATTCAATTAAAACTCATGTATTATACTCCTTAAGAAAATATTGCATCGCACGAAGAAGATAGGACATTTCCTTGTGAGTAGAATGATAAACTACGAGAATGCGATGCGAAATCCATCGCATCGCATGCATTAAGAAATGCTCATAAACGAAAAACTTTAAGAAATCGCCGACGGCCGATATGCGACATCGCATATCGCAACATCGCAAAAACAACACATAACTATTTAACAAATTGTAATAATCTGCGATCTTGCGATAATGCGATAATGCGATCGGCGATCCTGCGATCGCGTGAAACAACAACCTGCAATCCTGCGATCGGCGTGATCGGCTAACCCTGCGATAACACATATTGAGAAAATGTGATAATGCGATGATGCGATGCTGTGATGCGAATCGCAGAAATCATCCATCGCAGATTTTCCCCGGCTCAACATTTAAGAAAAATTGAATACGCGCGTTAATGAAAATTAATGAATGTACGCCAAGTGTTAATGAAAGACAGTTTTGTGTTTTTCAAAGAATTAGTTCATGTCAGGTGGCATGTTTTTGTACATCCGTAGAGCTCAGAGCTTTCTTGTCAATTTTTATTATTATTACGCTCTCCTTATGTGTGAACTGCAGGAATGAAAGACAGAAACAATATGAAGCAATGTGCAGGGAGCGATTAAGGAAGAAAGGATAAAACTCCAAAGCTCGGAAGCAGAGAAATGCCCTCATGAACGGATACCGAGTGCAACAGAGCCGCGAATTCCAGAGCGTTGCTGAGCTATCCATTACAGATCTATCAGTCAGAGCCATGATTCAATGAATGGTTGAACAATGCTGATATCAACAGGCGATTTAACGCTCAAGGGTAGAAGTTCAAAAAAGCAGTATGTTTGCAGAATTATAAAGCTTATACCCGGTGAAGGAAAGGCGCTAAAGGCGAAAAACACACCAGAAAGGCCCAGATCAAAAAACGGAGGCAATTTTCAATGCGCGATTAGCGCCTAGCACTAATCGTGCATTGCTGAGAAAATTGCTCAAAAAGTAAAGTCCTTAACTGCTTAGTCACTCGTAAACCTGGAAATGCAAGAAAGCAAAGGCAGAGGCAATTTAAGGGTTAACTAAGTGGAATTTGGGTTATTACTGAGCATACACAGTAAATCCACATAGCCAGAGATGATTCTAAAGCATATCCGCTATTTTTCTGGAAAAAATGGTGCCAACACTTGCCATTTCTGTTTGTTTAGCTCAACCAAAAGCGGAAGACAATCATCCGACTCTACCCAAGCAAATATTGAATGCTCGCAACATTAAGGAGCAAATACAGAAATAGTTAGATATTAGATTTAATTTTTAGAAATAATTTTGCTTAGAAGAAGGGCGGTCATTTAAACCGTATCCTTAATATGTGTAATTAAGTTATTTAGTTAGTAGTATTTAAACCCTTCTCATGCATTTAGAGAAGGGTCGAGAAATTTACCAAAAACTTGTCCTCAGAACATGCACTTTTGCACCCTCCAAGGAGGTTTTGGTGAATGAATGGATCAAGATTTGTTGATGTTTGCATTTGATATCTGCTACTGATGTTGCACTTTTGTACTCTTAGTAGATGTTAGAGCAAGGAGAAATAAATGATTATTGCTTGAAGCTTATGAGTAGGACTAGTCATAAATGGTACTTTTATCTCTTGACCATTTCTGCTTATATGTTAAAGTGATATACAGATTTTAGTTGTTTATATGTTATTGCATGAATGCTTGAGTTACCATTTAGAACTTTTGTACGGTGGAGCTATTTATTTATGTTTAATGTATGAATAGCTTATTATGCGATATGTTGTTCACAACTATTTTGCCTAACTTCTTATGTGAAATAGTTCATCTTAATTGATTTCCTTTCTTATAATCGTTGAACGATCTTTATTACCAGTTGTTATATGAAATCTCTTTAGATCGCATAATAGAAGAGTTACACCCAGGTTAGCATAGATTAGATGTGTTGTTTTTATTAGATTACAATAGCATAGAATTAGATTAAAGTTTGAATTAGAATAGCTTAGATAGTTACTGTTAGATCAGAAACATCCAATTCTACACACACACACCCATAGATTGGGAAATTAGTCCCATTATCCCCAGTCGGACCCGCTATACCAAACAGATAAGGAGCTACCAACCAAGGTCCGGACCGGGCAGGTATCCCCCTTGTTGTCAACTCGATTTTCGGTGCTTCAACATATTTGGTGCTAGAAGGAGGGCCTGAACTATGAATGGCAAGTAAATCCAAATGTAAATACCATTCTGAGAGTAAATCGCCCTCATCATCTCCACCGACTTCCCCATTACATTTAAATCCAGAGTCAGAAGTCGCTCGAGTATCAACCACTGCTACACACCCTGTTATTTCAAACCAATCTACCATTGAACCTCCTGAATTCGAATCCCTCATTCACAAACTTCAGCGATTTTGCATCTCCCCTCAGAGGTTTGATAAATCTCAAGGCAGCGTGACTTCGCAGTACAACCCTGCTCATCCCCTGACCAGGTTAAAGAGTGAAAAGTTTGGTGTTCAGCCAACCGAATTACCTCTTCCCACCAGGAAAAGAGCAAGGAAATCACCGCAAGAGTCTGATAGTGAGACTCTTTCGTCCACATCATCCATCTCAACTACTTCACTGCGAAGTCAACCATCCACACCTCCACTCCAGATCAGCGTTCATCCGTCCACTGGAACTCGCACAACCCCTCTTCAATCATCTACGATCATAGTATCCTCATCTTCCCAGCAACAGGCATCATCTTCTGCACTTTCCTCTATTAGCAGTTCAACGATGGCCCAGTCTCCATGGAACAACCCTGGGGCAGTCTTAATGCCTGCACCCTTGAGTCAAATACCGGCCCATCCTGAGAAATGGTTGCCCAAATTCAATCCCAAGGTAGGTATGCTAGCAGAAGAGCACATAAATAACTTCATGCTTTCCATTAATCTCAATGGGGTTACAAATGAAGATGTTGTTGTTCGGCTTTTTCCCTATACACTGCAAGGGACAGATGGGTCATGGTACTTTTCATTACCCTCCAAATCCATTACAAGTTGGGATATCTTCCAGGATCAATTCCTAACCAAGTTTGGTGATGACAGATCAACGACAATGTTAATCGATGACCTATCCAATCTTAAAGCTGAAGCTAGAGAGCCTATTAAGGATTTCAATTTACGGTTCAACAAAATTTTCAACAAAATTCCTACTACTTCTCAGCTGAGCGAAGAAGTACGATGCGAATGGTATATTACCGCTCTGCCATCGAACATAGCCATCTTCGTGGACAGGGCAAATAAAACAACCTTAGCTGAAAACATGAAAGAAGCGATAGCAGTAGAAAAATGAATAATAGCCCTGGAAAAGAGATCCATGATAGAGGAACGTAAGTCCAAAAAAGTCACCTTCAAGGAAGACTCCAAGAAGAAACAGCGAAAAGATCCTTTTGATTTAGAAGGATTGCAGAAAGTTCTAAAGACCATGTCCAATGAGATGGTTGACATAAAAAAGCAAGTAGCAGAAACTTCTTCAAAAAAGCCCTACAGAGCTTTTAAAAGAGGTCCTTCAATGGATGTAAAGCCACCCAATGCCATTTCAAATGTTGAATTTGAGGAAGAGGAAGAAGAAATTGCCACTGAAGGGCAGACCGATGACGAAGAAGTTGTGGAATTTCAAGAAATGTGGGACTTCATCCTCCCACAAGAGGAAGATCAAGAAGTATTTCCAGTTAGCACACGAAGTAAAAATCAGCTTGATCCTCCCCAAACTACCCCTAAGCAAAAGAGCGCAAGCTCTGCAACAAAAAATAAAGTCGCAACAAAGAAAACGACATCCAAAGCGACTCAAACTAGCCCAGTCCAAGCAGATGAGATGACTCCATCAAAAAAACTGATAGTGTCGGATGAAATGGAGTACAATATTATTGATGACATGAAAAATACTAGGGCTAATATCGCCCTTTACGAACTAAGAAAATTGAAACATCAACATAAGATAATGATGAAAGAATTACATGCCGTGCCAGTTGCACCTTTGCCTACCGTTGTACTTTCTCAAGCTTCCCACAACATGGGAAGACCTCCAATAAACGTGATCAGTAAGATTGACCCAAATGACATCGCCTTGATTGGAGGAAGATCAAGATCTCACACTCCCCCGTTTCTCCTTACTTATGAAATCTTCAATAAAAATGTGCACAATTGTTTAGTAGATTCTGGTGCTTCATCGAATATTTTACCCAAATCTATATGTGCCAAATTAAATGTTCAACCACAGAAATCCGCAGTGTGCATAGTTCAGCTCGATCGATCTCAAGTCGAAGTGATCGGCGAACTAAATCAAGTAACCATAAGATTGTCATCCAACCCGAAGGTATGTCAGGTTATTGACATTCTAGTTGCTGACATCCCAAAATTCTATGGCTTAATCCTTAGCAGGGATTGGTCAGAGAAACTCCATGGATACTTCGCAACTAATTGGTTGCACATGTGGCTGCCCTACAACGGTAAACCGAATCAAATAAAAGTTGAACGAGAGCTACACCAGAAGTAGATAGTAACGGAGTTAGAGGGAGAAAATGAACTGGTAGCGTATAACAGTAGTATCATTGGAAATTACACGGTAGATTCTTTCCTCGGCAATTTCAATGCTCGTGCGTCACCTTATTTAGAAAATTATGTTTTGTCCCAAGTTGAGAATTTTTCCCAAACTGATAGTTCGAAATGTATTAATTTTTTAGATAAACCTGTAAATACATCTTTGTTTTGGAAATTATTTTTTGATGGCTCTAGATCTAACAAAGGAGCAGGAGCAGGATGCATTCTAATTAGTCCAGAAGGAGAAAAGATCATGCTCACATGCAGACTCGAATTTGATTGCACAAACAATACAGCAGAATACGAGGCTTTGGTTCAAGGCCTGTACAAGGCAATCGGGTTAGATGTCAAGTATCTTCAAGTTTTTGGAGACTCTGAGATTTTGGTTAAGCAGGTACGTAACACTATACATTGCTTATCAGGTCACTTAAAACACTATCAATCTTTAGTACAAGATATGACTGAGCATTTCATAGCGTTTAATATTTCTTCAATCCCCAGACTCCAAAACGCAAGTGTAGACCTTTTGGCTAACGTAGCTTCTAAGCTTATTCCCTCCGAAGATTTTAATCCAGATAGATTCTCAATAGAATTAATCTTTAGACCATCCATTCCTGACAACATCATAAATTGGAGAGTATTCAATCATGATCCAGATACCGTAAATTTCCTCACATCTGAAGGATCCTACTCCAATCAAATAATCGACGAAGACCAGCACGATTGACAATTGCAACAAAATAGCACTAATAATGCTATACCAAAGTCAGTGGTTAAGTTAGAAGACTTATACAATTTGAAAGATCGGTTTAAAAGGTCTACCAATTCAAAACTCTACAGTTCAACTTTGAACTACGAATTACTAAACCTAGGAACCAATGCTAAACCACAAAACATTAATCTAGGCCTCGGCCTAGCCCCTGAAGAGAAACTAGCGTATATTCGTCTTTTGAGACAATATAAAAATGTTTTTGCCTGGAATTATGATGAGCTGAAAACATACGACACTTCTATCATCCAGCATACTATTCCTATGATTGATAACAAAAAACCTGTCCAACAAAAACTGAGAAAGATCCACCCCAATTTAGAAAATCAGATAAAAACCGAGCTCAACAAGTTACTGAAAGCCAGGATAATCTTCCCCGTCAGACATTCCAAATGGGTCTCCAATATGGTACCCGTTAGAAAGAAAAATGGAGACATTAGGATTTGCATTGACTTTCAGAATCTTAACAAAGCCTGTCAAAAAGACAATTTTCCTCTTCCACCTATGGAGCAAATACTGCAGGCGGTGGCAGGTTCAGAACTAATGTCTTTCTTGGATGGATTTTCAGGGTACAATCAAGTGTTGGTACATCCTGATGATCAGTTGAAAACCACATTCAGAACTAAATGGGGCACATATGCATATCAGAAGATGCCATTTGGTTTGATTAATGCTGGTGCTACATTTCATAGAGCCATGGACATCGGATTCAAAGGTTTAGTCAATAAATCTGTAGTAATTTATTTGGATGATATAACAGTGTACTCCAAGAAGCGAAGCGACCATCTCAAAGATCTGAAACAAATCTTTCAATGGTGTCTAAGGTATGGAATTTCACTTAACCCAAAGAAATCCTTTTTCGCATTAAGTGAAGGGAAACTTCTAGGATTCATAGTGTCAAAGTCCAGTATTCACATTGATCCCAACAGAATCAAAGAAATTTCTGAAATATCCCTACCTCATAACAAAAAAGCCATGCAATCTTTCCTGAGTCAAATCAATTTTGTAAAGAGATTCGTTCCGGATTTTTTGCGAATCGTGTCTCCTTTACAGACCATGATTAAAAAGAATTCAAATTTTAAATGGGGTCAAGATGAACATGAAGCATTCAACCTGATTAAGCAAGCTATTATTAATGCTCCATCTTTAGCAACCCCAAATTTTTCAGAATCTTTTATTTTATACACATTTGCCTCAGATAAGTCATATGCCGCGATACTAACTCAAGCGAATCAAGAAAAAGTGGAAGCTCCAATTGCGTTTTTTAGCTCAAATTTACAAGGTGTTGAACTCAATTATTCTGACGTGGAGAAACAAGCTTATGCTGTTTTCAAAGCGGTCAAATACTTCAGACCTTTCTTACTTAAAACCCATACTAAGATCATAGTACCGTTTCCAATAGTAAGGAATCTTCTAGTACAGAAGGATGTGGGTGAGAAAAGGGCCAATTGGGTTACTGCCTTACAGGAATACGACCTTGAGATAAAACCAGCAAACATTGTAAGAGGTCAAGGCTTCTGCAAAATGCTGGTCGGAGCATCACAAATTTCTGAAACTCCATCTGAAGAGGTACAAATGGGTGAGGTAAGCCTAAACGAAGCAGAATCATTATATGCTGATATCATTTATTATCTTAGGAATGGGTATGCTCCTTCACACCTTGATCATACTAAGAAAAGAGCTCTAAGATTGAAAGCTAAACAATATCAGCTCATAAATGATATTCTTTTAAGAAAAAATTATGATTATATTCTTCTTAGGTGTCTTGAAAAAACTGAAGCTGAAAAATTTTTGCAGGAACTCCATGATGGGCCAGCAGGCGGACACTATGTTGGAGATGCTACTGCACATAAAATCTTACGTGCAGGATATTACTGGCCCACGCTGTTCAAAGACTTACACAGTTACGTGAGAAGATGTCAAGTCTGCCAAACTACTGCTGGGAGACAAAAGAAGTCGTCCCTGCCACTACAGCCGGTAAACATCGACCAACCTTTCAGTTAGTGGGGCTTGGACATAATAGGTGAGATCGTTCCTCACTCTTCTAAGCAACATAAATACATCCTCACGGCAACAGATTATTTCACAAAATGGGTAGAAGCAGTTCCGCTCAAGACAGCTAATTCTGAAAATATTATTGAATTCATAGATCAATTTATAATCACTAGGTTTGGATTTCCATATTCTTTAATGTTTGACAATGCATCATACTTTTCTGGAAATGCAATGACCGATTTTGCACTTAAAAGAGGATTCAAACTTAAATATTCAGCCAATTACTATCCGCAAGGTAATGGGTTAGCTGAGTCAACAAATGAAAACCTAATTAGGATTATTAAAAGAACAGTTGACCAGAATCAAAAGAATTGGAACAAAGCTTTGGTATATGCTTTATGGGCAGATTGGATAACGCAAAAAGCTTCAATTGGCACTTCTCCCATTAATTTAGTTTATGGGAAAGAAGTGGTTCTTCCAACTCACTTAGCCATTCCCTCTTTGTCTTTAGTACAATACATTGATGAAGTACCAACTTCCTCCTTACAGCTGAGACAAATGGAAATAATTAAATTAGAAGAACAACGAGAACAAGCTAAGAAAACACATGCTCATCATCAAGCGCTTGTAAAATCCTCTTTTGATTCAAACATAATGACCAGAAAAGATTTTCAGATGGGAGATTTAGTTTTAAAATGGGATAAGGCTCATGAAGAAAAGGGCAAACACACAAAATTTCAAAGGATGTGGCTTGGTCCTTTTCAGATTGATGAAGTCACAGGTCCATCTACATTTGTGTTACAGGATTTAGCAGGTAGGAGGGACCCTTTGCCTGTTAATGGACAAATTCTCAAGAAATATTTTCCATAGAAGATTATTCTTCTATTTTTTGTAGAATAGTTTTTATTTTCATAATAAAACCAGTTGTGAGTGGTTACATTAGGTATTTACGAAAAAGACACCAATTCTCTTTCAGATTTTGAGCTTTTCGCTTGTATAAATAGCAAATCTTTTGGAAAATTGGTCTTTATTATTGACAGATACAATTAAAAACTTTAGCCTAGATATGATACGAGTTTTAGCTTCAAGGAATTTGATGAAAGCAACCTTCAGTGAAGAAATTGTTTTATATCAGCATAATGAAAGGTATCAATAACAAAATGAAGATTCTCTGTAGAACAGCTATTTCCAAAAACTCTATTATTGTCTTCCAGAGCCATCTTAAGGAAACAATGACTTCCTCCCCGCTAAAGGAAAATCGTAGCTTTCAGAGGGATAATCCAAGGATACACTATATCTTGAAGAATAAGAGGTCTCATCACGAGCCAGCTTGTTTATCAAAGTTATGAATCAAGTGAGTGACTGTGTCATAATTTGGCTACCAAACCAAGACATTGTTCTTTAAGAATAAAAAGAAAATCAAAGCAATAAGTGTAAATATGGATTTTTCTTTGAAATTTGTAGGTCACCTTAAGTAGGATACAGGATCATTGCTGGGTAACAGGTAATCCTGTCGAGGCTATAAACGCATGCTAGCAGCAGAGGCTCTACCTACGACAAATGAGCATATTTAAAAACTAGTTTATAGAGGAGACTTTATTTTATCTTTACAAGACCAACTAATGACTGATGTAAATACAAGGACTAGCCTAAGGAAGCAAATAATTAGAATGAAAAGAGGTTGAAACAAAATATCATTGATAGTTTAAAGCATAATGTACTCTATCTGTCCATAACAAAGTTTAATTTTTTGAAATTTTTTTTGTTTTGGAAGTTTGAAAAATTCAATAGGAAAACAGAGATAACTGGTTCTTCCAAGTGACTCGCCAATTGTTGTGGCCACCAACAACCCCCCTCCTTATTTAGTATTAGCAATAACGCTAGATAAGTGGGGACCTTTAGTAAAAAATTCAAAAATTCAATTAAAACTCATGTATTATACTCCTTAAGAAAATATCGCATCGCGCGAGGAAGATAGGACATTTCCTTGTGAGTAGAATGATAAACTGCGAGAATGCAACGCGAAATCCATCGCATCACATGCATTAAGAAACGATCATAAACGAAAACTTTAAGAAATCGCGGACGGCCGATATGTGACATCGCATATCGCAACATCGCAAAAACAACACATAACTATTTAACAAATTGTAATAATTTGCAATCTTGTGATAATGCGATAATGCGATCGGCGATCCTGCGATCGTGCGAAACAACAACCTGCAATCCTGCGATCGGTGTGATCGGCTAACCCTGCAATAACACATATTGAGAAAATGTGATAACGCGATGATGCAATGCTGCAATACGAATCGTAGAAATCGTCCATCGCAGATTTTTCCTGGCTCAACATTCAAGAAAAATTGAATACGCGCGTTAATGAAAATTAATGAATGTACGCCAAGTGTTAATGAAACACAGTTTTGTGTTTTTCAAAGAATTAGTTCACGTCAGGTGGCATGTTTTTGTACATCCGTAGAGCTCAGAGCTTTCTTGTCAATTTTTATTATTATTATGCTCTCCTTATGTGTGAACTGCAGGAATGAAAGACAGAAACAATATGAAGCAATGTGCAGGGCGCGATTAAGGAAGAAAGGATAAAACTCCAAAGCTCGGAAGCAGAGAAATGCCCTCATGAACAGATACCGAGTGCAACAAAACCGTGAATTCCAGAGCGTTGCTAAGCTATCCATTATATATCTATCAGTCAGAGCCATGATTCAATGAATGGTTGAACAATGCTAGTATCAACAGGCAATTTAACGCTCAAGGGTAGAAGTTCACAAAAGTAGTATGTTTGTAGAATTTTAAAGATTATACATGGTGAAGGAAAGGTGCTAAAGGCAAAGAACGCCCCAGAAAGGCCCGGATCAAAAAATGGAGGCAGTAATCACGTAAGGCTGAGAAAATTGCTCAAAAAGCAAAGTCCTTAACTGCTTAGTCACTCGTAAGCCCGGAAACGCAAGAAAGCAAAGGCAGAGGCAATTTAAGGGTTAACCAAGTGGAATTTGGGTTATTACTAAGCATACACAGTAAATCCACATAGCCAGAGATGATTCTAAATCATATCTACTATTTTGCTGGAAAAAATGGTGCCAACACTTGTCATTTCTGTTTTTTTAGCTCAACCAAAAGTGGAAGATAGTCAGCCGACTCTACCCAGGCAAATATTGAATGCTCGCAACATTAAGGAGCAAATACAGAAATATTTAGATATTAGATTTAATTTTTAGAAATAATTTTTCTTAGAAGAAGGGCGGTCATTTAAACCGTATCCTGAATATGTGTAATTAAGTTATTTATTTAGTAGTATTTAAACCCTTCTCATGCATTTAGAGAAGGGTCCAGAAATTTACCAAAAACTTGTCCTCAGAACATGCACTTTTTCACCCTCCGAGGAGGTTTTGGTGAATGAATGGATCAAGATTTGTTGATGTTTGCATTTGATATATGCTACTGATGTTGCACTTCTGTACTCTTAGTAGATGTTAGAGCAAGGAGAAATAAATCATTATTGCTTGAAGCTTATGAGTAGGACCAGTCATAAATGGTACTTTTATCTCTTGACCATTTCTGCTTATATGTTAAAGTGATATACATATTTTAGTTGTTTATATGTTATTGCATGAATGCTTGAGTTACCATTTGGCACTTTTGTACGGTGGAGCTATTTATTTATGTTTAATGTATGAATAGCTTATTATGCGATATGCTGTTCACAACTGTTTTGCCTAACTTCTTATGCAAAATAGTTCATCTTAATTGATTTTATTTCTTATAATCGTTGAATGATCTTTATTACCAGTTGTTATATGAAATCTCTTTAGATCGCATAATAGAAGAGTTACATCCCGGGTTAGCATAGATTAGATGTGTTGTTTTTATTAGATTACAATAGCATAGAATTAGATTGAAGTTTGAATTAGAATAGCTTAGATAGTTACTGCTAGATCAGCAACATCCAATTCTACACACACACACACCCATAGATTGGGAAACTGGTCCCATTATCCCCAGTCAGACCCGCTATACCAAACGGATAAGGAGTTTCCGACCAAGGTCCGGACTGGGCGGGTATCCCCCTTGTTGTCGACCTGATTTTCGGGGCTTCAACAGGTCCAAAAATTGACTCTACTAATTACTGACAATTTAGTATTTTAGTTTGAACCAGATTACAAATAACATTTGTACCAATAGTGGATGAAAAAGTTGGAAGTCTATTTTAATGTCTATTATCTATGGATATAAGTTGATTTAGATCAGCTCCTTAGGATATTCTTCATTATTTTTGCAAATTACCTTTAATAGATATTTGAACCATGATTGGAGGAAAGTTTGAGATAATAATACATAGCAACTGAGAACAACACAGGTGAATTCACAAGGACCATAAAAATTTCACAAATCCATTTAGTGGAAAATCAAAAGATGTTAAGAGACAACTATTTGTTCCAACAACTACATTAGTAGTGCATATTTTGTTTTCGCCTCTTAAGCCCACAAAAAGGTGGAACAACCCCCTTCACTTGGCGCAAAATTAGGAGAAGCTCTAAAAATTTTGCCATCTCAATATTTGTGGGGAAAGATAGAAAATATCTGGATGAGGTTATTTAAGTGCATGTGATATGTAGATACAAAAAGGAAGCTATCAAAGAGGAAAATAAAAATATTTACTAGATAGGGAGGGCTATAGAGAATTCGAAAAGCTAATGTTGATAAGGACACCTATAGAGAATTATATCGTAATAAGGACACTCTCTCAGTATGTGTATTGATTTGTAGTGTGGGTATCAAATTCCACAATCATATTTATTATTTTTCTTACCAAATGATAGAAGTAAGATCAAATATTAATGCTGTTAAAATCCAAGTGGAAGGATGAAGGCAAAGAAATGACCAAGGCGAATTTATAATGCCCCAAAAATATAATAAAAGGATGCAATGACTGAGGTTGAAGTAGGTAGGAGAGAACGATAGGAGGAGGAAGTATAGATTTCAAGAGGAGGTAGGGATGAGGATGACCTGGGTCATTCCTCAACTAGGAAAAATACTTTTTACTTTGCAAAATATGCCCAAGATGAAGCTTGAAAATTTTTCTTGGGAATTAAGAAAGAAGTTTTCATAATTTAACGGGATTCTGATTAATCTATGGAGTACAATAAGTATTGGAGATGACATGTGGGGCATGGTAAAACAACAACAACATCTGAGAGAAAATTCAATTAAACAACAAAAATAGGTTGAGGAGCAAAAAATGAAATTTGGAAAGGTACTGGAAAATATGGATGAGACGTGAACAAAATGAGTGCATTGGTTTACATTATCAAGGGAGTGAAAGAAAAGTTAGACTAGAGATGAGGAAAAAATCCTTAAGCTACTGGAAAAACACCATAGCCTTGACCCAAAGGGTGTATTCCGTTAAAGAAGTTTGGGTTTGAACCAGGAGGTTATGCCTGTAATTTTCAGATTTTGGGGTTGTAGTTAGTCGAGCTACCTCTCTTAGATTTCTGTATAAATAAATGAAATTATTCCTTTTATCTTTTAAAAATAAAGTTTGTGACAAAATATGTTATTCTACTTGGCTCGTTTTGCAAAAGGAATATGGATGAATAATATTTTAAACCAATCAGATTAGGAGATTATAATGAATACATCATGGCATCTAGGATCTACTAGAGCATAGATAATCATAATAAATTGATTTTTTCACCACAAGAGAAGATAAGTGCATGGCCTAGCGATGGAAAATATCCATCCTTAGAGGGGATTTGTCATACACTAGAGGTGATAAAGCCCAAAGAGTGAATCAAAATTTTATCGAGACATATCCAATGACTCTTACAATAGGTTCATGCATAATTATATTGTCTCATATCTCTTCATCAAATATTCACATGGTTGTCTCTCTATTAATATCTATTAAATAATGTGTTAAACTCACATGGACAGCACAAAATATATGAAGGATAAATCATGCAACGTTATTTTTATTAACAATTGATTTACATTTATAGTACAATATCTGACTCTTGGGTTTCAGATCCCAAGGTCTCTTGGACTCCTTTTGTCCATTCGACTTCCACACTAACCCTTTAGGATTAGGTGTCCAACATTCCCCCCCTTAATCCAAAGGGTTATGTATGAGTCCAAGAAGAGAGCTGTAATACACAATGTGCAAAAAATACATGGCAGAACTAGGCTGAATGTGCTCTATGAAATGTTGGTAAAAAAGGGCGGTGGTTTAAGGATGACCACCAACACTGGAACGCTTAGTGCAGTTCCCGGAACTCTTCCAAAACTGGCAAGAAACTGAAGTTTTCTGCTAGAGGAAGTGATCCTATTGTTTTAAAGAGGGAAACCTTCAACCATAAAAGGGAGGTCTCACCCCGCATAAAAGGTAAAACTTCAACCTGAAAAGGGAAGTCTCAACCTGTGATGGTTTAAGGATAACCAACAACTCTGGAATGCTTAATGCAATTCCTGGAACTCTTCCAAAACTGGCAAGAAGCTGATGTCTTCTGCTAGAGGAAGTGTTCTCAATCTGTGTTCACGGGCATCTTTGTCTCTGGCTGCAACTCTGAAACTGGTGTGGCAGGTTGTAGCTCAGGCTCGCTTGATGTGACTTTGAAGCTTGTAGATGACCATCATTTCCCCCCCTGTCAGGTACAAGGTGAGAAGATGGAGAAAACTCAGCTACAAGACTGTTCAATACTCTGGAACATGTTCTGACATGTGTTTGGAATATCTTCTTGGCTGTTGATGCCCATTGCCAAGAAGCGATCCATCCAAGATGAATCTTCGTTCTTGCAGGTCGTTTGTTTTTGAAGCATCTGTGTGAAGAATGGTTGGTTTTATGACAGTGCTTACATGGATGAAGATCAAAACAGTGATCTTTCAAATGGCCAACTCGGTCACAGTGTTGGCATTTCACGATCTGTTGTTTTTGTTGTTGTTGTTGCTGTGGAAGAGGGGCAGAATCTGGAACAGCTGAAGGTGAGCTGCCATGAGAAGCATGTGAACTGTCATAAATGAATCCAGCACTCTGAAACTGAATGGGCTTGGCATAGTCTGGAATATGAAAGGACAAGTCCTTGTCATATCCAAGACCAGTTCTGTGCTTGTTGTGGACAAGCTGTTCCCAAGGTCTGATGATGGGCTTGGGAAGTGCAGACTGAACCTCTGCATCTGCATGTAACTTTGCTGCTTTATCTGAATGAACTGTAACATTATTGACTTGCTGTTTATGGGAGTCTGCTTCATTGTTCTGAACAGAAACAGGTTTAGAATGATGACTCCTTTGTTTTAATTCTTCCTGCTGTAGCTTTGTCTCAAGCTGCAAAAACTCAATATTCTCTTGTACATTATACAAACAGGTTCTAATATCAACCAGAGACGCTTTGCTTATTCTCACTGTATCATGATTTGAGGAATGTATGAGAGTTTTTAAGAACTCTAATATTTCAGTAATTCGAGGCATATTCTTCATTGTCAAAATTACACCCCTTTAAAAGACTGATTGCAACTATGACTCAATGAGTAAAAGTAACACCATTCACAGTACAAAGACACAGAAAAATCCTTTGTAAATGTATAGCAAATGAATCAAGGAACAAAAACTATAATGAGTTTTAAATGCAGTTCCACAACTGAGGTAGTAGCAACTGCAACATTTGCAACTGAGAAGAGAAGCCGGCTGCCTCAAGCTGGATCTTCAGAGAGTATGCAATACCAAACCTATAAACATCTTGGAAGTAGAAGTCGTGACTAGTTCCCACACGTCCAATCAGCACCCAAAATACAAGTGTTTCCTCCCTAAACAATGAGCTGATATACACTCAAGAACACAGTTTTTCTTGCAGGTAGACTGCTCTTTTCTGGGCTTACTGACCCAGAAATCTCAGCCCGCTCCTACTGCAACCTTAGCCTGTACCCAAGCATTAAGAAAAATGTTGAAAAAGACTCGGACTTCACACTGAAAAACCCAGAAATCTGAGTAGTGACAAGCCTCGGTTCCTGCCTTTTACCGCCATTATTTTAGCTGATAAATACACACAGCTCACCTTTGAGAAATAGTACTACGATTCATCTATTATTTCAGCCTTCTATCCCTGAAACTTGGCCTGATTTTTCCTTTACAATCATAAGCACAACAATTGTATCTCAGCGCTGCGAGTCACAATGGATTTTTCGGTAGCATCAAAATTGTTTGTGTAAGAGGCTAATTGTCCTTTCGCAATGGTAGAAGATCAAAATGACTCTTTGTCTGACAGGAAAACTCTTCATTATGCAAGGAAAGCAGATGAAAATGAGTTCCCGTGTTCTTTCACTAGTGCGCCCCCCTTAGTCTTTCAATCTGCAAAGTTTGGTGAGATATTTCTCTGATATGGGGATAAATTGAGGCAACAAGAAATGCTTCAACCTCCAGTTGCCACCTTAGAGGATGAGGACTGGAATCCTTCTCACCTTATTCTAGTTCTAACACACACTGATAAAAAATTCATGATTCAAGTGCTATTGAACCCAATTTCTTCAGTTTATGAACCTGCAGCTCAACACGATTTCAACATTTTTTATAACAGTTTAATTCAATGTTTATTAAACAATTGTGCCTTCTATAAAATCGACTCTCCAAGTCGATGTGCTGGGAAAAAACGGCTACAGAAAAGTGCTGATGCTATTATTGATGATCCACTCCAGGGTAATGTTTTTCGCGCTGCTGATGGTAGCAGTGCCGATAATGTCACAGATATACAGGAGCCGATGATGATCAGCTTCAGCAGCAAGACAAGTAGGTATCTTCTCAACGGGGGCGTTTAAAGAGCAAGCATGTTTTTGATAATAGGATGTTACGTGTCGAAAGCTAAAGCGAGGCCGTATGGATGGCTTTGTCCGCGATGTGAAAAGCTTTTTTTTGAAACCTCCACTTCATTTCTAATTGGAATCAGAATAACTCTTGTGGTGCTCAAGTCTTCATCCTGTAATTTCATCTATTTCTTTGCAAATGCTCTGTCACAAGACTGAAGTCTTTGCCTCTATGACGCACACCTTCCCAAGTGCAGGGCCAATGGTGGAAGCGCATTCTCAAAAACAACAAAGAGGATGGTCATTTTTACAGGAGTTGCCTCTGCAAGATGAATTCAACTATGGAGAACTAACTGATTTAGGGGCTGCTAAAACTGAAGATGAATCGAAACAAAGTAAGAGCGGCAGCAATTTTAATTGTTACCATTGTCAACTTGAAGATGATGTTCAAAAACTTGTCATCTGCCAATTGATGTTCAAGAGCTGTTGGCCAGCATTGCCTTATTGGAAATTACCATTACAAAGCTGGAGGAGGAAACAGGCTCTTTGCAGTACCAACTAAGTCAGGAACGCAATGAACGGCGTCTTCTGGAGTACAGGTTCAAACAGTTACCATCATTGTCACCGCCAGTGGCATGGTATCGGAGCCCAATTTTATCTGGCCACGCAAGCTTATGCAAAGCGCCAAACTTCAACTGCTTCCGCACCTTACAGAAATACACAAAATACCAGCGCATATATTTTTGACGAATCCACCATGCTTCAGTTTAAACACACATGGACAGGGATGAACGCACCACCAGATACAATCAAAGCTCACGATGTTTAACAAAGTTCTTTAATGCACATACCAGATGCTCACCGCACAGCGGGTTTAACGGACAGGGATGAACGCACCACCAGATACAATATGAAAAGCTCAATGTTCAGCACATCGAACAGGCTTTCACCGCACCATACACATATAATTTGCCGGAGAGTAGCGTACACCAGAGAGAAGCATCAAATGGATCATACGCAGAGAGCAGAGAAAGCTTTGTCCAAACAACTTTTCCAAAATCCATTGCTAAAGAACCTTCAACAATAGCTCCAACTATGGTATTCCGCTCTGAATTGAGATCTTAAACGAAAATTCTAACTTCGAACTTCGAATTTAGAAAGTTCCTTCCAATCCCTCAGAAGGCAATGCGTTTCAGCTGAGCCTTCGAATAATCTTCAGTGGAGACGGGTTATGGAGCATCCTGAGAACAACGTTTCTGATGCACCGGCTCTTTCAAAGGAAACCGACGCTCAGGTGTGGACAGAGGCAATCAGTGCGCAGAGAATCAGTGTCAGGCAGAGGCAGAGCGGCCCAAGACAGTGCAGCGAAGAATCACCTACTCGCAGACGTTTATGAACAGTGAACGTTTATGGACAGAGAACGCAGGACAGATGTGTTATATGGCAGAGGGCCAGGACTGCTCAGGACAGAGGAATGGCAGCGCTGAAACAGGTGGCTCACAGAAACAGGTGGCTCACAATGGAGCAGGGCAGGAGATCGCCCGCTCTGATACCATGTTAAACTCACATGGACAGCACAAAATATATGAAGGATAAATCATGCAACGCTATTTTTATTAACAATTGATTTACATTTATAGTACAATATCTGACTCTTGGGTTTCAGATCCCAAGGTCTCTTGGACTCCTTTTGTCCATTCGACTTCCACACTAACCCTTTAGGATTAGGTGTCCAACATAATGTCATTATTATTTATTCAGTTGTGATTGTCCTATTCATAATTACCAAAATGGTACATAATATCTTGACACAATGTTTTCCCTTTATCCTTACATTTTTTCTTAGTAGAGAAATTGTAGAATTAGGAGTCCTATTCCACCATGCAATGCTCATAGCTTTTGATAATAGACTTCTCATTTCTACTTTCCCTAGTTAGATATGTGTAAAATATCCATGGCATAATACATCAAAATAACCTATAAATTTTGTATATCCTACAATTAAACATGTCTAACTAATTATTATAGTCAATCTTATCAGGAAGCCCCACTATAGAGGCATCAAAATAACCTTAAATGGCACCCTAATGACAAATAATTTCCTAACTCATCTCTATAATAATAGTAATATAGAAACCACTATCCTATGATTGATTCCTGACTAATATTTACAATAAAGATAGGGCATTGTATTATCAGTTCTAATTTCCATATCATTCGATGATTAGTTTACAAAAGCCAACTTCTCAAAAGGGACATGTTGAAGGGAGTTTATATTTCTGTTAGGTACAAAAATTTAAAGTTAGCATAGATCAAACTACAAAGAGAAGAAAATTGACAAGGAAAAAAACTGGTATAGATAAAATAGTGAATGAGAAAACTTGCCCTTCCATCCTTCTAGTAGTGTACAATGACATCCATCATGTGTCCCATGTAGGGAAGACAAAAAACTTATAAAATTTATCAAATCGATAAACTTTAAATATTACATAGGACTAATTAGTAAGTGGATAATACTAGATTGAAGGAGGATGTCATTGTGAAGCTTGTCTTGTGGGCACTACAAAAGAAGTGAAAAACTTTATGAAAGGGTTGAGATAAGAATTGTACTTGTGTGGCCTTGTTTTGTAGCAATAAGGACATCATATCAGGTGTTGTTTTTATTTGCAAGATTTTATAGATGTGAAAACTTCAAAAGCTCCTTGAAAGCATCCATATGCCCCAGTTCAACAATAATATATATTGGTGTCTCAACAAGCTCATTTTCTTCATCTCTCAAACATGAAGAAAATATTTCCATCACAAAATAGAAAACCAAAAATATATCAATCCAATGACAAAACGCTAAGTTTTTCTTCTGGAAGTAGAAAAAACCCTAGTTCAACACTCTTGTCATAGAGGGATCGATATGATAGCTTAATTCGAACCACATCGACACAAGTAACTCACCCATATACTGAAATATGCCTCAAATAATACAATAATTAAAGTAGTTAAAAGATTAGAATCCATGGGCAATGATGATGAGGAGTTTGGAAACGCGACTCTGATCTCCCACTATGAAATGCACCTAGAAACAGTTTCTCGCCTTTTGCATAGCTATGCTGAAAAATATTCCCATGCCAAAAGCTACCTGAAGATGAAACTATATGAATAAATCATCAATTACGTTAGCATACAATACAAGGGTAAGGTCATTACACATGTTAAATTTTCACTACATGGAGGTGGACAAAAATATATCATGGGGATTAGCTAGTATGAAAAGCCGTGGTCCAACCTAACCCCACAAAAGAAACACCTTCAGTGTAATTAGAGGAACTGCACTCAACCAGTATAATTTAGCATAAGAGTGATGAGATGAGTATCATGGAAAATTTGGTAGCTGCTTCACAAATTCAAATGGGCGTGTTTAAGACGAGATAATTTAATCAAATATAATGTTTAACAAACAACCATTGTTGATTGTCAACAACCTATCACCTAGCTTGATGTGTATGATAAAGTACTTGTCAAATATCTTTCTACAGGCATTAAAACCACAAATATCCACATTGTTTTACTTGAATAAACAAGGTTTATTGAAATATTCTTATATTTTTTATAATCTAGTTGTAGCTTAATATAATGTTGGAGAAGAAAACTAATGGATTTTGTAATCGTTATGTATAAGTACATGGTATGTAATGTCTAGTATATTTTAAAGCTTGTCATTATCAAACATGTGACCAATGTAACATTTGAAGATATAGTAAGTGGTTATCTAGTTAAACCACCATAACCATATATAGTGTTACAAATATTGAAATGTGATTGCTAAAATATGGGAAGAGAGTAGTACATGCATGGCTGGATGGGAAACCCACCTTGTATATTTAGTAATATTAATATAGAATTTATTATTCTCTTAAATTTTATTTTTTTCTGTTGTGTTTACACCCCAAAAATCAACATGGTGGCAGAGAAATTCTAGATCTTTGAGTGGGACCTATGAAGATCTACGTGTTTGGATGGGAACTATGAGAATTTTGGTGTTTGAACTTGACCAAATGCTTTCATGAAGGACAAAGGAAAGTGTGAGTCAATTAAAGCTTAAAAGGAAAGTTGGAATCTGTTTTTTAAAAGTTATGTGGAATTTTCAATTTGGAACATGGACATATGAAGGTATAAATTTTTTATAATGTAAAAACTTAGAAAAATATGTAAAGATAAAAATTGAAAATAAATGATCAATGACACCCATATTCAGCACTAGTTTCAAGTTTCAAGCACAAAATGACATAGTTTATTTCAAATGGAACCAGAAGAAAAAAAACAAAAGGAACAAAAACAAAAGAAAAACAAAACAACACAAGAAAAATGTAAGGCAACAACATCTGTTACACCCACACATTGACGGCCCATATATGAAAGAAGACCAAATAATTGGCATCCAACTTGAGACACATCGTTTTGACATAAATGAAGGAACAACAGTGATGCTTAGATTGCATAATGAAAGATAAAGGCTGGAAATGAATTATAGCAAAATTACACGAGGTTGTAGACAAATTCTATAAATTCCCTGACACAGTTAGAATTGGAGAAACAAAACCATACATGAATGTAGTGGGTTTAATTTTGATAGAAAATTTCTTTCAAAATTGTGTGCATTTCCATACCATAGGTGTCAGAACATCTGGACATCAGGTGTAACTATTTTAGTTTACACAAGCACAAAAGGTGTGACATAGATGCCAGGAAATAAATGTGTCTATAAGCATGGTTTGGTAGGTACAAGGCATAAAAAATAGAGGCCATGTTTTTACAAATTTTATGTTTGATGTTATATTGTTTTTGTTGAGTCTATGGATGAATGTAATACAAAAATATGAATATTAGTTTCCTGTAATTCCTTTCTCTATTCAAAAAAACTTATTGTCAAGAAAGGGAAATTTTGGAAACTTGAAATGCATGTTTTTGTAAAACGTGGACCAAAGATGATACGCTTAATATCGATGGTTATCTCGGTGAATTCTACCTTTAACATGAGGGTGACAACACCTTCATAGATCTCCAATAGTGGTTTCATCAATTGAATGACTATGTAAGGGAATTCTAAATTAAACATGAAGATACTGTTGGAAATAATACTGAGAGGGGGGGGTGAATCAGTATTATCACATCAATAAAAAAATTTCATTTCCATATTCAGATTCATATATGCTACTTCCACAACTTCTTATGATTCAGTTAGTTGATCCTTAATGAGTGCATTAGAACATTATCAACCATATTAACAGTAAACAGGTGCAGTAAAATAGAACAGATCATCACACATAAGCCACACACATGAACACCATGATATAAGGTGGAAACCTAATGTGGGAGAAAACCACCTGCTGCAAGTCATCTCAATCTTCTTCTTAATAGGAAAATCCTTTTACAATATTTATGTACTGGTGCAGTCTTATACCAGTACGCAGGCTTCCACCTGCAGAGAGCTACAACCCTCTCTCGTTCTCCAGTCTCTCCTGGAAGGGAGCTACAACCCCCATAGTTCTTGTACTAGCCGATCCATTTACTAGTATGCAGGCTGCTACCTGCTACAATGCTCCAAAGTTTTCAACTGCTACTGGAAGGGAGCTACCACCCCCTTAGCTCTTGTACTAGATAAGATACTAGTACGTAGGCGCCGGCCTACAATCTTCTCTCCTCCAGGTACCACGTTTCATACAGTTTCAGACTGGATACTCCTGAAGCACAACACATAATCTGAAAGGCCACGTTTCATCCAATTTTCATACTGGACCCATTAATATCATTGAAGCACATAATCAATCAATCTTCTGAATCACCCAAACACTGGATCAATACATATACAAGGATAATATATGTGTTAGCACCCAGATCTAGTCCATCAGATCACATAAATATGAGTCATTATGATCCTGATCCAATATTAGTTCTCATCCATCAATACTGAAGCTAAACACAATCAACCAAATAGGATATGCAGAATACTGACACCTTTAAACTGTCATCAGAACCCATCAACAACCAGAACCACCTGTGACTTCAAATATCATAGCTCAAATTGTATACGCTACTACAATGAACCAAACCTGCATATATACACGCTTACACCAAAGCCAACCCACGTACAGATCTATAAATATTCAAACATGACTTGCAGCGATTTCAAACTTAAGTTATACCCAGTTCAGATCATTTTTCAATATACAGATCTAGAATAAGCATAATCAAATATATAGAGATAGTTCATTTCAAACCATTTGATCCCGATCTATCCTTAGATTTTGTTCTCCATCAACCGGTGAGATCCCTCTTTAGCTCAGATCTAGATCTGCACCATAACCCAATCACAGTATTCCAGATCTAG
Source organism: Pinus tabuliformis (assembly GCA_031772625.1). Taxonomy (NCBI): domain Eukaryota; kingdom Viridiplantae; phylum Streptophyta; class Pinopsida; order Pinales; family Pinaceae; genus Pinus; species Pinus tabuliformis. The sequence goes on from CM062810.1 coordinate 978,173,221, forward strand.
CACTTTATCAGATATTCAATAATTCAGATGATACTTTGCCAAATGATCTCCTTCCTCTTTTATAGCCTTAGTCCTTTCTCAATACCACGATCCAAAACCATAGGATCCAAAAATTGTTGGACTAATACCATGAACCAACCATGAAAGTGCGTGAGATCAACACTTTTGGATGCAATACCACGGACCAAAACCATAGGATCAAAAAATGTCGGACTAATACCATGAACCAACCATGAAAGTGCGTGAGATCAACACTTTTGGATGCAATACCACGGGCCAAAACCATAGGATAAAAAACTGTCGGACTAATACCATGAACCAACCATGAAAGTGCGTGAACTTTTCTCTTGCATGAAGGGAACTTTTCTCTGCATGAAAGTGCGTAAACTTTTCTCTACATGAAATAAACTTTTTTCTACATAAAAGTGCGTGAACATTTCTCTACATGAAATAAACTCTTCTCTGCATAAAAGTGCGTGAACTTTTCGCTACATGAAATAAACTTTTCTCTGCATAAACGTGCGTGAACTTTTCTCTACATGGAATAAACTTTTCTCTGCATAAACGTGCGTGAACGTTTCTCTACATGGAATAAATGTTTCTCTGCATAAAAGTGCGTGAACTTTTCTCTACATGGAATAAACTTTTCTCTGCATAAAAGTGCGTGAACTTTTCTCTACATGAAGGAAACTTTGTTGCACTATAATTTATCAAATAAATTTGTTGCACTATAATTTATCATTTGTGTGATTTGCCATCAAGGACAACACTTGTCTCATAATGCCAACAATCTCCCTCTTTGGACTTGTCATACTGAGAATTGTCATCTGATATCTCTTCCGTAGATTCATCTAGATATATATAAGTGAGTTGATCTTCTATGAGTTGTTTGCCATCAAGTACAACACATGCATCATAATGCCAACAGATACATGATTTTTGAATCTTGATGGAGCATCAATATTAGTTATCAAAATTAGAGGAGAGAGGTTGTCTAATCTAGGTTTTTGGGGAATGTCATGCAATGATTCAGGTTTTTGTTGATAACAATATTTTGGGCTCTCCTTTAAGGGAAATGTTGGAGGAACAAATTATGAACTTCTATAATGTTTATATATAGTTTAGTTATTTGTAAAATTTAGATACATTAATTTCACAAACCGTGTCATTCTAGCTAATTCAAGTCAAACAATTTATAGTTCGTATACATTGAACCCATCAACCATTCCAGATAGAGAAAAGGTGCTTCAACAAAAACACATGAATGTAGAAGGTGGAATACACATGGTAAATGTAACACAAAAGGAAAATAAACTTATAGCTCAAGAATAGGCAGAGCCTATAAATGCTAAGTCTTTTGTATATAAGATTCATGCTAATTCACTTCGAAACAAGTCCCTCAATCCTATCACAAAAAGTTCTATTATTTTGGACTCTTTAATCAATAATGGTAATTGTCTCTTAAGCATATTTTCCAGAGTCAATAAATGTAAATAAAAAAAGAAGAAAATGTGAATCTTAGTCATTTCAATTCATTCTTCCAACAAAACACAATAATTGTTGAGAATGTTTCCACCATTTTCATACTTAGCAAGGGAATTTCCATAAAGATATTAAGGAATTTAAGTTGAAAAATGTCCATTTATAAGAATATTTTGATGTTTTTTTGGAAAACACAAATGCTCATAGGCAAGGATAATTTTAGGGGTGAATGTTCGCCCTTTGGCGAAATTAAGGGGTTTTAAGGGCGAAATTAAGGGGTTTTAAATTTTTAGTGGGCGAATATTTTGTATCATAGTACATTTTTACAAATCAACTCAAATAGCCCACCTTATTTTAAGGGAGAGGGTAAAAAAGGTTAATTTAGCCCTTGAAATTAGGACTTACAACCTTCCATTCGCCCATTTTCAAGAATAGGTTTTATTTAAGTGAATCCATTCGCCCATTTTCAAGAATAGGTTTTATTTAAGTGAATCCTATGGGCCAAATACCATATTTATAAAAGAGGTATGATAAATTAATAAAAATATAAATAAATGAGAGGTATGGTAAATAAATATAACATTTTTTATATTTACTCCATAACTCACCTTATATACATGTAAGGGTGTAAACAAATAAAAATATAAGTAAAGTGGAGGTATGGTAAATAAATAAAATGTCCTTTTATACTTACTCAAAAGGTATGGTAAATAAATAAAAATATAAATAAACTAGACGTATCGTAAATAAATAAAACCTCTTTTTATATTTAGTCCATAACCCTCATTCTATTTATGAAGGCTCAAGAAAGAGGTTTTATTTAAGTGAATCCTATGGGCCAAATACCATATTTGTAAAAGAGGTATGGTAAATTAATAAAAATATAAATAAACGAGAGGTATGGTAAACAAATAATTTTTTTTTTTATATTTACTCCATAAGTCACCTTATATTTACGAACACTCAAAAAATGGGTTATATTTAGGTGAAACCTATGGCCAAAATACTATGGGACAAATACCATGGACTAGATTGTTATTAATACCATGCAAAAAACCATTATTAACCCTAATATTAGAATTAATAAAAATAGAAATGGCACATGGTATTGACCCATGGTATTCACCAAAATGGCACATGGTATTGACCCATGGTATTCACCTAGAATGTAGCCTATTTAAATGGGGGAATTAAACCAGCATGCAGCCTATGGACTTTACAAAGTTTTATTTTTTAGTGAAAGACTCACCAAGATCTTACAAGATTTTATAATTGAGTAAAATATTCGCCATGCCTGGTGAGAGATTCGCCGAAAAATTATATATACATGTTATACTATTGATAAAATCGCCTTCCATTTTTCCTATATACCATGGAGATTCACCCATTTATTATATTTATAAATTTAAGGGGGTTCTTAAAATTTTCCCTGCTCATAGGGAATTTCTTCAAGTTTCAACAAACCTTGGATATTCCTCACATGAAACATTAGGTTTATATTATCGAGGAGTGGATATTTAGTGGTCGTGCCTTGCTCGGTCAATTGAAGACCCTAACAGACTGTTGAAAGACAATGGAATTTTAATTTTGAATACTAAACACACCATTACTTGGTTCTTCTAATCACCCTATTGTTCTTATAAATATACAAGGAAATTCCATCTTTCTTGGAATATCCTAAATTTATTGAATGTTCAAGAAAAGTTTATACTAACAAACTTGGCATAGCTAACTACTCCAACCCAATGACAAGGAATTTGGTTGAGTGTTGAGGTAATTAGATTGAAAGTTATTAATGCTAAATATTTCGAAGGCTATGTTAGGAAGTTAGTGTAAAGTCCTATCAAACTAAAAATGGACGATATCAATTTGGTATGGTCCAAAAACCCTTCTTTGGGTAAATTCATGACAAGCATTGGATAATTCTATGTATAAAGAAGAGGGAACATAAGAAACTTGTTGGGGATATTTTTGAAAGTTAAATATCCTATTAAGTCTAAATTTTTTATGTGATTAGAATTAGGTAATAGATCCTTGGATTGGCAGGTCCTCCAGAGATTAGGTAACCCTTCTTCAAGTAAATTCACAGCAAATATTTGGATAATTCTATTTACGAAGAAGAGGGAAAATAAGAAACTTTGTGGTGGGGAGGATTTTTGAAATCCAAGGCTCCTATGAATTCTAAATTTTTATGCGATTAGTGTCCAAAGAAGGGCACAACAATATCCAGGACAGTGCACACCTTGTTGGAGACAGTTGAAGACAATAGATCATTTTCCTTTATTGTGGTATCAATGGTTATTCTTCCACTAGATTTAGGTTAGGAATCTTGGCAAGTTGCATCCTAGTTTGACTATAAAATAAATAGTTCAAAGATAAATCTATCAAAACATATATCTCTTTATCTAATTTCACTTATAGCCATTTGGCTAGAAATGGATTCTAGCATATTCTAGGAGGAGTTTCCTTGATTCCATGGTGAAAATAAAATCAAATACCTATATTTTAATGGAATTAAATATATCACAAAGCCAAAAGTCCCTCTCCATGGAATCGGCCATCATCACCATGAAGACTCTCAAATACATTCCCATAATTGATATTTCCAATCAAAACCATCATTAAAAGATGGAATAATACACTATATACCCAACATACTGATTGATAAAATAGTGCAACAAAATGAAGGGAAAGGAATGAGAAGAGTGTGAAAATAGAGCATTCAACACAAAGGCTAAAAAATTCAAGTCAGAGTAGACATAGACCTTTCCTCTCATATCTTCAAAAATAATTACTATGATATCCTTTAAAATTCCCTTAAATCTCTCCATAAACCCTATCCATGAGTTGTGGGGATATTAATACCCTCCCATAGTCATCTCATGAAAAAAACCCTACAAATGTGAAATTTTGAAAAAGTAATTTCACTAAGCACAAGAATGCTTCATGAGCATTTATTTTATTGGCTAGAGCACTCTCGATTACCAAAGGAAGCTTCTAGGATCACCTAGAGAGTACTATAAGTTCCTCATGTTCACTCCAAAAGCATTAGATAAGTGAAATTCTGAGAGTGCCTCCCATGCAGGCATGGAGCACTCCTTCATATCCTAAAGAGTTCTCCCAAATAGGTTTGTCACAAGTGTGCTATCAAAGTTTCTTCCAAGACTCTCACACTCAAAGCACTCAAAGAATTTGAGATTCAGCAATTGTGATAAAAATTCATTTAAGAAAAAGAAACAAAATTTAAACTAAGAAGGTAGCATGAGGTAGCAAAAAAAGAGAGTTACTCACTACGATGATTCAAATGTATGCATCCAAAATGAAGGAAGGCCATAATGTAGAACAAGTTCGACGTGTCTAAATTATTCTACCTTGGGCTGATATTGTCAAAATAAAGGAAAAATATATATGACTAGAACAAAATGGCCACAAGTGACATGTTTTTACTTATCCAATGGGTGGAACATACTATAACATCATTTGAAATACTATGCAACATTGAAGACATCATGGTCATGTGTGAGAAATAGAAGCACAAAAAGTGGAAATCAACAAATTTATTCATAAAGGTTCAACTAATAACAAACAATATGAGAACCAACATGAATAATTCCATGAAATTTGCAAAGAGAAATACATTACCATTTGCAACATTTCAAGTGAAGAAAGAAACAATGTGATGGGAGGAGGTAATCCAATGATGTTTGAAATTTAAAATAGAACAAAGCAAAAGGAAATCAAATTCTTAGTAAAATAAAGATTTCCTAGCAAGATTTTCTACAATGACAATACAAAATATAGAACAAATGAGCCAAACGAATCAAGGATTGTGCAACACAATCTGTAAATTTGCTAAATAGAAATTTCACAATACTAACTCAAGATTGGCGGAAATTATCACAAGACTATTGATACACATGCACAACAAACACCAATAGTAATCAATATCAAGGAATTGACAAACAAACTCAATTTCTTGGCTGTGGACTCTATACTAACTTTAGCATCCTTGACTTTCAAATCTACAAATCATGAAAAGCCAAGAGGCCTTCAAACTTTGCAAGTTCTTAAAGTAATATTTTACAAAAGGACTTTGCAGTTAAGCATTCCCATGGAAATTCTATACACATATATTCATATATTATAATGCATATATTTTCAAATAAAAATGGCCTTTACAAGAATACTGAATTATAGAATGAGCCTCTTGACCCAAAGCTATAATCATGCATGGTGGAAGATGTATATCCCTTGCACATTGTAAATTGTAAATTTTATATTACTAGATGGAATTATTTGAGTAATTGAAGTTTATTTTACTATGTCTTATACATTAATGAATGATAACTGAGAAAAAGGATATGGTCATGGTGATAGTCATTGAGAATAACCTATGTGTGTGTTTGTGTATTACTTTTTCTATTTACAAAAAGGATATTGACCATGTTAATATGTGTTGAGGTTAACCATTTTACTAAAATGATGGGAAACTTCTATGTTGGTTTAGTAGCATTTTTCTTTGTTTTTAAGATTCGAACATATGATCTTTGAAAGTTAATATTAGTCTATAGAACATTGAAGTTCAAATGCACAGTTATGCTATCAAAATAATGTTTTTAATTATAATCTTTCAGTGAATCAATAATGGAATTTGAATCACCTATCACTTGTAAGTTTAGTTTGTTCAAGTGACAAAATTAAAATGACTAACATAAATGACTAGTTCTTTGCCAACAGAGGAAGACCAGGGTAAAATTTTACTTTTCCTTTCACATGTTGAGAGACATTCATGTATTTTAAGGTGTGTTATGTTGTTGATTTCACATATGTGGAAGCACAGTTGCAAAAATGGAAACATCTCATAATTGGGGCAATTGTCTAGAAATGTTTATGTGTGTTTTCTATTGAGGGCATCTTTCACATTCCCCAATGAAACAATTAAATATTTGTAGGTATCTTGGATGACTTGTCACATTCCACTAGCTTCCAGCATGAAGAGGACCTTCCATCATTTAGGAATGTTTTGGATGGTTTCCATGGCATAGTAAAGGGTCACATTTGTAAAAGAAGAAATTCCAAGTCAAGAAGATGACAATTTGAATTTGCATCACATGTGGCATAAAGGGGAGGAACATAGGTGAAGAGTGACTGATTTTGAAATATATAGAATAACTTGTTTATGTACTCTTTCTAAACAAGAGAAGGTATCTTGAGATGAAAGGCCCAAATTGTTGACAAAAGAGGACCACATATTGGATCATGTGGACTTTGGTTTCTCCTCATTCGTTGGACCATTATATGGCCATTAGGTGGACACTATCATACAAGGCTATTTGTTGGAGTTTGTTGTAAAAAGTTGTCAATCATTTTCAAAGGAAGAGACAAAATTCAAGAAGGAATCTTGTGCTAGATTAGTATGAAAATTTCAACATTAAATCAAAATGTTATTCCTACAAGGTTATTTCTATTTACCCTTGTTGAGACAGTCATGTATGCCCACTATGCTAGCATTGGATAGCTTTGTATTGAAGGGACAAACAATGGGTCTAAAAGGGGATGAAACTAGATATGGATTGTTTGAAGATTGCACAATCCATGTAGTTGTGGATTTCTTGTGTCAGTTTCAAATAGACTTGGAGCAAGCTAAGGGAATTTAAATGTTGTTTTGAGCATGTTGTGGACATGAACTTTGAGAAATATTATAGACTTGTATGAGACTGTTGCCTATACATTTGGTAACAGAATCGACCAGTGTCAATGAATGATAAAAAAGATAGGAAAATCTTTATATCCTCATTTTTTGTTTGAGTGGACATGAATTATGTTTAGGATGTGCATGGAGATGAACGTTACTTTATTCAATTAAAATTGGAAGCATTTGTGGACATTAGATGACCATGTTATTTCCCTTTGGAAGAAAATACATGGAGGATATTTCAGGGAAATGTGACTATCCATAAAATGTAGATCCAATTTGGGGACCTTGTGGCTCTTTTCCTTTAACCCTAGTAGTGCTTGGAGGTTGCTTTGAGGTGATAGCAGACAAAAACCTAATATGACTAATAATATTATTGCTGGAGAACATATTGTTTGGGGCAAAGGCTTAGGGGTTCTAGGAGTTAAGGGGTTTAGGAGTCAGAGGTTAAAGGCATAGTGATTAATGGATTCAATGGTTAAGGGTTAAGTACCAAGGGTGTAGGGATTAGAGGATTTAGGGATTGAGTGATTAAAGGTTATGGGATTTAGGTTTCAGTTGGTTAATAGTTTAGGGGTTAGGGTTTAAGGGTTAAGGTTTAAGAGGATAAGGGGTTAGTGATTATGTTGTTCAGGGATTCTAGGTTATGGGTTAGAGGTTAAAGGGCTACTAGCTTATGGTTAAGGGATAAAGGGGTTAATGGCTTATGATTTATGAGTGCAGGGGTTAACGGGATACGAAATTTAGTGGACATGGATTAATGGATTATGGTTTGTGATAATGGGGCCACTAATCCCCCTGTCACAACTATTAGGGGTTCCTTGTAAATTTCTCTCATTTCCTTCCCTCTACACCCCCTAGCCCCTGTGACTAGAGGTCCTAAGGCCCCTTCTCAATCTCTAACACTAGGATTATATATCTCAATAAACCATGCTCGAACCTCACACTTCTACCAATCAATGCTACCCTTATGTCTCCTTTCCCCATTCAATGCACTAAAAGATCCCCCTCCCCAAAAATATATGAGAATTGGACATTTAGAGGTGGTCATTTCACAATTTACTTTGAAATTTTAATTCTAATGACTTTTGGGGGGATTTTCCAAAATAGACTCTAAAAATTACATTTTCGTAACTTTTAAAGGTGATTTAAGGATTATAAGTAGGGTGTTAAGCATTAATGGGTTAGTGGCTTAGGTATTAAGGGTTCAAGGGGTTAATGGGATATGAATTATGAGTGTAAAGGTTAAAGGATTATGGCATGTCAATTAAGGGGATGGGTAATTTAGTGGTTATGGGTTAAGGGTTTATTAGTTGTGACAATGGGGCCCCTAATCCTATTAAAATAACCATTGCGGGTTCCACTATCAATTTCTTTCATTTTTTTCCCTCTACCCCCCATCCTTTATGCCATGAGGTCCTAAGACCCCTTCTCATTCTCTAATGCTAGGATTGTAGATCTCAGTAAAGCATGCTCAAACCTATCACTTATACTCATCCACGCTCCTATTATGTCCACTTGCCCCATTAAATACACCAAAATACCCCCCTCCCTCAAAATTCATTAGATTTGAACATTTGGAGGCAATCATTTAAAAATAACATCTAAAAGTTTAATTCTAATGACTTTTGGAGGGGGGTTGTCCAAAATTGCCTCCAAATTTTCATGACTTTTAAGGGGGATTTTCAATCAACCCCCCTTTAAAGTGATGAGAATTGAACTTTTCGAGGTGGTTTTGGAGACCCCTTCCTCCCAAAAGTCATGAGAATTGAACTTTTAGAATCATTTGTTAAATGACAATCTCCAAATGTTCAATTCTCATGACTTTTTTTGGGGGGGAGAGGGGGTTCAAAATCCACCTCCAAAAGTTAAATTCTCTTGAATTTTAGGGGGTTTGTCAAAAAAATGCCATGAAAAATGTATTTTGGGCCAATCATTCAAACCACCCCCCCCCCCCCCACCCCCCCCCCCACACAAAATTCATGAGAAAACACTTTTAAACGCAGTTGTTGGAAACCCCCTGACACAATAAAATATTCATGTTTCATGACTTTTGGGGTGTTTTAAAAACCACCATTCAAACTATATTTATGGGAATTCATTTAACCCTCACCTGCTGACCACTAAAAGAAAAAATCACGAGAAAATAGTTTTAGAGGACATTGTTAGAAACCCACCACACCTTGCCACCCCTGTCCCCCCGAGTTCAATTTTCATGACTTTCTGGCGGGGTTCAAAAAACCGCCATGAAAAAAATATTTAGGGGAAATAATTTAAAAACCCCCTCCAAAAGTAAGGAGAAAACACTTTTAGAGGAAACTTTTAGAAAACCCCGTGAAAAAAGTTTAAATTTTCATGACCTTTCGAGGGGTGTTTCAAAAACCGCCCCTAAATCCCAAGAAACGCTTTCAAAGGTGCTTTTGGCAAGACCACCACAAGACAAGCTACCCATAAAGGATTCTTTTGTATATTTTAGGTTCCAATATGTGCCAAGTGTTAATGCATTCTAAGTTCCAAGTCTTCCTCTATTATTTCCCTCCTACTTTCCAAGAATTGATCTCAAATAAATTGAATCTTAAACCATGCCAATGCATGCCAAAGCATACCAAGGCATCTCAATGCATGTCAGGAATGTTAAGACTTGCCATGTGCCAACATGTGCAAAGTTCTAATGTGTGTTAGGGATTTTTAAACATGATATGGAGTGGCATCGAATGTCAAAGAGTGGTAAGGTGTGCCAAAGAGTTCCAATGAATACCAAGGAGTGTTATGGAGTACTAGCAAAACACAAGGGAGAACTAGGTCAGAATACATAGAAATGAATAAATATGAATATGTGCAAAGGCGTGTTAGGGAATACCAGGGTATGTTAAGAAGTACCAGAGTGTGTGAGGGAGTTTTAGGGTGTGCTAACAATATGTGCCAAATAGTGCCATGACATTCCAGGTGGTACGACATGCCAAGACATGTCAGGTGTTATCACATGCTAATACATGTTAGGTGCTATGACATGCCACGATGTGCAGCATGTCAGGGTGTGACAACATTTTTCAAGGAGTGTCAAGGCAACAAAAAGGAGAACCAAGCTAAAATTCAAGTAAATGAAAACATAAAAGGGTTAATAAGTCAATACTTTACCTTTTTCAAAAGGGGCATGCTAGGGAAACTAATAATATGTTCGAATACATGCCAAATGCCAATGTGTGCCAAGGGATAATGTATGTCAATTCATGCCAAGGTGTTCTAGGGCATGCCAGGGACTACATGGAATGTCAATGCATGATAAGGGAGTGCTATGTTGTGCTAGCACATGCCAACATGTGCTTGGGTATCTTAGTCATGGAATGATGTTCTAGGTACACAAATCTTCCAAGACCTACAATTTGACAAGGAATTTTAGTGTGTGCCAAAGCATGTCAAGGTGTGCCAAGAGTGTTGAGTAGTGCTAGGTCTCTCTTGTTAATAAAATTGACCAAGATTGATTATGTATCAAATAGTATAGTTCCTACACACACTAGTGGAACTTCATCTAAAGGGAATTTGCTAGATAATAAACCTAACAAAGATTAATCATATGTTGACTCATAGGAAAACTATATTCTCATTACTTGAGGGAAATGATACTCACTAATTACTTTTTAACAAATTTATTGACTCTAGCCACTATGGCATTGGACACATAACGAAAAAGTCTCCATAACAATGGTCTTAAATCATTATATTTTTACAAAACAATATAGCAATAGTCCCATGACATCATAAAAAATGCATTGGAATGATAAATGATGATTAACCTTTTTTAAACGTCACCAAAAGTAACCAAAAATACCATTGGTGAGGGCCAATAAAATATCGTCACTAGAAGTGTCATGAAAGAGAGAATTACTGACAGGCCTTTAATAGTCCTCACCAAAAGTGTCACTAAAAATGGCTTTGGTGACAAACCTTAAGAGACCAACACTATATGGATTTACAAAAATGTTTTTTTAATGACCGTCACCATATGAAACAATGGTGATGAACCTTAAAGGTATGTTATAGGCATGACCCTCACCAATGAACAATTTTATTGTAGTGGTATTTACACCATATTTTCCCAATCCCAGAGGATGATGTGTTAACAATTTATTAAGAACTAAAATAAAAACATAGCAACACACCATAGTATAAATTTAACACCTAATATGTATGCGCATTTTTTTCCAAGAAAACCACGACCCAAGTTAAAAGGACGATGTGCCATATTAATCATGTATAGAATGTGTGAAGGATTCTATGATGACATGTGTTATATCAGATTATATATGTCCAAAAACTATATGATATCAAAATAAGTCATATAGTATGAGTAAGTTATCAAACTATCTATGCCTAGCATAAATAAACTAAGGTGCTTTGGTTAAGCATCAAAATTTCAAATGAAGAATCACCTTTCTTCGAACAAGAGGAGATGTATAGCTTGTAGCATGAAGAAAAAGGATAACTGGTTATAAACATATGTTCAAGACCATTAAATTTGCAGGGGAGCAGGAAAAGACAAAAAATAAACCATGTATTCCCCAACGGGAGAGTGATTATTTTCTATTATATTACATAATTTATTTTTTTTGCGTAAATTGAGGTACATGAAAATTGTGTGTAATACATATGCAGAATATGTTCTTGAAACTAGTAAGTTCATGAATTGATAAGACTATAAGGTCATTGCCATCATCATAATAATTATAGTCATAAACACCATTAGCACTATCATTACAATCACCATTCATGTTATCATAATCATCTTCATCATTACCATCATCATGATTATCGACATTGTCATCAATCGTTCATAATTATTGATGTCGTAAGAAATATCATCAACCCAAAAAATGTGGTGTGTTAGAAAAGGGTTGTTTAGGACACATGATATATGCATGAGAAATAACAACTCTATTTTTGAGAGATGATGATCATCATCATCCCAACATTATCATCGACATTATCATTATCATCATCCCCATCATTATCATTAATGAAATTTCTCTCATCATTGTTTCCATTGTCGTCATGGACATTGTCATCATCATTCATTCCATTATTTTTGTTGATGATGAACCAAATGACAAAGATAATAATGATCATCAGATGATGATGACTTGGATGATGATGCCAGAGATAATGATTATGATTATGATAACGACAACATTTAAAACTTGTGAATATTGTCGAAGGTAATTAGCTCATCATCATCACAATCATCATGATCATCATATTCATTTTCATTGTCATTATAACGACCATCATCTTTATCCTCACTGTCATTATCATCATAATCACAATTGATGTCATCATCGTCATCTTCAATATTATCGGTTTCATGATTATTTCCGTTTCCATTAGTTGTTTAGAATTGTTAGTTTCATAAGAAATATTAGCAATGAAAAAAATTGATGAGTGTTTTTAAGTGGATGCAAAAGAAGACACAAAAATGCGTGCAACAATGGATGTAAAATTCTTTGCAAAAATGGAAGCAATAGAAGTAGATGCCAAACTTGACACAAAAGTGTACTATAAAATATATGCATTAGTCAATAAAAACATGGACACAAAATATGATGCATACACAGATGCAAAAGTGGAAGAAAATGTGGGTGCAATAGTAGGTGAAAAACTAATTGTGGTGAAACAAAAGTGGACGCAACAACAAACACAGAGAAGGAAATGAACTTGGATGCAAAAAGGAGGCAAACTTTGATGAAAAATAAGATGTAAAAATGGATGTGTACATGGACACAAACATGGGTGGAATGGACACAAAATTATATGGAAAGGTGGATGCAATAGAAGTAGGTGCAAAAGTAGATGCAAAATGTGACTTAAAAGTGGATGCAAAATGGGATGCAAAAACATACACAATATTCGATGTAAACTTGGAAACAAAAGATGATTCAAATGTGGATGCAAAAGTAGAAGTGAATGTGGGTGTGATGGTAGGCACAAATTGTGGCACAACAATGGATGCAAAATTGGATGCAACAATAGACAAAAAAAAACATCCAAACTTGGATGCAAAACAAGATGCAAAAAAGGAAGAAAAAGTGGATGCAAACATGGGTGTAATTGTGGACACAAAATTGGATGCCAAATGGATGCAACAAGAGTAGATCCAAAAATAGATACAAAACAAGATGCAAAACTTCATTCATAAACTTGACACAAAAGTGGATGCACAAAAATATGCAATATTTGATGCAAATTTGGATACAAAAGAGGATGGAAATGTGGATGCAAAAGAGGATGGAAATGTGGATACAAAAGTGGAAGCAAATGTGGGTACAAAAGTACATGCAAAACATGGTGAAAATTGTGGCACAACAAAACTGGATGTAAAAGTGGATGCAAGATGCAAAAAAAGAAGCAGAAGAAGATGCAAAAGAAGATGCAAAAAGGGATGCAAAATTGGATGCAAAAGTGGACGCAATATAAATCAATGCAAAAGTAAATGCAAAGCAAGACGCAAAACCTTATGCAAAACTTGATGCAAAATTAGACACAAAAAATGATACAAAAATAGATGCAAAATTAAATATAAACTTAGATGCAAATGAGAATGCAAACGTGGCTGAAAAATTATAAGCAAAAGTGGGTGCAAAGGTAGGCGCCAAACTAGGTGAAAACTGTGGCAAAATAAAAGTGGTTGTCATAGTGGACACAATAATGGATGAAAAAGAGGATGGAAAACAATATGCAAAACGAGATGCAAAAGTGGATGCAACAAGAGTAGATACAAAAATATATGAAAAACTAGGCACAAACCTCAACGCAAAACTTGGCGCAAAGAGGGGTAAAAAAAGGACGCAAAAATGGATGCAAAAAAATAATGTAAAATAGGATGCAAAAGATGATCCAAAAGTTGATGCAGGTGTAGGCACAAAAAAGTGGATGCAATAGAGGATGCAAAAGTAGGTGAAAAAAATTAGGTGCCAAACTTCATGAAATTCTTGCACAAAAATTAGTGCAAAGTGTGGTACAAAACTTGGTGCAAAATCTCACGAAAAACCTGGTGCAACACTTGGTGCTAAACTTGGTGCATGACTTGGTGCAAATATTGCATCAAGTTTTGCACCATATTTGATAAATGGATGCAAATAGTACAAAAAATTGGCTCTAGATGCAAAAAAGGAAGCACAAAGGGATGATAATCACAGGGTTTTGTTGTAGTGTCATTAGCTCTTACAATATCATGGGCAACTTTAAAACCTATATGATTTTTCATAAAAGAATTGTAGAGCCTCTAACTTGCACCTAATTACCTATCATTACCTACAGCTTTTCCTCACTTATCCCTCTCTTTTGCCCTATTTTCCTCATAAACCTACCCAGATCATTACATTTGATGTCTTTAAGCATGATTGGTTAACTTTGCTAATGTTTGACTGTTTGTCTAGATTTTTGACATATGCACAGAGATTCCGCAGCTGTCTGGCAATTCCGCAGCCATTCAGCAATTCTGCAGCTATCTAGTCATTCCGCAGCCTTTTCATTGATCTCTATGTTCCACGTGTCATTTTGAAAAATGAATCACATGGGAACGTGGGAATGAAGGTGTTAAAGGTTCCTATGATATTGGTTCGGTCAGCAATGCCACGCACACCTCCGGTCAACGTGGATCAAACTTCGGTCAACAAAGCCAGCTCAAACGGTGTTGCGTGAGCTGAAAGGTCACATCACTCCAGATGGCGATTCCTCCACGCTACGCAGGTTATGGGAGACAGGATCCAACCTTGGATTCAACCTCCATGACTGTTAGTTAATTTCTCGTTTCATGTTTTACGCAGTAGGTAGTTGTTCATACACCTATAAATCCAGCGTCTGCGTATGCTTAAGAGTTAGTTTTTAGTTGCTGTGTTTATGTAATTGCTGCAATTTTAGTGTATACAAAAACTCTATTTTAAAGCTGCTGTTTCAGCACTTTTTACTGTAATTTCTGCATATGAGTTAATAGAAGACTGTGTTGTTTTGACTTCAAGTAGCTGATCTTTCCTTGGGTTTTGTGGATGGAGGGCCCCCATTCATAACAGCCTTTGTACAGTAAATTTACCTTTATGTTCTTGCCATTTCCTTCTTTTGAATTCAGCAATTTTCCTTTTCCTTAACACATGTACAGTTTTGATTTACTTTCATTTCCAGCATTTACTTTAACTGATCAGGATTGTTTTCTGCAGGTGTTAGCCCGGGATTGTGTGTCTTTGTTGTATTTGCTTTATCTCTAATGGTATTTTCAGTTGTCATATTCATAGTTGCTGCCTTTACTCTGTTTTTCTAGCTTGATTTCTAGTTTGGTTTCTCAAGTTGTATGCTAACATATTGATGGTCTCCTTATCATAAGTTGTTCATCTTTAAGAGATCAGAATACTAATAAAGTACAGCTTCTTTTGAGTAGTTTTTGACTTATATCACTAACTCTTTCTTCACTTGTTACACATTACAATGTATGTTGGAAGCAGAATGTTGGAGAAAGGCACAATGGTGTTATAATTTGTCATCTTAGAGCTCGATTACTTTTTAGACTTATATCTAACTACTTCTTAATCGTGTTTCACATAGTACTATATGTTGGAAGCAGAGTGTTAGGAAGAGATGAACATTATAATTGGTCTTTAAAGTGGTTTTTCTTAACTTTTTATTGCAGCAGCATGAGTAGTGACTAGTGCCATTAGAAAGTGGTTCTTTTCTTTCTGTTTCATTTCAAGTTATTTCTTTCAAGCTCTTTCTTTGCAAGTTTAGAAGGTAGTTAGAAACCACCAGTAACACACACTCACTCATTTAGAAATCACCTTACACACACTATCACTCATCTGTTTATAAAACCTCCATTCCATCTTAGGAAGATAAATTGACCACAAACAACACCCCCAAACGACAAAAAGATCTAAGAGGTTGCTTAAGTACATATAGTACACCTTCACTTCATCAGCTTACGAGCCCCGGGTTGACAATTTATGATAGCAATTTAGACAACACTAAATTGACTAAACATTTTGGCGCCGTTTCCAGGGAAGTGAAATTAAGTAGCCATATTCTTAGAAAAAAAAAACATAAAATTTCAAGGAAAGAAGTTGATAACCTATCAAAGTATGCTCTCCTCTTGCACTTCAAAGTGATCTGGAGGATCAGAAAAGAGAAAGTTATTGATTTAGTAGTTTCTTGAGTATGCTCTCTTCTTGCACCTAGAGTGACCTGGAAGATCAGAAAAAGGACTATTAACTTGACTTGAAGAAAAATAATAAAAAAAATGACATACATAGAGCTAGAGATTCTAGGGGAAGGTTTTTAGCTAGAGCTCGAAGTTCAATTTTTACAAGTCCATCTGCTTCAAGGGATAGACAAGAGACACCTCCCTCATCTCCAACCGACACTCCTAGCCCTAGAATTCCTGGAATTCAAAAGCCAAGAATTGACTCTCCCACACCTTCTATTGAATTTGAACCAGGAAGAGACCCTTCTCTTTCTCCTACAGAAAGACCAATTGTAATTGAGGAAGTAGAATCATCTGAAGAAGAAGGAGAAATCTCTTCTCATTCACCCTTTGCAGAGGAACCAGAAGATTTTGAAATCCCTAGGGGAACCATCATGGCAGAGGAAGAAGGAGGTGGTAGAGGTAGAGGTAGAGGAGGAGGAGGAAATAACAACAACAATGGAGGAGGTAGAGGTCCCCTTGGAGGAGGAAATAGAGATGGGGATAACTCATTTGGGTTTCCTATTGTTAATGAGGATTCCCGAGCTACTATGAAAGACATATCGCCATCTGTCCTCCCAAATTTCCATGGGTTAAGAACTGAGGACCCTGAAACATTTTTGTTTGAGTTTGAAGTTGTGTGTCGAACTTATGACTATCTGGATGACTCTCAGAAACTCAAATTGTTCCCTTCAACACTGAAAGATCAAGCTTTGAAATGGTTCATGGGGTTACTCACTCAATCCATTAGGTCCTGGGATGAGATGAAACAAACATTTTTGGATAGGTATCTGGATTATTGTATGCCTACTAATCACAAGGACGAGGTATTTAAAATGATACAAAGAGAAGATGAGAGCTTAGAAGATTTACTTGAAAGATTTCAATATAACTTGAAAAGAGCAAAAATGAGTAACTTGGATGAAGAGACCTTAAAAGCCCTCCTATTAAAAGCCATTAGGGATGAATGGATAGATATCTTGAACATGATGGGGAAAGGGGATATATCTCAACTTTCACTCAATGATATAGCAGAACTATGTATCCATCTCTCAAGGGGCAAATCAAAAACTCAAAAAGGGCCTAGAGATCCTTCTCTCCTTAGAGCAAATAAATCTGCAACGGGATCAGTAAGTAGGGCTGAAATCGGCAATATGCTTGATGAATTTAAAACTGACATCTTAGGGAGTCTTAGTGAACAGTTAGATACCCTTAAGATTCACAATAAACAAAAAGCAGAAGCTGAGGCTTTGGCCATTTTTTGCCCGAAATGTAGAAAGAAACATGCTTTAAGGGAATGTCCCTTGGATGCACACGTTGTAGAAACATGCGTAATTTGCTCAGAAACTCATGAGACCAAGGATTGTCCTTCAATTCCTGGCCTCAAAGAAGTCTTTCAAGAGGATCCAAATACACTTGAATCTCTCTGTTTTGTTGCAAGGAGACCTTGGCAAGGGCAACAGAATCAAGGGTTTAACAACTCTATGAATTTTCAAACCCAACCAAATTGGAATCCTTGGCAACAACCCTGGCCTCAACCTCAAAATCCTTTTCAAGCATGGATGAAAAGCATGCAAAATCCTTATGGGAGATTTGCTCAATTCTATCAATATCCTCCATCTTTTCAGAACCAGCAAGCTCCACAACTTCCAAATCAAGGTCAACAACTATCATTGCCATACCCTCAACAACAACAACCTCCTCCACAAAATCAAAATTCTCAACTCTTTCTTCAATCCCAATAGAAGTCAAATCAACTTCCCTCTCAGCCATTACCAAATCCCAATAATAGGAACCCTCAAAATGCTTACATGATGGAAGGTCAACCATTCCCTACCTATATGGTTGTTCCTCTCAATGAAGTACAACTCAGATCAGGTAGAATCCTAGAACAACCTTCTACAAATGTTCAACAGCCAAGCATTTCTGAGGAAGAATCTCTTAAAGTCAATAAGGGTTCTGAAGTATCACTTCAAAACAAAAATATCCAAAAAGAAAAAGAAAAAGAATCAACCCCCACAACTCCCATAGTTGAGCAACCTACATCTTTAGCTACACCTCCTTTTCCTGAAAGATTACAAATTGACAAAGGAGTGGAAAAGCAAATTTGGTTGCCTGACTATAGTTTTCTAGATGAATTGAAGAATGTCTGTATCAAGATCCCCTTGTTACAAGCCATTAAGGAAATTCCCATTCTAGCAAAGACAATAAAGGAGTTGAGTTTGAAGAAAACAGGAAAGAGAACCAGAGATACCAAAATGATACATCTGGTTGGAAAAATTGCAGACATTATGATGGGTAAGATTACCATGCAAAAGTATGTGGATCCCGGTAGCCCTATTGTCAAAACTCATATTAATGGGGTTGAAATCCCAAATACTTTGATTGACTTAGGAGCCGCTATCAACATCATGAGTAGACAGACCATGGATCAGTTAAAGCTTCCTAACCTTCTCTTTACACCTACTTTACTGCAACTTGCAGATCGATCAATCATTAAACCTGATGGTGTATTGGAAGACATTCCAGTCTCCCTAGACTCTTGGGAATATCCAGTTGATTTTATGATTTTAACTCCCAAGAACAATCTAGGAGGACATCCTCTTATCTTAGGAAGACCTTGGCTAGCAACAGCTGATGCTTTTATCAGTTGTAGGTCTGGAGACATGTATATATCAGATGGTAATTCCACCAAGAAATTCAACTTGTATCCTCCAGCAAAGGCAATAACAGAAATAGGAGAAGATGAGTGGGTCGATGATGAGGATACTATACAACCTGTTCTAACCATCTCTGAGATCAGTGAAGACAGTCAAATCCTAAATACATTAGAAAATTTTGAATTACCTTTAGAATATGACTCTACACAGTTTCAGTTAGATGCGGACATTGAATATCTCTCCTCTAGACAGATGTCTCTCTTCTCAATGGAAGAGTTTGGTAGTTCTACAGTTGAAATCCTTCCAGGAAAAACACTGAACATTAACAGAAACTTGGAAAGACCACAACAAGAAGAATTAACCAAACTTTTGCAAAAACATTCCACTGCATTTGCATGGGAATACACTGACATGAAAGGAATCGATCCTAAGACTTGTATTCATCACATCTATATTGAAGAAAACAACAGACCTATTAGGCAACCACAGAGAAGGATGAATCCAAACCTTAGAGAAATCGTGAAAGAAGAACTCCAGAAATTACTCAAGGTAAACTTCATTTACCCCATTTCAGATAGCCAATGGGTTTCTCCCTTGGTTATAGTACCCAAAAAGAATGGTAAATGGAGAGTTTGCATTGATTATCGAGAATTGAACAAGGCAACCTTAAAGGATCATTTCCCTCTACCTTTTATTGATCAGGTACTAGACACTTTAGCAGGTAAAAAGTATTTCTCATTCTTGGATGGTTTTAGTGGGTATAATCAAATTCAGGTAGCACCTGAAGATCAAGATAAGACCACATTCACCTGTCCATGGGGAACTTTTGCCTACCGAGTACTCCCTTTTGGATTATGCAATGCACCTGCTACTTTTCAAAGGGCTGTATTAGGTATCTTTTCAGATCTAATCCATGATTGTGTAGAGGTCTATATGGATGATTTTACAGTTTACGGTAATACATTTGAAGAAGCTTTGGAAAATTTGGAAAAAGTACTGATAAGATGTAAGGAAACAAATCTTTCTTTAAGTCATGAAAAGTGTTTTATGATGTTTACTGAAGGGATTGTTTTAGGACATCATATTTCAGGAGATGGGATTAAGGTTGATAGATCCAAAGTTGAAGTCATCTCTAAGTTACCTGTTCCAAATTGCCAGAAAGATGTTAGAAGTTTTCTTGGGTTTACTGGATATTACAGAAGATTTATTGAAAACTTCACTAAGATAGCATCTCCTCTTTTCAAATTGCTTACCAAAGACTGTGAGTTCAAATGGGATCCTGAGTGTCAGTCTGCCTTTGAAACTTTAAAGACTAGAATATCTGAAGCACCCATCTTAAGGGGGCCAAATTGGAAACTCCCTTTCCACATTTCTACTGATGCTTCAGATACAGCTCTAGGAGCTTTTTTGGGACAAAAGGATTTGATCCCTTATGCCATTTATTACACCAGTAAAAATTTGACTCCCACTGAGTTAAATTATACTGTTATAGAAAAAGAGTTCTTAGCTGTGGTACATGCGATCAATAAGTTTAGACACTACATAACCGGCTATGAAACTTTTGTCCATACTGATCACTCTGCCATAAGATATTTAATGAACAAACCTGTTACTAATGGCAGAGTTACAAGATGGCTTTTACTTTTACAAGAATTCAACATTACTGTGTTAGATAGACCTGGGAAACAAAACACAGTAGCTGATTTCTTGTCTAGAATCCAAAACACTAATGAAGATTCTCCAGTAGAAGATAAGTTTCCAGATGAATACTTGTTTGCAGTAACTACCAAGACTCCTTGGTATGCAGATATTGCTAATTATCTAGTTACAGGGAAGCTACCTCTACACTTATTTCCTAATGAGAAAAGGAAAATCATTCAGGAGAGTTCACATTATTCTTGGATTTCTAATGAATTGTTCAAAACAGGGCCAGATTGTATAATCAGAAGATGTGTTCGGGAAGATGAAATGCCTGACATCCTTAAGGCATGTCATGATGAACCATGCGGCGGACACTTTGCTGACAAGAGGACAGCCTATAAAATCCTTTCTCTAGGATATTATTGGCCTTCTCTCTTTAAAGATGCAAAGCAGTATGTTAGAAGGTGCGACAGCTGCCAAAGAGTTGGGAGACCAACTCCTTCAAATGAAATGCCACTACAGCCACAGGTATGCATCGAACCCTTTGAGAAATGGGCTCTAGATTTCGTTGGACCTATTAATCCACCATCAAAGCAAAAGAAGTATATATTGGTTTGTACTGAATCTGTTACTAAGTGGGTAGAAGCAAAAGCTTTGCCTTCTGCCACTGAAAATTCAGTTGTTCAATTTCTTTTTGAGGATATTTTCACTCGTTTTGGTGTCCCAAGAGAAATTGTAACAGATCAAGGAAGCCAATTTACATCTAAATTGATGAAGAAGCTGATGGAGGAATATAAGATCAAGCACAGAACATCTACTCCATACCATCCGCAATCAAATGGCCAAGTGGAATCTACCAATAAAGTTCTTGAAGGCATTATCACCAAGACTGTTCATCTTCATAGAAGAGATTGGGCGGAAAGGCTTCCTGAAGCCTTATGGGTCTATAGAACTACATGGAGGAACACAACAGGACATTCTCCCTATGAACTTGTTTATGGGAAGGAAGTCCTGCTCCCCATTGAGTTCCAAATCAAGACCTTCAAGATGGCAGTCCAATTGGGGATGAGCCTCTCGGAAGCCCAAAAACACAGAATGGACCAGCTAAATGAGCTAGATGAAATAAGACAAGATGCAATTCTAAGGACCGATCTAGTTCAGCACCAAAGAACTAAATGGCATGATCGACACATCAAAGAAAGAAAGTTTCAGAAAGGAGATTGGGCTCTATTGTTTAATTCAAAGTTTAAAGACTTCAAAGAAAAATTTCAAACTCATTGGCTTGGGCCATATGAGATTGATGAAGTCTTTAGCAATGGAGCAGTTCGAGTGAAAACTATTGATGAATTTCATACTCCTCTTATTGTGAATGGCCATCGCTTGAAGATCTACCAGAAGCCACTCTCAAAAGAGGAATTTGTCAAGTTGTTTAAAGAAGATTCTGCAATCAGGTTGGTGGAGAAGGATTCTTCTCCTCCATCAGCCTAATCTTTGGTTTTTGAAAAAAAAAAGAAAAAAAAAAAAGAAGAAAAAAAAAGAGAATAAAAGTATAGGCCTGAAAACCAGTCTCTGATTGGCAGTCCTATGCAGAAAATCTGAGGTGAAAATCAGGGTCACCTGACACCTCACATTTTCCAAAAAAAAAAAAATCTCTCTCTTCTCCTTATTCCATCTCATTTCGCCATTTCATCTACTTCATTCACCATCTCATTCATCCAATCACTCTCACTCCACCTCATTTCTTTCCATCCATCCATCCATTACATTCCATCTCACCAATAAAGTCATTGTCAGATTTATTTCACACAGCTAAAGTTGTTTTGTGCAGACAGAGGGTATCACTGCAGTTTCCGCAGCTGAGGAGCAATTCCGCAGCCAACATCCCAATTCCGCAGCCGATACACTTTCTGCACCTGCATAAAAAAACACAGTCTGTTTTAAGAAGGAATCTGCAGTCCAAAAGTCATCAGCAATAATTGAAAAAGGTCAAATAGCAGCAATAAACAATGAAAGGTTGGTGTCAGATGAGCAAAAGGAATCAAAGCGCGGATACATAAGGTATGATCTAATTTCTAAACCTACGGTTATAACATTTTGCATGGTTTCCGGATTGTGTTTTCAGCCATTTAATGTAATGATTGCCAATCCTTTCCATTACTCGACCGGAAATCCACGTATCTCTCAGCCTTAACAGTCCCTATTCATCACGATTTTTAAAACTCAAACACGGCTGCTCTTCCATTTAAACTCTTGTACCTGAGTGACGTAGACAATTGTACTACGGCTCTCTGTGTTATGATTCCACAGCCAAATGTACACTCATGACCGATGTCTAAGGGACTTAACCGTTTCTTCCCATTATTCATAACCCTCGTACGCATGTGTAATCTCATTCACGCTGTTGATTCACTTCTGCATTTCCCTTGTTTTCCACTGCTCTGCCTTATTCACTACTCTGCCACCGTAACCATACTCTGTTTCATTTTTTCCCCTCTGCTAAACTTTGACCACTGTTATGAGTGTATTACGGCTGTTATGTTGAAGCCGTAAATCTGTTGTGTTGAAGCCACTGTTGAAGCCGTATAACCCTTTCTCCAAAGTATTAAAACAGAGCCGTAAGACAAGCCAGAGAGCTGATGGGTAAACTTTTGAGGGCAGAGCCAGAGGGCTCCAAATTTCTGGAAGGATATCCCCAAATCAAAGACGCTTTGCAGAAGGCAAATTGGCTCCAGTGCATCCAAAAATTCAAGGGTTACCATAGAGAGGTCACAAAGGCTTTTGCACGTTCTTTCCAAGACAAAGACAACCAAGTGGAGATAGGAGATCTGAAATTTACAGTCACCGAAAGAAGTTTAGCACAGGCCACTTCACTACCACAAACTGGGGAGAGATGGTTCAAAAACCGATCAGTACAAGACCAGCAATGGAAGCAAATTCTGAAGAATCCAGGTATGGACACTAGCATTTTTACAAAGGGAATCCCTGTTAGTCTTGTCAAAGAAGAATGGACAACTTTGCTTCTGTTAGTACAGAAATTCTTTACATGTGAAGGAAGATTCGGAGTTTTGTATGTCTACCATGCCAAAATTATGATGCATTTCTTAGGAGAGCATGACATTAACCTTCCATATTTTTTACTCTCAAGCCTTAGAAAAATGTGCTCAATAGTCCAAAGAAACCCAAGAAACATTGAGCCACATTTGTATCATCATGGGCTTGTCAAGATACTAGTTGAAGAACAGTTGAAAGCAAAAAGAGATACATGGGAAAGATTTCTTGTAAGGAATCATTTCCAAGAGATAGGGGAAGCCTCTGGTGGTTCACCTCAAGTGCCTAAAAAGAGTAGAAGGAAAAGAAGAGAGGAAATTACCCCAGAAATTGTTGTCCAATTAGAAACTGTTGTCCCTGAAATTGTTGTCCAAGAAGAAATTGCTGCACATCATTCTGAAGAAGAAAATGACCCTGAGCCTACTGTAGATATTGACCAAACAGCCCAAGAAATCATTACAGAAACCCTGCAAGAAATTGTCCAAGAAGCTGCTCAAAAGAAAAAGGAGAGTAGGAAGAGACAAAAGAAAGATAAAGGAAAAGCTATAGCCCAAGAAATCTACCTTACTCCTGAAAATTCCAGTGAAGAGGACACTCAGCCATTGGCACATAGATTGGCCCAACTTCATGAGGCCGCCCTTTCCAAGAAGATGCAAAAACAAAAGCAAAAGCAACAAAAGGAAAAATAGAGCATCACCACCGTGAGGAGGAGCAGCAGGATACAAAACAAAGTGGGGGCCACAAAGGATAAAGAGTCACTCATTATTGACTTGAGCACACCTGAAAAGGTTGCTACAAGACTTGACTTTAAGAAAAGCCCTCCACATGTTGAGCATGTTGAGACTAGTCCTCCACGTGAAGAAAGTCCGTTTGAGCATGAACCTGAATTTGAGCATGAGCCTAGTCCAAA
The DNA here is from genome assembly GCA_031772625.1 of Pinus tabuliformis. Lineage (NCBI taxonomy): Eukaryota > Viridiplantae > Streptophyta > Pinopsida > Pinales > Pinaceae > Pinus > Pinus tabuliformis. The sequence continues at coordinate 978,197,877 of CM062810.1, forward strand.
GAGGTCACCAGAGATTGACCCAGATCAGCAAAAAGTTTATAACTACCTGGAGAAGTTAGAACAAGCTGCTGCTGGTCCAAGCACTGTTCTACCTCTTGAGTAGCAAGTTCACTCACTCAAACAGGAAATTTTTGAGCTTGAAGTTTTAAATCGCCACATCATACAAGAGAATGAAAAATTGAAGGAGCAAGCTAAGGTGGACAAGATGGTCCACGATAATACCATGCTTCATCGGGGCCTTTGGCAAAGGGAAAACAGAAAGCTAAAGAAGAAATGCAGGAAGCTAAGCAGAGCCTTGGTCAATATAAAATTCAGATGCTTGGTGAGGAAACCAAGAGTCAATGTGGCTACACAGAGGAAGAGGAGAAGACTAGATGTCTTAGCAGAGACATCTCAGCGGGTGCATTAAACAATGTTTTCGTTGCATGAGGACATGCAACACCCTCGTAGTGGGGGTATGTAGAGCCTCTAACTTGCACCTAATTACCTATCATTACCTACAGCTTTTCCTCACTTATCCCTCTCTTTTGCCCTATTTTCCTCATAAACCTACCCAGATCATTACATTTGATGTCTTTAAGCATGATTGGTTAACTTTGCTAATGTTTGACTGTTTGTCTAGATTTTTGACATATGCACAGAGATTCCGCAGCTGTCTGGCAATTCCGCAGCCATTCAGCAATTCCGCAGCTATCTATTCATTCCGCAGCCTTTTCATTGATCTCTATGTTCCACGTGTCATTTTGAAAAACGAATCACATGGGCACGTGGGAATGAAGGTGTTAAAGGTTCCTATGCTATTGGTTCGGTCAGCAATGCCACGCACACCTCCGGTCAACGTGGATCAAACTTCGGTCAACAAAGCCAGCTCAAACGGTGCTGCGTGCGCTGAAAGGTCACGTCACTCCAGATGGCGATTCCTCCACGCTACGCAGGTTATGGGAGATAGGATCTAACCTTGGATTCAACCTCCATGACGACCGTACCCTCCAGATAAAACACGGACCTGTTTACGTGTTGCTGTACCTTTAATTAGCATGACTGTTAGTTAATTTCTCGTTTCATGTTTTACACAGTAGGCAGTTGTTCATACGCCTATAAATCCAGCGTCTGCATACGCTTAAGAGTTAGTTTTTAGGTGCTGTGTTTATGTAATTGCTGCAATTTTAGTGTATACAGAAACTCTGTTTTAAAGCTGCTGTTTCAACACTTTTTACTGTAATTTCTGCATATGAGTTAATAGAAGACTGTGCTGTTTTGACTTCAAGTAGCTGATCTTTCCTTGGGTTTTGTGGATGGAGGGCCCCCATTCATAACAGCCTTTGTACAGTAAATTTACCTTTATGTTCTTGCCATTTCCTTCTTTTGAATTCAGCAATTTTCCTTTTCCTTAACACATGTACAGTTTTGATTTACTTTCATTTCCAGCATTTACTTTAACTGATCAGGATTGTTTTCTGCAAGTGTTAGCCTGGGATTGTGTGTCTTTGTTGTATTTGCTTTATCTCTAATGGTATTTTCAGTTGTCATATTCATAGTTGCTGCCTTTACTCTGTTTTTCTAGCTTGATTTCTAGTTTAGTTTCTCAAGTTGTATGCTAACATATTGATGGTCTCCTTATCATAAGTTGTTCATCTTTAAGAGATCAGAATACTAATAAAGTACAGCTTGTTTTGAGTAGTTTTTGACTTATATCACTAACTCTTTCTTCACTTGTTACACATTACAATGTATGTTGGAAGCAGAATGTTGGAGAAAGGCACAGTGGTGTTATAATTTGTCATCTTAGAGCTCGATTACTTTTTAGACTTATATCTAACTACTTCTTAATCGTGTTTCACATAGTACTATATGTTGGAAGCAGAGTGTTAGGAAGAGATGAACATTATAATTGGTCTTTAAAGTGGTTTTTCTTAACTTTTTATTGCAGCAGCATGAGTAGTGACTAGTGCCATTAGAAAGTGGTTCTTTGCTTTCTGTTTCATTTCAAGTTATTTCTTTCAAGCTCTTTCTTTGCAAGTTTAGAAGGTGGTTAGAAACCACCAGTAACACACACTCACTCATTTAGAAATCAACTTACACACACTATCACTCATCTGTTTATAAAACCTCCATTCCATCTTAGGAAGATAAATTGACCACAAACAACACCCCCAAACGACAAAAAGATCTAAGAGGTTGCTTAAGTACATATAGTACACCTTCACTTCATCAGCTTACGAGCCCCGGGTTGACAATTTATGATAGCAATTTAGACAACACTAAATTGACTAAACAAGAATCAAAATCTCTAAGTTGTACATCTCCCACATAGGGTGTCAGGTTGAATGATCGATCCCCAAATCAATCGAGATCATGAAGGTACAACTCAGAAAACAAATTTTATTTTGATAAATTAGTAGTTCAAAAATTTTCCACGAAGTCTTGGATCTCCCTTGGTTATTAATTGGAAGAGATAACGTTTTTATTGCAAATATAAAGGATAAGAAGGAGAGGGAAGCTTACGAAACAATAAGGCATTAATGATGTCATAAACGAGCTCCTTTTATTTTTGTAATAACATAACCTCTCCTTGTAGTTCCTTCATCTATGTCATTCCTTGATTCCTCTCCTTCTGAATTTTCACAAATTTTACAATTCGTAATTTTTCAACTCACTCCTTTTTAAACTTATTGATCATTTCCTCGTGCTTCTTTCAGAAGATGACTTCTTCTTTGGAAAACAATGCTAATTTATCCCACTACTCTAGTACCCTCATTAAATATTCAAATTTAACAAGAATTTTTTCAGATCTTGTTTCAACATCTGTTGGGAGTTTAAATTAATGATTAAATCTCTTAATATTTAATTGTCAACCAAGACTCGTAAGCACGAGTTGTATTGTGTTTTTGGTTCAAGATTAAATTTAGAGTATGTAATTTTCCCTTTATCGTTAAGTAATAAATGATGGAAGAGAAAAAATACTAATTAACCACTCATCTCATTCTTAGAAAACATAAGCAATCTAAAACAAATATATTTAACTCAATCCACTCTGCTCTTTATTCTAATTCTCTGCAATCAAAAGACAATCTTACTGAAATCGAAGGATAAATGAAATTCACTCCAACTACAAATCTTAAGAAAGGATTCAAACTTCTAGCTATTAAAGAAATCAAGCATCTATTTACTTGTAACGAAATATGATAATTCTAAAATAAAATCCTGATCTGCTATCTTCAATCCATTCAAACCAAACTACCTTTAGTTGGAAATGAAACACCTTCCAAACTTCACTCTGAAGGACTATAGAAACTACCTCTACGAAGATGAAACCTTGACATATTTATCTAAGTCTGTTGATATCAAATCCTATGCTACTTCATTTAAAATGGGAATCTAGTTTATTCTAGAATTAACCATCCTCAAACAACTCAAAGTAATGTAAAAGATCAAATCACACTAGAAATATAAATCACACAGTTCAATGCTTGAAATCCACATTTATTCTACAGTACTGGACGTAAAAATCAATCTTAATCTGTTATGAAGGAATGGATCTAAATTATCCTATGATAGTTTAATCACTCAAATCAATTCTCTTGAAGAAATGCTTTATAATAAATCACACTGTGAAAACTAAATCGTAATGCTTTAAATGAATTGAAGAATTCAATGGTGGAAATGGGAAACACAATTCCTATTGTCACTAACTAAAATTCATTTTAAAACACAATCCAAACTCATAACATAAATCAATCTCTCAATTATACACAAGGAAATCCACACTCACTCTCATACCATTCACCATAAATTTCATTAATGGGACAGACACATTGAAGTAAGCACACAAAGATTGTGTTATATCGCCTCAAAACAAAATTGATTTTCCTATCATAGATATTATGATCATAAATATAAATGAAATAACATAACATGTTTTTGTATCAAAATACTAACTCAGCGTTTTATGAGGAATAGAGAATACCTATGTGTTAACAATGTTAAAAAATTATATATTATAGAGCAATGGAACACATAAAATATTGCATAAATATAAACACAGAAAACAAATGAAAAAAAGAGAGACATAGATATATGTGGTTCACCGAATTTGTGCTATGTCCACGAAGAAACAGTCAGTCCTTCCTTTTATATTATCCAATAAAATGAAGAAATACAACCTACAGCGGATCTGTTGTAATTCCCTCTTCGCTCTCACAAAATCTCCTCTTTCTTTCTCGCTCAGAATACAAATCTACATAGATGCAATACAATTACCTCCTATATAGCGATGGGGTTGCCTTCTATGGTAAAGAACCCTAAATTGAACATAAATTCTACCATCATATTTCCGCCTAATGAACACCCCAGATTGACTACGAAATTACAACATTTTACAAGGCGATTTTACATATATTCTAGCTTCGAGGGTGATGCCCCTGATCCCTCACCAGGGGGGGTGGGGCTCTAAATAATCACTGTTGCCCCCCCTAGACCCCCCTGGTGGTACACATTTATGGGAGGTGTTGTCACCACATTACGAACTGGGGTCGAATGTAATGATACCTCTGAATAAATAAGATAATCAGGCTCCACACCAAATAGACAATTTATGCACAATATATATGAAAAATAACGGTATATGCACTCAAAATTATTTATCGGGTTATCTATCAATGAATGAAAGGTTCTAACGATTGGGATAAATCCAATATCAAATGGAATTTCTCACGCATTTGTACAAGAAACCTTAGCGAACTCACAACAGAACTGGATAGAAAATGAATGTGATGAACTATCACACAATGATACACGTATGAACTAACAGTGAAGATTTCTCCCAGATGATGGTGGGCCTTACCACACTTCAATAAGCTTTAAACACCTTGTAGGAAGGAAATATTTAAAAAATTCAACTTAAAAACTCACAATAAGCCATAACACGAAATGATTTGGACTCAAAGCATAGTCGTGATATTAATTGGAACATGTTCTTCAATTATGAATAACAATGTATGAAAAAGAACATGATAACTCAATAGTTTACAATAATAACCTTCTTAAATCTAATTCATTATAGTACTACCCTTTATAGGCAATGATTCACAATTCAAAATGGAAATAAACCCATACATGGAAAACTCAACGAATTTACTAAATCAGACTTGAGATTCGATTGCTTGAACAATTTCGTTCTCCTTGGCAAAACATATTCCAACAAATTCCAACATTAGCATGGACCTGTTTCAATGAGGATGTAGAAAATCTTTGCTATGGAAAACATCGAGCTCAAGCTCAGTCAAAATATTCAACTATGGTGTTCAAGCCTCTAGAAGTATGAAGTCATGGAAAGAATCTACTGGGCCTCCATGATTTTGAGTACATATCATAGACCGAGTTGTTGAGTACATAAATGAAAAAAAAAATTTGTTGACAAGCATTCCCTCCATCATTCATTGACCTCTCCATACTGCTGAAAATATTCACGCTTAACCCATAATCATTAGTCAGCTTATTAGGAATATAACTCAAACCTACTCAAACTTAACCAAAAAAAGAAAAATGACACTAATGTAATGCATTTACCTCATGTCAGGGTCTTAGCAGGGTTTAAGACAATGATGATGATGGAAAGGTAGGTGAAGGGGTATTTCCTTTGACAAAAGTGGGAAAAATTGGAGGTGATAAGTGGTCAAATTGGGGACAAAACGAGGCACCAACATCCCCCCATGTCGTTTTGGATGCATGTCCTCATGCATCTGCTATAGTTAGCCAAAAGGAAGAGGTTGAAAAATAAAAAGGAACCCTAGTCAAAGACTAGCATTCTTGACCAAAAATTATATTCCATGCTTAATTGGAGTAGAACACTTCTTAAATTGTAAAGTCAATCCTTGTGCACTTAACTTCTTAGTGGGCACGAACCTTAAGGCCTTCCAATGCAATAACTATCTATTTTTCCTTTTCAGATCATCATTATGGGCATAAAGTTGAAGATTAGAGTCCCTAACCTAATTATTAACTTCCCTTACATAATGGAACAAGACCTTGTATTTGTTGGCTTGTTCTTAGAGCTTAACAATTTTCTTTTGCAGCTTGACCAGTCAGATCTTAAGGTTCTCCTCGTCATCAAGAGTTGGAGTCTTTGCAAGTGTTGTCAATTGGTGAGATGCACTACCTCGAGGTTCATTACTGGTTCTTTACCTTGGTGAAGAAACATGTTGGTTTTCTTTAGTAACACTTTTACTTAATCAATGTCGAATAGGGGATAGTGTTTCCAGGTCATGTGCAATATCCACGGGGATTTCCACTTCAAATGTGGGCATAGCTACATTTTCAAAGGACAACCCTAACTTCTTAGCAATGGAAATAGGAGATGATGGAATATCAACATGTTCAGAACTTGCAACCTTAGATATGGAATGTTTAGTTCTAGTCATCCTGCGGGTTCTACGATGGCCTTGGGCAGAGGTCTCCACAGTAGAAATTGAGGGCTTGTGGGTAGTAAAGAGAATTCTCCTGCACTTTTTTTTGGCTTGGTGCATTCATGAGGTTTTTGAGCCTTTGACTAGGGTTCCACACCCTTTTCTTGCACCATAGGGATCATCTAAGGTCAGTCTATCTTGGCCCTATTCCTTTTACCTTTTTTCTTCTTGTCTACTTGGTTCTTCAAAGAAATATCATCCTCGTCATATTTCAAAGAAGGGCTTGCTTCTTGCGGGGTTTCATATGTAGGGGCAGTAGAATCAGTAGGAAAGGTAGGGGTTACTTGGGAGGGCACATGAATTGCACTCTTGTGTCTCAAGGATCAGCCCACCAATATTTATCGCTTTTTGACCTGAGTCTTTTCCCCAAGGAAGTTATCCACCAAGAAATCTTGCCAAGATTCCTTACTCCCTTGAAGTTTGGAAACTACTATAATATTGATGAGACTGTGATGACACAATGTTGTTTCATACTTTTTACTTTCAAACTATACAGCTCTGGCCATCTTGTGTAAGCTCAACCTCAGAAAATGAGGAATGTTTACCTAGGTATCTTCAGTGAAATAGGTCAACAAATGAATATAGTAAAGAAATACAATGACATACCTCCCTTCACAAGTAAGGAAGCACTAAAACATCATGATGAGAGGGTTCCACTACTCTTCTATACAGCTCCGCAACACACCTTTTTCCCAACTGAGTGATCAATATGTTGGGTTAAAGAACATGGTGAAATTTGGAATATTTAGCTTCCCACCTTTGAAGAATGGTTCACCCTTCGAGGGAAACCCTATAGCTATGCTCGATGATTCTTTAGTGACTTTGAAACTTAAATTCCCAATCTTGACGTGTTCCCCATTGAAGTTTTGGGTAAACTATAGAGCAACCTTATCATTATAGCCCTGATTTTTTTGTAAAAATGTCATCCATCCTCACTCCTCCACAACTCCTTTGCATTGTTGATATTTGGGACTGCACGAAAATTGCCCAAATGTGGTCTCATGGGGGTCAACCCCCATGATAACTGGCACCATGATTCAGTTACAAATGAACCCTTGCAATACTAAAAAGAAATTTTCTTCTTTGTTAATTAACAATTCCACGGTCTCTATTTAAGCTTCTCCCAACATCTCAAAATTCGGCCAAATTACAACATGGAGTCGATCATTAAAAATTAAGGGAAGCATGGGAATTGAGGTGAAATGATAGCAATGACCCATATGTAAATGATGTGGACTGATAGTGCTCAAGCCGAGTTAGAGTTTGCACAAGCCATCATGATTGATCAGATATATTATGAGATGGTAGTGGGGAGAGGACGAGGGAGTATATGATTATACAATGTGAAAAGGAATATAGGAAAGGAATATACTATTAAAGGATTATAGGAATATAAAATGATAGTAGGAAAGGAAGATTGGATTATGATCACCATTTAGGAGGATGGATAGTTAGAGGTTCATAACATATAGCATACATTTCAACTTATCATGATCAATCTCAAGAAATTTTAAGCACATATCAGAGCCAACTTATAATGATATAGGATAATAATTTTGTGAAGGTGACCGAGCTTTGTAATAGCAACAAGGTACTGAACAAAAAAAAATGCTGATAGGAATGGAACTTATGCTACAAATGTGCTCTACAACCACTGTTTTGTAAATGTAATTTTAATGGCAGAAGTTAATTTTACAAAGTTAAGTACAGAAGTAGAGTACGGAACCTATAAATTTCTCTTTGCATAGTGCCATATAGATTACTGAGTTGTAGAGATGACCATCCTTGGCTGATAGTAGAAATCAACATTGGCTATGAAGTGATCCTTATGCAAATGAAACATAACACCAAACATGCTCTTAAAAAATTTTGTTCTTAGAATACATCCATAATAGAAGACTATAATTTTTACATAGTATAGCACATAAAACTGCTAAATATAGAGTGTAGAATATAGAATTTGGAAATTTCTTTGCTCAATGCCATGTGATGTGCTCATTATTTCCTTTTAGAAGATAAATAAAACCTATTTATCACCCCATGGATTTTAACCAAGCCTAGGATGATGATTTCCTGAGCCATTTCTTATTTAGAGAGCTTGGAATGACCATAAAGAAATCTCTAGGGGGTTTATTTTCCGTAAGTATTCTACTAAGCTTGGAAAAGAATAATTCTATACCCAGCAGATCCCTAACTATTGTTACTCTATTATTTTAATGAGCCTAAAGTAGCCACTGCTCGAGGTTGTCATATTTAGAGAGTTTGAACCACCAAAAGAAGACTCCAAGGGGCTTTTCTTCTGTAAATATTTCCTTAAGGTAGAAAAAGAATAAATGTGTACTCAAGGAATCCCTAGGGTACCACTATCCCATGTAGTTTTATGAGTCTTGATCAGTTACTGCTCACGAGTTTCAATTTTTGAGAGTCTGAAAATGTCCAGAGAAGACTCCAAAAGGGCTCCTTTTCCATATCAATATGTCAAGTCTTGTTAAGGGAATAAACCTTCCCAAGAAATATTTATCCTTTATTCTACATGGGTTGTGGGGAGAAACACCTAGACATATAAAAATTATAGCCCACCAACTATATATATATATATATATATATATATATATATATATATATATATATATATATATATATATATATATATCTATTAGATCAACCAGATGAATCGGCAAGAAGCTAGTCATTTTCATGGACCAGCTCCACCTCTAGATCTCTTCTTACCTCCTACAGAAATTGTTATCAGGAGAATGGTTGGTGATAAATCTTGAGTCAGTAGCCATTTAATAGAAAAGAGGTATGACTTCCATCAATAGTTTTATTGCGAACTGAGCCATTGTTGAAAACATCATCCACCTCATAGGGACCTAACCATCTAGTGGAGAATTTGTCTTTAAATTGTTTGAACATACTTTCATAAAGCAAGGCCCAATCTCCTCGACATAAAATTTTCTTCTTAATAAACTTATGATGCCAACGAGATCTCCGATCTTGCTCCAACATGGTTCAAAGGAATGTATCCTGTCTAATTTAATCTAGCTCGTTCAGTTGCATTAACCTTTGTTCTTGGGCTTCATTAAGATTCATCCCGAGTTGAGTAGCAGTCTGAAATGTTTTCACTTAAATCTCAATAGGTAGCAACAACTGTTTACCATAAACTAACTCGTACGGGGTGTGCCTCGTCACATTCCTCCAAGTTATGTGATAAGCCCATAATGCTTCCAACAACTTTTCATCCCAATCTCTATGATGCAACTGAATGGTCTTGGTTAATATGGATTCTAACACTTTGTTTGTGGACTCTACCTGCCCATTGGCTTAGAGGTGGTAAGGAGTAGATTTCCAATGTTTGATTCAGTATTATTCACTGATAGCCTTCACCAATTTTGATCTAAACTATGTTCCCTGGTCAGTAACCATCTCCTGGGGTACCCCAAATCTAGTGAGGATTTCCTCAAAAATAATTCCACTATCGCTTTCTTGTTTGTAGCATACAAAGCCTTAGATTCCACCCACTTCGTAACATATTTGGTGCAAACCAAAATATACTTTTTCTTCTTCGAGACGGGGGAGACAGGTCCCACAAAACCTAATTCCCATTTCTTGAAAGGCTCTACTGATATTTTAGTCTGAAGGGGCATCTCATCCGAAGGAACTGCCCTCCCCATCCTCTAACAAGCGTCATAACTGGATACAAACTTTTTCGCATATTTGAAAAGAGAGGGCTAATAATACCTTGTACAAAGGAATTTGTATGTAATCCTTTTCTCTGCAAAGTTCCCCCCACAAGGCTCACTGTGGTAGGCATTCAACACATCAAATATCTCATTTTCTCACATACATCGCCTCATGATCAAGTCGGCTCCAGTGTAGAACAAAGGTCCATCGATCTAGGAGTAGTTGGCACTTCACTATATGATGTTATGGTTCTCCCTCGTAGATAGATTCTAAGGAAGCTTCCCCTACACTATGTAGTTGGCAACATTTGTAAAACAAGGACTAATGGTAGATATAGTAAATAGTTCATCATCTAGAAAATCATTAGGTATTGGATTTGGTACATTTACCTGCATGGGATTCATTTGAGACAAGAAGTTAGCTGCCAAATTATCTCGCGCAGGCCTATCAATCATAGTTATATTAAATTATTGCAAAATAAACAACTATATTGTGATCCTACCATTAGTTATAGGATTGTTCATCAAGAATCTAATGGAAGAATGATCGATATGGATGAAAGTCTCATAACCAATTATGCAATGTCTAAATTTTCTAATGGCATGAATAACTACTAACAGTTCCTTTTCAGTAACTATATAATTTAGTACAGTAAGGGAAAGATTCTTGATAACAAAATAAATAACGTAAGGAGTGTGATCTTCCATTTTTCCAAGATTATTCCAAGTGAATATCTAAAGCATCGGTGCGAATGTGGAATGGCAAGTACAATTTTGGCCACCTCCATACTGGAGCAGTGGACAACCTATCTTTTAATACTTGAAAAGCAAGTTGACAATCATCATCCCAACCAAAGTCAACGTCCTTAGTTAATAATTTAAATAAAGGTGCTACCATTCTTGTAAAATTTTCAATAAATCGATGATAGTAACCGACATTTCTTAAGAAAATTCTTACCATTTTTGTGAACTAGGAATTGAAATATGTGAGATTACCTCAATATTCACTGGATCAACTTTGATTCCTTCAAATGAAATTTGATGGCCCAAGACTATCTCCATAGTTTGCATCATTCTTCATTTACTACTGCTAAGGCCTAGGTTGGCTTCCTGACATCGAATCAGTACATTTTCTAGATTTTCCAGAGCTTGGCAAAATTCATCTCCATATAATTTGAAGTCATCCATATAGACTTCTACATAGTCATGGATCAGGTCATAAAAGATGGCTAGGACAACTCACCGAAAGGTAGTTGGGGCATTGCAAAGGCCAAAAGGGAGAACTCGATAAGCATAGGTACCCAAAGGGCAAGTGAAAGTGGTCTTCTCTTGGTATTCCTCAGCTATTTGAATCGGTTTATACCCGTTGTACCCATCTAGAAAAGATAAATGATTCTTACCAGAGAGTGTGTCATGTACTCAATCGATTAATGGTAGCGGAAAGTAATCTTGTAGGGTAGCTTTGTTTAACTCCGTGTAATCAACACATAAGCGCCACTTACCATTCTTCTTCGAAACCACCACTAAATGTGATGCCCATCTATTATCAAAAATAGGATAGATAAAATTTGTAGCCAATAACTTCTATAACTCATTTTAAAAATTTCTTTCAAGGCTGGGTTCATGCGTTTCTGTGACTACCAGATTGGTCTCATCTCTTCATTGGTGTAGATGTGGTGGATGCATGTATCTGGGTGTATTCCCTTCATGTCCAAATAGTCCTAGGCAAAAGCTCCAGATTTTTCTTGCACCATGCTCAACAATTGTTGCTTCTCTTCTTCATTTAGATCATTGCCAATGTACAAAACTTTTCCTTCGCTGATTGGTTTGGTAGTGAGCTCATTGTTATCCTCTACTTTTGTGAATGAGGAAAATATATCTAGATGACAAGCTTCCTGAAACTCATTATTGAAAAAATGTTGATAACTAGTAAAAGAAATAGGATAATCGATAAAAGAATGATCAGATAAAAATTTCTACAAAATATGATCTTCTGATTGTTCTTGGAGTCCTCTAGATTGTTCTAATGATAATAAAGGAAACATACAATCGTCATCATCATAAGGACTCTCTAGCTATAAATTTACTTCAACAGCAGTTTGAGCAGGGGGGAAAATTAACAAGGTTTGATTATATAATCCATTAGAAATGACCATTTCTCCACTTTGGATCCCTATGATAGCATCTGCAGTGGCTAACCAAGGATGTCCTAGGACTATAAAGTTTCCTCATTTTTTAGAAGAAATGTCAATGAAATCGATGGGATATTTCCAGGAAGCAATTGTGACTACTATGTCTTCTAGAGTTCCCATGTGTTTAATAATGGATTTATCTACCAATTCTAAAATAATAGGTGTAGGTGTGATCCCTTGCAATTGTAAAGATGTCATGGTTTCGAAACTCATGGCATTCATCATTGCTCCTATGTCTACAAGGGTGTTTGGTAGAAGTACTCAATGGATTTCAATGGTCACTATGGGATTCCCTGGGTCACTATATTTTAATGGTAAATATGAGATCATCATGGACATTTCACTAATGACTTTTACGTTTTTGTTCTTGTGTCATTTCCTTCTTGGTTTCTTAATACATAGGTCTTTAATTATCTTAGTGTATATATGAATGTCACTAATGGCTTGTAATAGTGGAATTTTAATATAAACATTCCTTAATTCCAATTCTAAATCATATTTGACTAGGATTTCTCTTAAGGAGGTTCATTTGGTTCTTATTTTTGTTTTTGTTTCTCTTGTTGAATGTGATTTTCGGTTTGTTCTTGAGGGGCCTCTTCCTGAATAATGACAGCCGGTTTTTCCTTATTGATTGTTTTCCCGTATCGTAGTTGAATCTCATTTATTGGGAAAACAGTGATCATATAGGTAGGAAAAGTTTGTGCTTCTATATTTTTTACAAGCTGAGGTTGCTTATTATGGTTCGGATTATCTATGGGTTGTGTAGGCAACAAGCTAGGATGAGGCGGGTTCAGTGATGGTGGTGCCTATGAGGATGATTGGTTAGATGGTGTAGGTAAAATTTGGTGGAAAGGAGGAAGAGGTAGCGAGGGTTGTTGATAATGATTTGGGTTGCACCCCTACTATTAAGGTTGAATGTTTGGATTGTAGGATGTACTAGGAATGTTTGAGTATGGAGGATAGGATTGGTTTTGGGGCTGGAAATTGTTTCCATAAGGATATCCCCTCCAATACTGATTCCAAGGAGTGTTTTGTGATTGAGGATTAAACCAAGGAGGATAAGATGGATGGAAACTCCAAGGTTGGTTTTGACCATAAGCTTGAAAAATAGGATCATGAAATATGTTTTGATTTGGGCTTCTGCAAGAGGGTTTCCTGCTTGTTTGTGAGGAGTCACTTGTTTCAGCATTACTCTTATAGATAGCTTGTAAACTGGGAAGAGATGGAAACTTCTTGGTTTCATGTCCTAAGGCACAGATCCCACAAACCTCAATAACGTTAGTGGGTCACTCCCTCTCAGCATGCTTGCTTTTGCATTTAGGACAAAATATTTCCATGGCAACCCTATCATCTTCTTGTTTCTTTTTGAGTTTTATTGTGTCAAGCTAGTTACCAATAGTGTTTAGGATATCTATTTTGAAGTTTTCCAATAAGTTTCCTAATTCCACCCTAGTGACAACATTGGGTATAGATTTATGATTTCTTGACACATAATCTCGGGAATTGTCACGGAGCTTTTTGCCTACTTTAGCCTAACTTTATGAGAAAGTGCGACATAGTTCATCCACTTCAGCAAAAAGGATTTTTATAAATATCCCCACCACTTAGATGATTTAAGGTTTCAATACATTCATCCCTCAGCCCCTTTAAAAATATAGTTTTGACAGTATTCTCATCTAGATGTGCCCCTCGATATTTATGGAAATTATAAAAGAAACAGTCCATGTATTCTTCTAGGTTCTCGTCTTCTAATTGTTGCATCTTAAGAATATAATTCACATCCATAATTTTGAAGAAGTCTTGGTATTTATTGAGAAAGATGAACTTCATATCATCTAAGGAGTAGATGGTATGTTCACCTAAGCTCATAAACCATCTAAAGGATGCATCTTTCCAGGTGGCAGGGAATAGCTTGAGCTTATGTGCATCCTCATAATAATTATAACACCTACATAAAATATCAAATTCAAATAATAAGCAATTTGGGTCTTTGGAGGACTTAACGTAGAAGAGCAGAAGAGATGTCATTAGTATGTTTTTCATAGTGATATTCCTGGTTACATATGGAATAGGAAACCCAAAAGTGGTTTCCTCCTCTTCTTCTGCTTCTTTTGGTCCTTCCCTTGGTCCTTCATAGTTTCCTCTGAATAGGTTGTGATGTGGACCTTCTCCTTGCCTAAGATGTTCCTCATTGTTCCATCCTAATATATGACGACGTTGACCTTCTCCTTCTCCTAGACATTTATCATTATTTCTATTCTCTCCTCCATGGTTGGCCATGTATACTATAGATTATTTAAGAGGTATGTTGATGATTACCTAGTCAACAAGAGCTGTTGAAGAATGGTCCTTGATATTAGTTGATTCTAGATCTGGGATTGGTTCTTCTAATACAATTCCTTCTATAATTCCAAAAATAATATGTTCAACTATTTCCTCGTCCTGATTCAAGATCTTCCTCTCCAAAGCTACTTTTCTTTCAACACCTCCTTCTTCTTAATTTATTCCTTCATATTGATTAGTAGGATTAGTGATTGGTGTATTTGCTAGACCAAAAGTTGAAGGAAATTTTGAACTAGGAATAAATGTACCTTGACTATCCCTTCGCCTACTTCTACTTCTACACATAAATAAAAGGAAATAAAAGTTCAAAGATAAGCAAAGAATATCAGACTTTGGAGCAACCCCACAATAGTGGATGTGTGCCTCTTCACTCACGTCTTACCATATTCTCTCCTCCCCCTGACTAGCTGCAATACCTATGAAACTATGTAATAATAATCTTACCTGAACCAAAATATAACTCCCAGGAAACGATGGCAAAATGTTGGGAGTTTAAACTAGTGATTAAATCCCTTAATATTTAATTTTCAACTAGGACTTGTAAGCACGACTTGTACTGCGTTTTTGGTTCAAGATTAAATTTAGAGTATGTAATTTTCCCTTGAGCGTTAAGTACAGAATGATGGAAAAGAAACAATACTAATTAAGCACTCATTTCATTCTTAGAAAACATAAGAAATCTGAATGAAATCTACTTAACTCAATCCACTTTGTTCTCTATTCTAATTCTCTGAAATCGGTAGACAATTGAACTGAAACCGAAGGATAAATGAAATTCACTCCGACTACAAATGTTAAGCAAGGATTCAAACTTCTAGCTATTAAAGAAATCAAGCATTTATTTACTTGTAACGAAATATAATAATTCTAAAATCAAATCCTGATCTGCTGTCTTCAATCCATTCAAGCCAAACTATCTTTACGTGGAAATGAAACACCTACCAAACTTCACTTTGAATGACTATAGAAACTAACTATACAGAGATGAAATTGTTGACAGATTTATCTAAGTTTGTTGCTATCAAATCCTATGCTACTTCATTTAAAATTGGAATCTAGTTTATTCTAGAATTAACCATCTTCTAACAACTCAATGTAATGTAAAAGATCAAATCACACTAGAAATATAAATCACACAGTTCAATGCTTGAAATCAACCTTCTACAGTATTAGAAGTAAAAATAAATCTTAATATATTATGCGAGAATGGATCTAAATTATCCTATGATAATTTAATCACTCAAATCAATGCTCTTGAAGAAATTATTTACAATAAATCACACTGTGAAAACTAAATCGTAATGCCTGAAATGAATCAAACAATTCAATGGTGGAAATGGGAAACACAATTCCTATTGTTACTAACTCAAATTCATTTGAAAACACAATCCAAACTCATACCATAAATCAATCTCTCAATTATACATAAGGCAATCCACACTCACGCTCATACCATTCATCATAAATTTCATTAATGGGATAGACACATCGAAGTAAACACACAAATATCGTGTTGTATCACTTCAAAACACAATCAATTTTCCTATCATGGATATTCCAATCATAAATATAAATGAATGCACTTTAAATGAAAGAACAGATGATGGCTCTGTATCAAAAAACAAATTCAACGTTTTATGAGAAATAGAGCATAGCTTTGCGTTGGCGATTTACGCATAGTCTATATGAAAAATAACGATCTATGCACTCAGAATTCTTGATCAGGTTATCTATCAATGAATGCAAGGTTGTAATGGTTATGGTCAATCCAAAATCAAATGGAATTTCTCAGGCATTTGTACAAAAAACCTTACCGAACTCACACAAGAACTAGATAGAAAACAAATGTAATGAAATATCACACAAGGATACACCTACAAACTAATAGTGAATCTTGCTCCCAGATGATGGTGGGCCCTGCCACACTTGGGTAAGCTTTAAAAGACTTGCAGAAAAGAAAGATTTAAACATTCAAAATAAAAACTTAGAATAAGCCATAACTCGAAACAATTTGGGTTCAAAGCATAGCCATGATATTAATCGGAATAGAGTCTTCAATTACGAATAACAAAGTCTAAACAAGAACCTAATAACTCAATAGTTTGTAATAATAACCTTCTTAAATCTAATTCATTATAGTACTGGCCTTTATAGGCAATGATTCACATTCATAACAACGATAAACCCATACATGGAAAACTCCTCGAATTTACTAAATCGGACCTGAGATCCAATTTCTTGAACAATTTCATTCTCCTTGGCACAACAGATTCCAACAAATTCCATCATTAGCATGGACCTGCTTTGACGAGGATGTAGAAAATCTTCGTTGTGGAAAACATTCAGCTCGGGCTTGATCAAAATCTCCCGCTGTGATGCTCGAGCCTCTAGAAGGATGAAGTCGTGGAAAGAGTCTACTAAGCCTCGATGATTTTGAGTACATATCATAGACTAGGTTGTTGAGTATAGAAATGACAAAAAAAGACAGTTGACAAGCATTCCCTCCATCATTAGCTGACCTATCCATACTTCTGCAAATATTCTTACTTAACACATAATGATTATTAAGCTTATTAGGAATATAATTAAAACTTGCTCAAACTTAACCAACAATAGAAAAATTACACTAATGTAATGCATTTACCTCATGTCAGCATCTTAGCAGGGTTTAGGAGAGTGATGGTGATGGAAAGGTAGGTGAAGGGGTACTTCCTTTGACAAAAGTGGGAAAAAATGGAGGTGATAAGTGGTAAAATTGGGGACAAAACAAGGCACCAACAACATCCTCCTTCTAATCCCTTATCATGTTCCCCCATTTGTACTCCAATTGAAATAGTAATAGTCTCCATGATTTTAGCCTCCTCAAGGATTTGTTGAAAACCCTTACAATGTTTTTCTGAGACAGTAGATGATGCCACTTCTAGAGCCTCTACCAACATATACAATCTAGTTTTGTTCTTAAAATGAAATTGTCCTTCAACAAAGGAAAGTTGTTTCTTTAACTCCTCATTTTTCTTTCTCAAATTTTGAATTTGAATGAAACGGTAAATTTTTGTCTTACTTGGGGAAATAACAACCTCTTGTTCTTTTGTCTTCTCTTTTATTATTGGTCCTTCTATCTCCTATTCTTTATTTGGTTCTTGTTTAGGCTTTGGTATAGCAACCAAGATTTCGAATGTAGAGGGGCTTGTTACCACAAAAAAATGATAACCTAGCCATTTCTAACTAGGTGGATCAAAATACACCATGTAGGATTAATTTTACCATAGTAAAATCGCTTTCACTATGGAAAGCAATTTAGTAGACCACTTTTATGAAATTATTTTCTGATTTAAATAAAAAAACCCATGAGAATAATTAGATATAATTATTATTTGTTTAATTTTCTCTATGAATAATTATTAAATCATTATTTAAATAATTATTCCTCGCCACATTTGAATAAATCCCCCAGGAATAATTAAATAAATCAATATTTACTTAATATTCCTTATTTCTATTATTGGAATAATTGTTAAATAACTATTTAATAATTACTTCAATTTCACACAATTCTTAATTCTCGCTAAATAAGTAATAAATCATTTTATTTGTTAATTATTTCTAAATAAAGAGATTTAACCATTTTAAATGTATTTTCCCTCTCTAATAAATATAATAAAGTATTCCAACCAGTTAGATCTTGATTTGGTTAATATTATTTTATTATTGTCCATTTTCAAGATTAACTCAATACTTTGTTATAAATAGGAGGGTTTTTCATTGATTCTTCAACATGATCATTATCATCATCACCATTACACGTATATTTTCTTTGAGCTCCAATTTGAGTTCTCCGCATTATGTTTGGGTTTTTTACATATTGAGAGAGAAGATCATTTTCTAAAGCATGAAGGACAACAAAGGACCCATCCCACAGAGGGGGAGTTATAGACCCTTTTGTAGATCTCCTTCACCATGTGTTTTTAATAAAAGAACTTATTCATATTAAAGTCTTTCCATTTGGGTTACTACATTGGATATTCCTACTGCTACTTTTTGTTCTAGTTCGTCTATACTTTTATTGTAGGTTTTCCATTTTTATTACAAATGTGAATAACTAATGACCATCAACTTATTGTTAGGCTCATTTGTCACCTAGTCACATAAGTGAAATGATTTTCGTACACCTTCCAAGAAATTTCACACTAACAAATAGTGACTCCACTAGTGTAATAACAATGTTCTTCATGTAGGTTTTAACTTCGTACATAAATTACCTACACACGAATTCTTAAAACACAGAAAATAAACAATGCGAGAGAATAACACATATACACAGAGATTTTTGCCTGGATCCAAAAACTGGGACTACCGTCTTGATTTTTCATTATGTTCCTTTCATATGTTACAATACATATATATACATGCTGAAGCATCCAATACCATGGACCGAAACCCATTGTGCCCAAAACCATGTGCGAAAACCATGCACAAAACCATAGGTAAGTTCCCCACATAATATACGGTCCAAAAATAACTTCCCTGGGGCGCTGCCCCAGACCCTATAGAGGGCGGCTACCTGCCACCCTCAAAGTCTGTATGACCCCCCCGCTATGCAATCAGCGCAATGAAGGGGGCGCTTTTCCCCCCGGTTAAATAGGGATCTAGTCGTAGAAAGAATATAACACAACCCAACATTCTCCCACTTATTGTTTTCCTTCCACAAGGGGCCCCAGGAGTCCTTAGTCATTTATCCATCCCTCCAATGGCCATTGTTTCTCTAGACCAAGAGAACTTCTCAGAGCTCACATATTTTTTCAATGCATCTGTAGTATTCTTCAAAGCATCCACCTTTACTAGCAACACCCTTTTGTCTTCTATCATATCCCTCACAAAGTGATACTGAACATCAATGTGCTTTGTCTTTGAATGGTAAGCAAAGTTATTTTCCAAGAAAGTTTCACTTTGGCTGTCAAATTCTATCCTTAAAGCTCCCTGTACTAACCCCATACTTGAACACAATCTCTGCAACCAAATGGCTTCCTTGCTTGCATGAATGGCTGCCATGTATTATGCCTTTGTAGTTGATAGTGCCACTACAAATTGTTTCTTACTCATCCAACTGAATACACCTCCAAATAGGTTAAACACATACACACTTGTACATCTTCTCTGATCCAAATCTCCAGCCCAGTCTGCATCCACAAAGCCATGAATATCTAAAACTCTTCCCAATCGTGGTCTTCCTTGGTAGCATAAACCATAATCACTAGTGCCACGAACATACCTGAAAGCCTGCTTCACTGCTGTCCAATGCTCCTTCCCTGGTTTTGACATAAACCTACTCAATACTCCCACTACATGTGCAATGTCTGGTCTAGTACAAACCATCGTAGACATCAAGCTACCAACTTCACTTGCATATGGAACATCGGACATGTCCTCTTCCTCTTCTTGTGCCTTGGGACATTGTTCAATAGATAACTTTACACCTACAGGAATAGGAACCTTCACCGATTTACTATCCTGCATATTAAACCTCTACAATATTGTCTCAACATACTTCCTCTAGTTTAACCAGAGCTTCCTCTTTTCATGATCTCTTTTAATTTCCATGCCCAAAATATAGTTTGCAGCACCACTATCTTTCATGTCAAATTTGGAGGATGATCGGGTCTTTAAATCTTGGATAATTTCTTTGTGATTTCCAACTAGAAACATGTCCACATACAAGACTAGATAAATAACATGGTCACCAATTAATTTAAAATACACACAGTGATCTGCTTTGCTTCTGGTGAAGCCAAGTCCTCGTATAAATGTATCAAATTTCTAATACCACATCCTTGGTGGCTATTTTAACCCATACCAGTTATTTCTTACCCTTCACCACAAAGCCTTCAGGTTGCTTCATGTAGATCTCCTCTTCTAGATTCTGGTGAAGAAATGTTGTCTTCACATCCATCTGTTCTACCTCAAAACAAAAAGCAGGAGCAATAGATAAAAGTAATATAATAGAAGCTACCTTGGCAATAGGAGAAAAATATCACCAAAATCAATTCCCAACACTTGGGAATGACCTTTTTCTACCAACCAAGCTTTTTATTTATCCACCTTTCCTTCTGCATTTGTCTTCTTCTTGAACACCCCTTTGTTTCCAATGGATTTCCTTCTAGCCGGCAACTCCACCAGATCCCAAGCCTCATTTTTGTGCAAAGATGTCATTTAATCAACCATGGACTCTTTCCAAAGTTTTCCATCCTATGAATCTACTGCTTCATTCATAGTTCTGGGATCATCATTAATAATAGATAAAGAAAAATTTGAACAGAAAGAATATGGACTATACCTTTCTGGTTTCCTTCTTTCTTGAATTGATCTTCTCACAACTAGATTTTGTGGCTCTTCATCTTCTGATTCCTCTTTTTCTGTAGAGTCTGATTCTTCCTCCTTTAGCTCAATCTCTATCTTCTTAGGTTCCTTTGATGGGACTTCATGTCTAATAACATTTTTCACCTCTCTGAACACCACATCTTGGTGGTACACAACCTTCCTTGTTACTGGGTTCCAAAGCTTATAACCCTTTAAACCATCGTTATGCCCAATAAAGATGCACTTTTCAGATTTACTATCTAACTTTGTTCTTTTCTACTTTGGAACATGTACATATGCATCACATCCAAAGACCCTCAAATGTGAAAGAGGGGATTTCTTATCTGTCCGTACCTCTTGTGCAATCTTATCCTATAACGTTGATAAAGGTGATCTGTTGACCAGGTAACATGTTGTCTCCATCGCTTCTCCCCAGAATTCAATAGGCTCTAGTGTCTCCTTCCTTCTCCTATTGTGTCATATTTGTAAATCCTTCAATCCTATCCCAAGTTGTTCTTAAGGGGGGATGTTAGGATATTCCGACACATAGGAAATAGTTAAGTATAACTTGGTCTAGTATAGAGTTAGGTAAAGTGTGTTTCTTTACTATGTACATTTTGTAACTTACAATTACAATCTGACGGTCATGATATGTAGTGATCCGACGGTTCATTCTCTCCTCGGTATTACTGACACTTGATCCGTGGCTTAACACCCGATTGGTCCATGATCTCTATTTAAAGAGCATGGAGGGTCATTTTTAGGTTAACCCGTTCATGAGATAAGCTTATGTAAATTTTCATTCTTTATTAATAAATTACCTGAAGTGGCCGCGTTGGCTTAGGCCGTGGACTGTTTCCCTCTTTGATGGTTTTAACCACATTAAAATACTGGTGTATTGATCTGTGATCTGTGTGTGAGCGGTTTCCTTTGGTGTTCTGTCTGAGGAACTTACCCTGTAAATTCCTACATGGTATCAGAGCCATTTGAGGGCCGCGTCCGTTGGTGATCCAAATCTGAAGCCGGTAGAACTGCATCCGATTGCCTTTTCCTAGAATACTATTTCTGACTGCTTTCAGGCCGAGAGGACTGCTCTATTATGTTGGGAGCATCTGTTCTAGTGAGGAACCCCTTTCGTTTCACGCGAAAAGGTTTCCGATAGCCCTAGCTGCGTCATTTTTAAGATCTAGAAGTATACAGTGTTTATTTATAGTTTGCAATTATTTTCTCTCTGTTTATTTCGGTTTCGGTTTATTTAGCCTTTTTTATTACCAGATCTATACCTTCCATTTCTACGTATGCTCTTTGCCCCACGACTCTGTGCGATCTGGGCAAATCAGAAACAGAAAGGAAGGATTTTTCTCATGCGTATTCTCTTTTCCACTGCGCCTTAGTGTGATCTCGGAAAATCAGAAACATTGAGGAAAATATTTAGTTTCCGACTAAAAGCTAACTTCGAGCCGCAAGGTTCGTTTTTTAAAATACTTAGTTTCCAGCTAAAGCTAACTTCGAGCCGCAAAGTTCTCTTTTTTTTGTATGTCCGTGTTGGGTTTTGTGTTTTTTGTTTTGTAGGGAAAAAGAGCTTTCTCAAAGCAAGCACGCAACCCAAAGCTTCAACCCCCTCTCTCTCTCTCTCTCTCTCTCTCTCTCTCTGTTTTTGTATAGCTCACTTGGTCCAAAGCTAATTTATGAGAGTAAAGGTCTTGAGTTCAAGTCTCCTTTTTGTGGGGGCGGATTTTTCATTTCCGCACATTCCCGCACTTCGTAAGCGACTTCATCAAATTTTCTTCAAAAAGCCATAACTTCTTCATCTGGAAACCGTTTTCAGAATCCGTTTTTTTGAAACAGCCTAATTTTTTGAGATCTTTCCATTGGAACACTTAGTTTCAACATCTATAGCTTTAGTTTCTGTTAAAATGGAAAGTCCATGCCAAGTTATTCTTGACAGCACCAACTACTTCCAATGGTGGTCCTACATTGTGGATTTACTTAGAAATAAAGGTCTCTACAGAATAGCCACAGGCCAAGAAACCAAATCGAAAGATGAAGATAAGGTAGCTAAATGGGAAAATAGGAAAGATCAAGCACGTGGGTTGATAGGGATGTCTATTTCTCCAGATCTTAGATTCCATATTGCAGAACTTGATGCTCCTGATGAAGCAATGAAACAAATTACTAAAGTCTTTGGAATTAAGAATGAACTTAGAGCCCATCAACTTGAAAATGAGTTGCTTACATTGGACCCCAATAATTTTTCTTGCATTGAAGATTTTTTGTCCAAGTTCAAGACCCTTAGACTTCTCTTGGAAGGTGTTAAGGTTAAGAAAGAAGATAGTAACCTTATCTATTCCATTCTTACTAAGTTGGGACCAGCCTACTCTATGTTTGTTTCTACCTTCCATTCTACAATAGAAGCCTTCATTTCTCAAGGACAAGACTACAAGTCCCCTTCCTTTGATTATTTTTGTGATTCTTTAATATGAGAACAAGAAAAACTCTTACACCTTGGTCTTCTTAATCTTGGAAACTCTTCTAAGAAGTTGTATCCTAAAAAAAAATGGTCCTAAACCAAACGAGGGTCCTAACCAAATCCAAAGAATCCTAAGAAGTTGTATCCTAAAAAGAATGGTCCTAAACCAAACAAGGGTCCTAAGCAATTTCAGCCTCAAAATGAAAAATCATTTCAACAAAATGATAAGACAAATAAAAACAAAGGGAAGAAGACTGATAGACATTGCAACTTTTGTAATCGAGATGTCCACTTAGAATCCAAATACTTTAAGAAGATGGAAGCCTTGGAAGTAGCAATGAAGAAGCATAACATCCATTTGGAGCACTCTTCAACTTCAACTTCATCTTCAGGAACGGCACTTTCTACATGTGGTTGTCAAGCATATCGGTCTGGCTATGCACTAAATGTATCTTCTTCTTCTCATTCTCATGAGGGGCTCATTGATTCGGGAGCTTCTTATCACATGGCCAAAAAAAAAGCCATGTTTTCTTCTTTAAATGATTGTAACACCAAAAATATATATGTTGGTCATGATAGATCTCTTAGTGTTGTAGGGACTGGAACTGTTCATATAGACAATGGTCAGTTTAATGATGTATTATGTGTTCCAACCTTATCCTACAACCTTCTATCTGTATATCATATTACTCATTCAGGTGAAGGTAAAATCGTTGAATTTTCACCTCACGATGTTGTAATTAAGGACCTAAGAGATCCTAGACAGATTTTAGCTACTGGCATTGCTGATGATTCTACAAGGTTGTATAAGTTTCACAACTTTGGGTCATCAAATCTTCCCTCAGTATTTGTTGCTCATAACGATGAAGTGAGCAAACTTTGACATGAGCGATTTGGTAACTTAAACTATCGCTCTCTTCAGAATCTATGTAAAGAAAATATGGTGACAGGTCTTCCAATGGTATCTTGCAGAGATGGTGTTTGTTCCAGATGTGTACTCGGAAAACATCATCGGGACAGTTTTGGAAAACGTGCCTCTTGGCACGCCTCAGCCCCTTTATAGCTCGTTCATAGTGATTTATGTGGTC
This sequence comes from Pinus tabuliformis, assembly GCA_031772625.1. Lineage (NCBI taxonomy): Eukaryota > Viridiplantae > Streptophyta > Pinopsida > Pinales > Pinaceae > Pinus > Pinus tabuliformis. The sequence continues at coordinate 978,222,471 of CM062810.1, forward strand.
CAATTCCAGTTGTTTCATTCTCTAGCTGCAAGTATTTCTTAACTTTCATTGATGATTTCTCCAGACGCACTTGGGTATACTTCTTAAAACTCAAGAGTGAAGTATTGAACATGTTCTTGGCCTTTAAGGCCTTTGTTGAAAAACAATCTGGACATCAAATACTTAAGCTAAGATCTGATAATGGCGGAGAATATGTTAACAACAAATTCATCAAATTTTGCACTGAGAATGGAATTCAAATGCAACATACTGTTCCATATACTCCACAACAAAATGGTGTAGCTAAAAGGAAGAATTGTACCTTAAAGGAAATGGCTAATTATATGCTTCAACCTAAAGGACTTAGTCTTAATTATTGGGCAGAAGCAATTAACTGTGCAAATTACATAATAAATCGCACTCCTACTAAGGTTTTAAAGAATATCACTCCAGAAGAAGCATGGAGCTCAATTAAACCAAATGTAAGTCACTTTCGTGTTTTTGGAAGTGAAGCATGGGCCCATATTCCAGATGAGAAACATAAAGCTTTAGAACCTAAGAGTGAAAAATGTATTTTTGTCAGATATTCTGAAGATGTCAAAGGATATAGACTTATTTCGCTTAAGTCAAAAAATGTTATCATTAGAAGAGATGTAAAGTTTGTTGAAAATATATTGGCCTGCGAGCCTAGTTTGGGGGATGTGCCACCTCTCCCTATCTCTTCTACTTTTGAAAATATTTCTTCTTCAGATGATGAAAGCGAGGATGAAAATCCTCCCCCACCTTCTCAGGATCCTCCTTCAGCTCCTCAGCTTCCAAAATGCGTCCGTGCTGTTGGAAATAATACTGAGAGGGGGGGGGGTGAATCAGTATTATCTAATTCTTTTGATAGATCTTCCTTATTTGTTCTTTGAATTATTTTTGCATGTCAGTACCATAAAATAATGAGCATGAACAAAGAAAACAGATAGTCACACCAAAGAACACAAGATGTAAGGTGGAAACCCAATGTGGGTGAAAACCACCTACTGCAATATGTCTCTATCTTCTTTCAAATTAGAAACTCCTTTTACAATGGTTTTGTACTGGTGCAGTCCTTTACCAGTACGCAGGCTGCAACCTGCAGAGAGCTACAACTCTCTCTCTCGTTTTCCAGTCTCTCCTGGAAGGGAGCTACAACCCCCTACTTCTTTTCTTACAAGGACCACTTTTCATAAATTTTCAAACTGGATCCATAAGCATCAAATGATCATCAAGTATAAGAAAATCACCCAGTCAACTGTAGTAACCAAATCAACAATAATAGAACCAAACCCAGAACACCTTATCAACAGAAAAAATACAGCCAAACAAAATGTCTTAAGACAGATACACAGTTCTTCTTTCTTTAGTCTGCGTGCATACGCACTTCACCTTCTGCTCCCCTGCGTATACCCGCAGAGACCCTTCTGCCGCACTGCGTGTCCACACACTGTTTCTTCAACTGTGCTGCTTACTGTTACTGCAGGTATGCACCCAGAGACACTATTACGCCGCGTATTATTGCTGCAGGTACGTGCCCAGAGATATTATCGCGCCGCGTACAGTTACTATGCGTACGCACCTGAACCTTCGTTGTTCTGCGTACCCACGCAGGTCTCCTGTTTCTACTCTGCGTACCCACGCAGATCTCCTGTTTCTTCTCTGCGTACCCATGCAGATCTTTTGTTTCTACTCTACGTACCCACGCAGATCTTCTGTTTCTGCTCTGCGTACCCATGCCGCTCTCCTGTTAAACACCTGCGTACTTTTGATTAGGGCTGAATAGGAAGTCCACCAGAGTGGCACAGATGCTCAGATGCCCAGATCTGATCATGCGCTCGAGAGATCACCCTTCACAGATTCACTTTCAACTTCATATAAATCAAGCTTTTAAGACCATAACCCAATATTTCAGATCTTAAGATATTCAATTGCAAAAGATACTTAGCCAAGTGATCTCCTTTGCTTTATATAGGCAAGCTCCTCCTAAAATCATTGATCAATACCACGAGCCAAAACCATAGAAACACAAATACCATCGGCTAGTTAAACATAAGAAACCCCACATGTGCTTTTCTTTGCCTTGAAATGTGTGCACTGGGGTACGCACCTCCTGGACGGCTTATCTGCGTATCAGGCCGCGGTCCCTTCACTGTGTACCTGTGGGTACGCACTTTCTGAACTGATTTCCTGCGTACTTCTTAATTTTCAACATATTGAGAGCCTTGCCACGAGAGTTGCCATCAAGTACAACATCTGTAACATATAGCCATACCAGAAACATAATGCCAACAATCTCCCCCTTTGGACTTGATGGCAACCCCACAAACTTCAGCTTCATTCTCCCGCTTTGACATCAAGGGCAAAGGGTTATGCTCCCCCTAAGAACATGTTCCCCCTGAATATGAACCAGATCTGCAGCGAAAAACCATAATCCACCATGAAAGAGATAGATACATATTGCAGCTACTTCCATGATCTCCTTCTGCACATCCTCCATAATGCCAACAATGCATTATATGCTCCCCCTGAACCTGTACCATCAATCTTCAACCAATCAGCCACCCAGCTCATGTATGCATATACAACCATCAATCAGAAGAGGTTCAGTAATAAGATGATGCATCAACAACCCCTAGCTTTTTCCTGAGGTATTCAAAAGTGTCCCTGGGCAATGGTTTGGTGAGTATATCAGCAACTTGTTCCTTAGAAGGAACATACTCCAACTTGACCTTCTGTTCAAGCACTTGTTCCCGGAGAAAATGATACTTGATTGGTATGTGCTTGGTTTTTGAATGCATAACGGGATTCTTTGAGATGCTGATTGCACTTTTGTTATCACATAAGATGGGGATAGGTGGTGTACAAGTGATTTGAAAATCCTGCAAAGTCTGCATCATCCAAAGGAGTTGGGTGCAATAAGATGCAGCAGAAACATATTCCGCTTCAGCTGTAGACAAGGCAATCGAACTCTGTTTCTTGCTGAACCAAGATACCAGTCTGGAACCCATAAAGAACGCACCACCACTTGTGCTTTTCCTGTCATCCACGCTTCCGGCCCAATCTGCATCTGTATAAGCATGAAGTGTAAGATCTGTATCTCTAGGATACCATAAGCCATAATTTTGAGTCCCTTGAAGATATTTGAAAATTCTCTTCACTGCCTGAAGATGAGTCTCCTTCGGATTTGCCTGAAATCTTCCAACTATTCCAACTGCATGCATGATGTCTGGTCGGGTACCTGTCAAATAAAGTAAACTTCCAATCATAGATCTGTAGGTTGGTTGATGTACTGCTGCAGATTCATCATTTGCACTGAGACTACATCCTGTGACCATGGGTGTACATACTGGTTTTGCATCTTCCATGCCATATTTCTTCAAAATCTGTTTGAGATACTTGGTTTGAGATAAGAAGATTCCTCCTTCTTTTTGTTGGATTTGCAAACCAAGGAAATATGTCAGTTCTCCTAGCAAGGACATTTCAAATTCTTTCTGCATGACCAAGGCAAAGCTTTGACTCATAGCTTCTTCATTGCTGCCAAAAATAATGTCATCTACATACACAACAAGTATTAGCAATTTGTCATTTTCAACTTTTATATAAAGATTGCTATCTGCTGATCCTTTTGAAAAGCCTTGTTGATGAAGATATTTGTCCAAACGGTAGTACCAAGCCCTTGGAGCTTGTTTGAGACCATAGAGAGCCTTTTTCAATCTGCATACAAGATTTGGATCATTTCCAAGAATGAACCCATCTGGCTGTTCAATGTATACTTCTTCTTCCAAGTCTCCATTCAGAAAGGCTGATTTCACGTCCATTTGAAATACTTTGAAGTTTTGAAAACTTGAGAGAGCAAGGAACATTCGGATGGCCTCAAGTCTTGCAACAGGAGCAAAGGTTTCTTCAAAGTCTATTCCTTCTTGCTGCGCATACCCTTTACAAACAAGTCTGGCTTTGTTTCTAATTACTTCTCCATTTTCATTCAATTTATTTTTGAAGACCCATTTTGTTCCGATAACATTCTTATCCTTTGGTCTAGGAACCAGCTCCCAAGTGTTGTTCTTTTCGATCTGCTCAAGTTCTTCATCCATTGCTTTCACCCAACATTCATCTTTGCATGCCTCTTTCACATTTTGTGGTTCAGTAGAGGAGAGTAATGCCAAATAGCTTGAAGCTTCTGCAACTGTTCTTCTTGTTTGTACACCTGCTTCTTTCTGCCCCATAATCTGAGATTCTGGATGATTCTTCTGAACATATCTGGATGGAGTCTTTTCTTCTATTCTTGTTTGCTCCTCTGGTTCTTCTTGAGGTTCTTCTTCTTCATCATTCTGTCGTTGAGGGTAGCCTTCATCTTCTTCGATGTCTTCATGATGTACTTGCCTAGGAATGTATCCCTTCTCATCAACCACTACATCAATGCTGTCAACAATTCTGCCAAGTCTTTTATTGTAGCATTTGTATGCTTTGCTATGTGGAGAGTAACCAAGAAGAATGCCTTCATCTGCTCTAGGTTCAAGTTTGCCAAGCTGCTCATCAGTATTCTTGATATAGCATTTGCTCCCAAAGATTTTGAAGTGCTTTACCGAAGGAGTCCTACCACTCCAGAGCTCATGAGGAGTTTGAGTGCTGTTCACCCGACATTTGTTTTGTTGAGAATAACAACCGCAGCATGTGCAGCTTCACCCCAGAAAGTTGCGGGAGTTCCTGACTCATCAAGCATAGCACGAGCCATTTGTTGGACTGTTCTGTTCATTCTTTCCACAACTCCATTTTGCTGAGGAGTTCTTGCTGTAGAGAATTCTCTTCTTATCCCATGTTCTTCACAGAAATCGAAAAATTCATTTGAAGTAAATTCCCCACCTCTGTCGGATCTGAGGCACTTAATTTTGTGACCTGATTCATTTTCAACCAAGGCTTTGAAGGATTTGAATTTTTCGAATGCTTCATCTTTGTGCTTCATAAGTCCTAACCAGACAAACCTGGAGAAATCGTCAATGAATAATATCAAGTATTCTTCTCCTCGAGGTGTTCTTTTCCTGAAAGGACCGCATGTATCTGTATGTACTAGCTCAAGAGGCATGCTAGCTGATCCTTCTTTCTCTGGAAAGTTAGTTCTGGTTTGTTTTCCAAACTGACATGATTTGCATATGGTGTTGTCAGGAATTTTGATATCTGGAAGATCGCGAACTGCCTGATATTTGCATGCTTTCCTTATTTGTGAAAAGCTTAGATGCCCCAACCTCCGATGCCATAACCAGTGCTCATCATCCTTGCTCAGATAGCATTGTTGTTGTCCTTCTTCAAATATGTACAGATTATTTGGAGTTCTTTTGCCTTTGATCACTGTTTTACCTGTATCAAGATCACGAACAAGACATCCATTTGATCTGAATATAACCTCGGTTCTTTGATCACACATCTGGCTGACACTTAGAAGATTATGCTTCAATCCATCAACATACAAAACATTTCCAGCCTTGACCTTTTCTTTTAACTGAGCAATGCCTTTTCCTTTTATAGTTGCAGGAGTATCATTTCCAAAAGAGACTTTCTTTCCTTTTTCTAGAGCAAAATATGACTCAAGTTTTTCTTTATCACCTGTCATATGCTTCGAACATCCACTGTCAATGTACCATAGATTTTCCTGTCCCTCTGCATAAAATGCTATCCCACATCTTTCTGTTTGTGGTTCCTTTATTCTCCATGTTTTGGTGCTTGAGGCTTGTTCCTTTTTCTGCTGAAACCTGCTCCTGCATTCAGAGTCTTCATGACCAAAGTTATTGCAAATAGAACATTCAACTTCATTTTCAAGAACCGAAAAGTTGTTATAGGTCCTTTTTGTAATCCCGGTCATACTTCTTTGTTTTTGAGCTTCCCTAGTCATGATCGTTTTATATGCAACACATTGAGCTGCTTTGTGACCAAAGTTATGGCAAGAAAAGCATTGTCCATTGAAGAAACTTCTGCGGTTATCGAATCTACCAGCCAATTGATTGTAATTTCTATTGTCATCTATTCTTGAACCAAATTGAGAAGATTTTACCTGTGGCTGGTTGTAGCTTTTGTTCACCCTTAAGATGGATTGCCCCTGATAGTTTCTGTTTGTAATTCGTCCCTGCTTTACCTGATGATCTTCATTGTGCTTTTGCTCATTTCTTCTTGCTGCATCAAGATAACTTTTTGAGGTGGATGCTTGAGAAGTTTCTCCATTATAGCCCAGACCTGTCTTGTTTAGTGGAGACCGCTGCACATTGATAATCTCATCCAAAGTTTCAGATCCTTTGACAAACTTAAGATTAATAGCTTTTGTTTTCTCAATCTCTTTTCTAAGACCAACAATTTCACCTTCTAATTTTTCAAGATGTTTTTCCTTTTCATCAATTTGAAATTGTAGAGTATCAATGATCATATTCTTTTCTTCTATACATCTCTTGAGTCTAGTAATTTCATCATAAAGGTTATCCACATCTATAGCATCCATATAATCATCATCTTCAAATGCCATTAACAATTTATATTCATTACCTCGTTCATCTTCATCACTGTTTGATAGACCATCACTATCTTCATGAGTGTAGTAGCTTTTCTTATTTGCACTCTGTTTCTTGTTCCATCTAGCAGGTTCCTTTCCTTTATCCTTATAAGGACATTTTGCAGCATAATGACCTACTCTTCCACAAGCAAAGCATTTAAAAGGTAACTTACCTCTGAACCTTCCAGAACCCCTTTGAAGATTTCTGACAAAATTTGATTCTTCTTCCTCTTCTTCTGGACGTGGCTTGCTTCATAATAATCTCCTTTGCCTGATGCCTTGAAAGCAGCTTCTCTTCTGTCTGATGGACCTCCCTTTCTCATTTCATAAGCAGTTAGAATTCCATGTAGCTGAGACATAGTAAGAATTCGTAGATTTTCCTTTTCTTCTATTGCAGATACTTTAGATTCAAACTTGGGGGACAATGATCTTAGAACCTTTTCAACCACAATAGCCTCTTTTATTTCTTCACCCAAATTTTTCATACAATTAACAATCTCATCTACCCGAAGAAAATAGTTAGCCACACTTTCATCATTATACATCTTGAGAGTCTCATACTGAATCCTGAGAGTTTGAAGTTTAGCACGCTTTACCTGTTCATCTCCTTCATAGCTCGTGACAATTTTGTCCCATATCTCTTTTGCGGATTTATAGTGCATTACCTTCATGAATTCCGATTGGGATATACATCCTAATAGAGTACTGACTGCTTTCGCATTTGTTTCATACTTCTTTTTCTCGGCTGCATCTGTAGGAGTAGCTGAAGGAAAAGCGTAGCCTGTCTCTACGATGTCCCAAACTTCTGTACCAAGAGATTGAAGATAGGTAGTAACTCTTACCTTCCAATAATTGAAGTTTGTCCCATCAAAAACCGGTGGCCTGATTGATGCTTCTCTCTCGTAGTTGCTCATGATGAACGATCTACCTTCAAGTGATCAAGCTTCTCTGAAGGACCTGCTCTGATACCAATTGTTGGAAATAATACTGAGAGGGGGGGGTGAATCAGTATTATCTAATTCTTTTAATAAATCTTCCTTATTTGTTCTTTGAATTATTTTTGCATGTCAGTACCATAAAATAATGAGCATGAACAAAGAAAACAGATAGTCACACCAAAGAACACAAGATGTAAGGTAGAAACCCAATGTGGGTGAAAACCACCTGCTGCAATATGTCTCTATCTTCTTTCAAATTAGAAACTCCTTTTACAATGGTTTTGTACTGGTGCAGTCCTTTACCAGTACGCAGGCTGCAACCTGCAGAGAGCTACAACTCTCTCTCTCGTTTTCCAGTCTCTCCTGGAAGGGAGCTACAACCCCCTACTTCTTTTCTTACAAGGACCACTTTTCATAAATTTTCAAACTGGATCCATAAGCATCAAATGATCGTCAAGTATAAGAAAATCACCCAGTCAACTGTAGTAACCAGATCAACAATAATAGAACCAAACCTAGAACACCTTAACAACAGAAAAAATACAGCCAAACAAAATGTCTTAAGACAGATACGTAGTTCTTCTTTCTTTGGTCTACGTGCATACGCACTTCACCTTCTGCTCCCCTGCGTATACCCACAAAGACCCTTCTGCCGCACTACGTGTCCACACACTGTTTCTTCAACCGTGCTGCTTACTGTTACTGCAGGTACGCACCCAGAGACACTATTACACCGCGTACTATTGTTGCAGGTATGTGCCCAGAGATACTATCGCGTCGCGTACAGTTATTGTGTGTACGCACCTGAACCTTCGTCACTCTGCGTACCCACGCAGGTCTCCTGTTTCTGCTCTGCATACCCACGCAGATCTCCTGTTTCTTCTCTGCGTACCCACGCAGATCTTCTGTTTCTGCTCTGCGTACCCACGCAGATCTTCTGTTTCTGCTCTGCGTACCCACGCCGCTCTCATGTTAAACACCTACGTACTTCTGATTAGGGCTGAATAGGTAGTCCACCAGAGTGGCACAGATGCTCAGATGCCCAGATCTGATAATGCGCTCGAGAGATCACCCTTCACAGATTCACTTTCAACTTCATATAGATCAAGCTTTTAAGACCATAACCCAATATTTCAGATCTTAAGATATTCAATTGCAAAAGATACTTAGCCAAGTGATCTCCTTTGCTTTATATAGGCAAGCTCCTCCTAAAATCATGGATCAATACCATGAGCCAAAACCATAGAAACACAAATACCGTCGCTAGTTAAACATAAGAAACCCCATGTGTGATTTTCTTTGCCTTGAAATGTGTGCACTGGGGTACACACCTCCTGGACGGCTTATCTGCGTATCAGGCCACGGTCCCTTCACGGTGTACCTGCGGGTACGCACTTTCTGAACTGATCTCCTGCGTACTTCTTAATTTTCAACATATTGAGAGCCTTGCCATGGGAGTTGCCATCAAGTACAACATCTGTAACATATAGCCATACCAAAAACATAATGCCAACACGTGCTACTTGGGATGCAGCAGGTGATCTTGCCAATGATCCTATAGATCACCGACGTACACATTCTCAGTTCGAGAGAGCCTCTTCTTTACTGGCTCAAGCTTCAGTGAATTATGATTCTGACACCTTTGCAGAAGCTTCAGGCCATCCAGATTGGGAAGCAGCTATGAATGAAGAATATCATTCATTATTGGCGAATGATACATGGGATCTTGTTCCTCTACCAAAGGGACGAAAACTTGTTAGATGCAAATGGGTTTACAGAACCAAGTATGGACCAGATGGGAAAGTTGATAAACATAAAGCTTGTCTTGTTGCTAAGGGTTTTTCACAAGTTGAAGGCATTGACTACACTGAAACCTTCTCCCCTGTTGCCAAAATGAACTCTATCTGCCTTGTTCTTTCCCTTGTTGCCTCTTTCAAATGGGAAGTCCATAAGATGGATGTTAAATCCGCCTTCTTGCATGGGGACTTGCATGAAGAAATCTATATGGAACAACCTATTGGCTTTATACAAATAGACTCTAGCCTTGTATGTCGGCTTAAGAAATCCCTTTATGGTCTCAAGCAAGCTCCTCGAGCTTGGTATGCCAAAATGGATAACTTTCTTTTATAAAATGGCTTTTCTAGGTGTCATTCTGACAATAATGTCTACACCAACAAAGTGGGCAAGTCTCTTATCATTCTTGTTCTTTATGTTAATGATCTTGTCCTGACTGGTAGTGATCCCAACCTTATAAACCATGTGAAGTCTAGCCTTAAAAGGAAGTTTGAAATGACAGACTTAGGACACTTACATTCTTTTCTTGGTCTTCAAGTCTTGCAATCCAAGGAAGGTATTTCCCTTTCCCAATCCAAGTATGCCTGTGATATTCTACGCCATTTTCACATGGAAGACTATAAGCCAGCCCCTTCAACCTTTCAGTCTGGAGTCAAACCTTCAGTCACTTGTACTTCTCCTGAAGTTGATGCTACCTAATACCATCAACTTGTAGGAAAGCTTTTGTATCTAACCCATACTCATCCTGACCTTTCCTTTGTTGTTGGCCTTGTTGCTCAGTTTATGCAAAACCCACGTGAAAGTCATTGGAAAGCAGCTAAAAGAATACTTCATTATGTTCGAGGTACAGTTCAGTTTGGGATTCATTATAGTGCTGAAGAATCTCCTCTGTTGGTTGGTTTCACTGATTCCGATTGGGCTGGTGACCCTGATGATCAGAAGTCTACTACAGGTTATGTGTTCACTCTTAGTTCAGGACCTATTACATGGGCTTGCAAGAAACAAGGTGCCATTTCTCTTTCTTCAGCAGAAGCAGAGTATCATGGTGCTGAAGAAGCTAGTAAGGAAGCCTTGTGGCTTCGTTAGATCCTGTCAGAGTTTGGCTTTCAGCAGCAACATCCGACTACACTTTGGTGTGATAATCAAAGTGCCATTCAACTATGCAAATATCCAGTCCAACATCAACGCAGAAAACAAATTGAACTACACATGCACTTCATCAGAAAGCTCATTCATGACTATGTTCTTGAAGTGCAATATTTTTCAGCAGATGATCAAGTTGCAAACATCTTTACAAAGGCTCTCACAGAGGCAAAGTTCACTAAAATTCAATTTATGGTTGGAGTTCAGGAAGTTGTCACTAAGGGGGGATAGGCTCTAGTGCCTCCTTCCTTCTCCTATTGTGTCATATTTGTAAATCCTTCAATCCTATCCCAAGTTTTTCTTAAGGGTGGATGTTAGGATATTCCGACACATAGGAAATAGTTAAGTATAACTTGGTCTAGTATAGAGTTAGGTAAAGTGTGTTTCTTTACTATGTACATTTTGTAACTTACAATCCGACGGTCACGATATGTAGTGATCCGACGGTTCATTCTCTCCTCGGTATTACCGACACTTGATCTGTGGCTTAGCACCCGATTGGTCCATGATCTCTATTTAAAGAGCATGGAGGGTCATTTTTAGGTTAACCTGTTCATGAGAGAAGCTTATGTAAATTTTCATTCTTTTATTAATAAATTACCTGAAGTGGCTGCGTTGGCTCAGGCCGTGGACTATTTCCCTCTTTGAGGGTTTTAACCACGTCAAAATACTGGTATATTGATCTGTGATCTATGTGTGAGCGGTGTCCTTTGGTGTTCTATCTGAGTAACTTACCCTATAAATTCCTACAAATTCCTATCCTAACCTGGCACCACTGAGCATGCTTATTTCCCTTTCCATCAACATCTTGTTCATTATTTTGCAACTCCATTTTTCTCAGGGGTGTATGGATTAGTATTTTGTCATTCTATACCACACTTCTTACTTAATTCTTCAAATTCCTTGTTGCAAAACTCTCCACCGTTATCTATCCTCAACACCTTTATCTTCTTCTCTGTCTAGTTTTCCACCAGAGCTTTAAATTCTTTAAACCTGTCAAAGACTTTAGATTTCTTCTTGAGGAAATATATGCATGTATTCCTTGATAATTCATCTATAAATGACACATAGTACACAGACTTACCCAGTGATGGAACCTTCACTGGTCCAAACACATCACTGTGCACAAGTTCTAATATCTGTTTCTCCCTCTTACCACCAATGGGGAAACTCACCCGATTCTTCTTCCCATATACATAATTTTTACAGAAATCAAAATCCAGAGAGCTATTAGTCATACCTTCTACCATACCTTTACCATGAAGTATTCAAAGGCCCTTCTCTCCAATATTTCCAAGCCTTTAATTCCATAGCATGGTATTTTCTTTAGAGACCACTAGATTTTCTTCTCCACTTTCAAGAACCATAAAACTGTTGCACCCATCAATAATAGTGCTACCTTGCAACTTGTATAGAGTTCTAATCCAAACTCCCCACATCAATACCAGTGCTCCCCGAACCATCTTGCAGGTATCTTTCTCGAACACTATTTTTACACTTGCATCATCTAGCTTGCTTATAGATATCATATTTCTGGCCAATGCAAGAATGTGCAGAACACCTGGAAGTGTTCTAACCCTTCCACCTTGAAACTTCAACTTTATTTTTCTGCCACCAACAATTCTAACCTTCCTATCATCCCCTAGGAATACATCACCACCATCATATTTCTCATAATCGCAAAACCACTCTCTATGGGGAGTGAAGTGAAAGTATGCACCTGAGTCAATCAACCATGCCTCATGATCTACATGTGTACTTGAAGAAGCCAAGTACACATCCCCACCTTCATCTAAGGTGGTTTTTGCCTCTGTAGAAGGAGAATCATCAGATATATTTCCTTTCTCGGGGGCTTTAGATTTACAGTCCCTTTTGTAGTGCCCTTCCTTTCCACATTTCTAGAAGACCACCTTTACAGTTTTTCCTAGAGATTTAGATCTCCCTCTAGAATTAGATCTCCCACTCGGTGACTTATTTTTCTTTCTCTTCTGGGACTATCCTCTCACAGACAAGGCATCACCATTCCGGCTCTCCATATTTTTCCGTCTCATCTCCTCGGTCAGCAAGGATGAGACTATTTCATCAAACTTCAAGGAAGTTGCATTGTTACCTATTGGAATAAACAAACTATCCCATGAATGTGGAAGAAAAAAAAACAAACTGATTCACTTATCTTCATCTAAAATTTTAATATCAATAGACAATAACGGACTCACCACAGTATTAAATGCATTAAGATGCTCTATCACCAAGTCTCCATCTTTCATCTTCTGGTTATACAACTTTTTCCATAGGAAACGTTTATTCACCAGAGACTTAGATTGGTACAAAGTACGTAACTTGACCCAAAAATCCTTCATTGTAGCTTCCCCTGATACATTGAATAATATTGAATCTGAGACACACAATCATATTATTCTCTTTTCCTTCTGATCCAACTTCTTATATTCTTCATCGGACACTCCCGTTGCTTTAGTACCTGGATCTAACATGATCCACTGATCTTTATCCACCAACAGATCCTCCATCATGAGTTTCCACAACTCAAAACTCTAACCATTAAATTTCTCGATCTATATCTTTCCATTGCTTGCCATCTTATTTCACCACCAGAATTGGTCCTACAAATCTCCCACTGAATAGGGTCTACCACAGGCCCGAGTGAAACCCCTGAGTAACAAAGGTGTCCCCTTGAATCCAAAATTGCTCTGATACTAAATGTACATTTTAACCCCGTATAGAAATTACCTAAATACGAATTCTTAAAACACAGAAAATAAAGAATGCGAGAGCATAACACATAAAACACATATACACAAAGATTTTCCTCTGGATCCCAAAACTGGGATTACTAGCTTGATTTTTCATTATGTTCCTTACGTATGTAACAATACATATATATACATGTTGAACCATCCAATACCATGAACTGAAAACCATCGCGCCCAAAACCATGTGTGAAAACCATGCACAAAACCATAGGTAGGTTCACCCAACTAATATAGGGTCCAAAAAAGAATTCCCCAGACCCCGTAGAGGGGCGCTACCCACCCCCCTCAAACCCCCAGTGACCCCCCTACTGTGCAATTGGTGCAACAAAGGGGGGGCTCTGCTACCCCTCTAACCCCCCAATTAACTAAGGGGCTAGTCATGGAAAGAATATAACACAACCCTACACTTTGGTGACTGAAGTTTCAGAAAATTTCAGCATTTTCTATAGCTATTTTTATCCTCTCAATTTCTATTTATAGTATTAAAAGCTTTTTTTTTTCAAATTTTTGGATTTTGGTGGTTTTCTGGTTCTTTCCGCAAGTCATAGGTACCAGCTGAGCACGAGATGACAAAATCTGTGTGATATCTATTAACCAAGATTCCTGGGAGAAAAAAACATTTTTCAGCCCCTGATCTGCATTCCAGAGCACACTACATGGCTTGAAAACTACATTTTCCACTGTTCTCTAGGTCAGTGCTTGTGTTTTGGATTTTTCCTGAAAAAAATGAAAAATTTTCGAAAAATTGCCAAGAGTGTTGTCTACAACCGGGTTTGGGTACTTGACCTGTATTTTTAGTCTCCCTTAGGCCTGGATCCACTTTATTTGTCTCTTTGAGGAAGGAAAAATCCCCCTAGGGTTCAAAGTACACCTCCACATTGTTAGGAAGAGATTTGCAAAGTGAGGAGTCTAGGGTTTTTAGCATTTTCAGCCACTGATTTTCAAAGTCTATTCCATTTCCTTTCAGGTCTTTTCGATAGGTTTCATTTACATTTTATCCCTTTATAGTTTGGGTTTTTCATTTTCCCCCTTAGGATCCCCTTGAGCATCCTATACTTTAGCGCTTCACACCTATCCTTTGCAACATTTTTCACCTCTGATTTTTGTTGTTTGTCTACACCGTTTTAGCATATTCATGTCTCTAGATCTCAGTCACTTCACATTAGATATTTTATGCCTTTTTATGTGTCTTTGACTAGCTTGTTTTCCCTCTCTTTATTAGGTCTTGGCATAGCCTTTGTGGGCGGGGTTTAGTGTGCTTTATTGGTTATTTATCTTATGTCATTTCTAGATTTATTTACAGTATTTTAGCACTTTACTTTCAACAGCACCTTAAGTGGACCTGAGCTTGGTTAACACTGCCAAGCAAAGCCTTGAAAAACTACACCTTAATAAATGAACACACATAGATTAAGCCCACTTGGGCTCCAGGACCAGAAAATCTTTGTAGTGTAGGTGTAGGATTGGTGGGATAGGCTTCCAATAAAACCCATCAATTACTTTCATTGTGACATAGAGGTTGACATATTAGGGACCTTAAAATACTTCACCATCCCACAGTCCAAAGCCGAAGTGCGTCAAAAACCCGATTCAGAGGGGGTTAGGATAGATCATTGTGTGAGAAATTCTCCTCGGGGCTATCCAACCTGTGGCAGGGAACTCCATGTGGTGGTTGACTACCAAGAAGCTCAAGACTCGACCACCCCCATGGGATGAAGGTAACCATAGTGACCAATATTAATAAATTGCACTATAGTACTTCCTATCGGAAGTAGTTGGTTCTCTACCCTACCTTTCTCTGGAAAGCGCTGCTTGCAGGGATCAAATTTCATTAACTAAGAAGTTCTTTGGAAGGTCATCTGAAATAGTAGATCTAGGATTATTTGAGGATTTAGATCTCCAATAGATTATAGGTAAAAAAATTATAGGATGTGTTTTCTTGTATCATAGAAACATCATTAATATAGTTAGTTTACACTTGGCACCACTGCACTAGGTGTTTTCTTGTTGTTTGTTATTGTTTTATCCCTATCATCACCCTTTAGTTCTTAGAGGATTATTGGCTTGAAATCATTGTGTACCCTAGGCATTTTTTTGATCAAATTCAAGGTTTTAATCCTTAGTTCCCATTATGACATATTACTCCTCCCATGTCAAGTAAGAGTTCATCCTCCCAGTCCTCCATCGAGTCATCATTCTAATTTTGATTCTATTGATTCATCGATTTCCTCCTTTGTTTCCACATATTATCAACCATGTATCACCACCATGTCAAAAACTAATGTGGGTGTGGTAACCCAAGGTGCTAACCTAGGTACTAACAAGGGTACCCCCACCAGTGGAACCCCCACCGGCGTGGTCACTCCTACTCCCTTTCTTCCTTTTATGGTTGGTTTGAGTCTCCAAAATTTTAGCTAGCTTACGAATTATCATCTTCTCCATGACTCACTTGGCTAGCTATGCCTATTAAACTCCCTTCAGACATCTAAAGGTTGAAGGTTATCATGGATAATATCCAACTATTCATGTTTTCTTCTTCCATATATGGTGTTCATCAAATTCCATTATGAAGAATCCTCCTATATTCATCTGTTCTAGTGCACGCTCACTAGAGTTGCTACTAAGTAGTATGTCGATCAACCTAGAGCCACTCATTCCACTTTTGTGACTCTTGACACAACTTTTATTTCATATTTCTCGTTACCTTTATGTTATGGAAATGGTACTGAAATTTTTACTTATTTCCGTCAAACTTCTCTCACTCTCCTATCTATCCATGTTTAGGAATGGTGTAGAAGGAGGAGCATCTATAGAGCTCCTGAATTCAAAGATTGAGTCTATATGGATTTATTCCTTAGATACTTGTTGGATCCCATTAATACATATGTCACATCACACTACCCGTGGTCTGAGGAAGATGCACTCCAGGTAGCCTTAAATTTTGATCTGATCTATGCCAAATCAGGTCCTTTTTACACTATTATCCCTAATTTTCCTTGGCTTGGTAATGCATCAGGGGAATCTCATGACACAGATAGAATAGTTGGAACCATTTCGCGTCCTCAACCATATGCTCCACCTCATATGAGTTATGCTCCACCTTAGGGAGGGACCCTTTTCACTTACAATTATCCCTCCACCAATCCTCCATAAGGAAACCCTTATCAATGTCTAAGCATCTCATATGCATATCCTAATCTGTATCAGTAGATCTGAGGGCCACTTGTTTCACTGCTTGTTTATCCCAATATTTCCCCATCTCCTTATTATCAGTATGAACTACCTAGCACTCCAGCACCTTCGACACTAGCACCCCAGCCCCCCATGCCTACTCCCCCTTTTCCACAACAACGACCTTCTCTACAAGCTCAAATATATGCTCAGCAGAGTAGATGCAATCCCCCTAACCCCAAGAAAAGTAACAAGGGGAAGGGTAATCAGAACAACCGCTCTCAAGGTAATCAGGCAACCAGGTTTCTCCACCTAATTCCCCTCCACGTCCTCAACCTAATCCCGAAACCTAGCAACAGTGTGGTAAGCCCAAGAAAAATAAGGGTCTTTGTACTAACAAACCTTGTTTCTTTTGCATCGTATATCGTCATTATACCCATGAGTGTCCTATTTTACCTGATATGTGACAAGTATGGGAAGCTAAAGTAGCTTCTTGAGGATTGTAGCCCACCACTCCTCCTCCCCCTTCTAAATCATCTCAACTAGCAATGCTTAGGGATCCTTTCCCCAACCAACAATACATAGCTACCCAACCTACACCAGGTCTGACAACTTAGCTAACTCCACCATTTGGTTACCATGATTATCAGATTCCCATGATGAATTTTAAGAAGGTCAATACCAAGAAATTTAATCTTTAGACTCAATCATGTGAATATGACAAGCCATCCGCCAAGTCTGCGAGTCAGTCCCAACCTTAAGTTTCCACCAAGCCTATATTGTCATCCAATGGTACCTTATAGATCCATAAAATTAATTTTGAGGTTATTACCAATATCCCCAAAGGTATGTTACATCGAGATATTTCTTCTGCCAAATATTCCCATACATATAGCATACTAGATGACTTGGCATAGTCTCGTGCTACCATGTCAATGTTGGATGTCCTTCAAACATGCCCATCCCAATGGAAAGCTCTACTATCTACTTTGGGTGTTGTGGATCCTGAATACAATCAGATGATTGTCTTTTATGTTGATAAGTTAGAAATTCCTCCCCTACCTTCATTTGCTACATGTCAAATACCAGTCTCTGTTAGAAATGCCATCATTCAGCGGTGTATCATAGACAAAGACACCTCCTCCTATGTGATGGCTGCTAGTGTTTGGAAGCAAATTGGTTCCCCTAACATATCCCTATCCATCATCACTCTTCGTCCATGGGATGGTCATCCTTCCTAGCCCCTTGGCTTATATCGCAATTTCCCAGTAACATTTGTTGATAAGATGATTTCTATTAACATCGAAGTAATTGAAGCTCCCTTATACTATAACATCATTTTAGGTTGTAGTTATACTTATTCCATGTCAGTTATCACATCTATGCTTTGTTGTAAGATGTGCTTTCCCCATAATAGAAATATCATCATCATTTATCAGTTGATGTACTATGATCCCAATGCCCAGACTTCACCTCAGTCCAACATTTCTATCATCGCTAACAATAAGAAAATCTCTTCCTTTCACAATGTCTCTCTAGGATTCTAAAAATATTCCACTTTGCTTGGTGCTTATTGTGATCCACCGCCTACTCCTTCTGAGCCAAGCTCATCTAGTGTTCTCATGCTCTAAGCATCACATGATTCCCACAAACAGTCTGGTCTTCCTTCAAAACAACCAACACTTGGTAACTTGCTGTGTCTAACTAAACCCAACCTTATGGTACTACTCCTCAAGGATCACTTCCTTTTAGTGGTGTCTCTCCTAATAAATTTTTGCTTGGAACTATTACCTTAGGCCTTAACCATCTCAGAGCAGTTCCTCCATGCCACTATCCTTTGGGTCAGATATTATTCTTCATTCCACCTCCTAAAGCTTATTCTACACCTGTTATGACTATGTTGAGTTTACCCAACATTACCTTCGGGATCCCATTTAGGTATATCAATCCTCCCTCAAATAGTCCATCCAATCAACTTAAACCTTACACTCCTTTTACCCCGATCCAACCTATTGTTCCTACTCGTGCCTTTGCCTCAGCTCCACGGAAACCTCAATATGAACCTACTCCTATTGCAAAAGAATCTGGTGAGGGGGGGAAGTCCAGAAAAATGGAACCAAACAAAAGGCACCCCCAACAACTCCCACTCCTCCTAAGCTGCCAAATCCCATTCCTCCCTATGCTTTGTGTGATGTTTTCATTCATGTTGGCAATAATTGTCGTGAACTCCCTCATGTCAAGGATGTGGTCACTGATAACTTCCCTGATTCTAAAATTCTTTAGGTTCATGTCACCTTACTTGAGTCAGACAAGAAGAATATATCATTATGCACAAATCACCCATGTACTTTGTGTGATAATTATGGCCACTATTCTCATCGTTGTCCGTATCTCAAAGATTTTCATTATACACTTCAAGTGATTCATTAATTAGAGGTTTCTCATAGTGAGTCCACCTCTCCTCTACCTATAGATTCTAGTCCCACTCCTACACTGGAATAGGATGTCTCTCAAACACCCATTTTCATCCTTCCCCTTGACGTCAAGATGACAAATAATACCACTCCCATTCTCTACCTATCACCATCCATTCGATTGATACATTGGAAATCCCATGATGTCTCCTATTGTGATTCTATTAAACCTCCTTCAAAGAACACCCTAATGTCAACATCAGTAGATATTCCCTCTACTATTCATATGTCTCAAAACATTGATGATGCATATGTGAACCTTATCTCTCATGGATATGTTTCAGGTAGCTCCTCTCCATCATGTTGCCCCTCTTCCTCTAGTTTTCCCATCTTCCATTTTGATGAGGACATCATGGAAGCTATGACCACTTCTAATTATCCTTGGTATGATATGCACCATTGTGTGTACTTCCTTTTGCAACAAACCCATGACCAATATCATGTGGAGTACAAAGACTTCATTCATGGTTAAGTAGATTGGCTTAAAAATTCCATTCCTACACTAGATTCTTTTGAATGAGAAAATATGGCTATCATTTCCTCTACCATCAAATAAAATTTCAAGAAAACCATAGATTGAAGAGAATATCATCTTGGGGGAATATGCACCTCAAAATAAATTGATGCTTACACCAAATTATTAAAGGAATTATGTGATGTTTTCACCTAGTCTTATTTTGAAATGCCCGGACATGATCCCGCCATTGTTGAAAAACATGTCGACACTTGGCCCAACGTCGTAGCCATCCACCAAAATCAAAGGCCTATCCATCCTTCCAAAAATTAATTTATTAAAGATAAATCAATAACCTCAAGTGGGTTGGTTTAATATATCCCATTGAATACACCACATGGGTGTCCAATCCTATTCTCGTTCTCAAGAAACAAGGCACCATTCGTGTCTACACTAATTTTTGTGATCTTAACAAAGCTTGTCTGAAAGGAAAATTTCTCGCATCGTTCATCTACCAGGTCATTGTTGAGTGTCTGGGAAATTAGGTTCTATTATTTATGGATGGATTCTATGGATATAACTAGATATGTATCCATTATGTCGGTCAGTAATATGTCACATATGCATCGTAGATCCACCATTAGAGTATCACGACATGGTCTCTCTTGTGATGTGTATTCGCCTTGATCTATAGCCCCAGGTACCACAGCTCTTCCCGTGTATCCTTTCGGCCTCACCAGTGCAATATCTACATAACAAAATGTTTAGAAATCCATACCACATACATATATTTCTTAAACTATAAATGCATCAAATGTATAAAAAAATTTCCACTTACCATATGGACCCCATGCTCGTCCTGGCGAAAGTGGTAAGTCAGGATCCCCCTGATAGTTCATGCCACTGTATGGATATTCATCTATGTATAGTGGAATCTAGTGCCAATGAGAAAATAACACAAGTTAGAACACTCCTCTTACTCCCCCTCCTCCACATCATTTCAATAGATTCCCCTAGTGGTGCATTTTTTGCTCCTGTTGGCCCCCATCATGGATCTTAACATAAGGTCGAATAGTGGGGATCTTCTCAAATAAGAGTGATCATAAAATTTTCCCAAATGAAAACTTATCATTGGCCCTCCATCTTCATAGCCTAAACTCTCGATTTATTGATGACAACATGATATGGGACCACCCATAGTAGGTTTCTCCCAACACAATCTCCACCAGCATGATCTACTCTCTAGTGATATGGTTCAAAGCATGACTACCACAAATCTGCAACACCACTGTGGTTATAGCTCATGTCTAAAACCTCTCCAATTCACTAATATGTATGGTTGTTCCCTTTGTATGACTCCTCGTTACACAATGGTGATCAACAAACTCACCAATATGCCTGCCACATGGTAGCACTGGATGTATCTCCCATATGACCCCTAAAGGGGGAAGTCGTGTCAAAAAATATATGTCTTGGATCCTGATCTCGATCCTATATCTTATACAATAAAATCCTCCTAATTTGGGTCCCAGTAACTCACTATCCTCAATAGAAAGGTATCACCTTCCCTCATCATGGGGTTCTCCAAGAACTTCAACACACCATATCATGCCAGAACCCCTCTCACTACATAATTTCCATAAATCTTAGTATGAATGGACTCCAAATATTGTTCCTTCCATGATACCTTTAGCTCTACCATGCCTAAAAAATACCATTATGTTTTGTCAGTCCAGAGTGAAAGGCATGGATGTCCAGTACCTAGCTTTAGCTCCCGGTAGACCACCAATCATGCCCATCCTCTCAACTCACAACATAGTTTTTTCCCTCAAAACTAAGCTTTGCACACTTGTAGGCCTAGTTCCTGCACTCGAGAGCATGGAACATGCCCCCAAAAGTGTGTACGACTATAAGGATGAATAGGGATCCCCCACAATGAACTGAAGCCCTAATCTAAAAATTTGATCTAGCAAAAATGGTGAGTAAGTTTAAGCCACCTACCTCCAACTTCCAGATCCTGATTCCAATAGTCATTTTTCTATTATGATCCATAAGATTTAGGGCCTTCTCCTCCTCTCCAAATTCTCTACAAATCACTATGGAAATGAATTGGATTTAGAGGGAAAAACCCTTTTATACGAAAAACCCTATTTTTTCTCTCACCCATTGTGAACAAGCCCTAGCCTCATTTGACAAACCATGAACAGCATTGGAAAGATCTCACCGAGTTTTATAATGGGTCTCTCTTTGATTTTGATAATTTGACACTTCACTAGGAGGCCAATTTTTCCATGAGATCTCACTTTACCTCCTATCAAAATCGAATTTCTTCATTTCAGCCACCCATACTGCAATACCATTTTACCTTTTCATAGCTTAACTCACATGTCAATTTTCGTCAGTAACCTTCACTTACTCATGCTTTTACAGTCCCCTATAGGCCTCCCCATGTGGTAGCATCATCGAGTCACCCTTGTTCATAGCATCCAACATGTATCACCCTTGTACTTCTACATTGTTTTTCAAGTCCCCTTGAATCTCATTACAGTGTTTCATATGTCATCTTGTCATATGCATCCCATTTTATTCATATTTGGCCTCCAACTCTACTACTCTATCTTTGTTGAACCCCAATTTGATTCATTTACCATTCCCTTCAGAATCGATTCAGTTGTTGCTAGGTCAACCATCCTCATTATGCTATGACAAGGGAATTCTTTAGTCAACTACTCATCTTCTTTCCTTCCAACATCATCCCTGGTGTCAGTCCATTAGTCACTCTCCTAGGATTGCTCATGCCTTTTTTGAGGATTCTTTATTGACTTAACTCTGGAAGGTCCCCTTCTATCGACCTCAGCACATTTCTTCGAGAAGAGTGGTCTATAGGGTGGTGTACCTCAATTCCAACTTCCATCTTTGTTCAGTGCCTTAGATCAAGTAAAGGGACTCATCATTGCCCTTTAACTTGGTTGTTTCTCACGTGCTCTACACCAGCTCCTTATGGCATGATTCATATTTGTACACTTGGTGCTTGAGTGATCTAGATGATTGTCCTAGTGATTCCTCAGTGTGTGTGAGAAATTCTAGACCTCATGAGGGGGTGGCTATTCAGGTAGCCCCCCATATGCCCGAATGACCACAGATCTTGATCCAGCCTCAGATTTTGTTTCACGGATTTGGTGGGTTCAAGTTCCGTTGCTTCTAGCGCCCACAACATAGATATCTCCTTCAAATTATCCATTCAGATCTTCAGATCCATTTCCTGATCAGCAGGGCTTCATTAGTTGTGATCCCCCCCCCACCCACATAGTGTCAACTTGAGGGGTATTGTGTCTGATGTACTCAGATGTTATTGTATTCAGTTCTCACTTATGTTTTTCCAAGTGCATTATGTATATATGATCCCTTGTATTATTTTTTGGCCCATTGATGCTAGTATGTCATGTATCATGTACTTTGTATCATAGTCACGCATTGTTGGGCTCATCATTATTATTTGTATGCAGTTATCTTGGTGGGTATGTGTATGCCTCTCCTCCCTCATTTGAGATCATGTACTCCCACATAAAAGGATACTTCTATCGATTTAGTAGGTCTCGCCCCCTGCATTATTATTTATTCTTGTAGTGCTTCATTTATTTATCTCTCTTTGTCTTTGACTCCCACTTGGTGTCTCATGGAAGTGTAACCTACAATGTATTTTGGTCATACGATTTGCTCCTAACACTCATACGTATGGGGGGAATCTATTATCACCAAAAAATGATCACTTAGCCATTTCTAACTAGGTGGATCAAAATACACCATGTAGCATTAATTTTACCATAGTAAAATCACTTTCACCGTGGAAAATAATTAAGTAAACCACTTTTATTAAATTATTTTCTGATTTAAATAAAAAAGCCAATGAGAATAATTAGATAAATTATTTTTTTTTCTCTAAGAATAATTATTAAATCATTATTTAAATATTTATTCCTGTCACATTTGACTAAATCCCCTAGGAATAATTAAGCAAATCACTATTTATTTAATATTCCTTATTTCTATTATTGGAATAGTTGTAAAATCACTATTTAATAGTTATTTAAATTTCACACCATTCTTAATTCTCGTGAAATAATTAATAAATCATTTTATTTGTTAATTATTTCTAAATAAATATATTTAACCATTTTAAATTTCTTTTCCCTCTCCAATAAATATAATAAAGTATTCCAAGTAGTTAGATCTTGATTTGGTTAATATTATTTTATTATTCTCCATTTTCGAGATTAACTGAATACTTTGTTATAAATAGGAGGGTTTTTCATTCATTTTTCACCATTATCATAATCATCATCACCATTATCATCTTTTTGCTTTGAGCTCCCATTTAAGTTCTTCACATTTTGTTTGGTTTTTTTTACATATTGAGAGAGAAGATCATTTTTTGAAGCATCAAGGACATCAAAGGACCCATCACACGGAGGGGGACTTATAGACACTTCTATAGATATCCTTCACTAGGTGTTTTTAATAAAATAGTTTATTCATATTAAAGTATCTACATTTCTGTTATTTCATTAGATATTTCTATTGTTGCCTTTTTTTCTCGATCATCTATACTCTTGTTGTAGGTTCTCCATTGTCATTATAGATTTGAATCACTAGGAGCCACCAACTTGTTGTTAGGGTCCCTTGTCACCTATTGACTTAAGTAAATTGTTTTTGGTACACCTTCCAAGAAATCTCACACTAACAAGGCCTTCTTCTGCAGACTTCTCCTGCTTTTATTTGTCTTATTTCTTCTCAACCCAATCAAGTCTGGTTGTATCTACGCATTCCCCCTTAACTATAGTAGTAGGTTTTGGAGTCTCTTCTAGTATAATAGCTACTTGAAACCTTTTCCTAGTGGTTCTTCCACAAATTGGAATTTTCACTCTCCGTTTATACACTATTAACTTTTTTTACACTCCCATAGTCTCTTCAAGGGATTCACTTCCTCAGCTCCAATTTTAGGCACAACTATTGTTCTACTAGTTTCTTCCTCCAAAAATTCCTCTACAATTGGGAACCCACCTTGTATTTCCTCTTATGACTCAGTAGACACCACCAAAGTTATTCTATATGCATTTCCTTTCCTCGTGAGGATGAACTATGGACTATTCTAATGGAACTCCACCTATTAGGGTTCTTTCAACTTGTCATAAAAGGTGTATCATTTGTACTCCACTTAGAGCCTACGATTTTCTTTCACTTGGATGATGTAGTAGTTTCAACAACAGTTGTTGTTTCAGCATTGGGTGTTACTTAGGTACTTGGTTTTGTTTCAGTGCTAGGGGTTTCCTTACCTCTAGGTGCTTCTTCGACACTCTCTTCATGCTCCTCAATTGCACCAACACAAGGTCTCACTATCAAAGCATGCCACAAGCTCCCCTCTATAAGGAATGCATGATGATTAATTTAATGAGTGTATTGTTAGTGACACAAGTTTCTCTATGTTTTCCCCCTTCACAACCTATGCCATGTGTTGTAATGACTTCAATAAGTAGTATGGTAAATTAATCAACTACCTTGTCCTCATGTGTGCCAACAATTGAAAGTGATAATTGAAAATAATCCTAAAATGACACTCACATGTAATGAATTTTTAGATGAAGAAGAGATGTTCTATCAAAACCACTTTGCTTGGGTGTACATCTTCCCATTGGTAACGAAAATATGTTCCATCAAAACCATTGTGCTTGGGCATCAATTCTTCTCCTTCCTATAAGAGTATGGCCTTATCTTCATGATTAGCCACTTTCCTTGAGAATTGCCATTCTCCTACCCTATACAACCTTGTCATGTTTACGATAACTTCTTCTATAATAGTGATTCTAAATCCCTTGACCACAGAGTGTTGTTCAATTAAGGCTTGGGCGAATTCTAAAGTAACCAATTCACTAAAACCTTGTAACTTTTCAAAATAAATCAGCCATCCAACCCTTTGAAAAATTTCCAATGCTTTTGGATGTTGTAACAACACATTAATAGAGTCAAGTTTGTGTCTGACCATTACTCGACCCATATATTCTCACAAGCACACTACTCAACAATTCTAGGAACCTATAATAGAGTTATTTCACAACATACATATTCTTGCTCATGCGAGAATCTCAAGGTGTCAGAATTATTGGTGGTTACTCCTTATTATCAATTTATAACTTTTAAATTAAAATGAGTTTATGAATGATTGGACTGATCTACAAATATAACAACACAAATAACAAAGAAAAGAAAATTAATAATGATGAAGGAATATTGGTACTAATGGCGATGATTACATAAGTTCAAATGTAAAATGAAATGGTGTTGGAACATTATAATAATGTAGTATTATGGCATGGTGAGGTATGCATTAATTGGATGAATAATTAGATTTTCTAGATCTATTCTGATTAGGAAAGGGGGAACATTATTAAGAAAATGTTTGTGTAACAACAAAATCTCTTAAAGCCTTAATTAATCCAAATCAGTAAAAGAACTGAAATTTAATCTTGTAACAACAAGCTTCAAAAGGCCATCCAAACCTAAAATAACCCATCCATTAACCATTAAACTACCTAACCCATAGGCACCAAAACCCTTATCTCTTGACTTAAACCATAACCTCTAATCCCTTAACCCTAAATCCATGTACCCCAAATCCCTAAATCCTATAATCCTCAAAGCCCCTATCCACTCAACCCCCAATGCCTTAATTAATTAACTATTTAGGCACATTTGTCACTAAATCTGGGGCTAAAAATGGAGCAAACCAAGAAGGTAATTTAGGTGCAAAAAGAGAAGATAAAATTAGTACTATCACCGGTGCTATTTATGGGAAGATTGATGGCATGATTTCTAATTCCATTCCAAGATCCACTTCTGGAACTATTTCTTGCACTATTATTGCCTAATTTAGTACCTCAATATTTGGCCAGTGAAAGCAACACCAAAAATAAAATTGACATTTCCAAAAAATTGGAACAAAAATACACTAAAACAATCTTTGGAAGCAAAAAATAGATCTTGTTACAGGGATTTGTTATAGTGAGTCTATCTAATCATATTTCATGAGGATGTCCCAACTAAGTGATCAATTGTAGACTGTTGGAGAACCTATGTCTAATAGTGAGTTGGTACATGTTTCACTTCAAGGCCTTCCTCCTATTTGGGAGGCTTTCATTACTATAATAAGAAACAACTATGGGTTCACAATATTTGATGTGTTCATTCACAAATGCACTAAAGATGAAACCAAGACGATATCTAGAGGAAGGATTCAAAAGCATGAAGACGGAGGTCCATCTACATTTGTTGCGTAGGACAACAAGAGGAAAGGAAAAGGAACATAATCTAGTTCAATAAATCTTTTCCTTGAATCAAAGGACACCAATAGAAGAGGAGGGAGAATAGAATGCTTCAATTACCATAGGCATGGTCACTATTCCTGATAATATCCTGAAAAGATAAATGCTCCAAGATCCAACTACAGCAACAATCATGGCTTCAGCAATAACAGGCTTAATCATTGAATAAGAAGAGATTCTCCTAATGATCATGAAAAAGGCAATTGTCCTCAAAAGAGATTGAGGAACTCGAGGTATGGAAATAATGTAGCTGCTCTTCAATCTCAACATATTATTATTTCTTCTCTTTCTAGTTCTGCTACTTCGTATTGGTTTGATAGTTGGTTGGTAGATAGTGGGGCCTCTACATATTTGTCTCGGTATCGCGAAGTCCTACCAAATCTAATTGAAAGGGAGATGAATATGAATATCATCCTTGAGGATAATGCTACTTATGTTGTAAAGGGTTTTGGTTATGTTACATTCCATTTAGATTATGTGGAAAGTGTACTTCTTCATGATGTTATGTATGCTCCGAGATTGAGGAAGAACTTTGTGTCTATATGTACCTTAGAAGAAAAAAGGATGAGCGTTTCCTTCACAAGAAGAAATTTCCTCACATGGCCTATGAAATCTCACATGAGGGATGCATTTACCTTGGGATCTAGAATTGAAAGACTCTATAGAGTCAATGGAAGACGGATGTGAGCAATGGTACATGATAGCAATTTTCGAGGTGAGTTATGGCACATAAAGTTTGCTCATATCCATTATGAAGCCTTGCCTAAAGTTAGCAAGATGGTTTATGGGATGCCTAATGTTCAAAATAATCATGATGGAGTATTTCCAGGATGTGCCATTGGAAAGAAGTTGAGGGGGCCATTCCCTTCTAGCAAAATTAAGACCATTGATATTTTACAACTCATACATTTTGATCTATTATGGACAACTTCTCCTACAAGAAATGGATATTCTATTTGAATCATTTGATATATTCAAATATTTCAAGGCACTGATAAAGAATCAAAAACTAAAAAGGATCAATATATCTAAGCCTGATAATCATAGATAATGTTAGGGTCTTAACATCGGTTTATAGATTCAGTCCCTCTTTACATTTATTGTCAGTTCGGAGTTTTCTTGGTTATTTCAAGGTTATCATGCAAGGTCTATGCAGGCCACACATTCCCTACCCAACATTGATCAATTACAAAATACAACGACCAAAGGAGTTCTACAAATAAAGTAACAACAAGCTTAACAACACAACCTCTGAGTAACAACAATTCAAAATAAGAAAATCTCTAAAATAATAGCAAGGAAATAAAACAACAAAGAAATAAAAGATAAATTACAAAAAATTAATGATATAATTGAAAAAACATACCTAAACAACACAACTGTATCCAACAACACGTATTCGAAAGAGTGGGCCCAAATTTTCGATCAGGGTCGTGGCTAAGGCTGATAAATCACACCAAGTTACGATATGTTGATATTCTCATTAATTCATAAAAGCATTAAAATCTAAAGTTTTGTTGTTACAAAATGAAAGGAATATCCTTCAATATCTGATCTGCTTTATATTTGTTATCGCCCCTTTCTATTGTTTTGTGTCTTTTAAATACATAAAAAACAAAGGGAAATTTACAACAAACTGATTAAAAAATGATTTCCCTTACAATTTAGATTGGTTACAAAATATCAATAAGCAAGATGAGATCTGAGAGATCTTTCCATCATGATTTAGCTGGAACAAGTTGAACCTGGTATTGTGATTGGGGCAATTTGGAAAAATGGCCACAACAGGAAAAATCTACAAAAATGTCTTTTGAAGAACCTAGATGTTCTCTCAATCCAAAGCAAATTTTGGAAAAATTCTCATTGGAAAACTAATTTGCTCTATTTTGCACAAAACTTGTGTCTCAGAGTTTCAATATTCATCTTCATTTTCTTAAAATGACTAACACAAAACTGTCACTTTTTACCCCAGTGAATTTCTGAGTTGGAATATTTGATTATGATTTGAAGATCAAATTTGCAACCTAGAAGATATCTTAGAGGCTAAAATCATGAGTGATGTTATAACAAATTCATTAATAAACCATCATTGGAAAAATCATGTATACTAATCATCAATTTATTAAAAATAAAGAAGAACAAGTATTACTTATCCACAAGAGCATAAATAATTAGGAAATAATAAATAACGTGATAATGAATGGTAGAAATGGATGAAATGTGTGTCGACAAATGGTAATAATAATGATAAGTTAGTGGCCCAACATCTCCCCCAAACTGAAAAAATTGCATGTCCTCATGCAATTCAATACCTCTGTACCAACCATGTTATAATGCATTAATGAAAATGCTCACCCTAGCTCATGATATTGATGGAACAAAATGCTTCATCCCCAAATGCCTATTTAAAACAACATTTTTTCAATTCTAGCAATGTTGGTGAAATTGTAACAATTTTCACATTGACTTTCAACCATATGCATATGAAGTTGTAGCAAAATATGATACAAGTAAAAACAAACTTCATTAACCATTTTCTCAAAAACTACAAATTGGATCTCATTGAAATTTTGCAGGAAGATTTCTACTATATTAATACCTCTCCACTCCAAAAATCATAGCTATATGATCCACATATCCTGAGATATAAGCAGAATGGTTGTAGGTGATAGTGCCTAATTTCTAGAGTGTTACAAACTAATTTAGGTTGAAATTTTCTGGGTTTTTACATTTTAATGATACCTTCTTGCAGTCCAAAAATCAGAGGAATCCATTCAATAGTTTTAAATATATACACAAATCAACTTATGCATTGTATAAAAATGAAATTGTATGCCTTAAATGAAGAAGAAATGATAAAACACCCACCATGCATAGAAACTCCACCCCAAAAATGAATATGTTGCATATCCTCATGCAATACACTAGAAAACAAATTGAGGTGGTTGCTACAATCACTATTGAAATTATTGCTTCATGTATAACAACATGGAATAAGGGAGACATTGAGAATGAGTAAGGGGATTGATGGATGGTAAAGGATATTAATGGCATGTTCATGATAAATAAATTAATCAAAGTCACACTCCCCCAAACTAAAAGCTTTTGTGTCTCTAAAAAAAATAAATGGGAAGTGGTAAACAAGGGGAAATAATGGTTGAAAAATATGAGTGAATAATGCTCAGTGGTTTTTCATGACATTCTCCTAAAATTCTAAAAATAAAAAACTTATGTTATTTTACCTCAAGTTTTACCTCGGTAAAAATGAGGAATGGCATGTATGGACTGATATTTGTTGAAACTTATGTAGGATGAGCTGATTTTGAAAGTGATACGAAAGGTGGAAGCCATGCAACATGAAAGAAAGTAATAAGAAAGTGTAGAAGGGTTTCCGTCCCCCAAACTGATCAGTTTCCATGTCATCAAGATTTCTATAACACAACTCATGAGTAGCCTCAATCAGTAATTCATTAACTCAATTACCTCATTATATATAAATGTGACATAATCATGTTGTGAATATCATGAGATAATAACGGATAAAAAGGGAATATAAAAGAGGGTAAAATGATGAGAAAACTATGCATTCCCTAGGCCCATAAGCTTTGGTTCTTATGAGCATAAAAATTGTGAGAATTAGTTATCTCAGTGTTTGCTTCTCAAGGTATGGCCAATTACCTAAGATTCAAAATTAGGATTTGGCCTCTTTATCCTACCCCAAAATAATAATAGTGTTGTTAAGCTATGAATAAATGGAGACTAATTGGGCAAAGAAATTATCTTTGGTTAAATATATGAAACTTGTAGAATAAATTAATTATATATTAGATGATAAAAAATTTCAAATATAAAATGTCCTAAAAGTTTCATCCCTAACATGTAAAGTGAATATTTATAACTGAAAAATAGATATAAACCATAACCATCATCATCTAAGAACTGATTAAGTATTACCCCATGAACCATGAGTTCTAACAAACCTTATATACGCAACAGTAGGCTTTATCGACAAACAGTTTTGAGAAAATGTTATAGATCTGATCCAAAAGATATATGAGAATAGAAATAACCCAAGAATAACAAGATATAAATAGATAGAAATGCTTCTTTATTGATCAAACCCTTAAGGTAGGGCAACACCATACATTCACTCCTTAAGGAAGGAGAACACTCCACAAGCCATATGCATATTCGTACAATAATCCTTCACTCTTTCTCCATGTGGAGTCTCTAGCCTTTATATAGGCCTCATACATACAATACCATGGGTCATTACCATGGTTCCCTCATTCCATCAACTAATACCATGGGCCCATTACATTATTACTAACTACTTGTGGTCCCTTACATCATATGGGTTAACCACCTTATTTATTACTATGGCCCATCCCATTATTACATTATTACCTTGGGTACCTCCCTTGGTACCCCATATTATCCCCCCTAGGTATATAACACTCCACCCCCCTTTTTATAGCTCTGATACCACTTGTTATAGCTCTGATACCACTTGTTATAGATCTAACCCAAAAATATTATAGATCTGATATGATAATATAAGAGAATACAAATAAACCCAGAAATAATATGAAATGATTATTTATTGATCAAACCCTTAAGGTAGGGCAACACCATACATTCACTCCTTAAGGAAGGAGAACACTCCATAAGCCATATGCTTGTTCATACAATAATCCTTGACTATTTCTTGACATGGAGTCTCTAGCCTCTATATAGGCCTCATACATACAATACCATGGGTCATTACCATGGTTCCCTCATACCATCAACTAATACCATGGGCCCATTACATTATTATTAACTACTTGTGGTACCTTACATGATATGGGTTAACCACCTTATTTATTACTATGGCCCATCCCATTATTACATTATTACTTTGGGTACCTCCCTTGGTACCCCATATTATCCCCCCTAGGTATATAACACTCCACCCCCCTTAGCATGTTTCATCCCCAAAACATGGGAAGAACACAAATAATAAGATCTACTCAAAAGAGTAGTCCACTGGTACCATGCACGTGCATCTAGCCATCCAAGAGAAAGGTGAACCCTCGATCTCGCTGGTGCCTCGCTCGCTTGAGATGGAAGTTGACCATGGCAGCTCTTATGTGTTGATGTGTAGAAGGTGGATCTTTGGTCCTTGCTATCCGTCATACGGGGGTTGTTGTCCTTGTGGCTAATTGGTTGCCATCTTGTTGGTTGTTTTCTTGCAGGGTGATGTGGGTGATGATATGTTGAAGTTTTAACCCATGGTGTCTTTTTCTTTAATTCACCCTGCTGTGGTGCCTGTTGTGGTGTCTTCTTTTCCATTATGACTTCAACCACTGAGCCCTCCTCTGATGTATCAACACCTGTAACATTTTCTGCTTCAGCCTCTGTTTGTGTTCGATTGTCTATCATAACTGGCTCATCATCTAATATGTCAGACCCTGGAACATCTTCTCCTTTAGCCTCCTTGGACTCTACCTATTTATTAATGGAAATATCTTGTAATGTAATTTTCTTCTTTTTATACCAGAGCTTCAGGAATTTCTTCTGCACATTAATATTGATAGTACCCGTAGATTCCATCCAAGGATATCCCAAAACAACATCCATATTATCCATCTCTAAAGTATAAAAATCACCATGCAACACATACTTATCCATAGAAAGCTTCAAATCCTTATAAATTTGAACATCCTCATCATCAACCTCTGTATTTTCAATTTGTTTTGCTGGAACTTGCAATTTGTTTTCCAAATTAACATTGATGAAATTATGCTTGCAACTAGGATTTATAGAAACAATGATTTTCTCCTTCTGAATCAATCCATGAACCTCCAATAAGGAGATACCAGCAGAACATAACCCTTTTGGTTCCTTGGTTTCCTTCTTTCCTATAAAAATAAAATCTTTGCTAGGCTATGTGTCTGTCTATGTGAGCTTATCCACAAGATTAGCTTTACGGTTAAAGTGGTCCATAAGAGCTTTTGTGAATTTGTCCCAATTCAAGGGCCTTCGATAGCAATGTTGATGCCCTTGCCACCATTGCAATCTTTCATTGTCCAAGTACATTGTTCCCACACTCAGTTGAGTCTCATCATCCATGATGTAATTCAATCTAAAACATTTCTCCATTTGTGCTAGCCATTTGGCTGGATGAGCCATCAAATGGATACAAGTCCCTCAAGTTCAGATATAGGTCTGCCATCACAAAAAAATTGGCGAAAATTTGAAATGGTCACAATTGCGTCAATATTGCTCAGAATCCCTATTAGAACCTTCTTTCAGAAATGGAACAATCATTCTGCATCTTTCCATGTGATAGAAATATTGATCTAGGCACTGGAATTTCAAATATGCGCTGCAACTCTCCCGCCGTCACCAAAATTTCTGCAAAAAAGAGCTGATTTTAAATCAGTGATATCTCCCTCATCCGGACTCTGATTTGACTGATTTTGTTTTTGAAATTGGGTATTTTTTCACAAAGAATCCAGATCTACAATTAGATTTTGCAGATCGTGCACCAGGACGTCCAGATCTGCATCGCAAACTCACTGCCCTGAAAAATTGTCTACAACCCCACTGATTTTTAGATCAGCGATATCTCCTTCATCCGGACTCCAATTCAACCGATTTTTTTTTTGAAATCAGCTATTTTTTCACAAAGAATACAGATATGCAATTAGATTTTTCAGATCTTGCACCAAAACATACATATCTGATCTGCAAACTCGCCGCCCCCGAAATCCTGCAAAAAATTAAAAAAAATTCTCCACTTTTGTGCCCAAGAAAGTGCTCTGATACCACTTGTTATAGATCTGATCCAAAAGATATATGAGAATAGAAATAACCCAAGAATAACAAGATAGAAATAGATAGAAATTCTTCTTTATTGATCAAACCCTTAAGGTAGGGCAACACCATACATTCACTCCTTAAGGAAGGAGAACACTCCACAAGCCATATGCCTGTTCATACAATAATCCTTCACTCTTTCTCCATGTGGAGTCTCTAGCCTTTATATAGGCCTCATACATACAATACCATGGGTCATTACCATGGTTTCCTCATACCATCAACTAATACAATGGGCCCATTACATTATTACTAACTACTTGTGGTCCCTTACATGATATGGGTTAACCGCCTTATTTATTACTATGGCCCATCCCATTATTACATTATTACCTTGGGTACCTCCCTAGGTACCCCATATTATCCCCCCTAGGTATATAACAGAAAACAAGGTAACCAAATAGATTATAGTATTGAATTAACTTGTATACCATAGGCATGGCCACTTCTTCCAGCAAGCATCCATAGCCTCAACAGGGATGTATTTTCAACCCATTAAGATGGAAATGTCCCATCTATTAGAAATAAGAACATAGTTACAAAATAAATTAAATTTACTTAGATGTCTACTGAAGATCATTGTTTTGGCTTGGTAACCATTTAATAACAATTCCAATCATCAAAGCTAACAAAATTGAACAAGTCAGCTCGTGATGAGACATCTTGTCTTTCAAAAATTTATGACTGAAGACCATTACCTTAGCTTTGTGACCAGGATTGGTAATGTCACTCTATTAGGGCCTATGATCATGGTAGGTAAGCTTTTGGCGAGACCTCCTATCCTTTAGTTGACTATTTATGTTTATGTTTTCTGTTAATCAACAAAATATTACTTAATAGATGGGGTGGTAGGTCATTTCCTTAAGATCTGAGGATGGCGTAAAAAGGTTTGTAGTAACTATTTTCAATTTGGGTAATTTTGCTTCTCAAAAATTAATAACCTTCAAAGCGCTGTTCATTAATATATTTTTCTTTGTTAATATTTGGGTTGAGGAACAACTCATTAGATAGTGACGAAAAGATTTAAGTACAATTTTGTGGCCATCACCATAAATTTTACAAGATGAGGGACTTGACAAATTAGGAAAGTTGAAAGTTGGCATGATGAATACATCTTTGCATAATTATTCCTTAAAAATAATATTGTGCTTATAGATAAAAAGAGATATAATTGACTACCCAATCATTATGTCAAAGAGGACCTATAACATTAAACTTATTTCCCGTTCATCAAGGAGAAAAAAACAAATCTGAAAGACCTACATGTGCTGAATAATATGTGAAAATTAACTAATAACAATAGTTGTGACTAAGGTAATAACAACCATGACTTATGTAATAACATTTGTGATAAAGGTAACAACAAATTTGATAGACGGAACAACAGGGAAAGGGAAAAAGGTCATTTTGATTGGAGTAGCAGCACGAAAAGGGAAAAATGGCGCTACGACTGGAGTAGCAGCAAGGAAAGGGAAAAAGGGCATTGTGACTAGAGTAGCAACAGGGAAAGGAAAAAAGGGCATTGTGACTGGAGTAACAGCAGGGAAAGGGGAAAAGGCCATGATGACTAGAATAGTAGCGGGGAAAGGTAAAAGGGAAATAATAGTTGTGACTTAGGAAGCACTGTTACTTAGGGAACAAAAACTGTAACTAAGGTAGAAAAAATTATCATTCAATATTTATCCAATAGTACCATTGTTACATGTTAAAACCTCAAAACTACCCATACCATGTTATGCTTGTAGACATGAAGTATCAAGTATGATTGTGGAAATCCTTCCTAAAAACTAACTCAATGGGCGATCCTAGCAAGGTGACATGGAGAAGGATTAGTCTTCCAATAATAATAGTCATTTTACAAAATAATGAGAGATTAAGAGTGAATAATTCCCAAAAGGACTTACCAAAAGAGTTTTTGGTACTAGATCTAAGGAAACCATATACTCGATAAGACTGGGGAGCAAGAGTATAGATGTGGAGAAACATCATGAAACTTAAGAACTTCCTTATTTTATTTTGATAATAAAAGATGTAAATTTGAAGTAAACAACACCTGAAAGATAAAATCATAAAAGAAATCAAAAAAGAAATAACACTTTATTGAAAAGTAATAAATAAATAAATAACTTAAGTTACAACGACTATGATTTTGGATGCAGCAATGTTGTTTCCTAAGGGAATGTCAATCTATTTCCAAGAACAACAATCTGTCAATGGTGAATGAATGGAAAATAATTATCTTCTCGAAAAATGCTTTGGCAAAAATGACTTGGGTATTCAAATGGAAATCAATTCTCCATTTCTCTTGCTATGAATCCATTAAGTGATGAAAAGTCTTCATGTTGTTTTCTCTGTGCTGGTGAACAATATCAGGAAGAAGTTTGCAAAAAAATCTTATGCTCCAATTTTTTTAGATATTGGCACCTATTAAGAATCAAAATAATATAATATTAAATTTATCAAAAGATTCTTGGATGAAATGCTCTTATTTCACTAACATTTCCTTAAAGAATCAATTGTTCATAAATTGACCTCCTTCATTCTCCGAGGACCTGCAAAAATAAACATCTACCTGCAACAAAACATGAAATCATGGAATAATAGAGGTGATTAGGATCTCCTAATCTAAGACATATGAAAAAAAAATTAACATGTAGTTACTCTATAAAAAAAATCCACAGAAGGATAAATAAAGCATAATTTATTTGTCACCTATGGGAGAGCAATGGTCGACTTACTAAGCAATAGTGTTTTAATCGTAACCCTTTTGTCTTTCATCTTCTTTGAGTGATTCGAAAGAAAATTGAAGTCTGATTCAAAAAAATATAACCAATGGGAACAAGTTTTAAAATTTCTATCATATGATATGTCATATTTATTTAGAAGAACGTGCATAATAGAGCCATTTTCGATTTCCCAACTTAGACTAATAGTTGATATTTTAAGCATAAATTTTTTGTTTGATGATGGATTGAACTGATTAAAATTGGGTATTAAATTATATTAATTTATATATCTCCAATATAAATAGGTTTTGAATACAAGAAGAATTGATGAGTCAAATATGCTAGTGAACAGCCGAAAAAACAAAGTTTTAAGAGTGTTGATTTATAATAGCCAGTCATTATTTTGGTCATAACTTTCTCATACAGTATCAAAATCGAGTGATTAAAATTATATTGTAAACTAAATTCACAGGAAAATATACCATCGAAGCAAGTTTGGAAAATCTAGTCATTTAGGCCTTGAAAAACTGAGTATCCCAACTTTGTTCCTGAGCTTCCCACTAGACATCCTATCAATGTTTTGGTCATAATGTTTTTTTTTTGAATCCAAATTGAATGATTCAAGTTGTATTAGAAAGTAGACATAAAGTGCTACTTAGGATAGTAACTGGTTTTGAAAATATGCCCATTTGGTCCATCAAAACATGACTATCCCAACTGTTTTTCCAAGAAATTCATCAAGCCCACAAGCCATAAGATATGATAATCAAGAAATTTTTCGAAAATGGTGATAAAAATGAATATGATTTTTTGTAGAAATGTTATTTTCAATATAATACATCTACATACATAAATAAATTCAAATATTTGTCACCAAAGTTAATTTTCACAATGTGTTGCAACAAAAATAATTATTTTTACATATACAAAAATTGATTTATTTATCTCCTTATTTATTCTATTTTATACATTAACCTAATGTACCTTGAGAAATAAATCATTCTTACGTATAAGAGTACTTACAATGCAACCATTTTCTAAATAACACCTCAAGTA
Source organism: Pinus tabuliformis (assembly GCA_031772625.1). Taxonomy (NCBI): domain Eukaryota; kingdom Viridiplantae; phylum Streptophyta; class Pinopsida; order Pinales; family Pinaceae; genus Pinus; species Pinus tabuliformis. The sequence goes on from CM062810.1 coordinate 978,259,773, forward strand.
TGTACATACCCAAATTTGAAAAATGCATGTTAATAAATACTAGGGTATGAGAGACCAACTTCCCCGTTAAGGATGGTGCCAAGAATTGCTGAAATATGGAGTGATGTTGCAAGAAAACAACAGAGTGAAACCAATATATAACCTTTAATTTCTTGATTTCCCATAGTGGTCATATCGTGAATTTATTATTGATCTCGACTGAATCCCAGATTGTGTTGATCCTTCCTTCCTTGACCTATACCACTTGCGAGTTTTTGGGGTCTCCCTCTACCCCTTGGATTTGTTTTCCCATCCATGCAATCTAAGCGATAGAAAATTAAATTAAAACAACAAAATAAAATCTAATGCTCGGGCCCTAGAAAAAGGATGGTGGAAACCTCACCTAACCAAGACGAGAGAGTGGGTTTTATTGTAAAAAAGGCAGAAAATTAAACAATAAAATAAATCTAATGATTGGGTACTCGAAAAGGTTTGGTAAAAACCTCGCTTGAATAGGACGAGAGAGTTGGTTTTACAGTCAATGAAAAGGTATAAAATTAAAGCAAACAAAATAATCTAATGCGCAGGTTCTGAAAAAGTGTTGGTATAAACCTTGCCTGACGAGGACGAGTGAGTGGGTTCTACAATCAATTAAAAGGTATAAAATTAAGTCATACAATCAAAACAATCAATGTAAATATAGTGCTCAGGTGCGCGGAATTTTTTGGTGCAACACCTGACTTGACCAAGACGAGAGAGTGGATCATATGGTCCATACTAGTTGTACTTTTTCGTCTTTGATAGCCTCCCCAACAACGACATCAACATGTTGGGGTCTTAATTTCATTTTATAGATTCAGACCCTTTTTACATTTACTATCAATCCAAGGTCCTTCTAGTTATTTCAAGGTTATCATGCAAGGTCCATGCAGGCGACAGTTTCCCTACCCAACATTGATCAATTATGGAATACAATGCCCAAAGGAGTTCTACAAATCGAGTAACAACAAACATAACAATGCCAACTCTGAGTAAGAACAATTCAAAATAACAACAAATCTGAAATAATAGAAACTAAATAGAACAACAAATAAATAAAACTATAATTACAAACCATTAACGATATAATTGAAAAAACATACCTAAACCACATGACTGTATACAACAACACCTGAAGAAAAGAGTGGGCCAAACTCTTCAATTAGGTTCATGGTTGAGACTGATAAATCACACCAAGTTATGATATGTTTATATTCTCATTAATTCATAAAGGGACTATAATATAAATCTCTATTGTTACAAAATAAAAGGAAGATCCTTCAATATCTGATTTTCTCTATATGTGTTATCTCCCCTTTCTCTCTTATTTGTGTCTTTTAAATACACAAACAGCAAAGGGAAATTTACAACAAACTGATTAAAAAATTATTTCCATTAAAATTTAGATTGATTAAAAAATTTCAACAAGCGAGATGATATCTAAGAGATCTTTCCATCATGATTCAGCTAGAAGAAGTTGAATCTGGTATTCCAATTGTGGCAATTTGGAAAAATGACCACAATAGAAAATCTACAAAAATATCCTTCGAAGAACATTTTGTTTCTCTCAATCTATATCGAATTTCAGAAAGTTTCTCCTCAAAGAGATAATTTGATCTGTTCTTCACAAAACCCATGTCCCTGATTTTCAAAATTCATCTTCATTTTCTCGAAACATCTAGTGCACAACTATCACTTTTTACCCCACCGGATTTCTAAGTTGGAATATTTGATTGTGAGCCAAAGATCAAATTTGCAATCTAGAAAAGGTATTGGAGGCTAGAATTGTGAGTGATGTTATAAAAAATTCATTAATAAGGCATGATTGGAAAAAGCATGCATACTAATCATCAATTTATTAAAAATAAAGGAGAACAAGTATTACTTATCCAAAAGAGTATAAATAATTATGAAATGGAATAATATAATAAATAATGTGATAAATAATGGTATAAATGGATGAAGTATGTGTCAAGAAATGGTAATAATAATGATAAATCAGTGGCCCAATAGAGAATACAATTCTAATGAGGTTTTTTAATTTTGCAAGAAGCCCATAATTAAGAAGGAGACCATCATACCTTATAATCCGAGAAAAATGGTGTGGTTTAAAGAAAGAGCATGACCATCATGGAAATTGCATGAGTTGTGTTGCATAATCAAAATCTACCAAAGTTCCTTTAGGGAGAAGACACTAATACAATAGGCTATGTTCAAAATAAGATTCTCCATCAAACCCTAGGTAACAGGCCTCTCGAAGAAGTGCTCACTGGTATCAAGCCCCATGTTGGTCATTCGGGGATATTTAGTTGCCCCATGTACTTTCATTTTCCAAAGCAAATGAGTAACAAACTAGAAGCCACTATAAAGAAAGGTATGTTTCTTGGATATTATGATAATTCAAAAGCTCTTAGAATAAATTTTCTTGGTCAAAGGAATATTTATTTTAGTAAGGGTGTGACATTTTTTTAGGGTGTTTCCCTTGGTAAAGCAAGGGATATTCCTCCTCCTCCTCTTTTTGAAAATAAGGACGATGACATGGAACTACTAGAAGGCCCTTATGTGCCTAAACCTAAGAAATATGTCATTTATGATACCATGGAACCTATGGACCCTTGGATCCTCCTTCATGTGATCCTCCTATTTGGAAGAGACCTATTTTTCTTCATGATACTTTACAAGATGTTGAAAGACATGCTACTGCTAGAGGAATATTCAAGGAAAGTAACTAGCCATATCGATACCAAGGATATGTTGTGGTTATGTGATCCAAGTAGAATAGGTGGGTGGCCACCAATATCCATACTGATCCAGATTTATGCAGGATTGAAATGAAATATAGAACTAAATAGAAACACATAGCTAAAATGAAAATTGAACATCAGTTAATTAACAAACAATACTGATAATTGTTTCCATGCAAAATGGAAATAAACTACCTCAGGCGATAGTAGCTTATCTCTAAGAAGAAATGTGATGGATACATGCATTTTGAACTGAGTTACAATGACATTTTGATGCCTTTTTATCAACAATAAACAATGAGAAACCCTCAACATCGAAAAACTAACCCTAGGAGATGAAGAACCAAAAGTTTGTGGGCACCATTAGGGTTAGTTGGTACATCAACTTCCCTCAGTAATAACTTTGGCATATGAAATTTGTTTGGCATGTATGATACCTTGTTAGAAACATCTATCCAAGGAAAAAATATTTCAAATTTAGACCCTATCCAAAGGCTATGTATCTACTCATTTTTAAAAATAGCATTGTTTAGGGCCTCAAAATGGCTCCAGAAGTTAAGGACCCAAAAGCTACCAAAAATAGAAAATCGTGCTAGAAATTAGGAAAATAAAAGGAAATAGTATTGGGGGTCCAAATGAAATAGGTTGTTGGCCACCAATATCCACCTGGATCGGTACTCCCCCTTAGGAAGTAATGATCCCCATTGCATTGAGTGCCTCCATGAGATGAGAAAGCTTATGTTTAACTCTGTCCATGGAGAGCCACTTGCCTTGGTGCAAGATCTGGTCAGCTTTGACAACCTGATATAATTGGATCCTCTTTTGACGAGTGTTATTAATTGTGTGTCCATGATTTGATCGATTATTCTTTTTTCAATATAATATGGGTTGAACATTATTAGGGTCAACTTCTCAACAATGTCTGCTATGTCCAAATTGGTGGAAACTATGGTTGAAGGTTGTCCACATTTAACGATGGGTACAGGCCAAGGAATGGGGGAATGCATAGCTCGAAATAATTGTCACCCAAAAATTTAGTGATGGTTTAAGGCCCATATCAGAGTGGTTAAATCTTCTGATGGGTGCTGGTAAGGAGCTCCTTCTGTAAATGCAACCAAATTTTGTCACCCAATCAAAGCTTATGTGGAACCTAATGTTAATGATGAAGTTATTTTTACTTGCCATTTAATTTATCTATGATATCATGAACCTGATCGTGGATATGTTTGTTGGAAAAAATACTAAGAGTGTGGGGGGGTGTGAATTATTATTTTAAAATGCACTTAAAACTTTCAATTTCTTATTTAGATTTTTGTATGCTACTTTCACTAAGTAAATTAGCATATGTACGTGACTATAATGAAGGAAAAAAACATATATCTAGTTTGCTAACTTTTCATATATTTTATCATCCATTCTACTTTAACCAGTATTTCATTACCTCATTAGATTTCAATTGAACAGTAACCATGAGCAGTAAGAATAGAATAAACCATCACACATAAGCAACACATCAAGACACGAGGACACAAGGATTTTTAGGTGGAAGCCCAATGTGGGAGAAAACCATGGTTGTCTTCATCTCGATCTTCATATTTTATTATAAAGGAAAAAATCTTACAATCTTGTACTGGCGCACACTCATACCATTATGCAGGTACTCACCTGTAAAAGGCTATAACCTTCACTTTGTCTCAAGCACCCACTTGACAGATTCACCATCTACCACTAGAAGAAAGCTTTGACTTCCTCACTGAAAGCTCCAACCCTCAGCACCTCTATGAACCATGTTTCATCATATTTAATATTGGATCCACCTAACTCACAAAATAAAACTATATTCCACTTTCAATCATATTTTCAGACTAGACCCACTACCATCATTTAATCCCAATACCAAATAATAATTTTGAAACCAATCACACTACTAAATAACTCAATCAATGAACCAATTGAATCATCAAAGAAATCATTGAACCTTGATCAATCAATAAAACTAGATCAAAATAAAGTAGGATAGATCATATCAATGCACAACTACTCATCAATAAGCCAAACATTGGTATCCATCATAGAAACTAATTGCTACTACTACAAACCCTGATCCACCATATGTCATGATATATACACTATGGTTCTGAGTCATACCCATGTATGTACACACTTCTCCTTAAGACGATCTATGTATAGACCTCAAAATACTGAACAACTGATTCTAAATCATTGTCATGCTGAATCACGTATTGAACCCATCATAGATCACGGAACCAAATATAGATCATCACACAATGGCATCATCTCTAGTCAACTTATCATTCCATAAATAATTCTACCCAACCAGAACTGTCAAGCACATATTATCATGAGAGAGACATCATTAGTAGACAACAACAAACATAACATAACTAATCATACATCAATAACATCTCATACTCTAAAACCCTAACATTTGTATGCGACCCTTATAAATCACTTCCGTGTATGTACATGCTTCTCATTTACCACACTTGCATATAGATCTATCCATAGTGTAGAATATATATGCAACTACCTAGAAGTAGATCCACGTATGTACGTGACTTCAAAATGGAAAACTAACATATAAAATTGTAATCACTGAGTCATATCTTCACTACACAATACAACATCTATCAAACCCAAATCTCAGCATACAAAAATGTTACAAACATACCTCATAATATCTTCATCACAGATATATCAAACCATAAACAAATTATTCAATATGTGATTATTTCATATCTATTAGATCTGGTCCATCTCCATGCTCCATCGTGCACTCCTATTTCAAAACAAGTCATTAATAAATAATCCATACACACCCTAACATTTGATATCCATCTCCTTATATAGTATAATCCTTAGCCAATACCTTAGGCTAATCCCTTAGTAATATCGATGGTATTATTTGACAGGATCGAATATTCATTGTTGTGCTCATTACTATGGGCCAATACCATGGTAGATACCCTTGATATTCATAATACCATGGTGTGGAAATTGTACACGACTTCTTTTCATCATACATGCATATATACGTGGTTTCTCTTCACAGGGCTCGCGTATACTTTCCTAAACTTTACCTTTATCATCTTTCTACCTTTGAACTAATATTCCTTTGTCCATTCTCTCTGTCACATCCGTACCATCTTGTATAATCATCCTGCTACCATCATGTGTACATCTTTATCAAGTAGGTTTCCATCAAGGACAACACAATAGTCATAATGCCAACAATATCCCCCTTTGGACTTGATGGCAATCACTTTTTTGTTTGCTCACCACTACCTATATATACATGTAAACACATATGTAGACATATGAAGCTTCTCTCCAAGGATCTTCCTCCAAACATCAAGGTACTCTCCCCCTTTGACATCAATGGAAAAGGGTTGATCAATGATGAATGAATACTTCTTTCCCCCTTTGTAGAGAGGATTATTGTAGGTCTAATTTGTTGAATATGAATATTAACCATGCTCCCCCTGAGCATATGATGAATCTTCCACAATACTTTCAAGGAAGTACATGACTGAGTGACTCTATGACGCAACCAAATATGACCTTTCCTATCATCAAGGAATCATGCTTACATTAATCACCCAACACTATGGGGTTACATATTTGACTCAAAATTACATCAAATGCCCAAAATAATGGGATTATATACATAATTGACTTGACCCCAATAGTCCAAACATGACTAGGTATTACAATGATTACATCAATGGGTCTATACATTAGCCTGACATCAAGAGAGAGATATGATATTTATGACCAACATCAAAGACAAGGACCTCCACCATACGGTTACAACATAGATAGTAGCAATATGAATAGAAACATGCACATCCTCATCATCAATATGCAAGGTAAGATAATATAGTCTTAATATCATCAACCTGTGACCATGTATGCAACATTACCAAATTGTAGCAACACAATAAGATTGTTCCATAGAGATATGTTATCAACTCATCCCCTTGACCTCATCAACATCAAATTTATATTTCCCTTTGTAGAAGGAGCCTCAATCCACATACATATAGATATTTTGTAGCACAGTATCATGTGAGAACCAAGAGTATTATGATAAAGTAAGATAGGACAATGTAGCATCAATATTCAATGTCACTAATATGTACTAAATATGCAATGTCTCCAAGCATCAACCAACAATTGTAGCAGTAGTATATCAATAACCATCCTCTTCTCTTAATATACTCTAATTTTTCTTTAATTATGAAGAGTTATAATTCTTTTAATGGTGTTGGACCCACCAACATGTCAATGGATCTCCCTAGTAAGAAGTCCCAACTAGACCTCAGACCATTTGGTATAGAGTCCCAACAATGGGTCGTATGGTATCACCTTGACCGCAGTTGCATGCAAAGGCAAGTAAGATGTCCTTGTTGGTCGCAAGGGTGTAACATGTGTAGCAAGCCAAGGAAGGTGCTTGAAAGAGTATAACACATAGAAAGTGGGGTGAGTGCATCCCTTGGAAACCTGTGAAACCACACAGCTTGGAAAGGAACACACGAGCGAAGATGCATCACAAACTGGAAAGCAATTAAGCTAATAATCCAAAGTGATGGTTAAACCAACAACACATTTCCGTAATATCCATACATACATATATAGAAAGATTCCATACATGCATGCGTAAGCAAACATATAAATATATTATTAGAATAACCAAGATAGCTAAAATACAATAACAACATATGCATGAAACGTGCTGGCTCTATTATATTAAGAAGTGAAGGTTCCAATCATACAATATAACCATGACCAACCACTAGTCCCAATAGCGAAATGTTACAGTCACTGCCGCCTGCACCTCCAAATAGATGTTTTAGCTCTACGCTGTGGAGAAGCTAAGGCTCGTTAAAATATTATCCAAGATTTCTCTAAGGTACTCCTATTGGAAGCTTGGCTAACAAAAAGCCTATACAATGAGTTATGAGGTACTATATAGAGAAAAGGGCGGAGTGACCCTTAACATTCCCCTTTGTGGCTGTTTATCTACTCTCATGGCTCCTCAACTACTCTATGGTCGTTACATTAAGCTATCGACACTTGAACTTCAACTTGCAAAGATGTTACATACAATTTTCACATGTACCAATGTGAGGCAAAATAGGCTTGAGCAAGCCATGCAAGACATCACTATGTCTTGGACAACTATGGGAAGACAAACTTGTTGACATCCTCATGATGGTTGACAGTGGCGAACTGATGCCAAGCTTGGTAGTCTGCGATGGTGTTCGTGTACTCTATAGTGACATATTTCTAGAAACAAACTCTTGCCTCTATTGCATCTGGGTACACTGCTTTGGCTCCTCTATCCAACTCATCTGATAACATGCGCATCATTGTCTTCAATGCAGCCAGACCAGTGACATACTGATGCAGAGTGTCTGCACTGATCGCTAAGTTTATGCTGGTGGCTATGCACATCAAATCGTGAAAGTATGAGTCTAGCTCCAGTTGGACTTGTGCCTTTGTCTTTGCCTCGGTGAGTGTCCCAATAGATGGGATCACATGTGCACGCCAACAACATCCATGCTTCTGAATACCCATGTATGGGAAGCCTACAAACTAGTGATGAGCCACTGGAGTTCTTCATAGTTCCAGATCTAACTCTAGATGTGTGCCTTCAACTCAACTGCTTTGGGCTTCGTCATCTTGGGAAAGTGTAACAAGCCTCCCTTGTATCTCATTGGCCATGTTTTCATGTGATCGATAGTAGCATGCATGTTTGACAAGATACATGCTCTCCTAGCATAGCGTTGCTACCAACTGTTGAGATGGACCTCTACTTTATGCACGGTATCAAATCTGGAATACAACACCCACATGAGTGTCTCAAGAGACAATACTTCATCCAGTATCTACTTCTTCAACTCTACTCGGGCAGATGTTGTAACCAGTTCTCCTCCCTGCTTCTCCATTTGTAACTCCTTATCCATCCACTCATTCTCTGCTATCAAGAAGCAAACACTCGAGCTAGTGGCTTCAGCATAGGCTTTGGTAGCATCAACCAATGCTGCTGGATGCTTGCACACATCTGATACGATAACTCACTTCTAAAAATGCAAAGGAGATGTGTGGTCATCCGGAGTGGAAACTCTACATGATTGCACAACTCTATGTTGCAACTAATCGAATGATATGTTGTGCATATTTTCTTCGGGATTGTCCCTAAGGATCTCAGTATCTCCTTGGTTGGTTGGGACTTGATTTGCTTCTGGGTCCAGTGAAGCTAGTGGGTCGACCTCTTGGTGGTATGGCATGAGGTCGATGTCTTGCTCTCACTCTAGCTGCTCCATCTCTGTATCCATCTACTCATGTACTCGTTCAATCTCTTGAACGAGGTATTGCTCCTGTGACTTCTCACCCTGTCTACTTTGCGCTAGTTTCTTGGATGAGTCTACTACCTATATGGTTGCAGTTTCATCAATCTATGCATGTTGCGCCCCCTACTATATATGTCCTTGCTACACTTCCTTCTCATATCTAAGATGTTCCTGTTCCTTCTAGATCTACTCCTTCAACTCATGCATCTCCTTCATTATCTCCTCCATCCGTTGTTTTTCTCTCTGCCTTTTCACGGTCCTCTTGTCGTGTTTTTGCCTCTTCACCTCTATCTCCAAAGTTTCTTTCTCGACAAGTGCATCTGATCTGAACTTGTATTTTTTTCTACCTCAGCATTGTTGACAATGTTCCTCTTGCCATTATTGCGCATTGTTATGTTTACCTCTGCTGCTGTTGGTGGTGCTCTCCTAGATGCTGCTTCACACTACTTCACTAACATTCTACAATGATGCTGACAAGTTCATTCGGTGTATAGAAGCTATGATAATATCTGCATGGGTATTCCTCAACCTAATGGCAAACCCCATGGATCCATGGAAACTGTACTCTCGTGTAGTGATCCTTCAGGTGTCAAAAGTAAATTTCTTGAATTCTTTCATCTCATCATCCGCATGCTTGAGATTCCATATCTTGTACAACCTGATCCACAATGGCAGAGTGGGCCAAGTCGCCTTCTTCTTCTTCGAGTGTAGCCTATCTAACAGTCCTGCTGAGATTTGGTATGACACTTCTTGCATGATGAGCTTTTCTGTGGTAAACTTTGGCAAAATGTGCAGAGACTTCTCCGCACTATACATCCATATGAAGGTGCCAAATAGTGAGGCATACCAATCTGCTATGTCGATCAGTCCCTCCATTTCTACCTTCAACATGAAAGGCGGATCCTGCTCAAATATCATCATGTACACCAGGGTGACAACAGTTGTGTGATGACTCTGTGGAAGCTGCATTTGGGAAACAGTTTACAATAAGTGTTCATAGAGGTTTCTGCTGATGTCCATGCCCACTTCAAGCCCGGGAACCACTGTCAGGCACATATTACATCCAAGACATAGGCAGACATGTAGACTTCTACTTACTAACCTTTGGGCGGCTACCGAGCTATTGTTGCCTATTCCTTTAGCCTGTGAGCCAACATGTTGGACCAGTTGCATGTTTTTCCTTTACTGTCCATTTGGTCCAACGCAATCACCATATTCTATGGGAAGGTATCTGTACTCTCTTGGTCATACAAGTGATATGCAAAGATTACTAGGTACTGATACACCTTCCGCAGTATCTTCGTCTTGTAAATATGGCTGGATGTCATCCTAAATTTGGCTGGCTCCTTAACCTAGTTCTTCAAGAAATACTTGGAGTTGGCATTACTGCTGGGTATGTTGAAGAGTGTCTCCATTATGATCACTAGCTTTGGCAAGTGGTACAACTACTAATAATCCTATCCCCTGAAGGTAGAAATACTATCCTACTAACACTACTAAACACCATCATCTCGGGATTAGTGTACGAGATGATCTAATGTATCATGTCCATGCATAGGAATGCGAGATACCTGCATGCAATTCAGTACAAGCTAGACTTGTGAATGTTCACATAGACTTATCAGTCTTCAAGATCTTCCCCAAATATGCTTGAGAATGCATCATTGAACTCTTGCTATTTCAGCTTGATTTCTTTGTCTATGATCAACTTACTATCTTCATAGATCGGAAAAATCATAGACACTCCCTTAACTGCTTCTCCAGTTGCGCTTCCATCAGTGTCCTTTGACCCTGCTCTCTTGGAGGCCATTGATCCTAAACTACTGAGAGACAGATGAACAATTGCTATATCTAGAGACATGGTGACATGCATGGAAAGAACTCTGTCAGTTCAAACCAAAGAAAAATTGAGGATTGGCATGCAACATACTAGGGGAACTACTGGCAAGGATTGCACAATTTTCACTACGAGGCAGGGAGACTAACTATTGAAACTATGCAAAAGGAAGTTTGGACTGTCAGGAGGCTGGTTGACTACTGGAATTGTGCAATGCACAATCCAAGCTGGCCTGATGGGTGCTGAGATTGTGCAATTTCAGCCCACAAGTGATGTAGGCCCAAGGACTGTATTGTGCAATTTTCTGGGCCAACAGTCACTACCTCTGAGAATTGCCTAAAGCAAGACTAGAGGGCATTGACTGGCCAAGTTTACACATTTTCTGGGAGGAAGGTAGAGCCTTCCCTCTCAGAATTGCGCAATGTTGTATGGGCAAGGAAGAGTCTGGACTAAGGTTTCCCAGACCTACAGACAGGCAACTGAAAGCATATGAAGATGTGAATGCGTGGTGATATTGAGTGTAAGCAGGAGTGAATGATCGTGAATGCAAATAGTGAATGCAAGATTTAAAAAATGGAAAAACATGCATGCGTGTGAAATGAGCCATCGAATCAGCAACCGTTCATGCAAAACAGTGTCATGCATGAGAAAATAGTGAGATACAAATGAAAATTGAAGCTATGATTGTACAAGCTAACATGCATGCAAATGACAACAAGCATTCATAGAAATCAAGCAGATGACACTCACACAAGCCAAAACACAAAAAGAGACAGAAATGTTGCAAAAGACAAGTAAAGCAGACTTACTTGGAAATAGATGAGTTGGAGGTGCTGAGGACTCCTATATGTGTTATGCAATGTCAAAGATCCAATATTGATATGAAGAATGAGCTCAGAAGCTTAGAATAAATAAGTTTGAGGCTCATGATGCACATGCCATAAATCTAGGAAAAAATGACACTTGGAGGAGTTTCTAAAATGATCTTTACATGTAACCTCCAGCTGCTAAAAATATACCCCTAAACTCTAGGGATTCTTTTTGCATGTTTCTTTTTTCTATTTCAAGAGAAAGCATCCCATGCATGCAAGTCAAGTTTTCTTAGTCCTGGGTGGAATCGGTTAACCTGAAGGCGCATGCAATAGCCAGGTTGATTGAGAGGGATTTTTGCACAAATTTTGCGAGGATCTGGGCTAGCTATCCAGAGGGATTGCATAATTTCTAGGAGGAGTAGCTGACTGCTTCCCAGAATTGTGCCATTTCTGGGATGAGCTACACTCCTGGGCCAGATTGCACAATTTTGTTGAGGAAGGTTCTTTGACTGAATTGCACAATTTCTCGGCCTAGCAGATTTGCGCAATTTCTGGATCTTAATCATTCAATATTTATATCTTTCCCAATTTCAACATATGAATTAAATATCTTGAACTTTTTCGGATCTTCTAATTTTTATTTTACCAAAACTATTGAAATGGCCCTCGTGAGATCATCACTAAATAAAATAAAGTACGTTTCTCCTCTTGGGATATTTTTTCTTGTGGGACCATAAATATCAATGTGAAAAAACTATGGATGTTTAGAGATTGAAAATGCCTTTTTCTTAAAGTAAATCCTTATTTTCTTGCAAAACTGAAAGGATTTGCAGACTATGCAATCAAGCTTTGACAATGTTGGAAATCCTTTGATCAATTCTATTTTGTTGATCTTTATGAGGATATTTAAATTTCTATGACCAAGTATTCTATGCCACATCCATGTTTGATTTGTTTTACTCAGCTAGTATCTTAATCTGGAATCATCAAGTACATACACATTTATGTGACTTAGGACAACCTTTCCGACAAGTTTCGCATTCTCCGATTTTCGTATCCCACAGTCTTTGGATTAAAAAGTCATATTGTAGCCATTACCACACATTTGAATTACACTAAGAAAATTGTGCTTGAGGCCTTCCATATACAACACATTTTGGGCCTTGTTATTCTCATCAAGACTCATCATGCCCTTCCCATTAATTTTTGTTGTAGCATTATTTCAAAAGATGACATTTTTCCCTTTATCTCTTTCTTTTAGAAACAATAATTTACTCTTGTAGCTAGTCATTTGTTTATAGCAGCCACTATACACATGACATATATTTTCTTGATCATGTGCTGATAGAGCAAGTCCACATTCCTTGTTTTTCTCAATATTCTACTTCCAACTCCACCGTCCCTAAAGAACTATGGTTTCTCAGTGTAATGTGGCTTGGAAGGGTACTAAATTTTATTCTTGCACTCACTTTCCTCGTGCCCAAAATTATTACACTTGAAGCATTCAATTGCATCTAGTAGGGGAGATAAGGGATCCTTATTCCTGGCAAATCAATTTTCAACTCCATGATTTTGATAATTTCTATGTTTGATATTTTAATCTCTTTCAACATTAACAATTCTTCAATAAATGGCTTTATATCTGAATTTATGACATTTATAGCAATGTCCATAAAATAATTTTGTGTACTTGATATTGGAAAATTGACAAGATTGAGTTGGTTGCTTGTACCTTTATTGCCATGTTGACTGATTTACATCTATTTGTGGAGGAATATTTCAAGAGTTAGCATTCTTGCTCCAATGTTAAGTTCTTATCTAACTTTGTTTTGGTTTATCTTCACTGACTATTCCTTGTAATACCTTTGCAAATATTTTGGGTGCTTCGAATCTTTTAGACCTGAAATTGGTATTTACTTTAGAATACTTTTGTGATTCAGAGTATCCCATACATTCCTTATTTATTGAGGACATTTGAATGCTCAAAATGTGATTTAATTTCTTCGTTCCGTCTCAAGGTATATTCTTAAGGAAATCATTTCTTCTTGTAGAATGTAGAAGTTCTCTTCTCCTTTGAGGATTAAATAATTTAGAAAATATTCCTTTATTTTTTCTTCCTCCAACTTGCATTTTAGGGACATGATTTCTCTATTGTATGTCTCTAGAATCATCCTATTTCTTGAACATCTCTTCTTTCAGGAGTCTATTCTCACCCTCTAGTTTTTCACAGGTCTTTTGTTTTTCTTCTCATTGAAGTGCTATGTTGTTTTTTATTTTAATGGATTCTTTAAGTTTTTCTCTTAGATAAACAAAATCCTCATTACCAGATTTGTACATACCTTCTTAAACTTGCCACAATTTCTCTTTGGGTTGCTTGTTCTTCTTTATGGCCGTCTTTGACTCATCAAGAGCACTAGTGAGCTCCCCTTCGATGTCCACTAATCCTACTTCTTCCTCAAGGTCTGAGCCATTCTTGTATTTGGAGTTAGATTTGAATGCCATGAGTAAGTATTCATCAAACTCACCTTCAAAAGAATCCCCATTATTTTCTTCTGATTCTAAATTATCTTCTTTGGAGTACAACCACTTCTTATTGAAGGATTTCTTCTTCTAACATTTTTGAGACTTTTCTTTGGGATTCTAAATGTTGTCCTTTTTTTTCTTTTATTTATAAGGGAACTTGGAATAAAAATTCCTAAATCTTCCATAATCAAATAATTTGAAATGTAGCTTACCCTTCTACTTAATTGAGCTACATTTTAATTTCTAACAGAATGATCAAACTCTTGATCAAATTCACAACTACAACATTCTTGGTAATCTATTTGTTCCTTATCACTCTTAGACACTTTCAATTTTCCTCCTCTATTTCAATATTATATCTCCAGAATATCATCTCATAGGCCATGAGGGTTCCATGTAGCTATTCCATTGTGATATTTTCAAGTTTTTCATCTCCTTCATGGCTCATATTTTGGCAATGAATATCATAGGTAGAGACCTTAAAACCTTCTAAATAACTAATTCTACTTTGAGATATTCACCAAGTCCTCTAATCATGTTTGTCGCCTCATAAACTCTAAGGAAATATTTTGTTATCATTTCTTCTTCATTTATCCCTTAAGCTCTTGAATCTCATTATAAAGGTTAGGAGCTTGGATTACTTTACTTTCACACCTCCTTCTTGACTCTTATTAAGTTTTTCCCACACTTCCTTACATAACTTATAGTGCATTACCTTTACTAGTTCAAATTGGCTCAGGTTAAAGAAGATGACATTCTTGTCTTTTGCATTGCTTCCATAGATTCTTTTATCATCTGCATCTACACGGGGGATTTACTACGAAAACATAATCAGCTAATAAAAAACTCCAGACATCTGCTCCTAGGGACATGAGATAGGAATCCATCCTAACTTTCCAAAAAACATAGTTTCTCCCATCAAATACTGGTATCTTACTTGAGTAAGCATCCTGATTTTGTTGTCAAGACATGATTCCTTATAGATTGATCTTCTAGTGGTTCAACTATTCCTAAAGAAATCAGGCACTCATACCAATTTTTTTAATAAGGAATTACTAAGAGGGGGGTGAATTAATAATTAATGTTAATTTTAAGTCCCAATTTTCTTATTTTCAATTTTAACTTGGCAAACACTCATGTGAGCATTCATAGCTAAATACATAAGCAACAATGCAAACCATTCACATGAACACACACCATCAACATGAGTAGCATACATATATGGACAAAGATATTTAACATAGAAACCCAAAAGGGAAAAAGAACCGATTTGTTTATTATTATGTTGTAATCTAATCTCCTACTAAGTTACATCAACTTGTTTTTGAGCACCCGCTCATAGGAGTCCCCAACCCCCTTCAAATTAGCATGCCACAACTTGCAAAGAGCCTCCAACCTCTTATATTAAAGCCACAACCTACTTCAACCAACCGTCTTATTTTTCATATAATTTTTAAACTAAAAACAATGGCATACATCTATTACATAAAACATAAAGAACATGGATTTTTGTCTCTTATAGCTCCTTCATCTCTACTCTGCATCCACACACTCAACTAGCCTCTTCTCTACTCATTCAGCTCTATTGCACACACTACTCTTCCCTTCACCTCCTCACATGAGTGCCCCACAATTCACACTCAGCACAAAAGTGCACTTAGCTTCTCATAAACATCTACAATATCTAACTATCTAACTCAGTGTTTCCTAAGTCTCACTGCAGAACTATACAAAGATTGATGCATTATATCTGCTCATCATTTCGCTCACTGGTATTACAATATTGTGCACTTATATTCAATAAAGAACCTGGGTATGGGAACAATTTACTCAACCAACTGGTATAGACATGGTATCCATTGCTACTTTGTAAGGCTCTCCATATCTGTCATCATGCTATCGAGGATTTTAATTACATAGCATGGTTCTCCTCGCTCATTAAATGATCTATTACATAAATTACATGATCGAGGATGGATCTCTTTAATGTAGGCAGTAATTCATTAATTATCTAAGTTTTGTGGTACTCATTGGCTTTCTTATCAGTTCTCTACAGTCGCCATTAATTCCAGAAGTAAGTTTTATTACAGTTTCCCAACATTGAAAAATCTCCAAATTTGGCATAACTGCCAAATATGGCACATAGTGCCAAACTGGCTACCAACCCATTCATGTCATGCCACCACAAATTTATGCCCATAATTGCTT